>CM038144.1:489125143-490327156 GCA_021437245.1 Aegilops speltoides
GGTGCTCTCAATCAAATCAATGGTTTCCATTAGTGGCCGGTTGTCACCTCATAGTCTTGAGATGTTTTCCATAAGCCCACTACAAGCTTATTCGTTTCATTGTTGGTTTTCCAACAATTCCGTTCTAACCTTCTTGGAAGGGTGCTTTCCAAGATCATTTGTGGCAGAAGTTGGCATTTTCTTCTCCATTCTTTTATTCCAATGGTCTATCTTCTATTCTTTCTTCCGGAGGCATTGTGATATTGCCCTCTTCACCCATCACCTCGTTTTGTAAAGATCATGTTCTTTTTCTTGCTTATCCATTTAACCGGAGTGTCGTGTCCTCTTTTCAAGTTCTTCCCGTTTTGTCAAGTCTTGCATCTCTTTTCAACCGGAGTGTTGTCCGAATTTGTTCTTCCTTATTCCTTGTTTATCTCGTTTCAACCAGAGTGGTTCCGATTCCTTCTTGTCCATTGTACTCGTCATTCATAGCTTTGCAACCTCCAAGGTTCATATGGTGTTCCTAGTTTCTATTTTCTACCGCAGTGCTCTCAATTGCGTTCATTTCCTTTGTGTTCTTTCTTTCAACCTTTCAACCTCTCAAGGTTCTTTGGTTTCACTCCTTTGTTCAAGAAGCGACTTAGTTTTACCTCTTATCTTCCTCTTTCTTTTCCCTCCGGTGCCATCCTAGATCTCGGGACGAGATCCTCTCGTAGTGGTGGAGTGTTGTAATGCCCCAGATACAACTTTCCATATTCGTAACTCCAACTCTTGCCTTTTCCGGAGATGCGATATGATATTTTGTTCGTGGTTGGGGTTTTGTCTTTTGTTTTGCATTTTGTTCATGTCATGCATCTCATCTCATAGCATCATGCGCATTGCATTTGCATGTTTTCATAAAAACTCGTAGCCGTTCGCAGTTGCCCTTTCTCTCTTTGCCTCCGTTGTCATTTTGTCAGGCCCTTGTCCTTGTTGGCCTCTCTTGACCCCTCGTGTGCATGTCCGAAACTGCTCCGAACCCGACCCGCTCTGTCGTCACCGTTGGGTCCGGATAAACCTCAAACATTCCCTCAATATTTTCGGTTATTTGATTAGGCCACCCGTTTGACCCATCCGATCTGGATCGTATGATCCAAAACTCTCTCCTTTCTATATATAAAGCCACCTACATTCTAAATCAGTGCAAACCGTAGCCCTGTCCCATCCATCCATCTAATCCTCCCCGCCGCCGCCACCCACTCACTTGCCTCCCTTCCTCGGGATCTCCCCTGTCCCATCCACCGTTCCATCCCCACCAACCGCAGCCCCGACCAGATCCCTGGTTTTCCGCGCAGCCGCCCGAGCATCTCGATCCCGAGTGGATCGAGCGCTTCACCTCCAAGCCTAGCCTCCCTTGCTCATGCCCTGAGCCTCCCGGCGTCCAGGAGCACGAGCTCCCTCGCCTCGCTGCCACGCCAACTGGAGCTGCAGCTCAGCCGGTCGTCCCCGTCGTTGCCGAACCTCGCCTCCTCGTAGGAGCCCGAAGCCCCGCGTCAAGCCCGTCTGCTGCATCGACCTCCTGCAACCTCCTCTGCTTTGAGCTCGTCCTGACAAACCTCGCCGCCGGCAACCACTTCCAGCAGATGAGCCCCGCGTCGATCCTTCCTTCCCCTCCACTGCTTTCTAGTCCCTCCTCTCACATCTCTCTCTCTCTCTGAACCAGGACTCTGCCGCGTCTCCGCCCGCGGGCTACCTCAGAACGGAGCTCCACCATCGCCCTGGCCTCGGATCCGGCCATCTCCGAGCCTCCTCGCCGCCCATGCGTTCCGGTGAGCCATGCCGCCGCTTCCCTCTCCTTTTGCCTCGCACTCCTTCTCCTTCCCTCACCTCTCTGTCGCTCGTGTCTCTCTGTTCGAGCAGGACCACCACCACTGCCATGGATGGCTGTGCCCCGCGCCCGAGCCCCGATCTGCGCCTCCCCTTGCCGGATTTGGACCCCGGAGCCTCCCCGCGCTCCGTTCCGCCCGTTCCGGCCGGTTCCCGTCGATTCCGTCGCCAGGACCCCCCGTGCGTCTTCCTCTCCATCGCCATGGTCCTGCAGCTGCTTGTGTTCTTCAGAAACGAGAGCAGCAGCTCGCTCGTTACGAGCGTTGACCGCGCCTCCAGCGCCTGGGCCGGTAGCCTCCCAGCCCAGCAACCGGCCTCCTCCAGCCTCTGCCTCGCCCACGGGCCTCTTCCGCGTTCGGCCCAGCCAGATCTGGCCGCTAGGTGAGCAGACCCCCAGCTCCTCCAGATGCGGCCCGGATCATGTTTTTTCCCGTCTGCGATTTTTGTCCTTTATCTAGTGAATTACTGTTTTACAGAAAAACCCCTAAGCATCATGCATATAATAACTCATTAACCGTGCATCGGATTAAAATGATTTAAATAAGTAAAATGTTTAGAATTTTGTGAAGATTAATTATATGCCATTTTCATCCATGTTTAAAATATTTAAAATTGTTGTTTGCATTAATTTACATAAATGCCATGCTAAAATGATTTATTTCATAACTAAATAACCGTAGCTCGGTTTTAAATAGACTTTATATGTAAACGGGGTAGAAAATTGCATAGATTAACTTGCTGCACTTTATTTTGCTGTTTAACAACATAAATTGTGTATAGGGCAGAACAGTACCAAATTCGAAATATGCTTATGAGGATTTTCCGGAATTGTTGTTTGTTGTTCCGGCCTCATTTAAATTTGCCAAAATAGTTAGTTTACTTATGCCTCGCCTCTTGCCATGTTTAACAATATTTAATATTGTTGAGTAGCTTATAATGAGATCAAACTAAATAATTGCATGTGGTGTTTCGTTGATATGCAACTCGTTGCATACTGAGCTCCACTTAACTTGTAATATCGTTTGTCGCACTTTGCCATGCCATGCCTATCCAAGCCGGACATGCATCATACTTGGTTGTGCATCATGCCATGATTATGTGATGGTTGTTTACTATGTTGTTTGCTTCTTTCCGGTATTGCTTCTTCTTGATAGTTCCGGTAATGTTGCGATTGTGAGGATTCGTTCGACTACTCCCGTTCGTCTTCTTCATGGACTCGTTCTTCTTTCTAGCGGGATTTCAGGCAAGATGACCGTCACCTTGGATCTCATTACTATCATTGCTATGCTAACTGCTTCGTTCTATCGCTATGCTGCGTTACCTACCACTTGCTGCTCAAGCCTCCCAAATTGCATGATAGCCCCTAACCTTTGTCACCCTTCCTAGCAAACCGTTGTTTGGCTATGTTACCGCTTTTGCTCAGCCCCTCTTATAGCGTTGGTAGTTGCAGGTGAAGATGAAGATTGCTCCATGTTGGATTATGTTTATGTTTGGATATCACAATATATCTTATATTATTAATGCATCTATATACTTGGTAAAGGGTGGAAGGCTCGGCCTTATGCCTGGTGTTTTGTTCCACTCTTGCCGCCCTAGTTTCCGTCATATCGGTATTATGTTCCCGGATTTTGCGTCCCTAACGCGGTTGGGTGATTTATGGGACCCCCTTGACAGTTCGCTTTGAATAAAACTCCTCCAGGAAGGCCCAACCTTGGTTTTACCATTTTCCTCACCACCACCTATTTTTCCCTTGGGAGTCGCTCTCTCGAGGGTCATCTTTATTTTAGCCCCCGGGCCAATGCTTGTCTAAGTGTTGGTCCAAACTAGAGCCACTTGCGGTGCCGCCCCTAGGCAACTTGGGGTATCTTCGGTTTCCGTACTTAGTGTTCATCCGGTGTTGCCCTGAGAACGAGATATGTGCAGCTCCTATCGGGATTGTCGGCACATCGGGCGGTCTTGCTGGTCTTGTTTTACCATTGTCGAAATGTTTTGTAAACCGGGATTCCGAGACTGATCGGGTCTTCCTGGGAGAAGGAATATCCTTCGTTGACCATGAGAGCTTGTGATGGGCTAAGTTGGGACACCCCTGCAGGGTACAAACTTTCGAGAGCCGTGCCCGCGGTTATGTGGCAGATGGGAATTTGTTAATATCCGATTGTAGTGAACTTGAAGTAAACTCTTCTAAAATACACCAACCGTGTGCGTAACCGTGAGTGTCTCTTTTCGAGGTTGATCGAGAGGAGAACATGGTTTTTGGGTTATGTTTGACGTAAGTAGGAGTTCAGGATCACTTCTTGATCATTACTAGTTGACGACCGCTTGCTTTGCTTTGTTTTTGGGTTATCGTGCAGTTTCAACATATGCTACCATCAAATTGCGTGCTACAAGTTTACAACTTGTCTTTTGTTTGTTCATGTTGCCTAAGGTTTTTTTTGTGGGACTATTTATGTTTCCTAAGGTTTTTTTGCGGGATTGTTCATGTTGCCTAAGCTGCATGTGGGGTGTTGGTTAGGCAGTGCCACTTTGGTGGCCTTCTAGACTTCTAGTATTCGTTCGCTGATGATTTGACTTGATGTATACAGAATGTTTCTAATTTGATGAACTATTGCCTCTAGGAAGGTATACTAGAGGGTTTGCTCAAAAGAGAGAAGCCCCATCTCGTAGATACAGCTAATGCGGCGAGGTGTTCTTTTGAACTCTATTATAGTCTGTCTATTGAGGGGCGAGCATTGAACGGTGTTTCCTTTGACGTTGAATCACGCCCAAGGTTGTTGACTGTGTAATCCTGTCGCCGTTAGCTCTTAGTTTCAGTTTCAGGCTTAGCAAATAAAACGGCAAGTGCATGAGCCTGTTTATGCCTTGACCAAACCTTCAGTAGCAGATAGGTCGCTTAGGTGGCCATGCGCGTTTCGTGGGATGGCACGAACCAAACATGCATGGTGGCATCGAGGGCGTGGCGAGTTGGTCGTGGGATGGCACGGCCGGATAGCTCGGGCACAATCCCATCCTTTCGTTGTTTTCGTTGTTTCGTTGCTGTTAATAAGAAGAAAGACAAAAAACGTTGCAGACTTAACGCAGCACAAAATCTCTCTCGAGTCCCTCTCTAGTTTCCCGACTAACAGTGGCATCAGAGCCTTGTTTTTAGGATCCGGCGAGGCCGCCATGGCTGGCGGCGAGAAGGGCTGGAGAGAACAGCGACAAGGCACCAGGGGGAGCCACGTCAAGATCCCCGACGCGCACGCCATCACGTGCGCCCCCGCCTCCGCGGGAGCGCGGACGAAGCCTGGTGCGCAGTGGCGGCAACGAGATTGTTGTCCACGAGCGCGTCATCCAGGAGAGCCGCGGCGGCGGCAACATCGTGTACCCCAGGCTCACGTCCACGAACTACATCGAGTGGGCGTTGGTCATGAAGATCAACCTGCGCGCGCAAGGTCTCTGGGAGGCCGTCTCCGGCATGGGCGAGCTGGGCGATCGCGAGGACATGGCGACGCTCTCGGCGGTGCTCCGTGCGGTGCCACCAGAGATGGTGCCGGTCCTAGCCGTCAAGGACACGTCCGCGGATGCGTGGGAGGCGATCAAGATGATGAGGATGAGCGTGCGCCGTGCACGCAAGGCGACATCACAACGGCTGCGCAAGGAGTTTGAGCAGATCGCGTTCAAGGATGGCGAAACTCTCGATGCATTCGGCATGCGCATCACCAACCTCGCCAACACCCTGCGGTCTCTTGGGGACGTCATTGATGAGGTAAAAATTGTTCAGAAGTTTCTACGTGAAGTACCACCGCAGTACTCGCAGATTGCTTGTTCGATCGAAACGCTCCTCGACCTCAACGGCATGTCTGTCGAAGAGCTGATCGGCCAGCTGCAGTCGGCTGCGGAGAGGTGCGCGATCGGGACCACTGATGGGTCCGGCTCCCAGCTGCTGTTCACGGAGGAGCAGTGGCTGGCACGGGCAAAGAAGAAGGAGCAGGGACAAGGATCCGGCTCCAACGGCGGCAGCGGCAAGGGAAACGGCCGCGGCAAGCAGGAGACTCGTGCAAACCATGGACGCGGCTCCAACGGCGGCAACGGCAAACGTGACATGTCTGGGATCAAGTGTTACAACTGCAACAAATATGTAGGACACATATCCCGTGACTGCCCCGAGCCTCGCCGCCAATGCAAGCAGAAGGAGCAACACGTGCATCTGGCCACGGCGGAGGAAGAACAGCCCGCGCTGCACCTGGCGTGCGTGTGCACCCTCAGCGACGACGATGGGCCAGCGCTCATGATGGCCACCATTGCTAGCGCCGGCACGCAGACGGGGACGCGCGTCGACCTCGTGGAAGAACGTGTCTTCCTCACCTCCTCCGACCACGACGACAACACCTGGTTTCTGGACACAGGCACCAGCAACCATATGACCGGGCGGCGTGATGTCTTCGCCGACCTGGACACCAACATCAGAGGCACGGTAAAATTCGGCGATGGATCCGTCATGGAAATCAAGGGGAGAGGCACGATCCTGTTTGCCTGCCACAACGGTGATCACCGCGCGCTCACCGACGCGTACTACATTCCCCGTCTCCGCAGCAACATCGTGAGCCTAGGGTAGCTCGACGAGAACGGCTGCCGGATCGACATCGGCCATGGCGTCCTGAAGCTGTTCGACAGACAGCAACGGCTCCTTGCAAGGGTACCACGGGCGCGCAACCGGCTGTACGTTGTCGACCTCGACATCGCAAAGCCGGCGTGCCTGGCAGCAATGCACACGAATGACTCCTGGAGGTGGCACGCACGGTACGGTCACATGAATTTTGATGCACTGCCGAAGCTTGGGCGTCTCGGCATGGTGCACGGTCTCCCGTGCATCGAGCACGTCGAGCAGCTTTGCGACGACTGCTTGGTCGGGA
Organism: Aegilops speltoides; assembly: GCA_021437245.1. Lineage (NCBI taxonomy): Eukaryota > Viridiplantae > Streptophyta > Magnoliopsida > Poales > Poaceae > Aegilops > Aegilops speltoides. The sequence goes on from CM038144.1 coordinate 489,131,881, forward strand.
AGCAGTGCTGTGCGTCCTTCCCGCTGCAGGCAAAGCGGCGGATAGAAGGACTGCTTGATCTGGTGCATGGTGACCTCTGCGGCCCCATATCGCCGGCGACACTTGCAGGGAAGCGCTACTTCCTGCTACTGGTGGACGACAAGAGCTGATACATGTGGATCACGCTGCTGCAGTCAAAGGACCAAGCCGCAGATGCGATCAAGAAGTTCAAGGTGGGAGCCGAGGTGGAGAGCGGGCACAAACTGCGCCTGCGCCGGACGGACCGCGGTGGGGAGTTCACCGTGGCCACTTTCGCCACGTACTGTGCCGACGAGGGCATCGGGCATCAACATACGGCGCCGTACTCACCGCAACAGAACGGCGTTGTGGAACGCCGGAACCAGACGACCGTCTCCACCGCGCGCAGCCTGATGAAGTCGATGGGAGTCCCTGCGAGATTCTGGGGAGAAGCGGTGACCACGGCGGTGTATCTTCTAAATCGGTCGCCCACAAAGAGCGTCGATGGGCAGACTCCTTTTGAGGTATGGCACGGGTACAAGCCCGATGTGAGTCATCTGCGTGTGTTTGGCTGTGTAGCTCATGTCAAGGTGACGAAGCCGAACCTGGCCAAACTTGAGGACCGGAGCATCCCCATGGTGCTGCTCGGCTACGAGCCGGGCTCAGTGGCGTACCGCGTCTACGACCCCGTCAGGAACCGTGTGCATGTCTCGCACGACATCATGTTCGACGAAGGCGCGCGGTGGGACTGGGACAAGGCTGGACAAGAAAGGAAGGCGGAGCCGTTCCAAGTCGAGGTGTTTGTTCACACCACGGCGCGTGCGGCAGAAAATCCTGCTGGACGGCACTCGACGCCTGAAAGTGCTGCTGGAGCGACGCAAACGCCCCAAGATGCCGTGGCCACGCCCAGGAGCGGTGGCGTGCACTCGCCACTCCAACATGCAGGAGGGACGACACCACGCTCTGCACCGATCTTCTCCCCCACACCTGCAGGCGTGGACGAGGAGGATGCTGCTCCACCACGCCAGCCACAACACCCTATGATCACACGTGCACGCGGCGGCATCGTCAAGCCGAACCCCATCTACAACGACTACGTGATGACGACTGATGCAGAGGAGTTCGTCGACGATGAGCTGTGTCTGGTGGCTACAGAGGAGCCTGCATCCGCGGACGCGGCTCTGAACGAGCCAAGCTGGAAGGAGGCCATGGACGCGGAGCTCGCCTCCATCTGCAGCAACGAAACGTGGGAGCTCGCCACGCTCCCCGCCGGGCACAAGGCCATTGGACTGAAGTGGGTCTTCAAGGTGAAGAAGGACCCTGCTGGACAGGTGATCAAGCATAAGGCGCGCTTCGTTCGAAGGGATACGCACAGCGTCAAGGGGTGGACTTCGACGATGTCTTCGCGCCGGTGGCGCGCATGGAGACCGTGCGGTTGCTGCTCGCACTCGCCGCTCACCGTGGGTGGCAAGTGCACCACATGGACGTCAAATCGGCGTTTCTTAATGGCGGTCTCAAGGAGGAGGTCTACGTGCACCAACCACCCGGCTACATTGTCTCCGGCGAGGAACACAAGGTGCTCCGGCTGCGCAAGGCCCTGTACGGACTGCATCAAGCTCCACGAGCATGGTATGCCAAGCTGGATGCGTCCTTCACATTCCTGGGCTTCGAGCGAAGCCCTCTGGAGCATGCTGTGTTCAGAAGGAGCACGGGCAAAAAGACGCTGCTCGTCGGCGTCTATATGGACGACTTGATCATCACGGGCACGGACGCCAACGACATCGCTGCGTTCAAACAGCAGATGCACAGTCTGTTTGCTATGAGCGATCTCGGCCTCCTCAGTTACTACCTGGGAGTCGAGGTCAAGCAGGAGGCGGGCGCGATCACGATCTGTCAGAGCGCGTACGCCCGCAAGATCTTGGAGGCGGCAGGGCTGAAGGAGTGCAATCCCTGCCACACGCCAATGGAGAATCAGCTCAAGCTGCGCAAGGGAGAAGCAGGCGATGTGGTGGATGCCACGGGCTATCGGAGCATCGTCGGAAGTTTGCGTTACCTATGCAACACTCGTCCTAACATCACTCACGCAGTCGGGATGGTGAGCAGGTATATGCAGGCACCCACGGCGTCACATTGGGCGGCGGTGAGGCAGATTCTGCGCTACATCAGGGGCTCAATTGGGTATGGCTGCAGATACAAGCATAGCTCCGGTGGCGAGCCCAAACTGGTGGGCTTCAGTGACAGTGATCTAGCTGGGGACGTCGACGACAGGAAGAGCACCACTGGAGTAGCTTTCTTCCTCGACTCCAGCATCATCACATGGACTTCGCAGAAACAAGCTGTGGTTGCTCTCTCGTCTTGCGAGGCAGAGTACATCGCAGCCTGCAACGCTGCTTGTCAGGCAGTCTGGCTAAGCAGATTGCTGGGTGAGTTACTTGGACAACCACCTGCAGTTGTAAAACTGCTCGTGGACAACAGATCTGCAATCGAGCTGGCCAAGAACCCAGTGCACCACGAGCGGAGTAAGCATATCGACCTTCGTTTTCACTTCATTCGTGAATGCATTGAGGAGGGCAGGGTGGACATCGAGCACATCAGCACAGATGGCCAGCTTGCCGACGTTTTAACCAAGTCACTAGGCCGTGTCAAGTTCTTGGAGATGAGACTCAAGCTCGGTGTCATGGAGGTCTCTTCGGGGCGCCAGGATTAAGAGGAGAATTGTTGACTGTGTAATCCTGTCGCTGCTAGCTCTTACTTTCAGTTTCAGGCTTAGCAAATAAAACGGCAAGTGCATGAGCCTGTTTATGCCTTGACCGAACCTTCAGTAGCAGATAGGTAGCTTAGGTGGCCATGCGCGTTTCGTGGGATGGCATGAACCAAACGTGCATGGTGGCATCGAGGGCGTGGCGAGTTGGTCGTGGGATGGCACGGCCGGATAGCTCGAGCACGATCCCCTCCTTTTGTTGTTTTCGTTGTTTCGTTGCTGTTAATAAGAAGAAAGACAGAAAACGCTGCAGACTTAACGCAGCACAAAATCTCTCTCGAGTCCCTCTCTAATTTCCCGACTACACAAAGGTCCTAACCCTACACCTCTGATACCAATTGTTGGTTTTGTGGCGTGATTGGTCGCTCATTCTCCCTGATCTTCCCTAACAAATACAATAGGATTAAGGGAAGGAGAACACACAACGAGAAGAGAACGCAACCAGAGAGTTTTTGCGACGCGTAAGTTTGCATCCTTTTTTTTATTCCATCAGGCAACTAACTGAACGGAAACAACGCCAAGATCTAATATATGCGCGTGCCATCCCACGAGCTTGGATCGTGCCGGTGTGGATAGTAAGCAACGACTATGACTAAGCCACAACATGAACTTGATCGCACGCTTTCTGGCACTACAACAAAAAACGACTCAGTCTGAACCAAGTGCATTATTCTTCAGAGCTAACTAGCTGAAACTTAACTGAAGAAAACTGCCGCATGAGACTTCACATCAACAATACTTATGCCTAAACCAACATCTCAAACCATTTTGATATTGCACTTGTTTGTGGATGTGTGCATTTTGTATCTTAGTGACCACAATTGGAAAGCTAATGTGATTTTCCTTGTGCACAAGGCTGAGCAAGTATATGGTCAAACTAACAGTATTACAGCACCCGTTCCCTTGTAGTATTTGCATGGAGCCATGAAGTCTCATCATAGAAAAGATATACTGGGATCATGGTCATACAACAGTGCTTTGCGACATAGTATCATGCTACTGTCAAGTTTTTCTGAATGAGTGGTCTACCATGGACATGAATGGGTAACTGGTGCTCTGTTGCAGGTTGCAGCACACATTAAAAAGCAGATTTTTTTTTTTAAAAAAGGAGGCTTACCCCCAGCCTCTGCATCCGAAAGGTGCATCCAGCTGTATTATTGAATAGCTAGATGTGTTCCTCTCTGTTAAGTGGATCTTAAGGCTGGTTGTAATGGGGAGTATCATATAGTAGTATCATGCATATGATACTAGTGTATGATACTACCTCCCTAATGCATAGTATCATATAGTAGTATCATGTCGTACTCTATTTTATTGTCATGCATGACACAAAGTAGCATAGCATTTATTATGATACTGTATCATGATATGATACCCCACTCTTTCTTTCTTCATTTAATGCGATGACACCTCATCAAAATTGCCTAGTTGACATGCATGATACTAGCTATGATACTACCATTACGACCAGCCTAAGTGTAAACATAGCTGTGTTTTAGTTATGCTGTTGAAACGTTCTTTCCAGGATTGGGGGACTTAAATGAAACTGCTCAAGGTGTTGTGCTCACTCCCACGCTGCAGCTAATATCTTCTGCGGATTTCTGTTACAAGCATGCATGAGACATGAAACATTGGTTTTCTGTTACCATGATTTCCTTCGGCTAATTTCTCCTGCTTTTAGTAGTCCAGGCCTCCCAAATGCATAGCTCCATTGGGGATCTACAAATATCACTTGTGTAAAACCCTGGGAACACCGATTTTGTTAAAACGTACCTTCCCTGTAAGGTCAGTATGCGTACAAAGCTGTACTGCAAAGCAAACTTGAGTACAACTTGTCTCTTTCATCCATCTGCAGGGTCACATGGTACTGTGATCATATCATTTGGATGTTACCAGCACACTTTCCCTCCATCTATGCAAGTAGTAACATGGTATGCCGCGTTGATGGGACGTCGAAAATCGCAGCAAGATCGGATCGATATTTTTGAGCCATTGGCTTTCTTTTGCTGGCACGTCATCTCAGAACTTTCTGTAATTTGTTTTACCTACTTGTCGTAATGAAAAATCTTCCAGAAGCTTTTGAATTCCGGTAACTGTTTTTTCACTAGCTGACTAAACATATCATGCACATCGGTCCTTGCAAACGCTGAAGGTGTACCCGTGTGACGACCTAAGATCGGAGCTCGGCGACAGGTTGTAGAGAGATCACCGGACCAATTCACCTGTTCAAGTCATGTTTCTGGGTAAATTGAAAATCTTCCACTCTTCCACTACTGGAGCTTGCAGGTTGATGGATGATTCTTTCTTCATCTCTTGTTGTTAGAGCATACCAGACTCGTGAAACGCTCCCTATAAGTCCGAGTGGACGGCCTGGCAGTGATCGGTCACAAAATCTCAACCCAACCACACTCCTCACATCCAGATTTGTCACTGCCTGCGAACCTGTCCGGATGTCTCCGCGGACGATTAGGGTGCTGAATTTGCTATGTCCGATTGTAGATGCTCTTGCAAGCCTGCATGCCGAACCTCATCGTCTCAGAGATCTGCGGCGATCTTCACCGCCGATAACTCCCGACGGCTCACGGGCGGCGCTGCATGCACGGAGAGACATTCTAGGTCAAGTGAAGCGTAACCGCTGTAGACGGGGCGGCGCTGCTGGTGTTTCTGAATGAAAACGATGTGACGGGCGCAATAATACGGGCGACGGTGTCAGCTGGGGCGGGGTGTGCGGTTTGGCCCGGCGTCTGCGGGTCGCTGTGTAACGTGCCCTGGCAATGGGTTGGTTTCGGAGCTTAGCCGAGGCCGCGGCGCAAGTGGTCGCTGTGGGCATGATGAGACCAAAAGCGCCATTGATTTCCCCTTGGTCTCATCCATCCCTGCTCGCCCGTTGCGTGTGCGTACAAAAACACGTACAGCTGGTCCATGGAGCCCGATGCGTTGGGCGATTTGGCCGGTTGTAGCTAGGGCTAGGGCTTTGGTCTCTTGCAACCGGCAGCTAGCTGGCTAGCCCTGCTTGGCTTTGGCTTGTGTAACAAACTACCAACTGGCCGGGTCAGCCAGCCAGTCATAGGCACATCATGCGGAGGAAGGAAGCTAGCTAGCCGGGCACATGGATGCGTATGGTGTGGGATGCACTGCAGCTGGTTGCTTGCACAAGGCCACAAGCCCACAACCATACCCATCCATCACCCACATGCATGTATGGCCGCTCTGATTAGCTTAATTAGGGCGTGGTTGCACTCTGCTAAGCTTACTTCCTTCTGGGGTCAACTGTTACTACATATGCATATATGTGCCACTCTGCATACGATCAGCTCACCGTTTCACTGCATGTATGTTATTACAGCTCGTGCTTACACTTTACTGAGCACCTAATTGACTTCTGTTATGGCTTGAGCTATCTCCCATGCATGTGTAAAGACACAAAACGTACACATGGGAGTATCTACATATTTGAGATTTCGGTGCACATGTGGACGATGCGATGTGAGCCACGTATTCCTGTCCTTCACTAGGTTCCAACGGGGCTCTTAATGTGCCAGCTAGGAGAGGTGTGACCCCCTTCTTCACATGCATGTATGCATGCATGGCCCATGCAGCGCAGGGTACCCTACACCGGCCGTCACCAACCAAATCACATGCGTGCGTGATACACACATATACACGCCGTGCGTCTCCGGCCTGCCTATATAAACCACCCACACCTTGCTAGCTTCCTTCATTAGACCTACTAAACCCTCCTAGCTCACTCTCACCAGCACTACCTAGCTAGCTTAGCCGGCAGCAATGGCGTCCAGGACCTTCTCGGCGGCGTGCCTGCTGGCGCTGCTGGTGGCCAACACGTTCCTGGCCGGCGACGCGTGCAACAGCTGCAAGCACCACACCCCTCCCCCGGCGTCCCCGTCCCCGCCCCCGCCAGCGCCTGCTACCCCGACGCCATGCCCGCCACCGCCGTCATCGGGCGGCACGGGGTACTGCCCCACGGACACACTGAAGCTGGGCGCCTGCGCCAACGTGCTGGGCCTGGTGAGCGCGGGCGTCGGCACCGCCCCCAGCGGCGGCGGCGACAAGTGCTGCAGCCTCCTCGGCGGCCTCGCCGACCTCGAGGCCGCCGTGTGCCTCTGCACCGCGCTCAAGGCCAACGTCCTCGGCATCGTCCTCAACATCCCCATCAAGCTCAGCCTCCTCCTCAACTACTGCGGCAAGACCGCCCCCAAGGGCTTCCAGTGCGCTTAATCCATCAGTTACTCAGGCAAATCAGCGCATGCATGCATCGTCAGTGCATCCGTGCATGCATGTATGTTATTTTAGTTGTTCATTCCAAATTTGATTTCATCATGCAATAATATATCGGTCGGTTGTTAAGTAGTTTTTCTTGCGTGTGTTAATTTATATGCACTGGTTTGGTGAGATTAATTTGTCTTAGTTTGGCTGCGTACTACAAGAGAGATACATACGATTGGGCGCGCGTGTACGTGTGCTTGAACAGTAATTTGATTAAGCATGTGTAACACTTGTGTATTTGTTTGATGAAATGTAATTTGCAGAATATTCATTCATTAGTCGTACCTTGCTCGTTTTTGTTCAGAATCGCTGCAGGTTTCCAATAGCATATCTTTGTTATGTACATTACGTGGTACTGCAACACAAGCTCATATAATTTCATGTGTGAATTTGAAGCCGGTTTGATCGTTTGTCCGAAAAGCACAATAAGCTTGTTTTGATGCAAGTGTATGTCCAATGGGATGTTGAATAGTCGTGGCCTATGTCCTGCAGAAGATAGTGTATATGTAGTACGGTATCAACTTTTTTTTTTGAATAGTTTGGATTTCTTATCACTTGTATGTGGCAATGCAAGTGCCAAGGTGTGATTCGTTTTCCCTTTGTTTTTGAGAAATAGTTTCCATTTAAAGGTTTTGAGAAAAATAATTGGAGTCTAGAAGATTTTCAGAAATAGTTTGCCTTGAAAGAGGATGGGCTGGCAAGGATGAATTTTATGGCCCATATTTACATGTGGCCCACTTGTTGGATGCACTATCAAGTTTAAAATGTCAAATAAAAATATATGTGATCCATGTTAACTAGGAGTAACAAAATTTCCCCATTTTTTTCTAACACCATTCAACTCCCAAAATTTATGTTGTTTGATTTATGAATCAACATGAAAATATACTTCATGATAGTTAGTACTGGTAACAAAATTTCTCCATTTTTGTACTATTAACATATAGTGCTCCATTCAACATCCGAACTGTAAGGGCTCCTTTGATTCAAGGGAAATCTATAGGATTTTTGAAGGATTGAAATTCTCAGGATTTCTCCTACATTGGTCCTTTAATTCATAGGATTGGATCCCATAGGAATTTTTTCTATGGAATCTTTTTTACTATGTTTCATAGGAAATCTAACATGCACTCCAACATCTTTTTTACTATTCCCATGTTTTAAAAATCCTGCGAATCAAAGAGGCCCTAACTAGTTTTATTATGCTAACATGATCACTGCATGTATGACAAAGTTACTTGATTAATCTCTTGTGTCGTAGTCTAAATCCCATATAGAAGATCGTGTATGATCTAAGGTGGAGTTTCGGTCAGATAAGCCCTTGAGCTAGATCCTAACTATGCTACACTATGCCCTGCTAGACTAAAGATCCATATGTATGCACACTGCAATTTCAAGCAAATAAAAATATGTAAGCTAGATCCATATGTAAAGATCCATATGTATGTACACTAAAGATCCATATGTAAGCTAGATCCTAATTTTATTCATGCTCTCACCACCAACGAGACTGTAGCCACGACTCACAGCGACAAAGAATCGGCCATCCACAACCATTTTGATGCCATTCTTGGGACAACAGGCCACCGAACATCCACGATCAACTGGAACCAGATCGACATGCCACAGATTCAAGGAGGTGGGCTTGATAACCCCTTCACTGAGCAAGAAGTGTGGGCGGCGATCCAGGCCACGCCACCAGAGAAATCGCCGGGGCCAGACGGGTTCAGTGGGCTGTTTTTTAGATTGAGCTGGGAGATCATCAAAGACGACGTGATGTGGGCGTTCAACCAGTTCTACAGTTTGGCCCGCAACAATTTTGGGTTGCTAAACTCTGCGATCGTGGCCCTAATCCCTAAAAAGGACGGCGCGAGCGGCCTTGGCGACTACCGCCCAATCAGTCTGATTCACTCCATCGCCAAGCTAGTCTTCAAAGTTCTGTCGATCAGGCTGGCTCCAATTGTTCAGAACATCATATCGCCGGCCCAGACTGCGTTTATTAAGTCCAGATGCCTCCATGATAGTTTTGTATACGTGCAGAACTGCGTCAGAGCTCTGCATCGCCGGAAAACGCCGGCCGTTCTCCTCAAACTAGATATCTCAAGAGCTTTCGACAACGTCTCATGGGAGTATCTGCTCGAGCTCATGGTAACCTTGGGTTTTAGCGCTAGATGGCGGGATTGGATCACCCTGCTGCTCGTTACTTCTTCTTCCGCCTTCCTCCTCAACGGCATCCTCGGCACATCCATCCTGCATCGATGAGGCCTTTGTCAGGGTGAGCCTCTGTCGCTGCTACTCTTCATTCTAGCTATAGATCCCATCCATCGCTTGCTCAAAGCGGCTGAGGAAGAGCTACTCATACCGCCGGTGCCTGGCAGGGAAATTAAGTTCAGGGTCAGCCTCTACACAGACGCCGCCGTCATCTTTGCCAACCCGATCAAGGAGGAGATCGACCAGCTCATGGACATCCTCAGTAGTTTTGGCGACGCATCTGGCCTGAAGATCAACAACGCGGCGACTCTGATTTGCTGCAGCAACGTCGACCTCAACACAGTGCTTCAGTCGTTTGGAGGGCCGATTACGCAGTTCCCAATTAGATATTTGGGTCTACCTCTAACGATCGGCCGTCTCCATCTCTTTCACCTTCAATTCATCCTCGATCGTATTAGGGCTAGGCTTGCAGGCTGGAAAGGGAAAATGCTATCCATCGCCGGCCGTAGAGTTCTCGTCAGATATGTTCTTACTGCCATGCCAACTTTCGCCCTCACGGCGCTGCGTTTCCCTGCTAAACTTCTCAAGGAAATCGACAAGTGTAGACGCCGTTCCCTATGGGGCCAGGACCAGGAGCTCTCTGGCGGCAGCTGCAAGGTCAGCTGAGGGCGGGTCTGCACGCCGATTGAGCACGGAGGGCTGGGCATCCTCGACCTGACGAAATTCAGCCGCGCCCTAAGACTTCGCTGGCTATGGCACGCCTGGAAAAGCCCGGAGCGGCCGTGGGCGGGGACGGAGCCACCCTGCGACGCTTCCGACCACGCCTTCTTCTGCGCGGCCACCAATGTGGATATTGGCAACGGCCAGATGGCCAGTTTCTGGCATTTAGCATGGACCAACGCGACACCATTGAAGATCCTCTACCCCACCCTATACAAGCTCTCCAAGCGGAAGAACAGGTCAGTTGCGCAAGCGCTGCTCCATGATCGCTGGATCACCGACCTAGCGCACGGCAACGCCAGCCCAATCGCCCCGAAAGTGCTCAACCTGCACAGGCGCATCCACCCGCGTAGTCTGAACCTCCAGGAGGCCAGCCAGGACATCATCACATGGAAAATCGCGGCCTCCGAACAGTACTCCGCGCGATCGGCGTACGGTGCTCAGTTCCAGGGCTGTGTGTAATCTCTCTTCCGCACGATCATCTGGGACACTTGGGCGCCTTCAAAGCTGAAAATTTTCGCCTGGCTGCTACACCAGGACCGTCTCTGGTGTAACGATCGACTGCAACGACGAGGTTGGCCCAACAACTATTTGTGTCAGCTGTGCCTGCGAAACCTGGAAAGCTCCATTCATCTGTTCTGGCAATGCTATTTTGTGGTCGCAACCTGGGAGGCAATCTCCACCTGGCATCACTGTCAGGCCATGCACCAAGAAACCTGGATCGACAAGCACAACTCTCTCGACAGACTACAAGCTATGGTCGAGGTCACACCACCAAAATTCAGAAAGGAAATCAAGGCCCTCGCAATGCTTGCCCTTTGGGAGATCTGGCAGGAAAGGAACAATTGCATCTTTAGGGCAAACGTGGACAACGTGGAAGATGTGCTCCTTGCGATCAGAAGATGCCTAAACCTATGGCAGCAGGGCGGCGCCAAGAACATCCAGAGCCCCTTCGGGGATCCGCCAGGAGAGTAGGCTAGCTGTTTTGGTGCCGCAGGCACCATGTAAACCGTTTTGCCTTCATCTTTTTCTTTCCTTGATCTACGGATCACCGCCTTGTCATTTTGTCATCTGCTCCCTGCTCAATATCAATGAAACACCAGCCTCGCTGGTCCTTCAAAAAAAAAGCAAATAAAAATATACAAAAAGCAGTTATTCATGAATTTAATGCCTATGAAGGCATGCAAACAAGCAATTGAAGGGCCAGAAAGCCAAATTTACCCTTTCAATTTATGTAGAAAATTGGCTTAATTACTTGACCAAATTCGTTGCCCTTTTTACAGTGATTAATTTCTTTTTTTTTTTGCGAGAAAATTTCCGATCTATTCATCTTCAATCATGGCAGTACAACGAATACCGAAATAATAGAAATTACATCCAGATCCGTAGACCACCTAGCGACAACTACCAAAGAAGCGAGCGAGAAGCGCGCCGCCGTCATCGCCCTCCATCGCCGGAGTCGGGCACAACTTGTTGTAGTAGACGGTCGGAAGTCGTCGTGCTAAGGCCCGTGGGACCAGCGCACGAACAACAACCGCCGCAGATGAAGAATAACGAGATCGAAAAATCCAATCCGAAGACACACGAACGTGAGCGAACAACGGCGAGATCCGAGCAAATCCACCAAAGATAGATCCGCCGGAGACACACCTCCACACGCCCACCAACGATGCTAGCGCGCGCCGGAGCGGGGCTAGGCGGGAGACCTTTATTCCATCTTGAGGAGCCGCCGCCGTCTCGTCTTCTGGCGGGACACAAACCCTAGCAAAACTGAAAGAAGCGACAAGCGGAGCCCTCCGCCGACCCTTGCCGAGATCCACTGCGCCCCCATGGCCCTAAGGCCATCGGAGAGTAGGCGGACCTGCGGCGGCGGCGGCGGGAGGCAAAAACCCTAGCTTTTTGTGGAGGAGAAGGAGGAGGCGGCGGAATAATGGACGCTTGCGTGTGCGGGCTAGTGATGCAGTGATTAATTTCAACTGATCGTTGATCCAAGGATATGAACATCCAGAAAATGAAGTGCACAGACCACATGAGGATCGTATCAGTCAAATTTGGTGAGATCGGAAAGATAAAACATAAAATCTGCCAAGGTTCAGACCCTGGCATGTCCTTCCTTTTAATATTTGTTGCAACGTCAAGAACATTGTCAAACTAAGCAACAAGATGTATCAGTGTTAATTTATTTCAACGTGATTACGATAGTTTTTTTTGCAAAACAAAGGAACTAATGGCTTTAGGTGATCTGCGCACAAATTGTGACTTTTTGCGCTATGACGCATATAGAGATATATAGCTCAATTCATTTCCGCCGCCGACAAACAGTACAAATTTGGGCAGTTTATGATTTTTTTTGCAAAACAAAGGAACTAATGGCTTTAGGTGATCTGCACGCAAATTGTGACTTTTTACGCTATGACGCATATAGAGATATATAGCTCAATTCATTTCCGCCGCCGACAAACAGTACAAATTTGGGCAGTTTATGATTTTTTTTGCAAAACAAAGGAACTAATGGCTTTAGGTGATCTCTTGGCAAATTGTGACTTTTACGCTATAGCGCATATAGAGATATATAGCTCAATTCATTTCCGCCGCCGACAAACAGTACAAATTTGGGCAGTTTATGATTTTTTTTGCAAAACAAAGGAACTAATGGCTTTAGGTGATCTGCGCGCAAATTGTGACTTTTTACGCTACTACGCATATAAAGATGGGATTGCCTAGAACTCATCTACCTGAGATATAATTTGGTCTCATTCACCTTTTTTTCCTAGAATCATTTGATCTCATTCATCCTATATGGGTTGCTGGACTTCTTTTTGATTGTTGTTGTCCCTTCTATCAGCGGGATTTCATCAAAAATTATTTGGCCTTGTATAGAAAGCGAAGAGGAAAATAAGAGAAAACATTTTGGACTCGATCGTATCTGCCACGCTGTTGTTGTTTGTTCCACGTACGTCCGTCCCTCGGCTGCATGTATGGCTCGTACATGTGAGCTGGGTGTGACGTGACGTTGAGTGGAGTGAGTTTTGTTGCATGCGTATGTCTTCATTCGTCTTCTCCGCGTTTGTATTTTTCCATTTTTCGTGTCCCGGCCGGCTGCATGTACATGCTTTCAAACGGACACGCATGTACATACATAAAACACGCCATGTATATACGTATACCACACCTTCTTTTTTTAGTAGTAAAAATATTTAAGAACATGCAAATGCTTGCAAATTGCATGTTTAGTGGTGCACATGCAATTGATCCCGATAACTCCCGCTTGATCCAGTTGCAGTCACTTTGTGCTCGTGCAGTTGCAGTCGGGTTACAACACTTGTAATTGCATGTCTAGTGATGTACATGCAACTGGCCTCGACAACACTTCTCCTAGCCCAAGTTGCAGTCGTTTTGTGCCCCGCGCAGTTACAGTCAGGTTACAACACTTGCACTTGCATCTCTAGTTGTGGACATGCAACTGGCCTCGACAACTTCTCTCCCGACCCCAGTTGCAGTGTTTTGTGCCCCCCTGCAGTTGCAGTCGGGTAACAACGCTTGAAGCTGCAGTCGGGTTACAACACTTGTAGTTGCATGTCTAGTGATGGACATGCAACTATCCCGACAACTCCTCTCCGGACCCCAGTTGCAGTTGTTGTCTGCCCCGTGCAGTTGCAGTCGGATTGCAACACTTGCAATTGCATTTCTAATACGGACATGCAACTGGCCCTGACAACTCCCCTCCTAACCCCAGTTGCAATTGTTTTGTACCAGTGCAATTGCAATCGGGTTACATCGCTTGTAGTTGCATGTCTAGTGGTAGACATGTAACTGGCCCCTGTCCCACCGACACCCTATTTTTCAATCTAAACTTCATTAATGTGTTGGCACGGTGATTCTTTTAACATACTACTACTACTACTACTACTACTACTACTACTAATAATAATAATAATAATAATAATAATAATAAGAGGAAATTTTTATAAAAATAAAACCTAAACAATCAATTTGCAATCTTGGGTAACAAATGAATATTATACTAAAAATAAAATGAATATAATAAAAATAAGAAAAGAGTGAAACAAAATTCTATTAAATATAGTGAAATAAGAAAAAAAACGAAAAACAAAAAACTAAAACATCAATTAATCATGAGAAAAAAAGTTTAAAAAGTCCTTACAAAGAGCATGCCCCTGAAAGTAAACAAATGACAAAACATGCAAAAAGCTACGCAGCGTTGACATCCTTCGATCCCCATCTTTCTATTTTGGTCGGGGAAAAAGGAAAACAAAAAGCCCAGATAGCCCAGCTCGGGCAAATAAACAAGCAAAAAGCCTGGGTAAAGCTCACGCACATGAGCTGCTCCTCGTACGGGGACGAGCAGCGCACGCTCGCGTCGCTCAGAAAAACGAATCATGGAGCGTTTTGATCCGACGGCCACAAAAGTGAATGGGACCAAAGAAAAAAGCATTCGATTGAGTTTTAGCAAATCCGTATAAAGATATATAGCTCCATTCCTTTCCGCCACCGACAAATAGTACCACTTTGGGCAGGTTATGATCGCTTACTATGCAAGGTGCTATGAAGGGGCCGGTAATCATTTCTTTGTCAAGGCGCCCATCATTCAGATTGAAAAGTGTGGGTTATGTAGGTATAGTATACCTGTTATATATTCCTTTCCCTGTATATAAATTCCGTTGTAAGCGTGCATACAAACTCCGACTCCTGGCCGGCATAAACTACAAGAAGATGATCACAGTCACCCCCATATCTTTTTCCAAAACATGAATGGCCATTGCCATGCCGGTGAAGGTGACCATTGCTGTTTCCAGGCCGGCGCGGCGAGATGGGTGTGGTGCTCCGAGACGTCTTTGCCTTTCACCCCTCTGGCGTCGGTCGTGGTGACCCTCCCTGCCGGGGAAGCCAACAAAACCCGAGTGTTCACGGGCGGCGCATCCTTACAAATCACCCGTACCAGCCAGCCAGCTGCTCCCTCGCTCTGACCCTGACCAGGATCGGCACCAGCCACTTGCATTCTACGATTGCAACGTGAATTGCTGGGTCGATCCATCGGCCGGCACCAACCGTATCATGCATGCATGTTGCTTGACTGACTGCCATTTTCGTGTCCCATCACTATACATACAGTACATGCATGCATGTGACGCGTTTTCACGCTACTGTTGCACGATAAGACGTCCCTTGATGAAATTTCATTAGTAGGAAAGAAGAGAGACGTACTGTGTATTGTTTGCCGTACGTTGTAGTACTTGATAATGATATGCACAGGAAAGGCTCGACATGCATTCATGCATGTCCTTTTTTTTCCTTCTTCTTGGACCGTGACATATATGCATGTCTTGGACGAACCTGATCGATCAGCCTCCTCCTCCATTATTTGTTCAATCCATCCGTACGTACCATCCTGCTGTGCACGGCAAGTGTATGCTGTCTGTCATGGTGACACGACCCGCACGCGGCAAATACTGTAGGTTTCATCGGGCGCACAGCGCCTGCACCGTCTGTTAGCGCATGGATGCATGCATACGAACGGATGCAGCCCTAGGGATTAGCTGGTTAATCACTGTCAGCCAGGTGCTGAGGTCTAGCTGGACAAGTTGCACCTTTGTTCTGTTTTACTGTTTTGTCACACCCATGTACCAAATTTAAAGATGGAGTAACCAAAATATATTTTACTTAAACAATTCCTCCTAAACCGGCTGATTGACCTGTCAGGCCCAAGTGGCACCGGTTACTAGTGACTAGAATCACATATGGCCCACCTATGATATACTAACTCCGTTTCTAAATAATTGAAGTTTTGAGTTTGTCCTAAGTCATGTTCTATAAGTAAAACATCCAGAACACCAAATTAAACCCATGAAATTCTTTACATAATATATTTTCGTACTATGCATATTTGGTTTTGTAGATCTTATCATATTTTTCTACTGTTGGCCAAACTTAAGCTAGTTTGACTTAGGACAACCCTAGAACTTCAATTATTTTGAATTCGAAGGAGTAATCTCTAGATCTAATTAGTACTATGTCCTTTTTTCTATACCACTACATAGTGTCCGAATAGCTTTGAATAACAACCATTGAATGAAGCCAATATGACGGTGGAGACGTGGCAAATCCGAGTGTTGCTGACCGTTGGATCTTCTCATTACTTCACTGGATTCTTCCACGTGTATTAGGTAGAAGATTCTATGTTGGGCTAAAGCCATATGGGCATTTTGCACAAAATTTAAAGCACACTTCTACTTTATTCTAGATTCTTCCATACTCGGACTCTCCTAACTTCTTTTTCTATCGAAAGTATCACTCATTGTACTCCTTATTCAAGTCTATGTACCTTCATAAATCATATTTATCTTTGCAGATAGAACATTAGCTTTGAGATAGCCAAAAAAGATACCTAAATAAAGCACGCTCAATATATTTTACGTGATCTTTGTAACTTATACTTCATGCATACGCCTCACAATTTCATTTGTCTGCATAACTTGACAAAAAAAGATACCTAAATAAAACATGCTCAATATATTTTACAGTAACAATATGTCTATCTTTGGTTGTAATTTGACTATATGAGCGACAATATGTCTATCTTTGGTTGTAATTTGACTATATGAGCGACAATATGTCTATCTTTGGTTGTAATTTGATATATGAGCAATCACGTGCTATCGTATAACTTACTGGTTGATACAAAATCGTAACTGCAGATTTTTTTCCCTTTTGCAGATATATATTCTGTTTCAATATTTTTTTGCCGATAAATATCTTGAAATAGAACTGGACCTTTTCTGGAATAGAGAGATGGTATTGTATGCATTTGCGCTTTTACCTCAATTAATTAAAGGAGCCACATGTACGACAGGCGACTGAAAATTGGTTTCTGTCAGTCGATTTCCCCTCTCCTTCTCCCAACCGCTGGATTAAAATCCTAGGACTACGACTCTTCTTCCTCCTCCGCCCCCCTACTACTATTTATTTTCCTCCTCTTCAAAATGACATTTCTTTGCCCCGTCGTGACTTCTCCTCTCTCCTGGCTTGCCTTCCGTGAGTTGCCGACCAACCCTCATGGGCAGTGTTGCGGTAGGCCGCGGTGTCCCCGTCTCCGACTCTGTCTAATCCGAGTGCGCGTCAGAGCAACAAAAAGCCTCCCACAAGCATTTGTAAAAATCTTCAGCTCGCCTCCGCCCGCGACCTCACGGTCATCCGGGTCATCACCGGCTCCGGCTCTGCCTCATTGGTGAGCATGTGCTCTCTTGTCTTGGGCTCGAGCCTTCACTCCTCTCTCAAATGAAATCGACTAACACAATTTCCAAACTCACTCAGCCGGGATTTATGAAAACCTTTAATGAAATCGTTTTACAATTGTCAACATGTTAATTGCGTTGAGATTTGCCCACTATTTTTTAGGGTCCGAATAACTGCCACATGTGTGGCGTCGACGGGAACCCGCCCGCACGCCTCGTGTGGCATGGACGGGAACCGGCTTGCACGACCACGTCCGCGCGCACAAAAGCACGTCCCACACGTCCGTTGCGTGCCAACCCCGCCCGCACTGCCCCGTCCGGGCAAGCCGACCCGCTGCCCGCACGACCAAGCAGTTCCCAGCCTCCGATCCATCCCCTCTCTCGTCTACCGCCATCGCCCCCCACCTCTCGAACCCTGACCTCAGTCGCCGGCCTTCTCTGGTTGCCATGGCAAACAGAGCAGATCCGTAGGGCACTCCCACCTCAAAACCACACCCCAACCCTCCCCACCCCCAGCCCCAAACTCCAACCCAGCCCTCCAGAGACGATCATCTAAAACCAGGTGAAGATCTCCCGATCTCATCCTTCTCATCCTTAAGGCTGAAAATCTACTGATCTTGTGATGGATCCATGCTATAGGGGTAGAACCCTGCATGGTTCAGTGTATAGTCGCAATTGCCAGGCAGAGTACACCAGATCTGCCATGTACTACGTTTGAAATTGACTTAAGTTCCTAGTTTTATTGACGCAAGTAGTTGGGTATGAAAAATGGATGAGTAGGAATCACTAAAGAAGGACAGGAGGGACAAATTTTGGAATGAAGAGGGCTGGAAGAAATTAATTGCCACTTGTGTATAACGACAGTTGCCACCTTTCGTTGTCAGTAGCTGCCACCTATCTTGACCCGTCGCTTGCCATCCATATCTTCTATGTGCAAGCAGCAGAAGAATACAATTCTTGTGGATTGTTGATGCCTTCTTGTTCATGCAGTGATTGAGAACACATTGGAAAGGAGCGAGACACGGAAAGAATGAATCACGAAGATGGCGGTGATGCTTGGGGTTCTCAAAGGCGTAAACGCCCCTTGGGATGCAACAGAGTACTGATCGGCTCATCTCTTCAGGACCGTTGCTGCCACTACTAGAACAGTATGCAGGCGTAGGTATGATGCGTGATAACAAAAGAAGAGAACAGTTGCCATCTTCGCAACGATGAAGATGCCATTCTACTTATGTCGTACACTGTCATTTTTTCGCAGGTTCTTATGACCAAAACACAATTAGGGGGCCCCCGTGGCAAGTTCACTCACAAGGCGCTAACACTGACAAATGTACGGGCAGCAAACTTCAACTAGCTTGTATGGATAATCAAGGTAATGCAAAACGAGAAAAGAGCACATACTGCTGTGGACATGAAAAATGAACATGCAAAAAAACTGGCAAAAGGACTCACGAGTTACCACGGGTGAAAATGCAGAGCCTTCATGTAGCGCGTGGCATCAGGCAGCACCAATGTACCTGCCATCGACGTCATACACAGGTGAGTCCATAAAAAAAGTGAAGTTACGGATGATCAATTAGCAGAAGGAGCATAGTTGACAACTACAATTGTCATGACTGGACATCTCCAGTTGTCATGTATTAGAAACTACACTTGACATCCCTGGACAGCTGTTGTTGCCATCCTGGACACCTGCAGTTGCCAGGGAAGAACAACTGCAGTTGCCATGCCAGTGCGACTACATTTGCCATGCCATGGCAACTGCAGCTGCCATTAAGGAACAACTGCGGTTGCCATGCCGATGCAAATACAGTTGCCATGCCAGTAAAACTGCAGTTGCCACATCAGGGGCAACTACAGTTGCCATCCTAGCACAAAATGCATTTGCCATGAATTGGCCAACCACTACTATGCATACAGGTTATTACGCTGGTGGTAACCCGGCAAACATCTCGTGGCAAGCTTCACAAATTGCAGGTGGAGCACGTCATTTTGGTGTCACAGACCACACAAGAAGGTCAAATACAACACAACAAGGTAAGGGGAAAAAACTGAACCACAAAAACAACACTACATTTGTTATTTGTAGTTATTTGTAGGCAAAAACAATAGTTGCCATGTTTGTTGAACAGTAGCCGCCATCACTGGACAACTATAGATGTCGTACATGTCCACGCGCAGACTCACGGCTTGCTGTTTGAAATGATGTCGTGCCAAATCACTCGTAGATGGTGTGATCGGTTGCGATACACATGTTATTCAAACAAAAAACTTACTCTCGTACCTGTTTTTCCTATTACAGGGCCTACAACTACAGTTAACAGCGGCACGGGGACATCTACTGCGGGGAGCTCTGAGCGGACGGAAGACGCGTTCTACCAGCCAGCAAACAATCATGCCGCAGACAATTTCGAGTCACAGTCGGGAATGGCAATCATTCCAGCAATACCGACAAGCACCCCTTTGAACACAATCACTGCCAACACTCAAGTAGATGGAGCGCGCCCGATATTGAAGTGAATGATGAAACCGACGACGAGGCGTAAGGGATGAAGATGGTGGGCAATCGAGATCGTGGTACCTCGACCACCGTACATTGGGCGAGATTTGAATCGTTCGAAGAAGCAAAGGAATACTACCAGACATATGCAAAGTTCCATGGATTTGCGGTCAACACCGAGTACCATAGGAAAATTAAGAAAACTAACAAGTACAACAGAGGTGAGATGAGGTGCCACAAGGCACGGAGGAACAAGAAGGGGAAAGGTGTTGCGCCTGTCGTTCCGAAACGAAAAAGAGGGATCATTCTCAAGACGGGATGCCCTGTCCGGTGTAAGCTGAACTTAGATGGAACACAGTATGTGGTCACTGAATATTTTGACGAGCACAACCACAAACTCATAAAGAAGTTTGACCTGGTCAAATTTCTGACCGCCCACAGAGGATTCACCCTAGTCGAAAGGCAATTCGTAAAGCTGCTACATGATTGTAACGTCGGTCCATCAAGAATGGTCCAGATACTATCACTCATCCACAGCAAAAAGGGGAAACTGAGTAGCATGCCGTACATACCGGCTGACGTCACAAACCTCTGGTGCCAAGTACCGTAGAGAGAGCGGTGGGCGACATAGAGGCTACAATTGCCTACTTCGATGAGAAAGCAAAGGAAGATCCAGATTTCTTCTACAGGATAAGGTTGGACGATGAGGACCATGTCAGGAACATGTATTGGGTGGATGGTGCTGCAAGGAGGGCCTACAAACATTTTCGAGATTGCATTTCATTCGACGCGACGTACCTCACCAATATGTACAAGATGCCATGCGCTCCGTTCATAGGGATAAATAACCACAATCAGTCGTTGCAGTTCGGCTGCGGGCTCATTCGGAACGAAGACACTGATGGGTACGTCTGGTTGTTCAAGAACTTCTTGGAGTGCATGGATGGACTTGCTCCGATGAACATAATAACAGACCAGGATTTCAGCATGCGTGCAGGCATAAAGGAGGTCTTTCCGTTGGCAGTGCACAGGCACTGCAGGTGGCACATTATAAAGAAGGCTGAGGAGACGCTAGGACCGTTCTTTGCTGACCATCCAGAGCTGCACAAGGCATTCGAGTTGTGCGTGGACCACAGTTTGACGGTCGAGGAGTTTGAAAGGAGCTGGATGGCCATGGTTGAAACACATCAAGTCCAAGACAACGAGGCGCTTGCTAGTCGTGGGAGAAGCAAATGTCTTTGGGTGCCCGCCTACTTCATGCGATGCTTCTTCCCTTCTGCAGACTACGCAGCGCGGCGAGGGTGCAATGCTGTTTTGAAGCGTCGTGAGCCCCGCAACTCATTGCTACAGTTTGCCAAGCAGTACACAGCTCTGCAACAAAAAATTATGGGATCTGAGCTACAGCAAGAAGCTACCACCGCGCTAAAGCAGCCGAAATTGTAACGTATTTACCAATGGAGAGGCAAATGAGAAAGATATACACAAACAAGATCTTTAACAAGTAAGTCAGTTGCGTTACTGTCTTATTTGCGCAAAAGCACTAAGGCAGTAGGTGGAACCTAGAGTGCAATGCAGTTGCCATGATATGCAGTTGCCATCTTTAATGAAATACTGTTTTCCATGCTTACTCAGCTGCAGTTGCCATGTTCAATGAAAATTCTGTTTACAATGCTTACTCGGATGCATTTTCCATGTTCAATGAAGCGCAGTTGCCATGTTTAATGCATTGTACTTCCATTGGGGCATGTTGGTATGCAAATGTCAATGTCAACTGAAAAATGTTATATTGTCAACACATATGCTGAAATGCAATTGCCATGTTTACTAAAATGCAACTGCCACGTTTGTTGAAAATGCCATTGCCATGTTTACTCAACTATAGATGCCATGTTTAATAAAAATGCAGTTGCCATGTTTTATGCAATGTGCTTCCAGGTGTGGAAATGATGATGGCCAGTTGAAAATGTAGTACAGTTGCCATGTCTAGTGTACTGCAGTTGCCATGTCTAGTGTACTGCAGTTGCCATGTCTGGTATACTACAGTTGCCATGTTCAGTGTACTACAGTTACCATGTTCAGTGTACTATGTTTGCCATGTTCAATATACTATGTTTGCCATATTCAAACAAAAATCTATTTCTATTTCCATGACAACTTAACGTGCTACAAAAAAAGATCGCACGATAGATTAACATAAAACACACAAAACTTGCAGATTCCAGGAAGAAATAAAGCGTGCTAGCATGTTCATGGCTTTCCAGGTGGACGAACATACGTTCAAGGTGTGTTCTATTTTGGGCATGTCGGATTCAGAACCTGAAGACCCGGACAAAGGAAGGAACTACTTCGTGAAAGCCTCGATCGAGCAAGGAGAATACAACTGCCAATGCTGCAAGTTCGAACGGGACGGCATTGTGTGTTGTCACATACTAAAAGTAATGGACATGAACGTTGTGACACGGATGCCCTGCCATTTCATAAGGCGACAATGGACTTGGGACGTTGACGACGCGTTGGCGCCGCAGACAACACACGCGGTTCTGGCTGTGCATGACGAGAGACCTGAGTCAACCAAGGAAGCCGTGAGGCACGTTGTGCTGACAAAGAACTATGCTGGGCTAATTGATGAAGCGTGCAAGAGTGATGAGACAGAGAGAGTCGCAGAACAACACAGGAAGGCACTGAAAAGAGAGCTTGATGAGATCAAGAAGAGGAAAGCTGAGGAAGCCTTACACCGGTTCCCCCGCACATCAAGTGTGCCTTCATCGACGGGGCCATCATCTGAAAACTCGAAGATAGGATCTGGAACAGCAAGCACACAAACCCAGGTCAGGAACCCACCCCGTTCCATCACAAAGGGTTGTCCAAGAGAGATAAGATATAAGTCAGGATTGGAGATTCAAGCAAAACACAAGAAAACGAAGAAAGGGGCGGGCAATCCATGAGCAGAAATTGGAGCGATGTGACATGGTCCTTGTGGACATATTGGTTTGTACCATAGACGATGAGAATTTTTTTTTAAATTAGGAGAATAACTCTTGAGGGGCATCAGAAGTGGAAGGAAAATTCATTGAGTGGAGAAATGCAGTTGCCATGTTATGGGTACTTAATCTGCCATGTTATGTGTAGTTAATCTGCCATGTTATGTGTAGTTAGTGTGCCATGCTATTTTATACTAAATATATGCCATGCTATTTTGTACTAAATATGCCATGCTAGTTGCATTGGATCTGCCATTTTAGTTGTACTGGATCTGCCATGTTAGTTGTACTGTATCTGCCATGTTAATTATGCTGGATCTGCCATGTTGTTTCAACTATATCTGCCATGTTAGCTGTGCTGAAAATATGCCATGGTATTTGAAATGACTCTGCATGACATATATTTCCATGGCAAATACAACGCGGTTCAGAGAAACATAGTGTGTTGTGGGCAATGTAAGGGAAACAAGTTGGAAAAAGGTGTAACGTGCATAAACCGCAGCCAAGGTTATGGCTGCATGATCAACCTACCCAATGCTAGCCGGTGCACTTAGCGATGAAAAAGAAGAAGCAAAATAGACAAAAATGAAAACCGACGATGACTTTCACTACCCATGTATGTTGAACTACATTTGCCATCTGTTTTAAAACATCATAGACGCAATCAAAACAGCAAACCGGTGCTATAAATGATGAAACCATTGTAATAATGATAAAACATAAAAACATATGTGCATTAACGCCTAAAATAGGTTCACGTCCACACATATATTACAGAAACTACTCAAATGTCGCTCACACACCACCACTACATAGTAGCCTACGCGGGGTTGCAGTCGTAACATAGCACACAAACATAGTTTTCGACGATAACAAAGAGATAGTAGCTTACATTCCTCAGCAACAGAATGTAAGGTATGCGTCCGGTGTGTAACACCACGTGATCACTTGTACTTCTTGTTGATTTTCTTGACAGCTTCCTCCACGAACTCGCGTGCTCCGGACTGCTTGTTGAAATCTTCATTCGTCAACCAGTTCCATGTGTGGATTTTCCGGAGCTCAACGACTGTTGCAGCTATGATAGCGGGGACAACTCTGCCTTCCCACTTTGCAAAGTATTCCAGCACGTGAAAGCCACAGTCCGTCCTGCACGAGAAAAAGATTCAGATGAACATGCAAAAAGGACAGACGTAGCAAAGATAGACTTCAATTCAGATGTGACAACAAAAAGAGGGGTTGCATTGATGTAAACGGCACATGAAGGAGGGGGTTAAGAAATTACGTGTTCCCTTGCTTCACAGTCGCCACATACTCAATCGGGAAATGTCTGATCTGGACCTTTAAATGTTCGTAGTGACGGTTCCATGTCTCTTTGAGGTTGTTGATGAAGAATTCGGCATGCGTAGTAAGATTTGAATCAGCTTCCGAACGGATTGAATCAAGCACCTCAAAACATTGGTTCTTCAGGTCAAGACAGATCGCATAGTGGTGACCACACTTATCGTGTGTGTCATGTGGTGCAAGATTCTGGAACATGGGGAACATGACATGCATTTGAAAAGTGAATAAAATGAGAAGCAGACTACACAAAAAGAACAGCGGAGGAACAAAAAAATAGAATCACGTAGAATGTTTGGTTATGGGTGGGGGTAGTTGAAAGAAAGTTGTTGTCCATGTATGAACAAAATGTGCCGTGCATTTTACTATCAAGTTGCCACATAATTCGCACAGGATGCAAAAATCAAAAGATGTCAATGTGCACGGCAGCTGTTGCCACATGAAAACATCTGCCACATAATCACAAGTGCAGAAGATGGCAAAAACCACACCATGTGAAAAAACAGTGCAGACAGGGGAGGAGTACTCACATATTTCTTCAATGTGAGCTTGAATTCACCATGTTGAGCAAAATTCTTCCTCAGGATTTTGTGGTGGAAGTCACCATCCCATATTTTGCATGTCACACTGTAATGCATGATGACCTTGTCGGCACACACATCGATGTGATTGTTGATGTAGTCGATCCCGCATGCAACTACATTCGTCGACATTTTACCGTTTGGCCTCATGGACTCGGCAAGATCACCCAGGTCGACGTACGTCACTCCGCATTGAATGACTTTGGTTCTGTCCAAACATGAGCTGTATCAAAACGACATAACATGGAAGAATCATGCCTACTAAGTAAAAAATATATGAAAAGAACTAAAATGTAAGCGGATCGTGTATAGAAAGTACGAAGAAGATGAATGGTAAAAAAGGAGCAAAGCAAAATGAGAGATTATGGGGTGCGGTCATTTACGCTTTCAGCTCCTTCATGTGCTTGCTGCTGGCCCTAGCATCTCCAAAACGCTTGATGATATCGTACAGCTAGGTCTGTTCCTTAGTGGCCCTGATTTCGGGCTCGTAGTCTTCCGCGGGAGGTGGGTGAACTACCCTCTGCTGCCTCACAGGACCAGAGGTGGCACTCCTGATGGTATCCTCAGATGCCGTATCTACAGGCACGTTGGAACTTGATTGCCCTTGCCCTCGTGAGGTCCTCCTCTGCAATGCTGCCTCCTCGATCTTGCGGTAAGTTTCTTCAAGTGACGGTGAAATCTCCTCAGGGGTGCCTGCAATGATTAAAAAAATAAAAAGTGTGTTAGGATACCTAGAAAATCAGAAAACAGATGGATTGTGAGGAGATGTAGGTAGAAATAGTGGGGAAGTTGACATGTGTGGTCCAACTACAGTGGCCATGTCATGGAAACTACAGTGGCCATGCAGTTGCGCTGAAGTTACCATCTAGATGGATTGTAGTTGCCATGTCACATTAAATGCAGTTCATGTTGTGTCAACTCCACTTGCCATGTGATTGCCGTATAGAAAAAATGCAGGATGGTAACAAAAAAACGCAGGTGACATGGTGTGGAAAATCCAGTTGTCATGTGTAATACACTGTATTTGCCACGTGACAGCAAATACAGTTGCCATGTTGAATCAACTTCAGTTGCCACGTGTTTACCCAAATGTCAAATGCAGCATGGTAGCAAAAAAAATGTAGATGACATGGTGCATCAAATCCACTTGCCATGTCATCACATGTCAGTTGCCATCACAAGTGAGAACACCCAAAAAATATGATTGGGACAAAAATTTCAAACTACAAAGGTGTATACAGGAAAATCATAAGGACAAGACAAGTGTACCTTGCACAATCGGCTCCGCGAACTTGACAGCCTTCCTGCCCTCGACCATTGGCTGCGCCATCATTGCGGGCATGCCTCCTGGGAAAGCAAAGGCAACCGGCAAAGGATCTTGCACCACCGGTTGATCTTGACTGATGCCAAGGCTGAAGCTCGGTGGGGTAAATGTCATTGGGTGCCTCTCATTCCTACTGGCCGAACCACGAACGATTTGCGGGGCAGAATCCAATGGTGAAAGATCGACAAACATATCTAAATCGGCCGCTACAGAATGATCGGGCTTATTTGCAGGGCGGGGCATGTTGTCAGCGGTATCAGCAGCAGCTTTCATGACAATCTTCTTGTTTGGGCTGTAGGGGACACCGACATTGACTGGGAGCCTGGAAGTGCGCAGATTAATGCTGGGGATTTCCACTGCAGGTAAAGGCGCAGTCTGCTCTGGCCGTTCACCTGCGTAACTAGTGCCCGGCTTGACACCTGCATCAGTTGTGCTCCGGTCTTGCGGTTTCTCCATCACATTGCTTTTGGCAGGTGGCGGGAACAGTGTGGACGCAGGAACATACCCAGACTCGTCTCTCCTGCTCCTAGCTACAGCCGGCGCGTTGGGTATGACTGTTGGTTGCTTGCGGGGGCTGCGACGCCTAGGTGGAAGACCAGCACGCGGCACGGTCGCCTTAGCAGTATCTGCACCGACAGGGGCTGGAGCTGTTGTGCCAGGACTCTCACCTGTAGATGGCATATCATACGAGCTGCCGCCTCGGCGGCTTCGTCGTGGACACAGGTGTGCCACCACGCACGCGCTTGGAATCAGTGTCAGAAGAGCGGTAATCTTCCTTGACTAGGTTCGTCCCGGGAGCGTCCACTTCAACGCTTGCTGATGGGGTGGCATGGCTCACAGCAGCATCCTTCATTGCCAGAAGAGTTGGCAATATTTCAGCTGTCCTGGCAGATACCGACTCGTCACTCCCCGATGTACGGATGCCTGTTATTCTAGCCTGGACATCTGCAGCCGGTGGAGATGGTCGGCCACTTGCATCAGAGTTGGTGGGAGCGGTCAACGGTGCAGCAGTAGTATTGTCGCCGGGTGCCTCATGAACATCTAAGTTGCGCCCCGTTGACAACTTTGAATGTAGGCGTTCGAGCGGGTCCTTACTGATATGCTTGGCCCCGCGCGTAGTAGTCTTCTTCACCCTGCAAAGAAAGAAAATCATATGAGAAAGGTATGAAAAAATGAACAAAAAATATGTTTGCAATGGTAGAAATCTTAAAAGAATGAAAAACAAGTGGAAAAGCTGGTAGTTGCCATGTAATGGGAACATGAGTTGCCATGTGTGGTAGTTAGCAGTTGCCATCCAGTAGCAATTGCCATGTTAGCCAACTTGAAGAATGATAGAAATGTATGTTCTGTCAGGAATGCAATTTGAACCCTATGTGTGGGATGAGCTCACAAAGCCAAAGGTAAAAGATGGCAGTTGCCATTAGGTAGAGTGGTAGTTGCCAGTTGGCCTAGATGCCAGTTGCCATGTAAAGACCAATAGGAGTTGCCGTAAACTAAAAAAATGAAGGAAGAAATCATTTGGAAAAACAGCAGTTGCCGCGTGGGGGACGATAACAGAAGAACATGTGACAAGCTGAACAGTAGCATTGGAAATTCAAGAAAAAAATACCACTATGTAAATGGAAGCACATGGACAAACCTACTTCTTGACTGGCTTCCTCAGGTCTGGCAACACGACAGGATCCCTGGTGTTGGTCGTCGTCGTACAAGGAGAAGATCTGGTGGAAGGGGTGTCACCGGCAATGGGGGCACCTTTGTTCAAGCGAGCAGAAACACGGTTTGGCGTTGGCGCCTGTTTCTTCGTAACTGCTCGTCCACCAGCAGTCGGCTCACTGCACGTAACAGATGGAGGGAAAAAATGTGGCAATTGTCAGACAACAAACTCATAGATGCGCTTGACAAAAAACAAGTGCAAGAAATGGATGAGACTGTTCCAAGAAAAATAGACACAGAAAAAAACTAAATTTAAAAGTCAAACCTCCTCCTGGCAGCTACGGGATCGGTCCTAGACCTCTTGCCAGGAGAACCCTGCCCAACATCCTCTGGGGCCCCCCCCCTCCTTGATGGCAACACCCCCTCGCCTCTCACAGCCGTATGTTCTTTCACTTTATCCGGTGGGGGGGACATATGTTGCATCCTTGCCCTTGTTGCCGCCTGTGCGAACTTCAGCATGTTCATCGTCATCGGTGTCCTGATGCACATTATCCATGTCATCGTCGTCATCCTTGCTGAAGCTAGCGTCTCCATCTACATCATCTTGTGTGTCACCGGGCTCTTGGGAACTGTTGTAGTCATACCGGCCACGGCAACCGGTTGGCCGATGTGTACGTTCTGGGACAAATGAAGTGAACTGCCTCGCAACCGCGTCGCTGTTAGAGGCACTGAGGGACGTCCACCCCTCAACCAACTTCCCGAGCAAGCCGGTCATTCCGGATGCAAACTGCCCAATTAGATGCTCAACTGGTGCCCTCGCCTGTGCACGAAAACAAGAAGCATCAACAACCACCCCTATTGCAGTCTCTTGCGCGACATCGACAAGTAATCCACGACAAACCATCGATGTAGATATTTTGATTACCTCAGAAGGGCAAGACGGAGCTGAGTGCACGTCCATCCACTTTCCAATGTTTTGAGGCCCCCCAAACACGCTGTAGTCTATAGCATGCTTGGCCATCAGCTAGGAAAAAAAAAGAAATTGTAAGCATGCCTTATAAACCACGGACGGTTGCCTCATGTCAAATTTGTTAAGCATGCCGTGTGGAGAGAGAAACAAAAACTAACCTGCAGTTTTCCATATGTGGTATCAGTTGCCCTGTCTGCGGCAAGCACAGCCTTGACAGCGTTGATAGTCCATGCAGAAACAACAAACTTGTGCGTAGGCGGCGGGCCTCCTACCCCAGTGAAATCCACGGTGGACAGATCAAGACAGTCGACATACATGAGCTGATTTAAAACAATTTTACAAACAAAGAAATATCAGTTGCCATCATGAGTACTTTGTAGTTCAAAAAAGAGCAGGATAATGTATAATCCAATGATAATCAAGTTGATGTGCATGACAAGAATGGAATAAAAACAAGAAGTTGCATTATGTATGTGCTAGTTGCCATGATAGTGTGCTGGCAGCTGCCATCATACTGTGATAGCAGTTGCCATGCTAATATGATGGCAGTTGCCATATTGTCATTATGATAGTTGCCATATTGTCATTATGGCAATTGGCATCTTGTTATGATCAGGTTGCCATGCATGAATAAACGTGTGTTATAAAACAGAGTTCACAGAGATATCTAGTAAAAAAATACCATTAAATACAGTCGACAACCCTTTTGGTACATCTTGTTTGCGAAAGCATCGTGGAGGAAGTCGGTAATAAACTTACACCAGTTCATGTTCTTCACATTTTTCAGATTCGCCTGCACCACACAAAATTTCAGGGCAAAAAGTTTGCCGCATCAGAAATCAAACGGAAAAAACATCGAAAACACTGGCAGTCATTAGCTTAACACATGACATCGGAGCCAAAAAGAAAGGAAAATAAAGTAGTAAGGATGGATCATTCACCAGGATTGGGAAGCATTTGTTGCTTGGGTGGAGAGAAGTGGTCGGCGCGAAAACAGCTGAGATGAGGTACATGAGTAGCTTCATCTTGAAAACATCTCTGTGCATCGTCATGGCCTGCAGCGAATCTGTCAGTGCAGACGTGTTCGGCATGGACTCCAATCCAGGAAAAAAACGGGCGAACAGCGCTTCCTCGATCTCATTATTGACCTCGTACGGGACTTTGATATGTCCACGAGGCACACCCAAAGTGCAGAACACGGATTCCTCGTTCAACGGAAGTCTTCCACGTCCCGGAATCACGAATTCCCTGGAGGCGGGCTCGTAGATCTCACCAAGCCAGTCGCATACAGGGTTGACAAGGTTTGTGCACCGGACATCCATCAGAGCCTGCATACCCATCTCAGCAGCAGCTCCCTTTTGATCGTCGGTGAATTTTTCAATCAACATAGTCAGACGTTCTTGGGAGGCTCTGTTCCGAATACTTTTCTTCTTCTGCGAAAAACAGACACAAAGTGATCAGCTGTTGCCATGTTTTGCAATGTCATGAAAATTTAGTTCATGACAGACGACTGCAAAAGATCTAGGTGCCAACCAATAACATAAATCAGGAGGAGGGGGGCGGGTGTGTGGGCAGTTACCTCATCGCCCTTTTTTCTCCGTCCAGTTGCCCGATTACGCTGTGGTGGATCCATGAAATCATCGTCATCATTTTGATGATCACCACGAGCCATTCTGCTGATGTACGAACAGGCCAAATTGTCAAGGTGGAAATGTAAATGCAAGAGGTAAGCATTTGCCACCTAACAAAAAATGTCAACTAGTGAATGCAAAAAAATAGCATGAACACACACGCGGCCCCCCTATGATTGTCGAGAACATAAACGTGGCAAGTAAGCACGTTGGTTACGCTATCAGGTAAAAAAAAAGTGTACATATGGTAAACGCACTTGAAAACAAAATGTTGAAGTTGCCATGTTAGCCCAAGATAGTACAAAAAAGCAATGAAGCCACATCTGAATCAATAACCTGAAAACTGGCACAGTGTGTTGAGATGTCACAAAGTCATTGTAGCAAACGAAAAAATTGCGTCCGCAGTATAATGAAGTTACCACATTGTACTGACTGTAACATGGCAACAGACATGATGTGGTCAGCCAAAAAAACTTGCCACATGCAAAAACATATGTATGGCATCTGGCACAATTGGTACGCAAATGTGGTTGCCATATTATGCAGCCAATTTGCCACACTGTCATATCTGCAGTATGGCAACAGACATTGTGTTCACATTCTATTTGTCACATGATTATACAATCCAAGTGGCAAACAGGCACACTTGATGTGCACATTAGTTGCCGTCCAGTGCAGCTGGATGCTGAAACTGCATTGACTACCGATTGTGGCAACTATCAAAGTGTGGTAACTATCACAAATAATTCAGAAAAATTAGATCTCACAATGAAAAAGCATGTTTGTGGTTACTATCATATTAATTCAGCAAAATTCAGTTCGCCACATGGAAGAGCGTGTGTGTGGCAACTATCATAGTCATTCAATAAAATTAGTTGCCCTATGTGAAAGCTTAAATGTGGCAACTATGACAGTCATTTTCAGTAATTTGTTGCCGCAAAGGAAAACACGTTTGTGGCAACTATCACATTTGTTCAGGGAGTTTAGTTGCCACACATTTGTTCACGTTCAGTCATTCTACCAAGTTCGCCTCATACTACAGTTTCAAAACCAAACTAACTAGATCTAGGTTTCAATGGCAACTACTTCGACTTAAAATCACCCTCAAAATTCTCGCACGAACTGACTGCAAACACAAATTTGAACCAATGCGCATCAAAACAAACCGGGGGACACCTCCCAAATCCATACGCAAGACTAGTGCGTGCCTCCGAACAGGCATAACCACACCGACGATGCGCCGGGCGCATTTAAACTGCCAGTGCCACCAAAAACGGCTAGCAGACAACTTCGGCGCCGGCGGGAACGCCGACGCACCGCCGAATCCCCAGAATCTCTACCAATCGATCTAGGAATCGAACAGGGAGGGAAGGGGGAAAAATGCAGGAAGGGGTTGCGAGAGATGTAGCGAGCATTACCTTCAACCCGCACACGTTCCGGCGAAGCCGCTCCGTTCCGGCGAGCACCATCATGGCCGTGAACACTGTCGATTGTTCCGCCTCCGCCGTCGCCTTCTCCCCTCGCCTTCTCCTCCAGTGGTTTGAAGTGCGAGTGGGTTGTGCCAGTAATTGCACCGCGGGTGAGTAAATGGAACCGTGAGGGAGAGGGTGGAGGGGTGTGCGACGTGTTTGACGTCAACCGCGGTCGGAGCGTGGCGTGCGGGCGCATGGCAGTCCCACCGCACGCCTCTGAGTGGCAACCGCTGACCACGGGATGGCAACCACCGTGCGGGCGAACTGACTCGCACACCGCACACGAGACTCGTCCTACGTGGTGCCGAAAACCGGCCTGTTTGTTCCAAGATTCGTGCGCACAGTTGCCAACGGAGATGCTTGCGTGTGGTCGGGGTGGTGAACGCCCACACGTGTGGGCGTTAACATTTCCGATTTTTTATTGTGCTTTTACGGTTATACTCTTAATTAACTAGTAACTTATGCTTCTTTAGATTCCTTAAGGCTAGCCATAGTGGGGGTAACATAAGTAGTATCATGCACTTGGGACTCGCAAACAAGTTTATGTGGCAGGCAATTAAAGAAGAGAGAGATGGTTATAGTAACATAGGTAAATATCGTAACATAATAAATGTAATGCTACTATGTGTCATGCATGGCAATAAATGAGACCATCTATGATACTAATCTATAATACTATGCACTATAGAGGTAGTAACATAAACTAGTAACATATGCATGTTACTAGTCTAGTTACTCCCCACTATGACCAGCCTAAATCGGTTGAATGGTATTGACAATCTTAATTAGTATCATGCATGCCAACTAGATAATTTTGATGAGGTGGCGTAGAATTTAATGAAGAAAGAGAGGCCGGGTTGAGTATCATATTATGATACCGTATCATAATAAATTCTATGCTACTATGTGTTATGCCTGACAATAAATGTGGCTACATATGATACTACTCTATGACACTATGCACTACAAATGTAGTATCATACACTAATATCGTATCCTATTATGACCAGCCTTAGGTAGCATGCTCGATTGACAACATCGTTCAAGCATGACACGTTGCGTGCATGGACAAGTTATGAGAAGATCAGTGCTCCTTAATATTGGTCAAACATTTATAAGTTTGGCCTGGTTAAGAACAGATGCATCTTATTTTTTGAAACGCGGTCCCTTAGGGCCCGATTCATTAAATAAGCTCGAAAAGAATTGCCCGGTTAATAAACGAAAAACCGGGCGAAAACCGTCACAACTGGCCTGCAGAAACAAGGCACACAGGGCGACCTGACAACCCACACAAGAACGCACACACGCCGCCGAGGGGAAGCGTCGAGGCTTGCGCCGGCCGATGCCAAACAGTCAACCACACGCGCCGGCGACCAGGCAGCTCCGACTTTGTCGACGAGCATTGCAGGAGAAAAGCGTTGGGCTTGCGCCGAGCCAGCGCCAGAGTGGCGACTCCTCGAACACGCCGGAAGAGACCGACTACCAAGAACCATCAGCAAACCTTACTCCGCCCGAAGCCGCCATCGTTGCCACAAACAGGAAGCCGCGCAACATCCACATTGCCAGACGGCCCCCTGCCGACCACAATGCCGCGAGCGTCCAGCCCATGAAGCATGCAACCGGGATCCGAAGCTCTTCAAGGCGACGCCCCAAAGAGGAAAGCGACGATGTCGACGCCGTCACCCGACCGAACCAGGCCTTAGGCTTTCACCCGAAGATCAAGATCCGAGGGCGTAAGAGGATGCCGGACTCCACAACAACGCCTCCAAGGAGGTTAAACGACGTCCACAGACGCCGACGCCGCCGGCCGGCAAGACCAGCCAAGCTTTCGCCCGGAGTATCCCAACACCACCAGCACCCTCACGCACTGCACCTTCGCTGACCCGCCCACCTCTCGCGAAGCCACCGCGCCAGCAGCACCGGAGAGCCACCACACCTCACCTCCCCACCGGACGAGAAGACGCCGACGGGCCAGATCCGGCCGATCTGGCATCCCACCACCGCTGCGCAACAGGAGCCACCACAGGCCCGCCCTCCATCGGCCCGACCAAGGACCGCGCCCCACAAGGCAGGCGGGGGGGCTGCGCCCGCCCCGACGCGTCGGAAAGGAGCAGCCGGGCCGGAGGCCAGGCGCCCGCCGACAGAGCTATCGCGGCTGCCACCCGCGAAGGCTGCTGCCATGAGGCACAGGGGCCCGCCGGTGCCGCAGCAGAAGCCTCGACGGATCCATCGCGCGACGCGGAAAAAGGGGATCGAGCCTTCCCATCCCGAGATCTCGCGGCCTGGCGAGAGGAAAACGCCCCCGCCGCCGCCGTCCGCCGCCTAGGCTTAGCCCGGCGGCCTCCTCCGGCGACGGCGAGGGGAAGAAGGAGGGGGCCGGGAGGGCGGCCCGGCGGCGCGACCGAGTCTCCGCCCGTGCCGCCTCAGCCGAGACGACGCGGGGGCGTGCTCTATCTGCAAAACATATGCGTATGCGTATCCACGGCTGCAGCATCCACAGATGCATCTTATATTCTGAAATGGAGTGAGTATCCATCATGAGGCTCGGTGGCCTGGTGACAACCAACCAACAGATGCCGCGTCATTCGGTAATAACCTATCCGTAACAATGAAATGAAATCCGTAGGTGTAGCATTACTGCAATATGTATCTACATGGTATATACGCAGACAGGGTCGACACGCAGATCTTTGTCCCATCATCTTTGACCTTGACCATGACCGTGACTGTGACGTGGTGGACTATATGCAGTGCATGTAGGGTCGATCGACATGCAGATCTTTGTTACTTCGTCTTTGACCGTGACCCGTGCATGTCGACCACATGCTCTACTTGCAGATATAGGAACAAAACCTATACGTCTTCTATGTTTGTAGTACGGTGAACTCATTTTTGTGCGTTACGCAGCCTTGCTTGTGGCACATTCCTCATCATACGTATACACTTTACTCCTAGCTACGTGCTGAGACGTGAACTAATTAAGCAGGCGCGTACGATACATGCAGCAAGCTATTAGTGGCACGCACATATGAAGTTTAAACAAACTAGCAAGTGATCGATTTGATTAATCAAGGAAACAGAATACGTACAACTAGCTTTGTACTACAACCTCCATAAGCAAATACGTATAAGCTGTTTTAGATCACTACTTTAGTGATATATAAAACGTCTTATATTAATTTACAGAGGGTTAGTCAATGACATATATCACGGAGATGTTGCAGTTGATGGGTCTTCTAGGAGGGGCACTGGAAGCCGGAGGGGACGTTCTTGCCGCAGTAGTTGACGAGGAGGCTGAGGTCGACGGGCACGTTGAGGTGGATGCCCAGGATGTTGGCCTTGAGCGCCGTGCACAGGCACACGGCCGCATCCAGATCCGCCAGCCCCTGGAGCAGCGAGCAGCACGTCTGCTTCGGCGTCGTCACCGGCCGCAGGTTGATCAGCCCGCCCAGCACGTTCGCGCACGCTCCAAGCTTCAGCGCGTCGATCGGGCAGCCACCGGTCCCTCCTCCACCCTTGCCTCCACCGCCGCCGCCCCCTCCTCCTCCTCCCCCTCCCGGCGGCGGCGGGCTAGGCAGCTTGCAGCCGCAGTCGTCGGCCAAGGTGAAGAAGAGCAGGTTCAGGGCCAGCAGCGTGGCGATCACCGCCGCTTTATTCGCCATAGCTTCCTATCCGAGCTGTTGTGCGTTTACTACAGGGTTTATTAGAGCTATAGATCTGGCTGTGTGTGTCCAGTGCAAGGGACCTCGGGGTGCTACTTATAGACCAAGAAGATAAGAAGGGGGTTGAAATAGCTCCTAGCTTAATTAGGCCACAGATATTTTACACACTCCACGCGTGTAATCGACCAGTCTCTCCATGAGAAGATCACCACGAGATAGCTGATCGCAACAGGTGCAGGGTGCATGTGAGCTGGCTTTGGCATTGGGGATGGGAGGAAGGAGACAATGGAGATGTTTGGAGGGTTGCCGATAAATGAAATATTTAAAGTAAAATTGTACAAGTGAAACAATATCCGGACCGTTGCTCTGGAATCGGACGGCTCACGCAGTGCAAAGTCAACGATAATGTAGCTCGCTGACTTGGCCGCTCAAATCTGCGAATCCCAAGCGTCATGGACATATGTGCGGCCGTTTTTGTCCATTTCTCGTTGAGAGGACAATACTATTTCTTGGAGCATCATGTCTTTATGTGCCCAATTTAAGAAAAAGGGTTTCCTCGCTTTGCATTACAAAGCAACCATCCGATACAACCAACGATAGGAGCTGGGGCGGAAGCAGCACAAACACGCCCAAAAGAAATGAAAGAAAAAGAGAAAAAAAACAAATGCCGATAACGGCGGATCAACAAAAACGACGAAGCCTCACGACCGCTGCGTCCACCAGAGATCGCCCACCAAGCTCCGAGACTCCGAAGCGCCGGTACCAATCAACACTTCCAAGAAGGGACGCAATGATGACAACGCTGCTACCAAGGGTTTCCCCTGGTACGCGGCGAGGAGAGAGGAGGGGTAGCCCCGACGCCTTAAAGGAAGGTCCGGCGGC
Source organism: Aegilops speltoides (assembly GCA_021437245.1). Classification (NCBI taxonomy): domain Eukaryota; kingdom Viridiplantae; phylum Streptophyta; class Magnoliopsida; order Poales; family Poaceae; genus Aegilops; species Aegilops speltoides. The sequence goes on from CM038144.1 coordinate 489,168,101, forward strand.
ACCCTCAGGCACCACCGCGTCGGTGTCGGCCAAGCCAATAGGGATTTCTCCCGATCCCATCCTCCACCTCAGGCACTCCGGAGCTCGCCACCAAACCGACCACCACCCTGCGCCAACTTGGACACGAAGCTTCCCACGCTGTCTCACCACGGCACCGCGAAGAAGGTCTGCACAACGAAGAAGAGGAGCCGGGACTAGGGCAGCAACACCGTCGGCATACGGGAGGGCCCACCTCCACCGTCCACGACGGTAGCCGACCGGACGCCAAAGCAGGAGCATACTGGGCCCGTGGCCCCACAGGCCTGGCCGGGCCCTCAAAGGCCCAGACAGCTCCGCCTCCATGCAGCGGCAGCCTGTTGTCGGCGTCGCTGCCTCGATCAAGCCGCCCCTGCCTCCCCATCTGAGGCGTCGCGGTCGCGCCGAGCCGACGCAGGACCAGATGGGGCCTTACGGGCCCAGATCTGGGCCGGGGACGCGCCACCGGCCGCCCAGCACCACCGGATCGCGCCGCCGCCAAGAGGTGGCACCACCACGGCGAGCGCCGCCGGCCTCCGCCACCAGGACGCCTGACCGCCACCGGCCGAGCACCATCACCGCCTCCCCCCATCCCGGGAAGGAGGAGCGCGCACAGGTAAGGGACGGCCCGCCGCCGCCGACACCACCCGGCCAGATCCGGGGGCGACCGCCGAGGGCGGCACGGGGAAAGGACGGGTGGAAGGAGGTCTTGCGCCCGGCCGCCCCCGGGAGACGGCAGAGGCGGCGGGATGGGGAGGAGGGGAGGGGGGAGGGGTGCCCGCGCCGGGTGGCCTGCGGTGGTGGGAAGGGGCTAGGGTCCGCCGGCGGCGGGGGAAACCCTAGCGGGAGCGCGGGAGCGGCCGCCCAGTTTATCATCTAAAAAGATGTACTACTAGTTTTAAGACAGAACTACCGCAATATATTTTGCTCAAATATTTCTTCCCAAACTAATTGACTCTGTTGAAAGAAATTGACAGGCCTTACCAAAAGGACTATTCTATTCACGCGCCAAATGTACATGTCCTAGCATTATCAAATTTAGCATGGGCGATTGACAACATCATCATGACACGATGCGTGCGTGGACAATGTCTAGCAAAAAGACACATTGCTGTTTGCCGTAGGTACGTACGTGGTGTAGATGGAGGCAGGGTCGACACGCAGATCTTTTCCCCGTCATCTTTGACCGTGACACGTGCATTGCTTGTAGGGCGCCGTCCACATGCTTGCACCTTGCAGGCATAGGAACAAACTGTTTGTTATCTACTCCCTTCGTCCGGAAATACTTGGCGGAGAAATGGATGTACCTAGATGTATTTTAGTTCTAGATACATCCATTTTTATCCATTTTGGCGACAAGTAATTCCGGACGGAGAGAGTAGCTCCGTCTTTGGCTTGGCACTTGAATCTGCTGGCTAATCACCCTCAGCCAGGTCCTTATGTTTAGCTAGCTAGTATTTCTTCTTTGAAATGGAGTTCTAAAAGATGGTTAGGCTCTGGCTAGGAGCCTATGGTTAGAGCATCTTCAACAGGCGCGCCAAAAGACGCGCGTGTGGTAAATTGACATTTTAGCGCGCGCGGCCCGGTTTCGCGCGCTCCAGCAGTGGCGGCAAACTAGCGCGCGGAAAATGACTGTGCGCGCGAGGGAAAAGGCGGCAGCTCGCGTGCTAGATTTGGCGCGCCGCTTCGCGCGCGCCTACAAAATTGCAGCGCCTCTGCCGCTCTCTCTCGCTCCCTCCACTGCTTTCTCTCCTCGCCGCCGACACGCCACCACCGCGCCACCATGCCGCCTCGCCGCCGGGAGGTTCGGGCTACCTTGGCATCCGCGTGCGTCCATCCGGCACCTATTCCGCCTCGATTCAGTCGGGCAGCGGCGTGCGCCTCGGCCTTGGAACCTTCGACACTGCCCAGGATGGCGCCTGCGCGTACGACGCTGCGGCGTGGCGCCTCTGGCGGTCCCGTTGGGACATGAACTTCACCGACGTGGCGACGCGGGAGCGGGCACATGAGTTGACGGCTTTCCCGCGGCTTAACACTGACGAGGATCGTCGCAAACACCGGAGGCGGGAGCGTCGTCTTAGCCTGGCCGAGATGGACGAGTAAGCCATGGCGCTGTGGAGGCAACGCTTCCCGCAAGACATCATCAACGAGGAACAGTTCTTCGCCGAAAGGAGGGCGGAGAGGGAGGAGAGAAGGAAGGAGCGAGCCGCCTATCGCGAGGACAAGCGAATGCGGAAGGCGGTCGCTAAATACAACATGGCACTAGGAGATGCGTCCTCCCAGGACTCCCGCGACGAGCGGTTCCTTGACGCCTATGCTCAGACGTCGGAGGAGGACATCACCGAGGCAGAGTCCGAGTCGTAGAACGAGTAGTAGTAGTTTTTAGTTTTATTTTGTATATCGTAGAAGCAGACTATGTGGACGTAGTAGAACTATATATCGTTGGAGAAGCCTAGACGTACGCATTTTGTATCGTAGAAGCAGGCTATGTGCCGAACTATCTTTATATTTGTATATGCGATCGTCTCAAGAAAAAAAAAATATAGCGCGCCTACTAGAGCGGCTTGGGCGCGCTTTATTTTGCGGCGGCTGCTGGAGCCAGCGCAGTGCCGCGCACAAAACCTGGCTCATCCGGCGCTGTATTTTTATTTTTAGCGCGCCGCGAGCGTTGCGCGCTTGTTGGAGATGCTCTTATGTGTCTTTTTTGCGCCTCACATCGACTGGAAGCTTGGTATGTGTAGCTAGCCTGCTTCTGCTTGTAACACATTTCAGATAATTGTGCGTGCAGTGTACAGAATGAAGCACGACAAATATATATACTGTACATATGTGCATACAAGTGGGTGATGGATACGTGTCGATCCATGCGTCTCGGTCCTAATGAGACGCGACACAGATCTCATGGCGCGCGGAGCATGCATGGAAAGAATAATTAACCAGCTGCCAATAGCGCAATACGATAACTGAGGGAGGACATGAATGAATTCACAGAGCCTACCAATCTGAGCAAGCATGCCCACAATTTAATCGAATTACTTAAGAGCAACTCCAACGGGTCGATCCAAACGGACGGCGCTATTGTCCGCTTTTTGTCCGTTTGGATCGGTCGCCCGCCCGTCGTCCGCCCTCTATTAGATTTAGGTCGGAAGCGCGCCCAATGCGCCAACCCATTTCATGATCGCGCGCGCTTTAGATCATGCCAGCGGCCATGCCAGTGCGCGGGAAAGGTTCGGGGGGGGGGGGGAATTCGGCCTAGCACGCGCTGGCTTTGGCGCTCCAGAGCGTGGGAAATGTTCGCGCGCGCATTTTGGCTCGCTAGGGCCGGCACTCGTTATAAAGATGGCACTCCCTCCACACTCAGTCCACCGCCGCCGCCCACTCGTCTCGCCCCCTCTCACTAGCCTCGCCGCCTGTGCGCCACCATGTCGATGCGCATTCTCGGCGCTTCGTATTTTTGCGGAGTCCGCGAGCGCCCCTCCATCGCCTTCTCCGCCAAGATCTTGTTTGGCGAGAAACGGCTCATCCTCGGCACCTTCGACACCGCTGAGCAGGCGGCCCGCGCGTACGACGCGGCGGCGTGGCGCCTCCTGAGGCCTCGTCGGGATATGAACTTTCCTGACGTGTCGAGCCAGCGGGCGCAGGATCTGATGCCTCTTCCGCGGCTTTTCACCGACGAGGATCGTCGCGTCCATCGGAGGCGGATGCGTTGCCTCGCCCTCGCCGAGATGGATGTGCAAGCCTTGGTGCTGTGGCGTGAACGATTCCTGCAGGACATCGTCGACGAACGTCAGTTCTATGAGCAGAGGAGGACGGAGAGGAAGGCCAGGAGGACGGCGTGAGCCGCCTATCGGGAGGGCAAGCGTGCCCGGAAGCTGACCGCTCAAATGAGACTGAGGCTGCGAGAAACATTGGGTTGGGACTTCGCGGACGAGCATGCTGCTGACGCCTATATTCAGACGTCGGAGGATGACATTACCGAGTCAGAGTCAAAAACCGACGAGTAGTCGATCTTTTTTTATCTGTGTACGCAAGAACTATATATGTATCCTTTTTCATCGGAAAAAAGGCCGGCGGCGTCGGCCATGAAGCAGGCGGTGGAGGTTGTGCACGCGCAGGGAGGAGAGAGGGCGCGCGCGCGCGTCCGTCTTCTGTCCGCGCCGACGCAAATCCGGCTCAAAAATGGGCCGAGAATGGGTCGGCAGACGGACGAAAGCAGACGCACATCCGTTTGGGTCGGCGCGTTGGGCCGTCTTTTCTGTCCGCGCCGATCCAAATGGACGCGGGCGGACAAAATGGGTCACCCCATTGGAGTTGCTCTATGAACAATGATAATGATCACACAGACTACATCCATCCTGATTTATTAGTCCCAATTGTATTTTGGGTCAAAGCCTGATCACATATTTAACTAGCAAAATCTTAATACACGTCATCGAAAAATATATTGTTGGATTCGTAATTGAATGTAGTTTTCAATGATATTATTTTTTGGGTCAAAGCCTGATCACAACGCATCGGGCGAAACCAACTCGCCCGAAAAAAGGATCGCATCGGGCGATCAAGAGGCGACCGGGATCCCTTGCGCGCCGCCGGTGACGCCGCCGGTTCCCTCTCTCTCTGTCGGCCGCTTCAGCGGCGGGAGGGAGGGGGAACCCCGGGTCTGTTCTCTAGGTGGGTGTGTGGTAGGGTTAGGGTTGAAGGAGATACTGCCGAGGCCGTTGCGGTGGTGTCGCGTCGGAATAAGTTTCTCCGGGCTCCGTTCGCGGTCTGGCGAGGCTTTTGCCTTCGTCTAGGAGCCAGCGGTGCTGGGGATCCCCGGATCTCGTCGAGGTCGCGGGCTATGGTGGTTGAAGGTCCATCGGCACTGGCCGTTTGGATCCTCAGATGGGCGATGGATGCAGGGAGACGAAGACTTTTCTTCTTCCTTGTTGGTATGATTTGTTGCTGCTGTTCTTCTCCTTCCTCTGCTGGCGATCTTTGGTGGGAGATCCTGCTTTGTCCGGGCGGATGGCCCGGCCATGATCTGCTGGACCGGTCGGATGACTCGAGTTCTTTTCCTTTTGGAAGGGACACTTTTCGCGGTACTCAAAGCCAAAGATGGCGACGATTATTGCAGGTGTGTTGGATTGATGTCCATGCCCTCTCAGCGCTGGTGTCAAGAAAGGAGGAAGCAACGTGGCGGCAATTGTACCGTGGTCGAAGATGATGACCTGTTTGCGCCTGGTTGCAGATCCTTCTGCTGCAGGGGTCTTCTCTCAAGATTCAGGGATGATGACACAGGGCTCCGGAGATCTTCTTCTGTTATGGTTGTCTTAGGGTACTCTACGTGTTTATGGTCCTTTGTGTTTGCGTTTCAGTGTGATTGTAAGAGTCAACTACTTTGTACTGATTCGTAATTGGAATGAAAATATCTAAAAAAAAAACATCTTTTTGAAGCAAATATAATAGTAGCAGCGAGCGGTACACGCATGAGATCATATGTGGCTGAGAACTCGACCCATTGCAGTACCGTAACCTAGTTCTAGCATCACTCTTTTATTTAACCAGGCAACCCACAATATAACGAGAGGCCCTACTACACCTACGAACGAATTATGAAGGTTACAGGATTAAAGTTACAATTTGAGGTTACAGCACTCCCCAAGTGAAAATCAGGGTGATGACTGATGACTGATGAGAAAGAACTTTGCTACACTTACGGCCAGAAGCCACGGAAAGTAATTTACGGACTGAATTAACTGGAAACTGGGTTGGGGCAGCAGGACCCACCTTTAAAATCAGCAGGGGATAGGGACTGGTTAGAGCATCCGTATATTGCCCGTAGGTGTAGCATTTTTGGAAGAGAAAGGTGTGGTACGTAGCAAGCTGGCCTTGCCCGCCGCAGTTCCCTCAAAAAAGGAAGGTGTGGTAGCTTCTGGGTGTAGGCCTCTAGGGACACCTTCATGGTTAATGAAGTTAGACAAAATAGAAAAAAGTCTGAAATTTCGGGACATCAAATCTGCTCAAACGTTTTAGGTGCTTGGAAATTTTTGTCGAGAAATTTCATTTAGAGAAAGGTCCACACACGAGAACAAAATATGTACTCAGAAGTGCGAAAAAAGTTTAAGTAATGAAATCTTTTTTGTGTGTGTAGAGCTCCTCGAATGTTTTTTCCACATGAAATCTTGAAAGCACCTACAAAGTTTGAGTTTATTTGATGTCACGAATTTTCAGATTTTTTTGATTTTGTTTTATTTTAATTTTTAATTTACTGTTAACGAGGGTGTCTCTACACCTGGGAACTGACAAAACCCACTCTTGGGGACAATTTATGGGGTAGATGGAACCTAATTAAGTTGCTTCCGTCGGTCAACTTTTTGCAATATAATTGATTGGAGCAGATTAATATACACTGATAAACTGCTTGTACCCTAAAGAATCGAAGATGGCCACAAAATTAATCAACGTAGTAGCACAAATCATGCTAAAGTCCACCCATGCCGCGCGGAGCATGCATGGAAAGAATAATTAACCAGCTGCCAGTACGATGACCGAGGGAGCACATGACTGAATTCACAGACCACACCAATCTGAGCATGCATGCCCTAAGAAATCACAAGCGCACACAATTTTAACCGAATCACTTGACAACGCTAAAGATCACAGTATCACACATAGTACTGAAAGTTGACATATGATATTACTTTATTACAATTGTAGGAGGAGTAACCTCTTTTTGAAGCAAATGTAATAGTAGCAGGCAGCGGTACACGCATGAGATCATATGTGGCGGAGAACTCGATCCATTACAGTACCGTAAACCTAGCTCGACGACAAGCAGTAGTACAAAGGATACTACCACACACACAGACACGCAGCACACATATGTAAAGTTTATCAACTAGCAAGAGCGATGATAAATTATGAAGCAAATAACGTATACGACTAGCTATAGAGTACTAGTCAATGGATGGATTGTAGATCATGCACGCACGCACGTACGTACGTATGGTGGATGCTTGAATGCAGTGGACGATGGATCTTCTCGGGTCTTGTCTTCTCTTCTAGGAGGGGCACTGGAAGCCGGAGGGGACGTTCTTGCCGCAGTAGTTGACGAGGAGGCTGAGGTCGATGGGCACGTTGAGGTTGATGCCCAGGATGTTGGCCTTGAGCGCCGTGCACAGGCACACCGCCGCCTCCAGGTCGGCGAGCCCCTGGATCAGCGAGCAGCACGGCTTCTTCGGCGGCGTCCCCAGCTGCAGGTTGATCAGCCCGTTGAGCACGTTGGCGCACACGCCCAGCTTCAGCGCGTCGATGGGGCACCGCGCGCGCCCGCCTGATCCGCCTCCTCCCGATCCGCCACCGCCGGACCCGCCGCCGCCGCTGCCGCCTCCTCCAGACCCGCCTCCGCCGCTGCCGCCTCCTCCAGATCCGCCTCCACTGCTGCCGCCTCCTCCAGAACCGCCTCCACCGCTCCCTCCACTGCCACCGCTCCCACCACCACCGCCACCACTCCCACCTCCACCGCCACCCCCACCGCCGCCGCCTCCGCCGGGGCTAGGGCAGGATCCGCAGTGGCAGCCGCAGGCGTCGGCGAAGGTGAAGAAGAGCAGGTTCAGGGCCAGCAGCGTGGCGATCACCGCCGCCTTCTTCGCCATGGCTACCAAGCTACCAAGCTAGCTACCTCTCTTGCTGCTGTGCGTGCACAGGGTTTATACTGCCTCTGCCGTGTGTTTCTGTGTGTGCAGTACAAGGGAGCTCGGGGTGCTATTTATAGCTCAAGAAGGACGGAGGGGGTTCAACTAGGTCCTAGCTCAGCCCACAGATATTATTTTACTCGCACCATGTGAAGACCGATCAGACGATCACCAAGAGCTAGCTGCCCACCACGGGTCCAAGCTAGAAGACGACGCATGCATGTGAGCTGGCTCTGGGGAATGGGGATGGGATCACAAGGAGATGGTAACAGACAAGGGAGCTGTTTGGGTTTGGAAGGTTGCCGATTCAAGGGCCATCACGCCCTAGTGCTGCAGGAAAGATGGCGTACGGCTCTATGCCTCTGGCTAGCTAGCATCCTTTACCACTGCAGCTTAAGCTTTCCGGTGAATGAATTTCCAGCTGCTGATCGTGCTTGCTCGTGGAGGGTGTCGCGTCGTGTCATTCCGATCGGGTGCATGGTCGAAATCGAATGGCTCACTCAGTCAGCTGGCCACAGTGCGTCCCGTGATCAGCCACTACCCAGGGTTCATGGTCTTGCACTACGCGGCACGTACGTACGTTGGTCGTAGGTACACCCAAGAACTCATGTGCCGACGAGCAGGAGTGGCCGGCCGGTATGGGCGCGCGCGCGCAGAACTAGGTAACACATTACATGATAAGAGTCATCGAACCATGGCATTATTTTGCGTATGCATGCATGTTCGTGTTCATGTTCATGGGGAAGACGCGCGCACGCATTTGGTATTCACCGATCAGCCCAACACTCACATCACATGGTTGGTTTAGGACCCTATCTTTTTCTTAGCAAATGTTTACCCACGTAACCATCAACGATGCTACATCGACGGACTTCTACGGAGGGTGTGTTTCAGCTGTCAAGCCGTGATTGGACTAAGGGGAGAATGGGGCCCCATCCCCCTGAAAATCGGGGGAGGAGGCATGTTTAGTTGGTTAGGAAGGTAGGGCTTTGTACGTCTAGCATTTTTGTGTAACCATAGCTTAGGTATAGATTCATGTGTAAAGTTACCATGTTTTCAACAACACCAACAACACCAACAACAAAGCCTTTAGTCCCAAACAAGTTGGGGTAGGCTAGAGGTGAAACCCATAAGATCTCGCAACCAACTCATGGCTCTGGCACATGGATAGCAAGCTTCCACGCACCCTTGTCCATAGCTAGCTCTTTGACGATACTCCAATCCTTCAGGTCTCTCTTAACGGACTTCTCCCATGTCAAATTCGGTCGACCCCGCCCTCTCTTGACATTCTAAGCACGCTTTAGCCGTCCGCTATGCACTGGAGCTTCTGGAGGCCTGCGCTGAATATGCCCAAACCATCTCAAACGATGTTGGACAAGCTTTTCCTCAATTGGTGCTACCCAAGTCTATCTCGTATATCATCATTCCGGACTCGATCCTTCCTCGTGTGGCCACACATCCATCTCAACATACGCATCTCCGCCACACCTAACTGTTAAACATGTCGCCTTTTAATCGGCCAACACTCCGCGCCATACAACATTGCGGGTCGAACCGTCGTCCTGTAGAACTTGCTTTTTAGCTTTTGTGGCACTCTCTTGTCACAGAGAATGCCAGAAGCTTGGCGCCACTTCATCCATCTGGCTTTGATTCGATGGTTCACATCTTCATCAATACCCCCATCCTCCTGCAACATGGACCCCAAATACCGAAAGGTGTCCTTCCGAGGTACCACCTGGCCATCAAGGCTAACCCCCTCCTCCTCACACCTAGTAGTACTGAAACCGCACATCATGTACTCGGTTTTAATTCTACTAAGCCTAAACCCTTTCGATTTCAAGGTTTGTCTTCATAACTCTAACTTTCTATTTACCCCCGTCCGACTATCGTCAACTAGCACCATATCATCCGCAAAGAGCATACACCATGGGATATCTTCTTGTATACCCCTTGTGACCTCATCCATCACCAATGCAAAAAGATAAGGGCTCAAAGCTGACCCCTGATGCAGTCCTATCTTAATCGGAAAGTCATCAGTGTCGACATCACTTGTTCGAACACTTGTCACAACATTATCATACATGTCCTTGATGAGGGTAATGTACTTTGCTGGGACTTTGTGTTTCTCCAAGACCCACCACATGACATTCCGCGGTATCTTATCATAGCCCTTCTCCAAGTCAATGAACACCATATGCAAGTCCTTCTTTTGCTTCCTATATCAAGAAAAAATTCACGGAACCACGCCATGATTTTTGGGACAAGTTATATCACGGCATCACCAAAACAATCATCAATATCTTACGATCGAGCCGACATATGACAGGAAATCGTGTGTAACCTTCTCGATCTTGCTTTATTTAGAGGCAGACAAAATGACAATGCTACCCACTTAATTTCTTCCTCCTACTAGGATTGACCGCCCAACACTGACAGAGTGTTTACGGTGGCATTTTCTATTGGAAGTTTATCTCGGTACTCGCATGTTCATGCATGGGATCGAGACGCCCGTGTGCACTGCGTACGTGTGTGCGTCACTTCCTGCATATGCATGCATGGGCCTGATCTGCCCATGGTTTGGTTACTAGCATAGTCTAGCCAGCTGCGAGCTTTTGGCCATGTTCAAGAAAATGAAAGCTGTGCGTTTTGGCAACATACGTGCGCGCACGTCCCTCTAGGTTATCCCCTTAACCGTGCCATCTCTTCTGCCTGGCGCATGCGTTCAACTTGACATACATGCAACCATACGGACGTGTTGCGCATCTACGCGGTTCTCGGTCAGTTGGGCTTAGTCCTCCTAGGCTAGCTACTGCGCGACGTGTCTCATCTTCTTCTTCTTTAGGTTGTGGGCAGCCATGGAAACCAACACCACGGGATCCAAGAAGAGAGAAATGGAGGACCCCCGCCAGAATTGCGATCCCTCCCTACGTTAAGAGCAAATTTGAACCCTCAAACTCACGGGGGCTACGCGGATAGTTACTGGTTACGCCTTAAATTAGCTATTCTGCATCCGAGTCTTTCATATTTTAACCCCTAAATTCATACAAAGCATGTAAAAGAAAAAAAAAATCCTACGTACTACCCTATCTAGCTTCGTCTTTAGAGATGACCATGACATCCGTGCCGGGTGTTGACACCCGATTTTGGCATGATCAATAACTTAATTAAGATGGCCTTAAATAGAGAAGTGATCGACATGAAAAAGTTCAGTCTTGTCGACATGAACATCTTTGAGATTTGGGCCATCGCCATCCGGTCTCATCTTAAGGGCCGAAATTGTGCTCGAAGTACTAGGATTTTATATGCGGAGTACTGTTCGGCCCATTAGGCCACTAAGAAAGCCTCATATGAGAAACGCCTATACACGAGTTGTCTTCGTCTCGTCGAAACGATCGATTTTGATATAAAACTCATCCCAATCTGAGCCCGTATGCAAAAGTTAGAGCCATCGGAGTGCGGCCCTGTCACGAGCCAAAAAGTGGCGCGCCCCATCAGATACTCGTATGGCTGATGTATGATGGGTAGCACCAGTAATTATCTTTCTTGCACGAGCTATTCGGCCTTCAAGATGATCTCAGATCATAAAATGTTCAACATGAAAGTTATTCGCCTCGTCAAAACGGTTAAATTTACTTTTGGGGTGCATCTTCATCTGAGGTCATGTGTGGCCTGTGTGACCAAAAAACTGAACAGATGTCTAAGTCTTACCTAAATCCGAGTTCGATTAATTTTGAAAGATTTGGACGGGATTTGGAGTCCTTTTCTTGTACGGGAAGTCCAGCCGCCTCATAAATAGATGAGAGGTGATGGCCGATTGAACAATAGACAATAATCGATCAAATTTATCTAACACTTTTTACCTTTACTTTTATCATCTCCCTTGTTCTTCTTCTTCCTCCTCGTTCTTCGCTCGTTCTTCTTGTTACAGGGCAGCAAACCTCGAGGCCCTAGGGGAGATTAGGTCGACCTAGGGCAGCCCATTGCCTCCGCGCCCCCTGACGGGGTCCCTCCCGGGCGTGTGGGGTTTTGGTTCTACAAAAGTGCCCGCCGGATTGTTTGCGTACCGCGCTACCGGACGGTCTCCTTCGACGTGAGCTGTGGTGCATCATCCCCGGCGTTGAGGGGTACACGGTGACGTGTTCGTGTACGAACACACTTTTGGCGACTCCGCTGGGGAAGAATCTTCGAACGGTCTCCAGCCTGTTCTTACTACAAAGAGATCGTCATCTAGGATTTGCAGTCTACGAAGGTACTATGAATAGTGCATATGTTGTTGCTAGATCATTTAATGAGCATAATGCATCGGCTATCCCTAGTTTTATCAACCATGCATCTAATTATGTGCAACAGCCAATTCAGAATAATCTCCATGCTTCTAGTTACAATTTTAGAAACATAACACATGTATCCCAACCCTCATGCATCGGCAACCCCACAAATCTGTATGCCGATAAATAACATGATGAGTTCGGTTAATCAAGTTGAAACACCCATGTAGGAACTTCCAATAGTATGCAACAAAGTGTTTCAACTTTTTATTCATCGGCAAATAACTTGCAGTATGTTAATCCAAACGTGTCGGTGGATAGGAGAATTGGCCATGCTACTGCTAGTTATTCGGCCAATTACCCTAAAACATCATATCGTACACATCAGGCTATTAATTTTTTGGCACCATACGTAATTGTTGATGTCCATAATTCGGCTCCGCACCTTTATGGTCATGACCGAATAACTGAAACTTCTACATGAGCACAAATGTCTTCACCCACTACCGTGGCATATCATGTCCCCCCTACACAATTACGGAATTTCGGCAACATCTCATTGTCGAAAGAGTCTAAAAGCATCGGGGGGCAACCATATTCAGACTGTTCAATTGAGAACAAGCTTACATTCTCTTGGGACTTGTGCAACTCCATTCGACATGAACTAATAGAAGGTAGGAAGCCACATGATTTTGCTGCTGTAAAAGCTAGAGTTGTGCAAATGATGTATTCGCCCAGTGTTGTACCATCTACTGTACCCCCTAAACAATTACAAAGTTTCGGCACCTCATTGCTGGAAGAGTCTCAAAGTATTGGGGGGCAATCTCATTAGGAGTGGATGGAAATTGAGATAAAAAAGTTTAAAACTCGTCAAGCTGAGATGTGGGCTAAAATTAGACAAGAGCGAGAAGCCTTGGGAAATTCAAAAAGAAACAAAAATATTGATTTAGGTAACAAAGAAAAATTGGTTATTAAAAAACCCGAATCAAATAGTATGTGTATGGAATCTATTGAAGAAAAAGAGGATGCCAAGGCATTGGAGAGTCATTCAAAAGTGGAGCAAAGTATTATTCAAGTGATATAACCATCATGCTCTCCTAGCGTGTATGAAAATGTATGTCTAGCAAGTGATTTACCTATTTTCAGATTTGGTCACAACTTTATTGCTAATGCATCTATTTGGAAAAATCTTATAAGTAATTTTGAAAGACTAATGATGAAGGGCAATTTACTTGTTAGCAATAAAATTGTTACTAAGCATATCGGTCAATATTGTGTACCATTCAGAGAGACCGATAGTGACTTATTACTACAGCCAAAACTTTTCCCATAGCTTTATTTAAAGTTCATATCTAACTGAGTAGCTTTGTTTGTTTCATACTTGGCTTACGCATGGTCTCAATTGAGACATGTATGTTTTAAATACTTTGATTTCAGAAATTCAAAGCCAAGGTCATACTCTGTTGAGAAAACCGATGATAGCATACTTTGCTTTTCAAAGACATCAGAGATAGAGTGCAAAACACAATGCATAATCGAATGGGGTAATACAAAATCTGAACTATTCATTTGCTTAACTCCAAAGCAGTTCTCACAGCAAGATCGGCTAGGTAATAAAAAGTTTATCTTCAATTCAAGCATGTGTGATCAAATATTTGATTTGTTGCTGAGAAATAATTCAAAAGTTTACATTCAATTCAAGCATTTGTGGTTAAATATTTGATCACTTGTGTGTACCTTGTATCGTGTGTGGGTCACCTCCTGCATATGCATACATGGGCCTGATCTGCCCATGGTTTGGTTAGGATGTAGTCTAGCCAGCTGTGAGTTTTTGGCCATGTTCAAGAAATTGAAAGCTGTGAGTTTTGGCGACATATGTGCGCGCACATTCCTCTAGGTTATCCCCTTAACTGTACCATCTCTTCTGCCTGGCGCATGCATCCAACTTGACATACATGCAACCATACATACGTGTTGCGCATCTACGCGGTTCTCGGTCAGTCGGGCTTGTCCTTCTAGGCTAGCTACTGTGCAACGTGTCTCATCTCTTTCTTAGGTTGTGTGTCCTCTTTTGAGTGCAGCATAAAACTAATTAATTAGTTTCGCTTAGAGCACTCTCAATGCATTGTCCCTCGTTGAACTAGGTAGTGAAAGAAAAAAAATCAGAGACAACACCCAACGCAGTGCAGTCTCTTGAAACAAGCTTTCGCCTCGCTTTATATTTATAATGCGGTCATATCTATACAACAAGTTTAAGTGCATCAAAGAAAATAAAAGAGTCTGCTAAGGCACGAGTACAAACACACCCAAGAAACATAAAAGAAAAAGGAAAAAAGACCACCAAGTGGCCTGAACCTCAGGCACCCTGTGGCAAAGCAAGTCAGCGTCCAACAACAATCATCATGTCCATCATGCGGCGAAATAGGTCGCAATCCCTCTGTCTAAAAACCGGGTACCAGTCCTACAAAAATGCAAGGACTATGAAGATAGAGTCAGAGGCCCTCCTAGGAAAGACACACTTAATAACCCATCTTGTTACGCGTCGTCCATAGGGCCCAAGATAACTCCATGGAGATAAGTCAGAAGAGGCGTATCCTCCTCCCGGTCTGGTTGGCACAGCTTCAAAGCGACCCAGCCATGTCTGGAGCCTCCCATTCGGGCCGCAAAAGCTCACAGACAAAGCCCCAAAGAAACCATGTCGTCGGGCATGAGAATAAGATCTGTGCCCCCATCTTCGGGACCACACAGAGGGGGCACATCCTATCCCCAAGGTCGTGTTGCTTGAACATATATCTCCGTTGGACGAGTGCATGTTGGTGGTGTTTTTTTGCCGCCGCGACGGCGTCCATGGCTAACCAAGGATGATTCGGATCTTTTTGTGAAGATGGGTCAGCGATATGATGGCGGCGGCGGCTTTTAAAGCGTGTGCAGGCGGTGTGCGCTTTGGCTCTGCTGCATCGGGTGTTTGCTTTTGGTACGTTATGCGGGCGGGTCGGCGGTGACCCCGACTCTAGATGGTGAGGCGTGAGCACATTCCCCATTATTGAGTTTGTAGATGTGGTTAATGGCTTCAGCTTGTTTGATGCATGCTCTTGTCAGACCTTTGTTGAATAATTAATAATATGGATGTATGCATCGCTTGATGCAGTAGCCGCCGCTTGCTCCCCTTTTCGAGAAAAGATGAGAGGCGGTCCACATCAGTTGCCAAACAAAAATTATGACGTCTGGGTTTTTGCACGGTTGTCCGTTAATCAATCGTGTGGTCGTTATTTTCACGATTGTCCCTTAATCAATTATGTGGTGTGTGTGGGATTTTGCCGGTGTTCCTCAGTTAACCGTGCATTGTATGGGTTTTTTGCCTGGTTATCCCTAATTAACCAGGTAATTCTCTTATTTTTAATGAAATGCAGGAATCCTTGGCCCTCTTGAGGTGTTCTAAAATTGAATACATTTTAGAGAAAAGTAGGTGACTGCATTTAGCAAAACTGTAATTTAATATCACCCAAAATAATAGTTAGACTAATATACTAGATTTGTTCACATGTAAAACAACGTGAATATCTTAGGCCGGCTATCACTAATTGGCTTAGAGACTTAGGTATATTCACTTATCTTACTTTTTAATGCATCATACATGTTGGATGTCTTAACATGATTGTAGCATGGTAGAAGTTGCGTACGTCAATGTCTTCATATTTAAGTTCATGAACTCTCACTGGTTGGATGATATATCATCACTTTGCAGCAAGTTTCTACTGGGAAACTCAACATGTCGTTGGAAAAATATGATTTTTAGTTGGTACCTGTGTCCAGGCATGTGTTAACTAAAGACAACCTGAACAAGCATCACTTAATGGAAGTAAGAAGTATGTGCTTTTCTGCGACGGCGAGGAAACAAGGATCAACATTTGTTACTTCCATGTCTATTTAAGTGATGTGGCAGGTAGTGGTGGTGGCTTGTAACCTACCACCTCCAACTACCATTCCATGTACGTCGGGGAATTGGTAGTCAGGGGCTAGTAAAACATCTTAAAGCCGACATCCAGTGGGAGTGTGTGCTCTATGTTAGACTACATATGGAAATGTTGTGATGTTATTGTACATTTTTGAAATGCTTGATCTTTTTTTGATGGCATCCAAACTTTTTCGAAATAAAAGTAATAATTTCATTTACATAATATTGTATAAAATACATTTTTAGTTTTAAAACAAAGTATGGGAAAGTAAAATAAAACTAACCTAAAACTTAAAAAGCTAGAAAACCAAAAACAAAAAAACTGAAAACTCGGAAAACTGAAAAATAAAAATCACTGAAATGGCGCCTGTAGTACTAGGTTAACCCACTTAGTTACCTAGCACACACGACGCAGAGCTGGGCCGACTCATGGACGCTCCAGCCTATGCCGTTTCCTCGACACTTTGTCGCACATAACGGCGAATATGGCCTCTCTTGTTGCCGTAGTGGTAAATACGCAAAGCATTGCCTTAAGGATTTGATGATCGGCCGGGCAACATAGAGGAGAGCCCACTTTTATATTTGCAACTTCTATGAAATGTTTATTTTGCTGTATTCATTTTTCCTTTTTATATATTCTTATTTTTTACTTTCTAATAAGTTTTTTCCACCTTTTTCATTCTAGTTCTTTGGCGTGGGGGATATGGATTTTTTTTTATTATATGAACATATATTGTAACACAAAAGAACATTTTTTTGTCAAATGTATGAAGTTTAAGAAAGAAACGCATGGACATCACAGACATTTTTCTAGAAGGTAGTAAACAATTTTTTTTCAAATATACGAACAACTTTTCTTGATAAACTATTATTTTTGTATGGAAAAAATTGAGTATTTAACTATAGTTTTAGAAAAATGTTAGTTTTAAACATGAACATTAAACAAGCGGGCTACAATGTAGCTGGTGGTCGAAATATAAACAATGTTTTTGTATGTGTTACTTTTCATTTCGCCATTTTCATTTTTTTACCATTTATGGTCAAGGTTTTATTTCTTTTTTGGTGTTGGGGTTGGAGGGGGGGGGGGGGATTTCTCAAGTGCATGATCATGCATGGACATTCCTAGAAATGATATAATTTTTTTAAACATGTACAAGTTTTTTGCATGTAAGATTTTTTTTCAAAGTACATGACTTATTTCAATATGCACAAACTATTTATAATACTAGATGGACATTTTCTTCTTCAAAAATGGGCTTCCAATATACATGTCCAATATATTTCTCCAAATAAATTTTTGAATTAAATAAACTATTGGTATAGAATAATATATTTTTGAACAAAAAATATATAGAATTATTGGGTCAGCCTTTATCGCTAACCCTGTAGCCTATCGAGGCTATTCATACTCAGACCATAATAGTACTAATGCTGTTTGGTTCCTGGGTATAGATACATTCGATGAAAATAATTTGAAATAATTTCGGCAAAATTCAAAATAAAAATCTAAACTTCTTTTGGAATAAACTTGAATTTCTTTTAGAATAGTTTATAAGTTTTCACGAAGAGAAAAACCCCGTTGACTTCAAGGAAAAAAAATAAAATTTATTTCTATATAAGGCACTATTTACACCTATTTGACCATAAATTTTATATTGTTGGCCAAAGTGAACTAGTTTTTTTGTGAATTATTTTAGAATACAATAGTAGGTGAAAGTTTATTTCAAAAATATTTTCAGATTTTTTTTGCAGATTTATTTAATTACTATATTTTGCATATATGGTGTATATACACATAGGAACCAAACGTTCCTGTCATGGTTTTCAAGGGAAATATACTTGTAGAGGTGACAAATATAGTCCTTGCAGCATGACATGAAGTATCTGCTGCTGAGCTCAACTACTCCCATATGAATAGTAAAACTAAAAAATGTCACAAAAATCTGATTTTTTTAATGGAAATAAATAGTGATGAGTCGTCTATCTATGTACAAGTTTTGGTGTGAAGGAAAAAATCCTAAATTTTCTAAAAAACAAAAATGATGCTCCAAAAAGTTTTTTTCAGAGAAATTTAGAGCAATGATTTTGTTTGTTTGCTCGGAGCATTAGGAATGTTCATTCTTCACAAAAACTTGCACGTATGTACGAAATTCCTCAATGTTTGTTACTAATCAATTTCATATTTTTTTGCTTTTTATAATTTTACTTTCATGATGGAGCATTTGAGCTTGAGCAGAATGGTACTTTGAGTTTTAAGCAGTGGTACACTTTCTAAAAATGAAGTTATAACTTGAAAATATAAAATTATCAATAGATCAAAGAGAAAATAGTATGGTGTAATTTACTTACATACATAGGGAGCGAACTTGGTACACTCGTGTGCATCAACCCCTGATATGCAAAAAAAAAAAGAATCAGTAATTCGAAAGAAGTTCAAAAAATCTTGAAAATTTCTGGAAATATACATGTCCAACAGTTGTGCCCGTATAAAAACTTTCGTGAAGGAATACCCACTAGTAGAAATGGAGCTTTAATACTTGTTCTGCAACCGCCACTAAAGAGTGGAGACTAAAGCCCCCCCCCCCTTTAGTACCGGTTCGGCACGAACCGCCACTAAAGGCCCACCACGTGGCGTGAGCTCGCGCCGTGGTATGGGGGACCTTTAATACCGGTTGGTGTTACCAACCGGTACTAAAGGTGTTTTTTTTTGAATTTTCTTTTGAAAATTTTGAAAAAAATTGTTTTTTTTAATTTTCTGAATTATTTGATGATTTAGTCTCTAATCGCCCCTCTTAACTACTCAAGTGTGGATCACTCATTCCAAATCGTCTAACTTCCCGACCGATTACCCATCCTCTCACTCCCCCAGCCTGAGCACGCTTAACTTCGGAGTTCTATTCCCCTACTTTCCAAGTCTACACTTGTTGTTTTTCTGACAAATGTAAGCTGTAAATCCTATTAACCTTCAGCAGTTTAGCTTGAGCATTAGGTCACACATTTCACCGTTTGAGTTTGAAACTATTATTCTAAAAAACAGTAATTATTTAGTAACACTAATATTTCTTAAATAAGTTTGACCATAGTTTGACCACAGTTTGACCAGATTTGACCAAAATTCAAAAAATTGAAATAATTACTTAGTAACACTAATATTCTTGAATAAGTAAGTAGTAACATTAATACTTCTTGAATAAGAGTTTGACCATAGTTTGACCAGATTTAACCAAAATTAAAAATAAATAAATTTGAGCATATCTTTTTCTCTTTTTAGAATTTGAGGATTCTAAAAAATTGCAAACAGGCCATAGGCAAAAATTGCAAACAGCACGCTTAACTTCGGATGCGGATTTTCGTGCTGAATTTTTTGATATATTATACATTTTTTTTCTGACATCGTATGCAAAAGTTATAGCCGTTTTACATTTTCCCTACACTTTTTGCAAAACATATCCAAATTTAAGTTTTTTAATTTTCCTAACTAGTAGATGTAGTAATATAACTACAACTCGAAGAATTTTATTTTTTGAATTTTTTTATCATTTTCTTTTATATTTTTCAGAACTGAAATGGCGATTGGGGGAGGGGGGGGGGGGGGTAGAGATTGAAAATTGCCCTTTAGTACCGGTTTGTGCCACGAACCGGTACTATAGGTCAAACCCCTTTAGTACGGTACTAAAGGTTAGCCCTTTAGTACCGGTTTGTGCCACGAACCGGTACTAAAGGTGATCACGGGGCCCGGCCTGACGCCAGCCTGCCACCACCCCTTTAGTACCGGTTCGTGGCACGAACCGGTACTAAAGGTTCAAAACGAACCGGCATTAATGCATAGCCGTTCGAACCGGCACTAATGGTACCATTAGTACCGGGCCAAAATCGAACCGGCACTAATGTGTCTCACATTAGGTCATTTTTCTACTAGTGACCTTCCAGCGTACTGAATGGGTCCGACAAGAAAATGAAGACTATATACAAGATAAAATACATATACAGTACACTGGGATTTTTTTTTCTGTATAGGCTGAACGGAAGCCCTATTTTGCATGGGTACAAGGGGAGGCCAACTTTGTATACAAAAATGTTTCATGATTTTTTGAGTTTTCCTGTAATTACATTATATTATTTATTATTTATTAGGGGGTGATGCACCCGAGTGCATCAAGGGATTTCCCTACATACCTAGCAGTTTATTATTGTTATGGACTGGACTAACTTTCAACGGTCGGAAGAGTACAAAATATTCGAACACTCTCTTTTTGTTTCTAGCTAATCACATACCTAATTCCCATTTTGCTACTAGCTAATTGTGTTCATGACGGAGGAACCTCACTCAACCGGTGATGACTCACGGTTCCATGCATGCAAACTAATGACAAAACAGATGACTTCAGCAAAGGATGCTTCCTATTTTAAAACGTTAAAATATTTTGTAACTCAAGCCATCACTCCGATTCAAAATTCGTTTTCACATAAAAAATCGTCGCGATGAGATCATCGAAACTAGATAACATGTTGGTTTGTTTCGTCACCTTTCTTAGTTCAAAAGTTACCACACCTGGACTACATAAATTATCACGCCTATAGTTTGTAACTTATCATGGTGTTTACACATAAGTTACCGGGGTATGTTTCAAGTACTTTTTTTGTCCGGGTCAAAATTTACCACGGTAGTTGTAAGTAAATACCAGGTCTGCAAATACCATCTTCTACCATCGGTGTCGTGTCTGGGCTGCGAGGCGAGGTCCATGTGCCGACACAACATGCCCATTTATAAAATGGAACTTTGTGGGTCATGCCTGGCCGGACCCTTTTAGGCGTGTTCCGGCCGTGTAGTGCCCAGGCCGGCCCGTTGACCACCTATGATCAAGTCTATTGTGCGTAAAGTACCATGATGTTTGCACAAAAGTTACTGAGGGTAGGGAATGTTATTCAACAACTTCTTTTGCTCAGATAAAAATTACCTTGATGTTTCTACGTAAGTTATCAGGTCTGCGGTCGAATATTACCATGTTACTTACACAAATTATCGAGATTGTGTTTTAAAAAACCTAGTCAAAGGTAACCATATTGTTTGTATGTGAGTTATCATCTCTGGTTTGTGTATACTACCTTGCTATTTACCCAGAAGATACCGGGGTGTATTTTCGAAAAACTTTTATTCTTGGGTCAAAAAATGTTACTGCGATGTTTATACGTGAGGTATCAGCTCTGTTATGCATATATTATCATGCTATTGGCACACAAGTTACAACGAGTTTACCCCCCTCTACCATCATACTATGGAGGCGCAGACATGCCTATCAGTTCATTCGACGACCATCACTATACATCATTTTCTCTATCAAAATGTTGTTTTGTTGGCGAGTAGAATAAATGGTTGCTATTTACACGAGTAACCAGGGTTAGGGGATGTTTTTTCAAAAAACAAATCATGGGTAAAAAAAGTTACCACGCCTGGGTGAAGTAAGTTTCAGCTCTGTTGCCGTATATTACCATGTTACTTGCACAAGAGTTACTGGGGACTATTTTAACAACTTTTTACTGAATGGTGAGTTGGTTAGTTTTGCATGTACTGAATGGTGGGGAAAGAGATCGATTCCTATCCCATGCCCACAGTTTTTTGACTTAAGACCAAAAACAAACTTTAAATGGCAGTATGATAACTAGGAGCCCATTAATCATGCCAACTAAGATACGAGGGAATTAAATCATGCTAATTAAGAGTCAAAAGGGTCAATTAATAGAACCCACAATTAAAATGCCGTTAGTTAAGGAGACACAAAAACTGAAAGTATGGAAGGCTCGCGCGAGACCTCGCGATAAAAAATTGATGGCATCCGGATTGTTGATCTATAGCAAAAATCAGAATGATCGGAAATTAGCTTTCTCGTTAACTCATATAGTTAGTTCTCAACTATGAATCAAAAATACAGTACAACTTCAAAATCTGGCGCAAGCACTAGTGTTAGTGGTTGCCGATATGATTATTTGCCCTTACAAGTACTTATAACATGATGGTATATATTGTTACCCATCATGCATTTCAGTTATTTTTCTCAGAAACGAGAATGAGCCCCCGACATGTAACCATGCATTTCAGCAAATGTTGGTGTAGTTCCATTAGGAGAATCGATGCAGCAATGATCGCGGTCTCCACAGTAGCATTTACTCAAACCTTCTTTGTCACATAAAGCTTTGCATGAACCAACTGTGCAATTTATCTCGAAACATTCTGCTACCAATCTTGAAGTACCTGCGTCACGGCCAGTATTGTCGTAGCCACAACCCATATTAGTATGTATATTATGCATATATTACCTGGGTTACCCCAGCATCCAGGAGAGTGTGTGCAGATAGTAAACATAAATATAAAATATAACGGTAAAGAAATGTTTATACACCGACCTATTAGATTCCTCCCAGCAGCATGGCATGGCAAGAAAGCGGCAGATATGACAATAAGAGCAAGCAAGTATATAGCCCTGGTATTGTTCTTCATAAGCGCCATCAGTAGTGCTTGGATATTGTTTTCACCTATTGTTGTTGTGTTCTAGTCGATATGTATCTGACTATCTGTGCAGCTATGCTCCTAATTTATATTATTCCTATATATAGAGATATTTATATTTCATACTATAACATACTGTATATCTCTGGATCACGTGTCAAGGATCAATTAGATACCAATATTTGAGATATGAAATTTAATTAGTTTACTAAAACCGAGGAGTCTCACATCACAGGATAAACGATGTGGATGGCATGGTATCCATGATTTACGGATGGCACGATATGTTTCTCTTTGACTATCTAGTTAATTAGTAGGAGTATTTAACAATATCACCTTTATGTTTCTATTATAATATATTTTTATTATTCAGGAATTAGTTAATTTCTACCGGACCCTGCTTGTCAAGTCAAGTCAACAAAAGTACAAACCACAGTTTTTTTTAGGAAAAGTACAAACCATAGTTAACAAGACAAAGGAAGAGAGAAAATAAAAAAAGAAAGTCAATTGGAGAAACACAATACAAAGAGGCAAGATGACGATGGGATAAATGGGCTACTCTACCATGGACCATGCACGTATCTTTCTCCCTAGTCCACCATGAACCAATAGAATAAGATCTTGCACTCACTTCTTCTCTCCCTAGGTAGCCTTGGTCATTTGTAAGGAACCCTAACCCATATAAACCTTCCCATGGCACACCTAGCCACTCAACTCAATTTCACTTGAATAAAACTAAAGGGGAGATGTACACCACCTCCTACTACAACAAGGTTTGCCCGGCTCCGATGAGGGAGGGGCGATGGCAGCGGCGCGCCTTCGGCTCGCTTCAGTGCTTGTAGTCATCGCTAGGTGGTCTACGGATCTGGATGTAATTTTTATTATTTCTAGTATTCGTTGTACTACCATGATTGAAGATGAATAGATTGAAAGTTTTTTCCGCAAAAAAGGGTTGGGGATGGGTGCCCAGACCAGAGGTACCTTGTAAGGCTCAGGTCGACAATATAAATATAGCGTCAATGTGACGGCATTGCCTTTTGAGGTTCTTGTCACTAGTTGAGTGCTTCTCTTGTCAAAGGATCTCCAAATGGCTTGCTTCATACTCGAGCCACTCGTCTAGAGATTCCCTCATCACCTCTCCAAGAAAGGAGATGACCATGCTTCATGAGCCAACATAACCTAACTAAGGGCATCTCCAACGCCGACTCTCAAACCGCTCGCAACCGTCGGGACCGCGTGGTTCAGACATGTTTTGCAATCCAACACGGTCCTGAATCAGTCCGTTCGGCAGTCCGGGCGCACTTTTTCCCATAAACCGGAGACAAACTTGGGTGGGGGCTTTGCGGGAGTCCAGATTGCTGCCCAACCCGTGCCTAGCAACCATGAACCACCCAAAAACCATCTTCCCTGCCTGCACACTTTCCCATCCGACGTTGGTTAGTGCCGGTACAGAGCTTGAACGCTGCATTCATGCTGGCCCAAAGCGGACACGACCTCTCATTGGATCCGGCATTGAAGCGGCCGGCGGCTGATAGCGCTGCCTGTGCCGCTTCCCGGTGCTCGCGACGTCTCTTCACATTCAAATGAGACCAGTCCATCCACCTCCCTCCATTAAACATACGCGGTTGCCGAGGAACCTACTCCGGCGCCACTAGTCTGTCTGTCCGTCAGCCGCCTACCATTAAGGACGTTGCCGCCTGGCTTGCCCTCCGCCTGCTATTTAAACCCCAGGACGGCAACACAACCACATCAATCCACCCTCCTCCGCTCTGCACCACACCCGCCATGGACTCCTCTAGCTCCAAAGCCTTGTGGCACGGCGTCTCGTCCAAACATAAGGAGGAGATCGCCGCCATTGCGGCCGGCTGGCAGGCCATAAACGGACGATCTCATAGGAGGTCGGCGCTGCAGACGCGCCATTGAAAGAGGCGGATGATGAGTCGACGCCATTGTGCATGCTGGCCAATGCTGGCATCACCATGGGCGAGGTCTGTGCTCAATACACACCGACATGATGCTAGAGGAGTGGGAGGTGCATTCCGCCAGGTGCAGTCCGACCAAGCCTACAATCTCTGCCTCCTCGACGAGTATCGGTGCACAGCTAGTCGCTGCCAGAACAAGCATTGTAGTGGACATGGAGGTGGATGAGTAGGAGGCACTACTCCAGTCCTACAACTCCACCCGCAACATCCGCTGCAACCGCTGGTGCTACCACCAGTATCAGGCAGATTTAGAGGCCACCTACAGGGAGATGGACGAGGCGGTAGGTGAAGTTTTCAGGACCGACGAAGATGTCGGCGAGGAGGTTGGCAGCTCCTCGACGGCCGCGGCTCGACGCCACGAGTATGATGCCGACATCGAGGAAGAGTACAATATAGGAGGGCGCTGGCGCTCGTATCCCAGGAAGGCCACTGCTTTTCCCCTCCCGCTAAAGCTAAAGTTGGCGGGCTCATCGTCCACCGGCCGATTAAGCGCATGCAGTCTGCAGAGGCGGAGGCTGTCGAGGTGGAGCTGGAGCAGTTTCCAAGGCTCATGGCTGGCCAAACATGGGGAATGGGCGCGGGCGGTTACTAAGACTAGATTCAGTTAAAAAAGTCCGAAATGTGATCAATATGCTTTGGTGACAAGCCAAGGGAAATGTTCAGTTTAGACTTGGCACTGGTGCGCGCATTTCATAGATATATTTTACTCTTTCCTGCAATGTTCGTTTAGTGAGAGGAGACACTGCCCTCGACTATGAAGTTTGTCAATTTTAAGATGTTGCGTCGGCTCAGTATCTCGAATGTGCTCATATGTAAAATTTATTCTATTTTTTTTAGTGTGCACTGATTTTGTGTTTGAATGTGCTATATAGGCCGCTGACACAGATTTTTTAACACCGTATTGATGCAGATCATACACACGTACATACACTCACTCCTATGAACGCAAACACGCAACCGCTATCCATATGAGCATCTCCGAGAAAATGAGCCGACACATCATCTTGAGATTGACAAAGTCGCTACAGACGCCTTCATAGTTGACGGGAACGACCCCCCCCACTAAACACACATCACTGATGAAGGAAATATGCCCTAGAGGCAATAATAAAGTTATTATTTATTTCCTTATATCATGATAAATGTTTATTATTCATGCTAGAATTGTATTAACCGGAAACATAATACATGTGTGAATATATAGACAAACAGAGTGTCACTAGTATGCCTCTACTTGGCTAGCTTGTTAATCAAAGATGGTCATGTTTCCTAACCATGAACAAGGAGTTGTTATTTGATTAACAAGGTCACATCATTAGTTGAATGATCTGATTGACATGACCCATTCCGTTAGCTTAGCACCCGGTCGTTTAGTATGTTGCTATTGCTTCCTTCATGACTTATACATGTTCCTATGACTATGAGATTATGCAACTCCCGTTTACCGGAGGAACACTTTGTGTGCTACCAAACGTCACAACGTAATCGGGTGATTATAAAGGTGCTCTCAGGTGTCTCGAAGGTACTTGTTGAGTTGGCATATTTCGAGATTAGGATTTGTCACTCCGAATGTCGGAGAGGTATCTCTGGGCCCTCTCGGTAATGCACATCACTTAAGCCTTGCAAGCATTTCAACTAATGAGTTAGTTGCGAGATGATGTATACGGAACGAGTAAAGAGACTTGCCGGTAACGAGATTGAACTAGGTATTGGATACCGACGATCGAATCTCGGGCAAGTAACATACCGATGACAAAGGGAACAACGTATGTTTTTATGCGGTTTGACCGATAAAGATCTTCGTAGAATATGTAGGAACCAATATGGGCATCCAGGTCCCGCTATTGGTTATTGACCGGAGACGTGTCTCGGTCATGTCTACATTGTTCTCGAACCGTAGGGTCCGCACGCTTAAGGTTTCGATGACAGTTATATTATGAGTTTATGTATTTTGATGTACCGAAGGTTGTTCGGAGTCCCGGATGTGATCACGGACATGACGAGGAGTCTCGAAATGGTCGAGACATAAAGATTGATATATTGGACGGATATATTTAGACACCGGAAAGGTTCCGGATGAGATTGGGATTATACCGGAGTTTCGGGAGGTTACCGGAACCCCCCGGTAAGTATATGGGCCTTATTGGGCATTAGTGGAAGGGAGGGATAAGGAGCAAGGGAGGCCCACCCCAAGCCCAATCCGAATTGGGAGGGGGGCCGGCCCCCCTTTCCTTCTCTCCTCCCCCCTCTTCCTTCCCTCTCCTACTCCTAATAGGAAAGGGGGGCCAAACCTACTTGGAGTAGGTTTGCCCCCCCTAGGGCGCGCCTCCCCGTTAGGCCGGCCTCCTCCTCCCTCCCTCCTTTATATACGGGGGCAGGGGGCACCCCATAGACACACAAGTTGATCATTGAGATCGTTCCTTAGCCGTGTGCAGTGCCCCCCTCCACAAGATTACACCTCGGTCATATTGTAGCGGTGCTTAGGCGAAGCCTCGCGACAGAGAACATCAAGATCGCCACCACGCCGTCGTCGACGGAACTCCTCCAGCGCCTCTGCTGGATCGAGATCGGGTGCGCCATCGAGCAAGACGTGTGTCAAGAACTCGGAGGTGCCAGAGTAACGGTGCTTGGATCGGTTGGACCGGGAGGACGTACGACTACTTCCTCTATGTTGTGTCAACGCTTCCGCTTCGGTCTACGAGGGTACGTAGAGAACACTCTCCCCTCTCGTTGCTATGCATCACCATGATCTTGCGTGTGCGTAGGATTTTTTTTGAAATTACTACGTTCCCCAATAGTGGCATTCGAGCCTAGGTTTTTATGGTTTGATGTTATATGCACGAGTAGGACACAAGTGAGTTGTGGGCGATATAAGTCATACTGCTTACCAGCATGTCATACTTTGGTTCGGCGGTATTGTTGGATGAAGCGGCCCAGACCGACATTACGCGTACGCTTACGCGAGACTGGTTTCACCGCCGTGCTTTGCACACGGTGACTAGCGGTGTCGGTTTCTCCAACTTTAGTTGAACTGAAAGTGTGGCTACGCCCGGTCCTTGCGAAGGTTAAAACAGCATCAACTTGACAAACTATCGCTGTGGTTTTGATGCGTAGGTGAGATTGGTTCTTGCTTAAGCCCGTAGCAGCCACGTAAAACTTGCAACAACAAAGTAGAGGACGCCTAACTTGTTTTTGCAGGGCATGTTGTGATGTGATATGGCCAAGACATGATGCTATATTTTATTGTATGAGATGATCATGTTTTTAACCGGTTATCGGCAATCGGCAGGAGCCATATGGTTGTCGCTTTATTGTATGAAATGCAAACACCCTGTAATTGCTTTACTTTATCACTAAGCGGTAGCGTTAGTCGTAGAAGCAATAGATGGCGTAAACGACAACGATGCTATGATGGAGATCAAGGTGTCGCGCCGGTGACGATGGTGATCATGATGGTGCTTCGGAGATGGAGATCACAAGCACAAGATGATGATGGCCATATCATATCACTTATATATTGATTGCATGTGATGTTTATCCTTTATGCATCTTATCTTGCTTTGATTGACGGTAGCATTTTAAGATGATCTCTCACTAAAAATTATCAAGAAGTGTTCTCCCGAGTATGCACCGCTGCCAAAGTTCGTCGTGCCTGCACACCACGTGATGATCGGGTGTGATAAGCTCTACGTCCATCTACAACGGGTGCAAGCCAGTTTTGCACACGCAAAATACTCAGGTTAAGCTTGACGAGCCTAGCATATGCAGATATGGCCTCGGAACACGGAGACCGAAAGGTCGAGCGTGAATCATATAGTAGATATGATCAACATAAGATGTTCACCATTGAAAACTACTCCATCTCACGTGATGATCGGTTATGGTTTAGTTGATTTGGGTCACGTGATCACTTAGATGACTAGAGAGATGTCTGTCTAAGTGGGAGTTCTTAAGTAATATGATTAATTGAACTTAAATTTATCATGAACTTAGTACCTGATAGTATCTTGCTTGTCTATGTTGATTGTAGATAGATGGCCCGTGCTGTTGTTCCGTTGAATTTTAAAGCGTTCCTTGAGAAAGCTAAGTTGAAAGATGATGGTAGCAACTACGCGGATCGGGTCCGTAATTTGAGGATTATCCTCATTGCTGCACGTAAAAGTTACGCCTGGAAGCACCGCTGGGTGCCAGCCTGCGCTGATGCAACCGACGACGTTAAGAACGTCTGGCGAGCAAAGCTGATAACTACTCGATAGTTCAATGTGCCATGCTTTACGGCTTAGAACCGGGACTTCAACGATGTTTTGAACGTCATGGAGCATATGAGATGTTCCAGGAGTTGAAGTTAATATTCCAGAAGAATGCCCGGATTGAGAGATACGAAGTCTCCAATAAGTTCTATAGCTGCAAGATGGAGGAGAATAGTTCTGTCAGTGAGCACATACTCAAGATGTCTGGGTATTGTAATCACTTGATTCAACTAGGAGTTACTCTTGAGATGATAGCGCCATTGATGAATTCTCCAATCACTTCCACCAAGCTACAAGAGCTTCATGATGAACTATAATATGCAAGGGATGGATAAGACGATTCCCGAGCTCTTCGCAATGCTAAAGGCTGAGGTAGAAATCAAAAGGAGCATCAAGTGTTGATGGTCAACGAGACCACTAGTTTCAAGAAAAGGGCAAAGGGAAGAAGAAGGAACTTCAAGAAGAACAGCAAACAAGTTGCTGCTCAAGAGAAGAAACCCAAGTCTGGACCTAAGCCTGAAACCGAGTGCTTCTACCGCAAGCGACTAGTCATCGAAGCGGAACTGCCCCAAGTATTTGGCGATAAGAAGGATGGCAAGGTGAACAAAGGTATATGTGATATACATGTTATTGATGTGTACCTTACTAGAGCTCGCAGAGCACTGGTATTTGATACTGGTTCATTGCTAATATTTGCAACTCAAACAGGGACTACTGATTGCTTAACACGGCAAAGGACGAGGTGACGATGCGCGTGGGAAATGGTTCCAAAGTCGATGTGATCGCGATCGGCACGCTACCTCTACATCTACCTTCGGATTAGTATTAGACCTAAATAATTGTTATTTGGTGCCAGCGTTGAGCATGAACATTATATCTGGATCTTGTTTGATGCGAGACGGTTATTCATTTAAATCAGAGAATAATGGTTATTCTATTTATATGAGTAATATCTTTTATGGTCATGCACCCTTGAAGAGTGGTCTATTTTTGATGAATCTCGATAGTAGTGATACACATATTCATAGTGTTGAAGCCAAAAGATGCAGAGTTGATAATAATAGTGCAACTTATTTGTGGCACTGCCGTTTAGGTCATATCGGTGTAAAGCGCATGAAGAAACTCCATACTGATGGTCTTTTGGAACCACTTGATTATGAATCACTTGGTACTTGCGAACCGTGCCTCATGGGCAAGATGACTAAAACGCCGTTCTCCGGTACTATGGAGAGAGCAACAGATTTGTTGGAAATCATACATACAGATGTATGTGGTCCGATGAATGTTGAGGCTCGTGGCGGATATCGTTATTTTCTCACCTTCACAGATGATTTAAGTAGATATGTGTATATCTACTTAATGAAGCATAAGTCTGAAACATTTGAAAAGTTCAAAGAATTTCAGAGTGAAGTAGAAAATCATCGTAACAAGAAAATAAAGTTTCTACGATCTGATCGTGGAGGAGAATATTTGAGTTACGAGTTTGGTCTACACTTAAAACAATGTGGAATAGTTTCGCAACTCACGCCACCCGGAACACCACAGCGTAATGGTGTGTCCGAACGTCGTAATCGTACTTTACTTGATATGGTGCGATCTATGATGTCTCTTACAGATTTACCGCTGTCGTTTTGGGGTTATGCTTTAGAGACGAGCACATTCACGTTAAATAGGGCACCGTCGAAATCCGTTGAGACGACACCTTATGAACTATGGTTTGGCAAGAAACCAAAGTTGTCGTTTCTTAAAGTTTGGGGATACGATGCTTATGTGAAAAAGCTTCAACCTGATAAGCTCGAACCCAAATCGGAGAAATGTGTCTTCATAGGATACCCAAAGGAGACAGTTGGGTACACCTTCTATCACAGATCCGAAGGCAAGACATTCATTGCTAAGAATGGATCCTTTCTAGAGAAGGAGTTTCTCTCGAAAGAAGTGAGTGGGAGGAAAGTAGAACTTGATGAGGTAACTGTACCTACTCCCTTGTTGGAAAAGAATACATCACAGAACCGGTTTCGTGGACGCCAAAACCAACTAGTGAGGAAGTTGATGATGATGATCGAGAACTTCGATCAAGTTAATGAGAACCTCGTGAGGTCGAACAGAGTAACATCCGCACTGAGTGGTACGGTAATCCTATTCGGAAGTCATGCTACTAGATCATGATGAACCTACGAACTATGAAGAAGCAATGGTGAGCCCAGATTTCGCAAAATGGCTTGAAGCCATGAAATCTGAGATGGGATCCATGTATGAGAACAAAGTATGGACTTTGGTTGACTTGCCCGATGGTCGCAAGCAATTGAGAATAAATGGATCTTCAAGAAGAAGACCGACATCGACGGTAATGTTACTGTCTACAAAGCTCGACTTGTTGCAAAAGGTTTTCGACAAGTTCAAGGAGTTGACTACGATGAGACCTTCTCACCCGTAGCGATGCTTAAGTCTGTCCGAATCATGTTAGCAATTGCCGCATTTTATGATTATGAAATTTGGCAAATGGATGTAAAACTGCATTCTGAATGGATTTCTGGAGGAAGAGTTGTATATGATGCAACCGGAAGGTTTTATCGATCCAAAGGGGCTAACAAAGTGTGCAAGCTCCAGCGATCCATTTATGGACTGGTGCAAGCCTCTCGAGTTGGAATAAACGTTTTGATAGTGTGATCAAAGCATTTGGTTTTATATGAGACTTTTGGAGAAGCCTGTATTTACAAGAAAGTGAGTGGGAGCTCTGTAGCATTTCTAATATTATATGTGGATGACATATTATTGATTGGAAATGATATAGAATTTCTGGATAGCATAAAGGGATACTTGAATAAAAGTTTTTCAATAAAAGACCTCGGTGAAGCTGCTTACATATTGGACATTAAGATCTATAGAGATAGATCAAGACGCTTAATTGGACTTTCACAAAGCACATACCTTGACAAAGTTTTGAAGAAGTTCAAAATGGATCAAGCAAAGAAAGGGTTCTTGCTCAGATTGCAAGGTGTGAAGTTGAGTAAGACTCAAAGCCCGACCAACGCAGAAGATAGAGAGAAAATGAAAAGTGTTCCTATGCTTCAGCCATAGGCTCTATCATGTATGCAATGCTGTGTACCAGACTGATGTGTGCCTTGCTATAAGTCTAGCAGGAGGTACCAAAGTAATCCAGAGTGGATCATCGGACAGCGGTCAAGAACATCCCTGAAATACCGAAAAGGACTAAGGATATGTTTCTCGTATATGGAGGTGACAAAGAACTCATCGTAAATGGTTACGTTGATGCAAGCTTTGACACTGATCCAGACGATTCTAAATCGCAAACTGGATACGTGTTTACATTAAACGGTGGAGCTGTCAATTGGTGCAGTTCAAAGCAAAGCGTCGTGGCGGGATCTACGTGTGAAGCGGAATACATAGCTGCTTCGGAAGCAGCCAATGAAGGAGTCCGGATGAAGGAGTTCATATCCGATCTAGGTGTCATACCTAGTGCATCGGGTCCAATGAAAATCTTTTGTGACAATACTGGAGCGATTGCCTTAGCGAAGGAATCCAGATTTCACAAGAGAACCAAACACATCAAGAGACGCTTCAATTCCATCCGGATCTAGTCCGGTGGGAGACATAGAGATTTGCAAGATACATACGGATCTGAATGTTGCGACCGTTGACTAAGCCTCTTCCACGAGCAAAACATGATCAACACCAAGACTCCATGGGTGTTAGAATCATTACTATGTAATCTAGATTATTGACTCTAGTGCAAGTGGGAGATCAAGGAAATATGCCCTAGAGGCAATAATAAAGTTATTATTTATTTCCTTATATCATGATAAATGTTTATTATTCATGCTAGAATTGTATTAACCGGAAACATAATACATGTGTGAATATATAGACAAACAGAGTGTCACTAGTATGCCTCTACTTGACTAGCTTGTTAATCAAAGATGGTTATGTTTCCTAACCATGAACAAGGAGTTGTTATTTGATTAACAAGGTCACATCATTAGTTAAATGATCGATTGACATGACCCATTCCGTTAGCTTAGCACCCGATCGCTTAGTATGTTGCTATTGCTTCCTTCATGACTTATACATGTTCCTATGACTATGAGATTATGCAACTCCGTTTACGGAGGAACACTTTGTGTGCTACCAAACGTCACAACGAATCGGGTGATTATAAAGGTGCTCTCTGTGTGTCTCCGAAGGTACTTGTTGAGTTGGCGTATTTCGAGATTAGGATTTGTCACTCCGAATGTCGGAGAGGTATCTCATGGCCCTCTCGGTAATGCACATCACTTAAGCCTTGCAAGCATTTAAACTAATGAGTTAGTTGCGAGATGATGTATTACGGAACGAGTAAAGAGACTTGCCGGTAACGAGATTGAACTAGGTATTGGATACCGACGATCGAATCTCGGGCAAGTAACATACCGATGACAAAGGAACAACGTATGTTGTTATGCGGTTTGACCGATAAAGATCTTCGAGAATATGTAGGAACCAATATGGGCATCCAGGTCCCGCTATTGGTTATTGACCGGAGACGGTCTCGGTCATGTCTACATTGTTCCGTAGGGTCCGCACGCTTAAGGTTTCGGCGATGTTATATTATGAGTTTATGTATTTTGATGTACCGAAGGTTGTTCGGAGTCCCGGATGTGATCACGGACATGACGAGGAGCCTCGAAATGGTCGAGACATAAAGATTGATATATTGGACGGATATATTTGGACACCGGAAAGGTTCCGGATGAGATTGGGATTATACCGGAGTTCCGGGAGGTTACCGGAACCCCCCGGTAAGTATATGGGCCTTATTGGGCCTTAGTGGAAGGGAGGGAGAAGGAGCAAGGGAGGGGACGCGCCCTCCCAAGCCCAATCCGAATTGGGAGGGGGGCCGGCCTCCCCTTTCCTTATCTCCTCCCCCCTCTTCCTTCCCTCTCCTACTCCTAATAGGAAAGGGGGGCCAAACCTACTTGGAGTAGGTTTGCCCCCCTAGGGCGCGCCTCCCCCTTAGGCCGGCCTCCTCCTCCCTCCCTTCTTTATATACGGGGGCGGGGGGCACCCCATAGACACATAAGTTGATCATTGAGATCGTTCCTTAGCCGTGTGCGGTGCCCCCCTCCACAAGATTACACATCGGTCATATTGTAGCGGTGCTTAGGCGAAGCCCTGCGACAGTAGAACATCAAGATCGCCACCACGCCGTCGTGCTGACGGAACTCCTCCCCGCGCCTCTGCTGGATCGGAGATCGGGGTGCGTCATCGAGCAGTACGTGTGTCAAGAACTCGGAGGTGCCGGAGTAACGATGCTTGGATCGGTTGGACCAGGAGGACGTACGACTACTTCCTCTACGTTGTGTCAACGCTTCCGCTTCGGTCTACGAGGGTACGGAGACAACACTCTCCCCTCTCGTTGCTATGCATCACCATGATCTTGCGTGTGCGTAGGAATTTTTTTGAAATTACTACGTTCCCCAACAACTGAAAGGCCTGAAATAAATTCAGGAAAATGCGAGCACTAATATCAAGTCTAGTACTTAAACTCTGGTGGACTATGGATACCAGTCCTCCAAACCATCCAACCACAGATTGATTCACGGCACGTGATTTTACTGGTCTTGTGCTTGGTAGCAGTGCATTGGGTGGGTCTCGCCTGATTTATTCTAATTGACTAGGAAAATATAATGTAATGGCAGAATTTTAGCCCTGCTTTGTCAGGTTCGGAGAAAAAACATGTCTGTTGAAGAACTATGACAGAAATACACCACATGATTGTTCCATTCCTTTGAAAACTCGTAACTCCGGTGGGTTTTCCTAAAGAAAACTTTCAATCTATAAATCATGTCTTAACAGTACAAATAATACATAATTAATAACAATTACATTCATGTCCATAGACCACCTAACGGCGACTAACTATCATGGTTAATTACTTGCCATGTAGAAGTCAAACAATATTGTTTATTTTAGCTCACACATTCACTGGGCGTTAGTGTATGCATAGATGATTAATCACCCTTACAAGTAATAAACATGACGGCATATGTTTCTATCCATCGTTTCAACGAGGTTCCTGATGAGGTCATCTATTACAGGTAGGGTCAAAGACTCATCATTTGGGACCCACATAGGGCCCATCACCATCATATGTAGGTTCCTGGACCATGCCAACATTCAGATGCATATATCAGGAGGTTCACTCGGACGGCTCTGCGACACTCATACAAACACAAGTCACTCGGCTGATAGACCACTACTCGGACGTAGAGGACAGGAGTGCGCCGCAGGAGCTGCAACGGTCGAGGAATCCTAAGTCGTCCACTAAGTAGAGTTATAGCTACCGTTACCTGTAACTGCTGTAGTAGAGGCTCATTACACCAGTAACTGTCTCATTCAATGACATTATTTGCCTAGGCGGCATGAGAGACATGGGGCTACAGTGCACTCCATATAAGCCGCTCCCCTCTCCATAGCCGGGCGCGTTCAACCCTTGTAACCATATCCGTCAAATCAAAGCAAGCCTCAGGGCACGAGAAGTAGGGCTTTTACCTCCACCGGTGAGGGGCCTGAATTCATTAAACACCGAGTGTTACACCTACGCCGTAGCTAGTCTCTGCCCCTTATTCGTACCCATAGTACTCATTGTCAGGATCATAACCCCGACAATTTCCAAATTGATGTGGTAATGTCCACGCCTCCACGGTCTTGGCAGGAGCATCTATGATGATTTGAACCTATTTTGTCGCATAAATCTATGCATATCAATCCCGGAAGACTTTGTTATGTTTGTGTCCCTCGTACCTTTTTTAGAGGAAAAGCGCATGGCAAGCCTGAGAAAAGGCTCTAATTTTGCCCAACTTTAAATTAACAAAACTATCAACCCGCAATGATTAGGGCATCTACAGCTGGATCTGGCAAATCCGCCTCCTATACGTCCACGGACACATCCGGACCGACCCCTATATGTCCTGTCCGGCACCTACATGCCTCAAATCCAGACTCCCAAATACATGCAAATCCATGCACGTCCATCATACACGCTACTGCCGCATGTAAATAACAAATGTTGGAACTAAAAATACATAGTTCTTACATCAATTTGTGTTAAGAGCACAATTCAAACATTAGCTCTTTGATTTTCATTATGAGTCCACATATACTTCACAAGGTCACCGAGTAGCTACGCGTGTACCTGATGATTTCGAAGATTCTGATGCATCTGTAGAAAGTTCATAAGCCGATTTGCATCTTCATCTTTCGGGAGTTGGACTTATTCTCCATGCGCTTTTAAATTGTTGGTTTGGCTTACCCCATCACCCTCGTCCTCCATAATCTTATTGTGCAAAAATAACACAACCTGTCATCAACTGGCACAAAGTTTTTTATTCCTACATTATTCCAGCGCCACGAACAATTCTCCAACGAGTTTAAAGCACTCTGAATGCCCTCTCTCCAAATCCTTTCTAGCTGCTTCCTGCATCTTTACAAAGTGGCTTTGTTTATTGCCTTCTGGTTCGGATATGGTCTTCACAAACGCCGCCCACTAAGGATAGATGCCATTAGCAAGATAGTACCCCATGTTGTAGTCGCGGCCATTGACATCGTAGTTGCACGATGGCGATTCCGCATTCAAAGCCCCCTGGACACGGGAGATCACTGAAGCACATTGGTGCCATTGTGAGAACCAGGCATACCAAAGAAAGCATGTCAAATCCATAAGTCATGTGATGCCACTGCTTTTAGTATGATGGTGGCCTCTTTGGTGTGACTTCGGTACATTCCACACAACCTTTGGAGCAGTTCTTTCTTTGCCAATGCATGCAATCAATTGATCGGAGCATACCTGTAAAACCTCGTGCCTCTCCAATAGCCAACAACTTTTCTGTGTCCTGCACATTTGATTCTCTCAGATATCCGCTCCAAATACATGCACAATGGCTCTGGAAAATCTCACAGTAGTCTTTAGTCATGTGCTCTCCCCCATCCGGACCATCTCACTAACGGCATCGGCGGCAGTACCAAGTGCAAGAATCCGCAGTGCAGCCATGCATTTCTGCTTAGAAGAGAAAGAAAGTTGGCTGCAACAATCCCTAATGAGCTTGAAGTAGTCATCGTGTGCCTCCACTCCCTCCACAATGTTGAAATACAATGGTTTCATAGACGAAAACAATGACGAAACCACGGATTGTTAGGAAAAGTTGGGTCCAGATCAAAGAAATCCATGTAGAGTAACCATGCTCCCAAGACCCTATTCCAATTAATAACTCTTCCCCCCTTGATTGATCCCTTGAAGTTAGGAATATGCTCCACCTACCGGTCCATTTTCTCTTGCACGCTCATGAGAATGATCGTATTTATCCACTTTGTCTGCATCCGACGAATCAAAGAACTCATTTTCAATCATTTTATCAAGCTCCATTGGTCCATACTCCTTGTCCTACGAAAGCATCAAAATTCATGGTGTCGATGCCTATGAACAAATCACAAAAACCTGGTCGGACAATGTGTCGAACACATAGAGGGCAAGGTGCTTCCCGAAAGATACCGGACGTGCCGAGGTGGCTTCCGGGCCAGCGATGATATTTGCGGCAGCGATCACGGATGGTAGGACTACACAGTGCTGATGCTGGCGACACTGAGGCTCGGAACAGCGGTGGTGGAGTGAGTGGTAGCGGACCTATGAGCAGGCCGGTACGAATGAGGAAGAACAAAGGAGAGGAGCAAATGGAATCGGTAGGTTAAGGTCTATTTGGTGCAATTTGGGATGGGGTCGGGCTGTCGGGTCTGACATGGCGGATGCGCCCGGTCGCGCCCGTGCCTCCCCATATCCGCCTCAGATTTGGGTTGGATATGTGGGGTGTCGGTCAGCCAGGGCGTTTGAGGCACTAATGACCCACAAGTATAGGGGACCACAACAATCTTCGAGTGTAGTATTTCACCCAAATTTATTGATTCGACACATGGAAAGCCTAAGAATATTTATAAGCCTTATCAGGTGAGTTGTCAATTGAATCGCACCTGAGAAGTTACTTCCTTGCAGCAAAATATTAGTAAGACATTAATACGATAGTTTTGATGGCAGCAGTAACAGGAGCAGTAGTTGCAGTAGCAGTAACAATAGCAATGGTAGCTGTAGCAGTAACAGTAAGAGTAATAGTGATTGAAGCAAAAAAAATATTATGAAAAGCGTAAGCATGGAGTAATGATGGATATTTAGATGACATTCATCATGTAACAGTCACAACCTAGAGATACACAATAGGTCTGATTCATCAATCATATATAGGCATATATTTCGTGTATAGTCATACGTGCTTGCAAGAAGAATTTGCATGACATCTTTTGTCCTACCCTCCCGTAGCAGCAGGATCCTAACGGAAACTAAAGGTAATCAAGGCACTCTTTATAATAGAGAACCGGAATAAAGCATTAATGCATAGTGAATACATGAACTCCTCAAATTACAGTCGCCCCAGAGAGTATCCCAATTATTGTCACATTGGGTTCTAGGTTCAGTACAATAACATGTGCATATAACTTACAGATAGAATCAAGAACTCAAATATATTCATGTAAACATTATTGTTTCAGATCTAAAATGATGCACTCGAACCCTAGTGACAAGCATTAAGCATAGCAAAGTCATAACAACATCAATTTCAGAACATAGTGGATATTAGGGATCAAGCCCTAACAAATTGTGTCGATTACATGATGAATCTCATCCATCTCCATCTACCTCCAGGATGCCTACGATAAAATTACTCACTTTCGGTGGTGAGTATCATGAGGTTATTGATGACGATGATGATGATCTGCCTCTCCGGAGCCCCGAACGGCCTCTAGATCAGGTCCCGATGAAGAACAGGAGGTGGCTTGGCTCCGTATCATAAAACATGGTGAAACTTTCTCTCTGATTGTTTTCTTCGGAAGACGGTATTTGTGGAGTTGGAGGTAGGGCAAACGGAGACTCGTGGGGCCCACAAGCTTAGCCAGCGCACCCCGAGGGGCGCGCCCCTTGAGCTTGTGGCTCTGTGGTGGGCCCCCTCTGGTAGTTCTTTGCGGATATTTCAAAATAACTCTTCATAATTTTTTTCGATTCTGAGAACTTTTTATTTTCACACAAAAACAACACCAAGGTAGTTTTGCTGAAAACAACGTTAGTTCTGGTCAATTTCATTCAAATCATGCAAATTACTGTCCAAAACAAGAGTAAAAATATTTGGAAAAGTCAATACGTTGGATACGTATCAGGCGCAGGTCGGGACCGCATTTTTTTGACCCGTCCTTGACTGGACCATTCGCCCGGTCATTTGAGGGGTGTTTGAGGCGCCTGGCTGTAGATGCTCTTATAACCAACCACACCTTACAAGGAACATAAAGAAAAAGGAGAAGTGGGGATGCAACCCCAGGTAACAGGTACATGGCGAGACAAGCACAGTGCCATCTGCCTCCACCACCGAAGAAAACCACAAACTTCTTGCCTTGATTGGAGGGCGCCATACCGTCGGCAAGGTGGAGAAGTTACCTGGAGCACGCATGGACACGGGCAATCTGCCCAGGTACCAACGCCGGGAACAGCTTCCTCAGCACACAAAGAGCCCAAGAACAACTCCGATGCCCAAAGCACATGAAACTCCGTGGACAA
The DNA here is from genome assembly GCA_021437245.1 of Aegilops speltoides. Classification (NCBI taxonomy): domain Eukaryota; kingdom Viridiplantae; phylum Streptophyta; class Magnoliopsida; order Poales; family Poaceae; genus Aegilops; species Aegilops speltoides. The sequence goes on from CM038144.1 coordinate 489,207,400, forward strand.
GCGCATGATGGTCAGGGGTGGAGCCAGGATTTGGACATGGGGGGGGGGGGCAAACGACGTCAGTGAAGCAAAAAAATGTTGCATCACAAAAGTACCCAATAGTTTTGTATCCAAATATCATTCATATTTCACTTTGCCTAGACAGACACTTATTTATCAACCGAAGGCATTGTCTAGTTATAGCTAAAAGGTCAATAATGAAGTTGATAATCAAACTACTGCAAAATATGACATGAAATACCATGCTACTAAAAAATTTCATATGGAAATTTAAAATATACAAACAAGAGCGATCATTGTATATCAAAACAATTAGCTTTTAGCTTGCATTTATATAGGTTTGAATTAAAATTCATCATTAGTTATATTTTCATATTTTGTGTTCTTGTATTAGGGAAAATACCTAGAGAATCAAATCCAGCCCTTGCTCGTTCCCTCTTCTATATATTAGGTCAAATACTCGAAGTAGATCGGCTGGTCGTCGTCGGCATGCGCGTGACTTCTGACAATTGTGGGTGCCCTAGGCCCTAGCGTTGTGATGAACAAAAATAATTAAAATATAATGTATAACGATGTAAGATGAGAAATACTAGTAACAGAGATTGGCAGATGGTTTGATGTATTAACTACCGCGCGAAAAAACTTTGATGTATTAACCTCGGCTAGGCTAGTTCGTTGGCTGAACCTAAAGAATGGACCAGTGAATCAGCATGCGTCGGCGTGTGAAACGGTCGATGGGGAGAGCAGAGGCCAGCAGGCCGCAATGCCGCAAGGGCACGGGAGTACAGAACGGCGGCGACGTTGCGCTGGTCCGCACACACACGCTAATTACAGAGAGAATGCCCAGCCCTTGGCGAGGCCAATCTGGACTTGAAAACGACTCACTAATGGGCTTTTACGTGGGCTATTTCCTTCTTTCACCCGGGCCAATGAGGTTTTCACCAATGAAAACGACTCACTAATGGACTAATGAGGTTTTCACCCGGGCCAAGTGGAAGGAGGTAGCGGCCTAGCGGGGGAGATGTACCTCAACATTGCGTCCAAGGGGGAATCCGGTGCCCGCAGCACCACCGATGTCATGGCCGCCGCCACCGACCGGGTTTCCCCTAGACAGAGCTTCCAACCCAACTCCCACCACACCAATCGCCAAAACATCATTTGGGTCCTAGATGCACTTTGGCAAGCCTAAAGCCATTCCATTATTCTTGATAAGAGCCACAAGGGTACTTGGCTATTAGTTTTACCTGCTATTGTTCTTCGAGTCGATATGCTTCTGTGCAGCTATGTTCCATTTCGGTACCTTTATATATTGAGCGATCATTAGTATTGTGCATATAACTATCAGGAATTAATAAGTAACGCTATATTATATGCGAGGAATTAAGTGGATACCAATGTTTATACATGAAATCAATTATTTAAGTAAGAACACATCAATTAAAAATGATTAGAGCTGTATCAAGTTATACCCTCCCCGTGCATGCACGCCGACGGCAGAGATTGGAGACCCTTGAAATCCGATGGTTCAGAGAAAATAAGCAGTGCGCTAACAGTAAAAGGAGACGTGGCAGGCCGAGGTGGATGATCGACAAGATGCATGTAGTACACTGACTGCTGGGTCAAACATAGCGTCTCCATGCTGTGTGGCCAATGGAGACCTTTTTATTCTTCATTTCACACGATCGATAGCGATCAGCTAAGCATCTACGTACGTCCAGTTACTGATTCTCTGGATGAATCTGCTGCCCATTTCACGCGTCGATCCATCCTTGTCAAATGGATCGCTAGATTATCGTTTACCTTCAATCCATGGAACATGCAAGTTGATCAGCCCTTCATGCAAATAGTCTCGAAGTATGTGCGGTGCTGATATTCTCATATATGTTTCCTTGTAGCAGTTTTGTATGGTCGATCAAGTGTTCACATGGATATATAATTCCATGTCGGCAGGGTTGCCTAGCTAGCAAGACACATTTGCACGTCGATCTCCATCAGTTCGGCAGAGAAGTTCTAGATATCTGGTTGTACATGTGATCGAGTGATGTACTAGGATATACTAATGTGGATGCATCCAAAACTTGCTCTCTCTGTCTGGTTGAATTTCCCATATATGTACAAATATTGAGTCGGTTCGACTGCTACAACAAGGGATCATTTCAAGACTTTGGCCCTAACTAGAGAGTTGACAGCTTGAGGTTCAAGAAAGGGAGAGCGTATCCGATCAATATTCCAGTGACAGAACGGCCGGAGCGCAGATGACCTTACAAGAACTGATATTTTTTCAGGATCAGCAGCTAGAAAATGGGCCGTTTCTCACGGATATTGATAGATTTTGTCTTGTCCGTATTTACCTTTTTTAGTTCATCAAAATGTGGTATTTTCAACATCGACAATGAATGCAATTTTGGCCATAAGTTTTTATTTCAATATAAAACAACCAGGAAGATTACAATATTCTAGAAGTACTTCTTTGCGGGAAATCTATATAGCAGTCCTTGTTGTGTGTGTACGGAGGGAGTACATATTGTGTCATGTATGGACGCGGAGTATCCGAGCTCGAGCTCAAATGAGTTTGCAGGAACAGTAAAATCAAAAGAAATTTAAAAAATTCTGAACGTTTTTTGTGGTACACTTTAAAAAAATGTTCTAAGTGCTTGCTTTGAATTATGAGATGATATTCGTGGAAGGATTGCCAAAAATAGAAACAAAATTGATGCTCCAATAATGATACTTCCAAAGCATTTTTGAGCACTGATTTTGATTTTTTGCCACGCCTTCCACAAATGTGATCTCAGGGTGAAAATTTGCAAACACTCAAAATTGGTTAAATTTTACCACAAAAAAAAATTATGATTTGTTTGAATTATTTTTCAATTATACTGTTCACCCGAGCTCATTTGAGCTCAAACTCGGAATGGTACTTTCGGTCAAGTATGCCCTTTTGTACCAACGATGCTATGCGGAGAGGGCCAAAATCAAGGTACTGCACTCAGTACAATTTTTAGTAATTTTCTTACAAGTGATTGTATCATCCTATAAGTACAAATATGCAAACCTTATAAATAATGAAGAGTGTAAGAGAACAAGTATAATTTGCTCAAGAATTCCGCGTAGCAGTTCTACTCTTGCAAAAATAACAATTTCACATTGATCAAATAATTAAACGAGGCAACCTATTTCTATCACATCCTAATAGGAAAAATATTTCACTGCTAGTTGCCAAAGAAAAGTATCCCCCCATTTGGAATTACAAGTTGTTCTAGAAATGACCAAGTCAATTTTCAACAACTTTGACTCACAATATGTATGGGAAATATTAGTATTGGTTAGCTGAAAATAATATCATTATATTTGTTGTAAGAAATATAATATTGCAATCTATACAATTTGACTATGATATTTTTCATATGAACAACAACGATCGGAGTTTCATGTTGGCGAGAATACCCATTTCTAAATACATGTATTTCCAAACGACTGGAGTATATGATTTAGCCAAAAGTTATCAATTTGATGCTTGGACTAGATTTTGTAGGAATTTAAATGGTAGAAAATGTCCTTGTAATTCTTTACAAGGAACATTATTTCTTCTACCAAAAGGTCTGTGTAGGATACATCACTACATAATTTCAACAAAGTGACCATGTAGGATATTTCACTACATAATTTTATTCTTTTAAACTTTCTCCAGTAATCCTCCATCCAACGGGCACATGAAATCTATGCTGATAAAAACATACGATGCTCAAGATAATTAAATAGTATTATCCATTTGTATAATACCTACATTCGCATGTACGAATATATTTGGATCATGTGATGAGTAGCTATTCCTTAATTTTAGGCATATGGTATCCCCATGAAGTAGGTGATTCTTCCTCCCATGATTTGTCAGACAACAAGCTGTGATTGTGACGACTTCATTGCAGTACTACGTACATTTCCATTTAAACAGGGTATTTCAATATTCATGAGACAGTTGAACCAGGTTTTAGCTTGACCAGTTGCGTGTGACCCTATTGTGAAAACTGATGGAGTCAGCCCTTAAATCTTGTTTGGTATTAAATTATGAAGCTAAAATATGGTTCAAATCACCAAAATGATAAATTTAGGTCAAAGTGTTGCAATATCTTGAATGTCTGGTTCAAATAGAATTTACTTGCTTCAACGTGGAAATATTTACAGTTCAATTTATCGACCCATCATCACATTATCCACACTATTGTTTTGTTTCGATGGGTCCATGGTTCTTTGTCGTGCTGCCTAAGCTTTGAAAATCGACATGCCAGTCGTATTACTAGAAGTTAGGGCAATTCTGACGCGTATCACAAAAACGCACATCACCAAATCCCCACGGGACACGTTTGGATGTGCCTGGGGATAGCTGGGCACAGGGGCGGCGCCATGCCCCAGGCAGCCAGGGCCTCAACCTAGGGTGTGCTAGGCTGACCCTTTGTTGTCCATTGGTACAACAATATTATTTGACACCGTGTTGCACTATAGATACGCTGTTTGCCTTTGGTGTGCCATCAACCTGGCGCCGCTACCAGACGGGTGGGTGCATGCAATCCAACCACATTCACCAAATGTCCGCCCCTTGTCCAATGGAGAGAGAAGGGGGGGGGGGGGAGGAAACACGGATTTGTGGTGGGGTTCCAGGTTGTTTTGGAGTTTCCGCAGCCTGTCCAGACTCCCCCAAGGCCCCCGTAGGTTTGGTGCCGATTTGAGGAAATTCGGACATCCGGAGCACCTAAACTATTGTCCGTGGACAACTGGTGACCGTTGTTGGGTGACAAAACATGCCCATACTATTCGGTCCAAACATTTGCGGGGAATTCAGTACCTGCGTTGGAGTTGCCCGTAGTAACTGGCAGAAAAGGAAAGAAGTGAGGCCATGATTAGGAAGGAGATGCAGAGGCCAGGGTTTCAACCTGCTTTTTGAAAAAAGCAAAAAGAAAAGTGATGTAGCCAATGTATGCGAGAAGGTCTGGATGTGATTACGATTCGGGACATATCACGGGGCTAATTAACAGAACTTGAACAAAGTTTTTATTCCACGTACGTGTACAAGTATGTATATAATTTTACAAACATGGGAATCATCTGGATACCATAACGTAGGGAATACAATGATGGATGACTAGCTTATACATAGTCAGTGCAAGAAACAAAACGTAGGCATGTATGCATGCACGAGCCACGACTACGCATGCACATATAAGTATAACATGCATAGTTTGTGATATTTAGCTCCATAGATGTATCAATGGATTTAGCTAGGGCAGGTGAAGTCGGCGGGGCAGGTCTTGCCGCACTGGTTGAGAAGTAGCACGAGGTCGACGGGGACGTTGAGCTTGATGCCGAGAACGTTGGCCTTGATGGCGGTGCAAAGGCACACGGCGGCGTCGAGGTCGGCGAGGCCGCTGAGCAGCGGGCAGCACTGCTCGCTGGCCGGCACGCCGAGGTTGAGCTTCAGCAGGTTCAGTACGTTGGCGCACGCGCCCAGCTTCAACGTGTTGATCGAGCAGGTGCCGCTGCCGCCACCGGGCGTGGGCGGGGTTGGTACCGGAACGGCTGGCGGGGGCACGGCGATCGGCGGGGTTGGTATTGGGACGGCCGGTGGGGGCACGGCGATCGGCGGGGTTGGTAGTGGGACGGCCGGCGGGGGTACGGCGATCGGCGGCGTTGGGACTGGCACGGACGGCGTGCTGCCGCACGATCCGCAACCGTGCGAGGTTCCCACGAGCACCAGGCTCAGGGCGAGGAAGAGGGTGAGCTTGGAGGGCGCCATTGCTATGAAGCTAGTAGCTAGCTAGAGTGTACTGGCTTGTGGCTGAGCGCTATTGGGCTTTGCTAGCTTGGGATGCTTTTCCTGGGTTGCTTGGGGTGGTATTTATAGCTAGGCCGGGGTGCAGCGCCCAAGTGCAACTGCATCGTTCATGTCATGATCGATCCAATTTGACTCTTGCCGCAATTTACAAAAAAAATAAAAAAAATAAAAATGCGCAACCACCACTACTACTACACAATTGTTGGGTGGTACGTACGTGTGTACGATTTACTGGAGCTTAACACGTTTGCTAACGAACAGAAACACGAGAGCTTTTCCTAGAAAATTTGACACAAATATATAGTATGGACAATAATATACTCCCTTCATTCCTAAATATAAGTCTTTTTTACAGGCTTCACTATGGACTACATACGGAGTGGAATAAGTGAATCTACATCCATATATAGTTTGTAGTGCAATTTCTGAAAGAGGCTTATATTTAGGAACGGAGGGAATAGAAGCAGACATAGTATGTATGACAATTGGAATATATCATGCAGCGCTTCGACCATGAGATACAAAATAGGAGATTATTACGTCGTACGGTTTCGCTCCATGTGGCCATGCAAATGCATGCTAGACCACCAGCGCAGGAGATGTCTACTATTCGTTTCTCGCGCTTTGGTTTATACTGGATTGTATGCATGCATGCATGGACGACTACGCTACAACTTGCTCGAGTTATTAGTCAATCCGGCACAGTGGGCTGACGAATAATCCCAATACTGACAAAAGAATTATACCATTATAGCTAGCTTACAATATTCCTGTGATGGAGAGGGACCTGGCCGTGTGAACAAGGACTCGTGAAGAAATTGATAATTGTCTATTATGGACCATCTAGAATGAAATTTAAAATTCACTCGTCTTTACTATTCTTTGGATGAACACCTACTAATCATCGTCATCCCCATCTCATTCACATAAATCATACACGCTAAATGTTGTTAACTACCATAGCCTCTATGAAACGAGTATTTAACCAAAAACTACCACAATTCATGAAAACGTGTCCAGAAACTATCACTTTACAAATTTGTGCCAAAAACTACCACTTTTTCTCTAATCTTTGACTAAAAACTACCACATCGCGAAAATGCCCGATTCACCTCTTTTAAACGTCTTTCTGACAGGATGGGCCCACAAGTCAGGTTGACCCTCTTCTTCCTCCCCTCTGTTCCTCTCTTTGACATTTCTACAAACACCTCGTGTGCACCTGCAAGCCACCTCTGCCGGCCGGTGCTCACTCACGCACGACGCCGTACACGCTCGCGGCGGGGGCGGCTACGCGCAGCTCACCTGGAGCATGGCTCACGCATGCATGGTCCATTTTCATTTCCACAGCCTAGTCTCGTGGTTGTCGACTCCCGTGGACGACGCGGCCGCAAGGGGCCAGCACTAGCGTCAGCGTATGGCTTGGCGTAATCTTTGACTTGGCGTAATCTTTGACTTGGCGTATGGCTTGGCTTAACCAAACACACAGAAGACAGCGTCAGCGTATGGCCCTGGACGACTCTGAGCTCGATCCCATATCTGGACTTGGCGTAAAACAACGTGGGGAATTTGTCTCAATTTTCTTTAGGGAGTCTTCGTGTTTGGTTTGGGATGGCGCAGCAGTGACACTTTTCTAGTTTAGAAATATTGCCTTCCACAACCTATCCCTGTTCCATTGGTGTGCTTATCACCGGCGGAGAGAGTGTGGTTTTTTGTCTCTGGTCGGTCTTACGGGATCTGGTCGGTTTAAGTTTCTATGCATCTGTCTCGACTTGACCGTCTTTCATGGTCTTCAGTGTTTCTACGGGCTCTTGGATTCCTCTCCCCTCTGCCTGCCGCTCCAACGGCCGGTGGATGGAGAGGAATCCTGGTGCCTCTATTCTGGTTAGTAGTTTAGAGGGTGTTTGTTTCCAGGGACTTATTGGTCTAGGGACTTAAAAAAGTCCCTATAAGTCCCATCTAAACCAAACAGGAGGGACTTATAGAGACTTAAAGTGGGCATTTGGGACTTATGAAATAAGACTCTCAGGGAGGGACTTATAGGGACTTATAGTTGTAATATGATCTTATAGGGACTTATAAGTCCCAGGAACCAAACAGGTAGAGACTTTTTAGGGACTTGGAACTTATAAGTTGGGACTAAAAAAAGTTGTAGGACTTATGAACCAAACTGGGCCTTAGATTAGAGTTTTTAGTCCTCGCAGGGCGGCGTTTGGACGGGACAGAGCTTCGGTATAAATTCCTGCCATCACCTTTGGGCGGTGAGGTTAGGGTTTCTTGTTGTGGGTATGCAGCAGCGTGTTATGGTGTTAGGTACTTCGGTTTGATTCAAGGGTTCAAGACAGCGGTGCGTCGGTGGTTCATTCTAGTGGTATTATTAGTCATTTGATGGTATAAGTATCTAGATGCATTTTTTTATTATGTTCGGAATTTTTTGTACATCTGATGAGCTTTTATATAAGATCCAGATGCTTTTTTTGGGAAAAAAGTGTTTCGACGGGCCCTTTTCAGCCTTCTTTTCGTCTGGGTGATGATTTGCTTCCCTGAACGCGGTCGTTGGATTCTACTTGTCTGCATCAACTACTGTCGGTCCTCTGCTTCTACAAGCTCTTGGGTTTCAAAAAATTTACTAAGTAAAGGTGGAGGCCCAGAGGTGACATTGAGCTATGCTCACGACGCGACGTCGGTGGATGCAGGAGGAAGAAGAGTTCGACACCTCCAACTCTTTGAGAGTTATCTTTTTTCATGCTTGGTTGTGTTTGTAATGTCCGATGAATCTTAATATATGACATTAGGTTTTTTTTTAATGTTGTTAATTAGCAATCGAAGATTCTACGAACGTTTTTGACCTCGCCCACGAATGATTCCCATGCGTCTTGGGTTTCCCTCTCTCCTGCTAGCGCCACATCAATCTCCCTAACTAGCAAGCAGCGATGGTTGTTGAAGATCTAATAAGGTTCTCTCTAACCAGCCCCATCCTGGCATTGCGTCTCCAATTTATCAGAGGGTGTGTGGAGGTGTGTCTCTAGAGGATTTCGCTCGATTCAATCGGTGCTTTTTCATCGGTGGATCCGTGTGGGTCCAGTCTCCGTTGATTTGCGTTGGTGTGTCTATAAATTGGATCCATCCGATCTATGCTTCTCTTCTTCACTGACGGTTGATGTTCCGTTGCGCGGGTCCTGTGGGGCCTTAGACCGACAAAATTTAGATTGTCTACTACAACATGGTTTTCCCTACTCCTGTGAGGAAGGGGCAATGACAGTAGCACACTTTGGTTTGCTCCAGTGCTTGTAGTTGTCGCTAGAAAGTCTACAGACATGGATGTAATTTTTGTATCTTTCGGTTCTCTTTGAACTGCCATGATGTTTGATGAATAGATCGCAAGTATTTCCCGCAAATAATTAAATAACCATACACGCCAGGAATTTAGTTTCGTTCTCATAAAAGCGTGCACTTTCAATACCGAAACTTTATGCTAGTCGTCGTGCAATTTTAGGTAATCGGGATATAAAAAGGTGTTGGTAACTAAGATCTAGCGCAAGTGAAAAATATATCCACTTTATGTACATATCACTATATTAGTTTGCAAGATAACAAATTAATTGAAACGAAAATATAGATATCACCATATTAATCTGCAGCTATCTATCTCGATGGCTTGGTTTCACATGCATGCATGCAAAATATCCATACAAAAATAATTTTATAGCTAACTAGATGATAACGGGGGACAATATCCTGTGCTTGTGTGTAAAAAACTAATTAAAAATTTTTCAGAAAATTCTGATTTTTTTACCAATGATCACAGAACATGTGTCCATAACCTCTAAATCAGATCCAAACTCGAAATACACATTGATAAACAAAAAATACAAACTCGGCATGAATTGTGTCACAAGAGGACAAAAGTTAAAATGACACTATTCACATCAAGATTTCTCCTTTTTTGTTTCTCAATGTATTTTGAGTTTGGACCAATTTTATTGATTATAGACACATGTCTTGTGAATATTCACAAAAAATATCAGAATTTTCTGAAACATTTGAAATAAATTTTTTAGGCAATTGAGCATGGGAGCACAGTATTTTTAGGCATTTTTAGGCGGAGATAAGGTAGACCATTCGTCCCTCTTTTTTTAGAACCCGTTTGGTAGAGTGCTTGTGTGGCAACAATGCGGGCACCATCTCAATGAAATCATTTATATAATTATGCCTGGAAATGACGAGGCCCATCTAAATTATTTGTTTTAGAAAATACAAAAAAATATTTTAATTTCCTAACCACTACTGCATTTAATAATTTTAGAAATGTTCTCTACATCGGTTTATAAAAAGTAGAGAAATATGTATATAGAAAAGAAAAAAAATATTCCTGTACCTAAATATAGATGATTCATATATTCACAAAAAAAAATGTCCCCACATATGAAAGGCAATATCATATATTCACATTTTTTACAAAATTTAGACAGAGTGTTCATGTATGTGAGAATATATGTTCATGTACTTTTATTAGTGCTTAATATTCCTTAAAATTTTGAAAACAAATAGACTAGAAATTAAAAATGGAAAAAATTAAGTAGTAAAATAAAATGGGATATTAAAATGAAAAAAATAGAAACTGAGAAAGGAAAGAGAAAAGAACAAAGGGTAAAAAACACGTTACTGGGCTGGCAAATACGGCGAAATGCTTGTTCCCCCCAGCCGCTGGTTTTCTGTATGGGCCGGCCTGGCCCATTCTGTTGGCATTCATCCAATCCGATTTTGGGTTGTGTTCCAATTTTTTTTGGATTTTCCTCTTTTCCCCTTTTTTCTGTTTGCTTTTGTCTTTTGCCTTTTTCTAATTCATTTTTTCACCCTTTTCAGCGAATTTTCTTTTCAAATCCGTGAACATTTTTGTGTACCAAATTCAAAATATGTTCATCGCATTTAATTTTTCCTGAAAGGATTTAAAAAATGTTTATAAAATTAAAAATTCGTTCAGAGAATTAAACAATGTGCATCAAATATGAAATTTGTTCGTTGATTTTAAAAAATGTTCATCCAATTGAAATTCTGTTTATAAAATTATGAAATTGTTCATCCATTTTTTCCAAAAAAATGTTCAGCAAATACAAAATACTTTTCATAGTTATTGAAAAATGCTCACAAATGTTTTTTCATCAAAACAGAACTGTTCATTGAAATAGATAAAATGTTGATTACTTTGCAATCATGAACATTTTTTAATTCAAAAAATGTTTCGAATTCCGTGAACATTCTTTTAATCAGCGAAGGTTTTGTAAAAAAATCATATTTTATTTGAAATCTCGAAAAAAGGGGCACGTTGCGCCCCACGTCGGCCGGCCAAGAAGGGCACGCAGGGGAGCGGGAGGAGCACGCGTGGGCGATCGCCAACGCGTCTCGCGCGGAATAGGGGCTCCATGTTTCCGGACCGAGAGCTCCTCGTTGGCGCCTTAAGCACCACGAAGATTACTCGCGCTAACGCGCTCCCCTTGTGGGTACTGGCCCATATTGCTCACTCGACAAATGTTGTTTCCTTCGCTCTCACACGATTCTTCTCGCTCGATTCATCCCTATGTAGGGCTGCTTGTATCTTTTTTCTCTTGTGAGCTCATCCTGTGAAAAAGTCCTGAATTCAAAAAAAATATTACCGAATTTGAAATTGTTAATGAATTACAAAAAGTTCATGGTCTTGAAAAATGTTCAACAAATTGAAACTTTCCATGAAATTTCAAACTATATGTGGTCGAATTTGAAAAAAAAACATGAATTAAAAAATAACTGATTTTTTCAAGAAGTTCATGAAATCCAAAAAATCTCATTATAAAAAGTTAGAAAATACTAAAAATTATTCATGGAGTTTTAAAATTTCGTGAAATTTGAAAATTTTCACTAAAAAAGTTCGCAGATTTTTATGAAGTTCGTGAAATTTTGAAAAAACTGAAATTGATCGGAAATCACTATTTGAGAAAAGTTCACAAATTTGAATTTTATCGAATTTATAAAAAGTTTAATATTTAAAAAGATTAAAAAACAAAAGTAGATAAAGCTGAACAACACCTGATTTAGAAAAACGAGAAAAATCCGACCGGGCTGTGAAACTTCCATAAGCTTCGCAAAACCTTGATAAACTTTCCCCCTTCTTGGCTTACATGGGTTGGTCGGTTTTGGATCGAGGGTGTGCGTCGGTTTGCAAAACATACTAAAACCGATTCTTAAGGCGTTATATAGGTTTTGAGGGGAGTCCAGCATCATCTAAAAACCACAGTGTGATCTGTGGGTAATACTAAGGAGTCGAGCGTGTCATCAATCACTTGGGCCTACCCACTAGAGAATTGACGACATATAACTGCTAGTGTTTGTCTAAAAGAAACCTATCTTCTAGTGTATCGTTGTCATGTTACCACTCGTTTATTTGAATGTTGACATAAAACAAGGAAAAATGTCAACATAATTAAAAATACTTCTTGTTTTCTAAAGGATGGTCCATAAATGAAATGTCATTTTTTTGTGCATGGCAAAACAAACGCTTGAGATGGCAAATTATGATGTCGCGACGATGACTATTTCCTATAGCAAGCATGGCAAATATTCCTTATGTTCAGTTTTTTGCCAGGAATGATCACATTTGCTCAAGGAAATTGACACCCTCACGATAATATAATTTGTCATAAAAATATTCGATTTGCAATGCTTAAAAATCCGACATCAGATTTTTAGCATTTCAGTTTTTAAACGTTAACATAAGTTAAAAGTATTCACCTATTGGAAAATGTTCATGCAATTTTATAAAAGAATTCGTCATCATAAAAAATTATTAATATAAATATTAAAATGTAACAATTTTTATTGTGTATTTGTAGAACATATTATATGGTGTGAAAATGCTGGTAAGTTTTTTTTTAGAAATATTGATTACAACATGTATGCCCACCCACACAAGCTTATACCACCATGCACACGCACTCACACAACGCCTACTGAAGACCGGGTCAAAATTGTGGAGCTGATAGATTGGCGAAGTTATCAAAGTGTCTCGCTATCGTCTGGAACAGGGATTAAAATTCTAGGAAGTCCTAATTCGATGGCAAAATTATGGGCAAAATTATCAAGTTTGAAACGAATATCAGAATTTATTTAGCTACTTACGAGGGAATTACTGTAGCTGTATGTAGTGTTACTACAATGAGTAAACATGGTTAAACCACATGAATCAGTCTGACTCTATGCTGGTGCAGTTGCAAGAACATGGAAATACTTCAATTTAGTATATGCTTCTAATTGTCATGTCAAATCCTCACATGCATATGACTATACTGATTGAATATGCCAACATGGCCACTAAGTGTAGATGAGAATGGGTGCGGCCCACCATCATGACAAGTCTTCATGGTTACTCCCTCCGTTCCCAAATAATTGTCTTTCTAGCCATCTCAAATGGACTACAACATACGGATGCATATAGACATGCTTTAGAGTGTAGATTCACTCATTTTGCTCCGTATGTAGTCACTTGTTGAAATCTCTAGAAAGACAATTATTTAGGAACGGAGGGAGTACAAGTCAGTGTGGATGGTGGTGTACCAAGTGTAGATGAGATAGAAGAGTCACCCACCATCTTTAGAAATCTGTGGAATTACAAATCCGTGCAGGGGATCCGGAGAGGCTAGTGATGGCGCATGTGTGTGTTAGAGCATGATTGTCAAGCTCACCGCCTTGGTACTGTTCACATTTTTCATGAATAGATGGACACCGTGACCACCATCAGTCATGGTGGTAAAAGGAAAAGTGACAACAGCTAGGGGCGTGTGAGGATTTGTTTTTTCGGTTGCAAGCCACCATCGCGTTCAAGTGCCGAAGCAGAGTACCGCAGAGTGGCTAACTGTTTCCCCGAGTCCCGTTGACTTCGACAGCTCCTGCATGAGTTGCGTCGCCGACCATGTACTCAGGACACAAATTGTTTACCGCGACAACATCAGTGCCTCCTATCTTGCTTCAAATCCAGTTCAACATCAACACACAAAGCATATTGTCATTGATCTACACTTCGTTCTTGATCGCGTGGCACTCGGTGAAGCTCGCGTTCTTCATGTTCCTTCGAGCTCCCAATTTGCAGATTTGTTCACCAAAGGACTACCATCGCCTGTATTTCATGAGTTCCATTCCAATCCAAATGTCCTACCGAACGGCCTTCCACCTGGGGGGGGGGGGATGTTAACATGTAAACACATAGTTGTACAGAAGCATGCATGTACGCATGTCGCATCCTGAACTTCAGGATCACCCAAGGCTTGCCCGAGTCGCCCCTGCGGGAGCGACGCGGGGGCCGAGTCGCCCCTAGGGTTGTTTTGAACTTCAATTACTTTTGGAACGGAGGGAATACTTGTTTCAGGATCACCCAAGGCTTGCGCGCCTTGTCTCTCGGGCATTCTGTTTCCTCCACGGATGTACTTCCTCTGTAAAGAAATAGTAGATCGTTTAGATCACCACAGAAATCAATTTCATTGTCAGCTGTGACAACTCCCCACCGACCTTGCAGAAGAACTTGTCGGCTTGCAGCAGCCGTTGCGCATCCGATGGTTCAGAGCAAAATGAGCGGTGCAACAACGGCGTGGGTTTCCGTCCCTAGAGATCTGCTACAGATGCATGGACGCATGTAGTACACTAGCTGTTAGGTCAAACATAGCGTCTGGATGCGGTGGCCAATAAAGGCCTTTTCATTCTCCGTTTCACACGATCGATCGAGAGCCATACCTTGCTCTACGTACGTCCAGTTTACTCATACTGATTCTTTGGATGAATCTGCTGCCCATTTCACGCGTCAATGGGACGTTATTGGGTGGATTACTAGCTGTGCCTACAATTCATGGAACATGCAAGTTGATAGACCATATATTCATGAAACTAGTCGTGGTCTCGAAATCTGTGCGGCGCAGGAATTCTAACATATATTACTGGTCAGAATTATTCTCTTTCCATGTAGTTTTGTATGGTCGCTCAACTGTTCACAAAGATAATTCTAACATATATATAATTATCTTTCCATGTCGGCAGCGTTGCCTAGCTAGCAGGATACATATATGCACGTCGATCTCCATCAGTTAGGCAGAGAAGCTCTAGATATCTAGCTTTACATGTGGTCGAGAGATGTACTAGGATATTAATAATGTGGATGCATCCAAAATTTCACATATCTGTACAAAAATTGAGTCAAATCGACTACTACAAGAAGGGGTCATTTCAAGACTATGACCCTAACTAGAGTTGACAATTTGAGATCCAAGAAAGGGAGTGCGGGCCTGTGTCCGATTGATATTTAAGTTACAGGAAAGACCGCAAATGGCCTTCCAAAAACTGATATATTTCATCAGGATCATCTGCTAGAAAACCAAGTTCATCAGCTCTGGTGGCTAATCTCGGTGGCTTGGGCTGCATCGCTTGTTTTGGCTCTAGTGGCTTGTATCGAACATTTTCACTTGCCTTCTTTTTTGTTTTTATTTTCTGCAAACTCTAGAACTAGTAGCAATAAACTTAAGGGCCTCATTCTTATGGTCGGCCAAGCGCCTCCGCTCTAAAAAAACATCAGCTAGAAAATGGTCCTTTTCTCATGGATATCAATGGCTTTCAGTCATCGACCGTATTTACCTATCGGGTGTACTCGTTTAATTCACCATAATGTGATTTCGTTTCATTGACACAAAATGTAACTTTGACTGCAAATTAATATTTTACTAAATGTATGAACGAAAAAGAAAACAATATTCCGGAAGTACTTCTCCGGACAAATATATGCATATGATTTTCAAGTTTATAATCAAATAACTAAAGACAAAATGAGTGGTCAAAACTTTAAAATTTGATCCAAAACGTCTTTTTTTGTGTACTGAGGTTGTAGCCATGTATCAGTTTTGTACCCAAGATTTTGCGCAGAGAGGACCATAATTTTAAGATTGGGCTCAGTGTAATTATAGTTATTTTCATCGAATTTTAATTATAAAAGTACAAACAAGAAAACCTTATAAATTAGATGACCCGCCGTGTGTTGCTGTAGGAATTGGGTGCAATATAATATTATTTAGATGGGTTTTGTTGTCTCGAATTTGAATATGAGAATGAGGACTGAAAATATGTATTATTTATTGAATCTTATGATAATATGGTTCAAACATTAAAGAATATAAGTATTATTTCCCATGTATGTTGAGGGTACTAAAATTAGTGAGGTTGATGAAATGGGATTTTCATATTGTTTATAATTAACATCCCATGCATGTTGAGATAAGTGAGGTGGTTATGTTGATGAGGTGACATATGAGCATGTTGAGATAAATAAAGTAGTAGGGATGCACTACTTAACTAGTATATGGAATACATGGGAGTGCAAGAAAACAGTTCATGTCCTTCAATAATTTGATGGAATTACATAAAGTAATTATAGGTAGCACTTCTATTCTGGTAAAAATGTAAATTTCCCACTGACCAAATAGTTAAACGAGGTAGACTATTTTGTGACACATGATCATGAAATTGAGGATGCTAGAGTGAGATTAAGACCTCATTTGGTAGATGCCGAAGAAAATTGCTCCCCCATTTGGAAATAGATGTTCTTCTAGAAATACCAAAGTCAGACTTGAACAAGTTTAATTCTGACTATGCACGGGAAATATTATTGTTGGTTAGATGAAAATAATATCACCAAATTTGTTGCAATTTCTTTATTATATTGCAACCTATAAAATTTGATCAACATATTCGTAAAGTTGCATGTTGAAGACGTACCCATTCCTAAAAGACATATATCCAAACGATGGGAGTACATTAATTACTTAAAAAAATGGTTTGTTTGGTACTAGACCTGAATTCTTAAGGAATTTAAATGATATAGAACATCCTTGGAATTTTTTACAAGGATAGTAATTCATTCATCTAAAAGGGCTATGTAGGATATTGTTCTACATAATTTCATCATTTCATTTTTTTTCAAACTTTCTCGAGTCATACCCAGACAAAGAGAGCCACAAATTATATGCTAATATAAACATTTGCTGCTCAGCATAAATAGGTATGCATATGTTTAATGCATACATTCTTATGTATCAATATATTTGGATATCATACGGTTCGTATTTGTTGATAATTTCAGATATATGGGTACCCCAAGCAGTTAAGTGCTTTTTCCTTCCTTGATTTAGCTAGCAGTACGTTGTGAAGTACCTCCGTAGCCACAATGAGAAACAAGATGTAGCCGCCAACACGTGGCAAGCTTAAAAACATAACCTGAACAAACTTTTTATTCCACGTACATATACCCTTTTACAAATACTTGAATGATGCATTTCGCTACCATAACGGGAAATGAGTAACTGAAGCATGCATGCACTTGCGAGGGAGTCCATGCATGCACGCGATTGACATATATCATATTGTAATTACGAGAAAATAATTACGATAAAATATTGTAATTACGAGTACGACGATGACGATGACGCGATGCAGGTATAAAATGCATGGTTTGTGATGAGTGGATCAGCTAGGGCAGGTGAAGTCGGCGGGGCAGGTCTTGCCGCATTGGTTGAGGAGGAGCACGAGGTCGACGGGCACGTTGAGCTTGATGCCGAGGACGTTGGCCTTGATGGCAGTGCAGAGGCACACAGCGGCGTCTAGGTCGGCGAGGCCGCTCAGAAGCGGGCAGCACTGCTCGTTCGTCGGCACGCCGAGGTTGAGCTTCAGCAGGTTCAACACGTTGGCGCATACCTTGAGCTTCAGCGTGTCGATGGAGCAGGTGCCGCCCCCACCGCTGGGCGAAGGCAGAGACGGCACGGGAGCTGGTGGGGGCACGGCGATGGGCGGGCTTGGGACCGGTACGGGCGGTGTGTTACCGCACGACCCGCAGCCATGCACGGCCACGAGGATGGCCAGGTTCATGGCGAGGAAGAGGGCGAGCTTGGAGGGCGCCATTGCTATGTGGATAACGCTAGTAGCTAGCTAGAGTGTACTGGCTTGTGGCTGAGCGCTAGGTGGGCTTTGCTAGCTTGGGATGCTTTTTCTGGGTTGCTTGGGGTGGTATTTATAGCTAGGCCGGGGTGCAGCGCCCAAGTGCAAGTTGCAAGTGCATCGTTCATGTCATGATCAATCGAGTTTGACTCTTGCCGTAATTTGCAAACATTATTTGCTAGCACCGCTCCACCAGTGCTATTATTACTACTACAATTGTAGGATATTACGTGTGTACCATTATTGGAGCTTAACACATTAACTAATATCCAAGTACTCCTGCATGTATGTTTGACGCGTTCACAAATTCAACAATAATCTAGACACGAGACATGATATTCTGTGTATGGATGCACCGTCCACCGTTGCTTTGAAGTTCGTGTTATGTTTTCTGGTTTTGACAGTTTGCCTTGTTTCAGCTTGTCACGTTAGGGTTTCCTCTCATTTTAAAAGTGCATCAAAATGTTTCATTGGGCAGCAAACTCGATCTAAAATAAGTGTAGCCTTTTTCTTGCGCACATAAAATAAGTGTACCCTTATTTGTTGGTACACAACGAAACACGTGATACACTTTGAAATAATAATAAAAATAAATGAAACATTCGAAACAAGATAAGTTTTAACAACAATGAAAAAATAGCGTGAATCTCGAAGCAAGACATGGACGATAGGTAGAAAATCATTCTCCAAGAAGACACACATATAGTACGTATATGACAATCGAAATATATCTGGCAGCGCTAGCTAGAAGCTGGCATAACCTGATCTTGAGGGTCACTAGAGACAAATATATGAGATTATTATGTCGGTATTGATTCCATGTGGCCATGCACATGCATGCTAGTACCAGCGCAGGAGATGTCTACTATACGTCTCGTACTTTGGTTATTATACTGGCTTGTTGGCATGTATGGACAAGTACGCTACAGCTACCCGTCTAATTATTAGTTGATTCGGCCCCAGTGGGCAGTGGTTGCGCTAATAAATAATTCCAATAATGACAAAGGAAATACACTATTATAGCTAGCTTACATTAGTCTTGTGATAGAGCTAGGCCGCCGTGTGAATGAGGGCATGTGAAGAAATTGATTATTGTCTATTTTAGTTGTCAAAATTATATTTATAGTTAAGTTTTTAAATCTTTGGATCAACACCTGCGTTTACGTGCGTTCTGGCAAAATTGTGCAGTTTGAATACTAAAACTTCACTTCACACTTCAATTTGAATGAAGCTTGCGCACTTTGAGCAGGTAATACTGTGCCGTTTTAGGTACTCAAGATTTAAAATGTTTTAAGGCACTGAGATTTGGTAAAAGGGAAAATGTATTCTTTTTATCTGCAGACAAAGTGTATACCGCTGTTGAGCCATGAACTGAAATAAATAAATATAGTATCTGTTGTTTGCAAAGACGCACACTACTACTAATGTGTAGAAAATAGATTAATTGCTAGTTTATGCAAGGATGAATCTAGCTTTATTTTTTATGGACTGCCTTTTAGGTAACGAATTATTTCTGTATGCAAGGATGAATGAGTCATACTGTTCAGCTTTACAGGGTATGGCCCATCTACTGTTAGTTTTTAATTCTATGCAAAAAGTTTTCTATCTAATATTTTTGAGATACAAATGTTTATGCGTGTTTAAAAGATGTGAACTCATATATTGCAAGAAAATTCAAACATGTTCATGCACCTCAGTGTAAATATTCATGTATTTGCAAGAAGTGCTCATGACATGTTTAAAACATATTCCTATATACAAAAAACGTGTTTTTAATAAGAGTGATTCATGCACATCTGACTATATATATATCCATATGCTTTACACGAAAACATAAAAATGATGAGAAATTTTTTAAAAATAGGAAATGAACAAAGTAAACATAAATGAAAATAAAAGGTGAAAATAATCAGAACATAAAAAAAATGAGAAACACGAAA
Source organism: Aegilops speltoides (assembly GCA_021437245.1). Lineage (NCBI taxonomy): Eukaryota > Viridiplantae > Streptophyta > Magnoliopsida > Poales > Poaceae > Aegilops > Aegilops speltoides. The sequence goes on from CM038144.1 coordinate 489,227,164, forward strand.
ATGGAAAAACACCACACAAATGTGAAAACCCGAAAAAATGACACCGAGAACATGAGCCAACCCATCATATTCTCTTTGGGGGAAACGCCCACTCTTCTTCGTATAAAGTGCATAGAAACGACTGGATAACCTCGTTTGAAATGGAAATCTGTTAGCAGGGAAATGAACATAACCAAGAATAATAAATGGCATTTTCCATTACGCGGGGGTGATTCTTGAAGACTTCTATCGCGTCTGCTCGATCACCCCATGGGCGGATTCTAAACTTCTTATAGGAATATATAAACCGGAGTTTTATCATCTTTTTCTGGTTTTACAACTGTGGAAATTATATATAGTACCAAAATAACAATGCTTGTACATAGGGTTTGCCATGATTAATTCTCGATGTGCATGCATGCATGTCTGCGTACCACTATAAGCTCCCATATTATTTTGTAAGTAATTAGTAACAATGAAGGCCCAACCTAAACCGTGTAGGCCCAGATAAAACTACCAGCCACACATCATTTAAAACCCTCCACCTGCTAATCTCAACCCATGCTCATTTTGCTCGAAATAGGATTCCATCCCACTTTATAGATAAAGCAATCACCATGTCTGGACAAATAGTTCAAGTATATGAAAGAGTATAGGAGGTATGCTAGGGTAACAACACAAACATGTCGAATGCAAAATAAAAATTGATTCATGAATCAGTGGAGTCAAAAGATCACTAGCTAGGGGGCGTAGCGAGTTGGTGTCCTTCCCCCAGAAGACCACTAATCATGCCACCTAGTCGGCGCTTGTCTCGCTGCCTACAAAGCAGGTACCACTACTACAAGAAACATAAATTTAAACATAGTCATAAGCACATCATAGAAACACCAGCTTGATAACCATCTTGCTACATGCAGTCTATAGGGTCTAGATCATCACCATGAACACTATCTAGAAGAAGCACCTCCTCCTACCGATATGGTTGGACAGAACCCCTAGGCACTTGCTCAAGTCAGAGGTCTGCTACTCAGGCCCCGGAGCCTCCTGAACAAAGCTCCCTAAGAACTGAGCAACGGGACAAGAAAAGAAAATGTGGATCCTGGAAAGAGCCACACAAAAGAGGGAAACCTTGATTTGTAACATAGCTGCGGTTGAACCCATGAATAATCATGACATAGATGCGTTGGGAGTTAGGGCTCTTGATAGTTTGTGTGTGGATCTGGCCCCTGAGGTACAGGAGGATGAGGGACTAGATTCCCCTTTGGCTTCAAGCCATGTAGATGTTCTAGAGGATAAATCCGCAGAGCCTGGTTTTGAGGACCGGCAGGTGGAGCCGTATAAGCCTAAGCGGAAGTGGAAACGGAGGGTTTATCCAGTTTCGGCTGTGCGTAGAAGTGGTAGGATGGGTATCTCTAAAAAATTTCATGATGAAATATGAGAGGGATTTTTTGGAATAGTAGAGGTCTTAAAGACTTGGCTAAAAGAAGATTTCTAGCAGAGGCGTCTATTGACTACCACTTGGATTGTATTGCCCTGTCCGAGACTGGAAGGGCCAACTTCTCACCCCAATTCCTTAGTACTTTATCCGGAGGTATTGACTTTGACTGGCACTGCTTATCTCCAAGAGGAAGGTCCGACGGGATCCTACTCGGGGTTAGGTGTGACTCGTTGGAAGTGTGGAGTGTGGTCATGGGCGATTTTGCGGTAAAATTTCGGGTCAGATCAAAGATCGATGGGTTTAATTGGGCTTTAGTGGCGGTTTATGGGGCCGCACAGCCAGAACTCAAACCAGATTTTCTGGCTAATCTAGTTCGTATTTGTGGTAGCGAGCAACTTCCAATCCTAGTTGGGGGTGATTTTAACATTATTCGAAGGAGGGTGGAGAAAAATAATGATAATTTTGACGGCAGGTGGTCGTTCATGTTCAATACCATAATCGAAAGCTTGGATCTAAGAGAGATAGAGCTATCTGTTAGGAAATTCACTTGGGCTAATTCGCTACCTAACCCGACTTTTGAGAAGCTGGACCGTGTTCTCGCTAGTGTCGAATGGGAACAAAAGTTCCCGCTCGTAACAGTCCAGGCGTTAATACGCAGAATTTCAGATCACACCCCGTTGCTAGTTGATTCTGGTGATCCATCTCATGTGGGGAATAAGAATATCTTTTCTTTTGAGCTCTCGTGGTTTGATAGAGAAGGGTTCTTTGAGATGGTTGCTAGAGAATGCGCGAAAGATTCAGGAGGAAGGTCTCCTATTGAGAGATGGTAGAATAAGATTAGGCATCTGCAAAGTTTCCTGCGTGGATGGGCTAAACATACACATGGGATTTATAAGGCCGAATCCACTATTTTAGATACCAGAGAGCTGGAAGCTAAGGTAGAGGCGGAATTAAGGCTGAAAGATCTCCTCCGGGAGGAGGAATTGAAGTGGGCATTGCGAGCTAAGGTTCACAAGATCGTCCAAGGGGATGACAACACTCAGTTCTTTCATATGATTGCCAATGGCAAGCACCGCAAGAAGAGGATATTTCAACTTGAGCAGGAAGAGGGGACGATTGTAGGTCAAGAGAATCTGAAAGTCTACATTACGAATTACTATAAGCAGTTGTTTGGGCCGCCAAAAGATAACTATGTGTCCTTGGATGAGACCAGAGTTGAGGATGTACCTCAACTTGCATCGGACGAGAATGGAGTCTTGACTGCCCCTTTTACGGAGAAAGAGGTGTTTGAGGCTATTTCACAAATGAAGAACAATAAGGCTCCCGGGCCGGATGGCTTCCCGGCGGAGTTTTATAAAAAATGTTGGAATATCATCAAAGGGGACTTACTCCCGATGTTCCATGATCTTTTCTCTGGACAGCTTCAATTGTTTCAACTTAATTTTGGAATGATTACTTTAATCCCCAAGAAGACAGAGGCTGTTTGTATTGAGCAGTTCAGGCCCATCTGTCTTCTTAATGTAAGTTTCAAAATTTTCACCAAGGTCGGGACTAATAGACTTACGCAGATTGCGCACTCTGTTGTGCAGCCGTCCCAAACTGCTTTCATGCCAAACAGAAACATCCTGGAAGGGGTTGTCGTTCTGCATGAAACACTCCATGAAATCCACTCAAAAAAACTAGATGGAGTAGTTTTCAAAGTGGACTTTGAGAAGGCATCCGACAAGGCCAAATGGCCATTCCTTCAGCAGGCTTTGCGCATGAAAGGTTTTGATCAGGCCTGGAGACACCATGTAGATTCTTTCATGCAAAAAGGGAGTGTTGGAATTAAAGTGAATGATGACATAGGTCACTATTTCCAAACAAACAAAGGACTGAGGCAAGGGGATCCGATGTCTCCTGTTTTCTTCAACATAGTGGCTGATATGTTGGCAATTATTATAGGAAGGGCCAAGGATGCAGGTCAGGTAGGAGGCCTCGTCCCGCACTTCGTAGACGGAGGTGTATCCATTCTACAGTATGCCGATGATACTATCATTTTCATGGAGCATGACTTGGCAAAAGCTCGCAACATGAAGCTCGTGTTATGCTTGTTCGAACAATTGTCCGGGTTCAAGATTAACTTTCACAAGAGCGAGTTGTTCTGTTTCGGAAGAGCTAATGATGAACAAGATGCGTACAGGCAATTGTTCGGGTGTGAATTGGGGGCTTTACCTTTTACATATTTAGGTATACCAATTCACCATCCTAAGCTCACCAAAAAGAATGGAAGTGCATTGAGGATCGTTTTGAGAAGAAATTGAGCTGCTGGAAAGGTAGGCTGATGTCATACGAAGGACGATTAATTCTTATTAATTCGGTCCTCATGAGCATGCCCATGTTTCTTCTCTCGTTCTTCAAGGTTCCGGTGGGAGTCCGGAAGAGGCTTGATTTCTATCGATCACAATTCTTTTGGCAGAGTTATGAAGTTAAGCGAAAATATAGACTTGCTAAATAGGACATCATCTGTAGGCCGAAAGACCAAGGGGGCCTTGGTATTGAGAATCTGGAAGTGAAGAACAAATGTCTCCGTAGCAAATGGCTGTTTAAGCTTTCTGTCGAGACGGAGGCTACTTGGGCTCAGATCTTGCGGAACAAGTACCTTCACTCCAGAACCTTGTCCCAGGTGACAGTGAGACCGACTCATTCGCCTTTTTGGAAAGGATTGATGGGAGTTAAATCACTCTTTTTCAATAGGACAAGATTCTTAGTTGGAAACGGTACTGCTATGAGGTTTTGGGAGGATACATGGCTAGGGGAGACGCCCCTCGCACTCCAATATCCTTCCTTGTATAACATTGTTCAGCGTAGAGATGCTGATGTTGCAACAGTGATGCAGTCCATTCCGCTTAATATCCAGTTTAGGAGGACGCTAGTGGGAACCCGTTGGGAAGCTTGGCTCCATCTTGTTTGAAGATTAATGGATGTTCGGCTGTCTCAATTGCCCGATCAGTTGTGCTGGAAATTATCTAAGAATGGCGAATTTTCAGTTAAATCCATGTATTTGGATGTTATCAACTCTAGCGTGATTCCTAGATCGAAACATGTTTGGAAAGTCAAAGTTCCTTTAAGAATCAAAGTGTTTATGTGGTTTGTGCATAAACAAGTTATTTTAACGAAGGATAATTTAGCAAAATGCAATTGGACAGGATCTACCAGATGTAGTTTCTGCGACCAACATGAATCCATCAAACATCTCTTTATGGATTGTCCCTTATCAAAAATTTTGTGGCGGTCGGTCCACATAGCTTTTAACATTACACCATCGAATTCCATCAACACGTTATTTGGGACGTTGCTTGATGGGATAAATTTTGATACAGCGAGACACATTCGTGTGGGTGTGTGTGCTTTATTATGGGCAATCTGGAATTGCAGAAATGATTTGGTTTTTAACAGAACAACAAATATTCATATTTTGCAGGTTATATTCAGAGCCACTGCGTTGATCCGTATGTGGTCGCTACTCACTCCGACGGAGGCCAGGGAGCGTTTGGTTACTGCGTCTACCCGATGGGAGATGGTAGCACGTGGTATTTTCAACCGGTTTGGATGGCGGTCATGTAATAGGATAGGCATGTAGTGCTCTTATCTTTCTGTGCCAGCCAGTTGTGGCTTTTCCTTTTTCTCTGTTCAGCTCTGGTGGAGCCTTTTACCTTTTTTGTTCGAGACTTGGAGTCCTTTGTTGGATATTTTGCTTATTAATAATATGAGCCGTATGCATCATTCAGATGCAGAGCCGGGGGTATCCCCCTTTTCGAAAAAGAAAAAAAAGAGGGAAACCTATTGCCCGACATATGCCGCTTCGCCACATACGCACCTAATGGGAGGAGATCATGGAGCCGCTGCCAAGCGATGATTTTGATCTTCAGAGCTAGACAAGGGTGTGGTCCATGCAAGGGTCGGCGCATGCCATAAGGCAAGGTATGACAACCTAACAAAAAGGAGCCCCGGGGGAGCCAGGTGCCAAGAAACAACATCCAGGGACCCCCATAGCGAGGGAGCAATTGCCCCATCACCCCCTCTCCACGCAAATTGGTATATGCAAATATTTCCCGGGGGCCAAATTTTGGTCGGAAGATATTAAATCCCCATTATTGGATGCCGAGGCAACCAAGAGCATCGGATCCGAGCAGACTGCAAAGAGAGCCAAGAAATCTTTGTGTAATGGGGTCCTTCCGAACCATGGCTTGAGCAAGAAGAGGGTACCTTTTCCATAGGATCTTAAAATTCACAAACCACTTTGACTATTTACCTTGGGTGGAGGCCCATTTGTAGCCGCACAAGTTGCTCCCTAGTGACACCAATCGGCTCCACAACATGTGACCCAACCCTAAGGCAAGCATCATTGGCGCATACTTTCTTAGTTCAGGTCCATAATATCATTTTGATCATATATTTAACTAATAAAATATAAGTTACATGCATAAAAAATATATCATTATATTCATATTCAAATGAAGTTTCAAATGTTATTATTTTTACTACTAAAAACTCATATTATATGCGAACCAACCTGTGGTTGGATGGCTAGAGGGACTGTGGTATCCCCAGCCCAACAGGGTTCAAGTCCTGGTGCTCGCATTTATTCCTTGATTTATTTCAGAATTTTCGGCGATGCGCATTCAATGGGAGGAGATGTTTTCCTCGACGGCGAGGTGTCTATGGTGACTTTGTAAATTTCAAGATGATATGCCAGCTCAGTCTTTCGTAGGTGCTCATAGGGGTAGGGTGTGCGTGTGTGTGTTCATAAAGGTGAGTGTATGCGCGTGTATATGAGCACTTGCGTCTGTAGTGTGTTAAACTCATACTCCCTCCGTCCGAAATTACTTGTCGTCAAAATGAATGAAAATGGATGTAAACTAAAATACATCTAGAAATTACGAAGGGAGTATTATATTACAGAAATTTACGGTTAAAATTTGACCCAAGATATGAAAGACAATATTAAGGGAGGAAATAGAGTATCTGAGATCCTGATTGTGCTCGACCACCAATCAATGGGATCCACAATCCAGTCGCCAGCTTCTCTCTGGACGATCACATATGCCCATGGATTTAGGCAATGGTCGGCAATACCATAGACCCGTCATCATGCCGCCCCATGGCAGCCATGTAGTTGAGAACGTTTGTGATCTTTGACGGACGCACCGTCAGGATTTTGAAGTGTCAAATTAGGTATTGTAAACTTAGTCTGGTCAAAATAGTTCAAGACATAGAAAAAGCCATAAAAATACCATGTAGTAAAAGTGAATAAATAGGTAGTCTCCCGTGTTATGTATGTCAGCGGCCGAGATTGGTGACCCATAATATCTGACTAGTGGTTGGGGCATCATCCGGTGGCACCTCCTGAGAGGAAGTTGTGGACACGTTTTCATTTAAAAAAAATACATGGAGTCCTCGCCTTCATCTAGAAAAATATTTTAAAAAAAATCCTCACCATCATCTAGAAAAAAGAAATAAAAAAGGAAAGAAAAAAAAATCACCAACTCAGCCTACTAGCGAGCGTCGGTTTGCGTAGCCCTCCATTAAAAAAATTGTGGGGTCATCACCTCGATCTAGAAAAAAAATAAAAAATTTCTCACCTTCATCTAAAAATAATATCCTAAAAGCTTTTTCACCGCGTGCAACCAATTTGCACCATGTGGCATAGCTGCTTGGCCGCCCTTCACGCGACACTTATTGGGTTTAATGGTTCAGAGACATTGAGCACTCCAATGAGACGTGTCAGTCTGAATCTACTCCCCCCGTTCCAAATATACAGACAACATTCTGAGCAAAATTATTGAATCTAAAGTATGTCTATATACATCCGTTTATAGTTGATATCAATAGAAAGACTTAGAAACGGAGGGAATATGTATGCATGCATGCCGTTGTACGTACACTAGGTGTTAGGTCAAACATGCATGATGTGACCAACGGAGACATTTTATTCTTCATTTCACACGATCGATCGAGAACAGCTAAATGTCTACGTACGCATGCACGTTCAGTTACTGATTATTTGCACGAATCTGCTGCCATTTCACGCGTCGATTGATCGTTGTCAAATGGATCGCTAACTTATCGTTTATGCAAGTGGTCTCGAAGTTTGTGCGGTGCTGGTACTCTCACATATATTACTGGTCATGTATATTCTATTTCCTTATAGTTTTGTATGGTCGATTAAGGGTTCACATAGGCATGGATATATCCTTCTATGTCGGCAGGGTCGCCTAGCTAGCAAGAGACACATACGCACGTCGATCTCCATCACTTCGGCAGAGAAGCTCTACATATCTAGCTGTACATGTGGTGGAGCGGTGTACTAGGATATACTAATGAGGATGCATCAAAAACTTGCTCTCTCTAGCTGCTTGAATTTCCCATATATGTACAAACATTGAGTCAAATCGATTTCTACTAGAAGGGATTATTGCTAGACTATGACACAAACTAGAGAGTTGACAACTTGAGATCCAAGAAAGGGAGAGCGTATCTGACAGGATGGAGTGCAAATGGCCTCACAAGAACTGATATTTTTCAGCATCAAACGCTAGAAAATGGCTCGTTTCTAGCGGATGGCTTTCAGTCTTCGTCCATTATTTACCTATCCAGTGTACTTTGTTAGTTCACCAAAAAAATGAGGCTTTAAACATTGACACAAAGTGTAACTTTAACCACAAGTTGATATATAAATAGAGGTATCACAACAACAAAATAAATTACACTTCCCAATACAAATTTAAGCATATGATTTTCTAGTTTCAAAAAAATAATATAACATAGATTTTAGTTGAGAGGGATATAAAAGAGAATTGGTGGTCGAAATTTTCAACTTTCATTTAAGATAAGTCCAAAATGAACTCGGCTACCATTCGTGATTTGCTTCAGAAATTGTGCCTTGTCCGGGCCGAATTCATCTCGATGTTTGCATCGGAAGTATTGGTAGAAATTTCCAATCGAAGGCACACTAGTAGAAAAAGAGGCTTCCAGGCGCCCCCATTAGTCCCCAAAATAATAGAACCGGGACTAAAGGGGTCTTTAGTCATGATTCGAGGAGACCCGCGACCAACTATCTGGGCCCAGCGCTCGGTTGACAGTGGCGGACGGGAGGGCTTTAGTCCCGGTTGGTTGGCCAACCGGGACTAAAGGTCCTCAGCTGGTTCAAGGCCTTTAGATCGCGGTTGGCGAGGCCAACCGGGATTAAAGGTTAGACCTTTAGTCCCGGTTGAGTCCGCCAACCGCGACTAATGGCCCGAACCTTTAGTCCGGTTAGTCGACCTTTAGTCCCGGTTGGTCCGCCAACCGCGACTAAAGGATTTGAGGCCTCATTTTCAAACTCTACCCCCGATCGCCTTTTCAGTTTTAGAAAAACAAAAGAAAATTATGCAAATGTCAAAAAATAAAATAAAATAAGTTTTCCATGTGATATGTGGTCTAGTTGTTGGGAAAATTAACAAATATGAATTTCGACTTTATTTGCAAAATCTCTCGAAATTCTTAAAATTGGCATAACTTTTGCATACGAACTCGGATGAAAAAGTTTTTATATGAAAAATCATCTACTCGAAAAGTTACATCCGAATTTAACTGGGAACCCGTTAAACATTTTAGAATCCCCAAAAACCTAACAGAAAAAAAAGATACGGGCTTTTAAGTTCGAGAGGCAAAAAATTCAAAAATTTCAAATTGTGGTCAAACTGTGGTCAAACAATGGTCAAACTAATTATTCTAGAATATTAGTGTTACTAAATAATTATTTCAGTTTTTTTAAATTTTGGTCAAACTGTGGTCAAAAAATGGTCAAACTAATTATTCCAGAAATATTAGTGTTACTAAATAATTATTGTTTTTTAAAACAATAGTTTCAAGCTCAAACAGTGAAATGTGTCACTTCATGCTCAAGCTAAATACCTGAGGGTTAATAGAATTGACATCCTACTATTGTCAGGAAAACAACAAGTGCAGACTTGGAAACGAGGGAGAATAGAACCCGGAAGTTAAGCGTGCTCAGGCTGGGGGAGTGGGAGGATGGGTGACCGTTCGGGAAGTTAGATGATTTGGAATTATGAGGGGTGATTAGAGATTAGAGGATAAATTGAGCAGTGATGAGGGGTGGTGATTAGAGATTAGAGGTTAAAATAATTCAGAAATTTGAAAATAAAAAAAATGAAAAAATTCATAAAAAAATTAGTAAAAAATTTAAACCATGGAGGAGGCCTTTAGTCCCGGTTAGCCACGAGAACCGGGACTAAAGCCTTTAGTCGCGGTTCGTAAGAGGCGCGACTAAAGGGGGGTCTTTAGTCGCGCATATTTAGTCCCGGTTGCACAGCCGGGACTAAAGGCCTTTGCGAACCGGGACTAAAGGCCTTTTTTCTACCAGTGGCAGCTACTAATCGCGAACGTCCTAAGCCGCGCCTCAAGTCCTGAGACAATCAGAGGTCAAGCTAGCCAAATCGCACCACATCCTTTCTATTATACTTCTGAAACCAGTGTATATACTACAAGTCAAGTACCATATGAATTAGTACTGGTTCTCACGTTAGAAGGTTGAGTCATAAACTCGTTTTCAAGAGACGAGGACATGCAGATGGATGGCTGGATGAGGGGGAAGCAGGCGGAGGACGTAGGCAACACCGGGACGGTGGAGGAGACGCTCCAGTGTGCGGCGGGCAGTGGGCGATGGTTAGCAACACGTGTCGTGAACTGTTTAACTGCATCATGAAATAAGGAAATAAATAATAACTTTATTATTGCCTCTAGGGCATATTTCCTTCATCTTCATCTAGCGGTAAACTGGGATTTTATCATCTTTTCTCTCCTTGTAGCTACAACAATTATATATATGACAAAAACAACAATGATTTTACAGTAGGATTTTCCATGATGAATTCTCGGTGTGCATGCATGCATGTATACCAATATTATTTCGTAGCTAATTAATAATAATGAATGCCAAACCCAAGTTGTTGTGGCCCAAATAAAACTGCAATCCCCGAATACTGTAAACCCCGCTACGTGCTCAGCTCAAGTCAGGCTCATTTTCATCTCACTTCACCTAGCATTCTGAATTGCACAAACCAGTTTGACCGATACACAAGAAGGAAACCGCGCCATGCGAGACAATAGAACACTCTCCCGCCTATGGTCGCACCAAGCCATAAGCAGCATCCACTACTTTTACAATGACTTCCATGCAAAGAAGATGCAACTCTAAACATTTTGACTATGCTTCGAGAAGTTTTTGGGTCTATAACTGCATGTAAGGATGATATGAACTGCCAACCAATATAAAGATCGCTGCTGCATGGTCTCGCATCACAGCTCCCTTGCCATGTGTCTGCAAGTCGCTCGTCCATACTAAATTAATACATCCTTGATCCAGCGGCGTTTTGGCTCCTAGGTGCATATGCACCCATTGTTGAAATACACATTTCGAAAAGTTGAAAAATTCGGAACAAAAATCCCACGTGTATATCCGGACATTTTATGTGTGTTCACAAGGTTTCCGTGAAAAACGACGTTTTTTGTGGCTTGTGTAAAAAAGATAAAGAAATGCCTCGTGAATAGTTAGAATGAAGCATCAGAATTTGTCTTTTTTACACAAGCCACAAAAAACGTTGTTTTTCACCGAAACCTTGTGCGCGCACATAAAATGTCCGGATATACACGCGGGATTTTTGTTCCGAATTTTTCAATTTTTCGAAATGTATATTTCGACAATGGGTGCATATGCACCTAGGAGCCAAAGGCAATTACCGCTTGATCCAGTTTATTTCTGTTTCTCTTCCTATGATCCATATAAAACTTAGGGTTGGCTTTGATCTCGGTGCAAGTATATGTTTTAGGAGTGGACTATGACGCGGCAATATATATGTAACACACATCTCGAGTTTGCACAACTTCATCAGATTTCAGATGATACAAGCTAGGGGCATATAGCCGCCCGGTACAGTACTTCAGATGATGATACAAACCCCCGGTTACATGGGTCATTTATTTGGACACCACAAACATGACACACTTTCACGCACTTACGTTTATATACCTACCTAGTGATAACTGCATGCGTGCATAATGCGTGCATGACAGAGAACCTAGGCATGCACAAGACACATAGATGAACTGAAACACAAACTTGATATAAGAAGGTACATGCATGGCATGTGTACGCAACATGCATCATGCTAGCACGAGTATACGTCGGTCGATCAGAGCGGGCAGGTGAAGCTTGGCGGGCAGGTCTTGTGGCACTGATTGAGCAGGAGCACGAGGTCGACGGGGACATTAAGGTTGATGATGCCGAGGACCTTGGCCCTAATGGCGGTGCAGAGGCAGACCGCGGCGTCCAGGTCGGCCAGACCGGCCAGCAGCGGGCAGCACCGCTCGCTCGGCGGCACGCCGAGCCTGAGCTTCAGCAGGTTCAGCACATTGGCGCACACACCCAGTTTCAGCGTGTCGATAGGGCACGAGCTGCCGTTGGTCGATGGAGGGGCGGTGGGGTCGGGGTAGGGCAGTGGGTTCCGCAGCTACCGTGCACAGCGGTGACCATCAAGTTCAGGCCGAGGAACACGAGGAAGAGCTTGGTCAATGGCGCCATTGCGAAAGCTAGCCTTGGTCGAGAGGAAGCAAGGCTTACTATAGGTAGCAACTAGCAAAGGTTTGTAGGTGCTGTGATTTAGAGTTGTGTGGGGGGTATTATTTATAGCCCGGTCGCACGTACATGTTGATCCCATGATCGATCATTCAAGTTTGATTCTACAGCTTAACTTAAACTACATAAAATCCATCTACGTACGTGTACCCTTACGGTTATGGATGCTCTGAATCTCTATGCCCTACGCTAGCCAACAAAATGATTAGAGCGAGATATACGCAAGGCGAGTTTCAATACTTGATGGGCATCCATATTTCAAACAAGCTCCACACACAGAATAGCGGGATACTAGTGGCTGGAATGCGTTGAAGATATGGTGTGTGACGACTTTCATGCCATGGCCATGCATGTTGTGGTTGCTTAGTTCGTTGGGTACCATGCATGGACACGTATAGCAGATGCATATTATTTGGAGAGCAGGAGAAGTCAACTATAGATGTTCCGGATCCGTAGCTAGCTTTGGCTATACATGCATGATCGTTGCTGTGGACACGTATACAGGCACTGGTTTCTATAGAAAAATGTTCAACATGTATTTGAAATTTTAAATAAATGTTCATCATGTATGTGAGAAAATTTCAAGGTGTATCTAAAAAAGGGCGTGTCTAGGTCTCAGTCGACTGAGACTTAACCAAGTCTCAGTCAAGTGATATAGTATATGGGAAGAAAAAGGAAAAAATGAAAAGAAATTTTTATACGAATCTCAATGCAAGATCAATGTAATATAACATCGACTGAGACATAACGAAGTCTAAGTCGATTGAGACTTAGCAAAACTGGGAAAAAAATATCATCGTGTATACAGAAAGAGTTCAGTGTGTAGTAAAGAAAGAAGACATGTATTTCAAAAACTAAAAAACCTTTTTGAATTAACCTCTAAATAACACAATTATTGGGCCAGTCCACCATGTCGATCTCCTCCAATATAGGCGACCACAAGTTATGTCTCAGAATGAGCGGTTTTTAGCATTTGCCATAGGAGAGGCCCAGGACCAGATGGACCGTGTGGCCTAGCATTTTAGGCGTCATTTCCTAGCCCAGTGGAATGTATGGAAAGGCCGAGGCCTAGTGCCCGAGGGCTCCTATCTGCCGCTAACTGCGGCAAAACGTCGAGGGAACGCACAGGCTGGTCTCCCCGACTGGGCCGGCCCATGTCGCTCTCCCGTTCAGTGCACGCTCGCAAAAAAATAATGAGCCAAGGAAGATTCGAACACAAGACTGTTAGGTTAATCTTGTTGATAGATCATTTCTTGTTTTGAGTCATGCATGTAGTAGTAGTTGCGGCACTGTGCACACATTGAGACGTGTTCGTGTGTGTGCATGCAAGCTACAATAGCATTTTGTGTTCAGCCGAGTCAAATGCATGCATCGGTTAGTTAGCTAGCTAGCTGGGTTTGTTAGCTGCATGCATGAGAATAGGTCTAGGTGCATGCGTGTGTGGATTTGTGACTCTACCGGTGTGCCTTGCATGTTGGCCGAGTCACATGCGTCTAGAGAGATTCCAGGAGATGGATTAGTGCGGTTAGTGGAGTAAGTGCATGAGGTGTGAGTCTTATCCTGTCTCGCCTATTTAAGTTGATCAAGTGAATGGGAAAAGATGGGCCGAAAGGGCTGTGGCCAAAATGTAACACTTGTGGTTGCCAAGGAAGTGTCTCGCGGCAAAGCTGATTGGTACTCTTCCTTGGTAGATGTGTGTGTATGTGTGTGTGTCTTTGTGTTCATCTGAGTGTTCTTGAGAGAAACTAAGAGAGAGAGAATTGTGTGAGAGGAGGCGAAGAAGAGCGGCGCTGCAAGGAGGCGGCGCCAACAATTGGCATCGAGCCTTGTCGATCCGAGGCGGTGGTGGCGGCGCGGCGGACTCCATGTGAGGGGGACGTCGGTGTTGCAAGGTGGACACCGTTGGCGGCGCGATGCTGCTAGCGGCCGGTGCGTGTCTCCATCATCATCGAGCTGCGTCACGAGCGATGGAGAAGGGTGTGCTGTCCGGTAAGTTGCGACACTGGCGGCAAGGAGGTGATGGCCATGGAGCGGCGGCCATTGCCACAAGGAGTTCCATGTCCGAGTCGTCGACAAGGTGCGTCATCGTCGACAACATGGAGGCAAGTCACCGGCGAGTTGCGGCACCGGTGGCGAACTTGGAGGTGCGTCGCCGGCGAGTTGTGTCACCGGTGACGAACATGAAGGCGAGTCATCGGCGAGTTGCGGCACCGGTGACAAACACGAGGCAGCGAGCGTGTCGTGGCGGCACACTCGCTGTGAAGGCCATGGGGGTGGCAGTGGGATACCCACCATGGGAGGCGTCGCGGTACGGCGGCGTTGGCGTTGCGAGGCTACGACAAGATGTAGGTGGGGCAAGATGGCATTGGCGGCCGTCTCCGTGTCTCTCCTAGAAGATCTGCCTCGGCAATAAAGAAGTGGCAACAAAATTAAGGGGATGATTGTTAGGTTAATCTTGTTGATAGATCATTTCTTGTTTTGAGTCATGCATGTAGTAGTAGTTGCGGCACTGTGCACACATTGAGACGTGTTCGTGTGTGTGCATGCAAGCTACAATAGCATTTTGTGTTCAGCCGAGTCAAATGCATGCATCGGTTAGTTAGCTAGCTAGCTGGGTTTGTTAGCTGCATGCATGAGAATAGGTCTAGGTGCATGCGTGTGGATTTGTGACTCTACCGGTGTGCCTTGCATGTTGGCCGAGTCACATGCGTCTAGAGAGATTCAGGAGATGGATTAGTGCGGTTAGTGGAGTAAGTGCATGAGGTGTGAGTCTTATCCTGTCTGCCTATTTAAGTTGATCAAGTGAATGGGAAAAGATGGGCGAAAGGGCTGTGGCCAAATGTAACACTTGTGGTTGCCAAGGAAGTGTCTCATGGCAAAGCTGATTGGTACTCTTCCTTGGTAGATGTGTGTGTATGTGTGTGTGTCTTTGTGTTCATCTGAGTGTTCTTGAGAGAAACTAAGAGAGGAGAGAATTGTGTGAGAGGAGGCGAAGAAGAGCGGCGCTGCAAGGAGGCGGCGCCAACAATTGGCATCGAGCCTTGTCGATCCGAGGCGGTGGTGGCGGCGCGGACTCCATGTGAGGGGCGTCGGTGTTGCAAGGTGGACACCGTTGGCGGCGCGATCTGCTAGCGGCGGTGCGTGTCTCCATCATCATCGAGCTGCGCCACGGCGATGGAGAAGGGTGTGCTGTCCGGTAAGTTGCGACATTTGGCGGCAAGGAGGTGATGGCCATGGAGCGCGGCCATTGCCACAAGGAGTTCCATGTCCGAAGTCGTCGACAAGGTGCGTCATCGTCGACAACATGGAGGCAAGTCACCGGCGAAGGCGGCACCGTGGCGAACTTGGAGGTGCGTCGCCCGGCGAAGTTGTGTCACCGGTGACGAACATGAAGGCGAGTCATCGGCGAGTTGCGGCACCGGTGACAAACACGAGGCAGCGAGCGTGTCGTGGCGGCACACTCGCTGTGAAGGCCATGGGGGTGGCAGTGGGATACCCACCATGGGAGGCGTCGCGGTACGGCGGCGTTGGCGTTGCGAGGCTACGACAAGATGTAGGTGGGGCAAGATGGCATTGGCGGCCGTCTCCGTGTCTCTCCTAGAAGATCTGCCTCGGCAATAAAGAAGTGGCAACAAAATTAAGGGGATGATTGTTAGGTTAATCTTGTTGATAGATCATTTCTTGTTTTGAGTCATGCATGTAGTAGTAGTTATGCACTGTGCACACATTGAGACGTGTTCGTGTGTGTGCATGCAAGCTACAATAGCATTTTGTGTTCAGCCGAGTCAAATGCATGCATCGGTTAGTTAGCTAGCTAGCTGGGTTTGTTAGCTGCATGCATGAGAATAGGTCTAGGTGCATGCGTGTGTGGATTTGTGACTCTACGGTGTGCCTTGCATGTTGGCGAGTCACATGCGTCTAGAGAGATTCCGGAGATGGATTAGTGCGGTTAGTGGAGTAAGTGCATGAGGTGTGAGTCTTATCTGTCTCGCCTATTTAAGTTGATCAAGTGAATGGGAAAAGATGGGCCGAAAGGGCTGTGGCCAAAATGTAACACTTGTGGTTGCCAAGGAAGTGTCTCGCGGCAAAGCTGATTGGTACTCTTCCTTGGTAGATGTGTGTGTATGTGTGTGTGTCTTTGTGTTCATCTGAGTGTTCTTGAGAGAAACTAAGAGAGGAGAGAATTGTGTGAGAGGAGGCAGAAGAAGAGCGGCGCTGCAAGGAGGCGGCGCCAACAATTGGCATCAGAGCCTTGTCGATCCGAGGCGGTGGTGGCGGCGCGGCGGACTCCATGTGAGGGGGACGTCGGTGTTGCAAGGTGGACACCGTTGGCGGCGCGATGCTGCTAGCGGCCGGTGCGTGTCTCCATCATCATCGAGCTGCGTCACGAGCGATGGAGAAGGGTGTGCTGTCCGGTAAGTTGCGACACTGGCGGCAAGGAGGTGATGGCCATGGAGCGGCGGCCATTGCCACAAGGAGTTCCATGTCCGAGTCGTCGACAAGGTGCGTCATCGTCGACAACATGGAGGCAAGTCACCGGCGAAAGGCGGCACCGGTGGCGAACTTGAGGTGCGTCGCCGGCGAAGTTGTGTCACCGGTGACGAACATGAAGGCGAGTCATCGGCGAGTTGCGGCACCGGTGACAACACGAGGCAGCGAAGCGTGTCGTGGCGGCACACTCATTGTGAAGGCCATGGGGTGGCGATGGGATACCCACCATGGGAGGCGTCGCGGTACGGCGGCGTTGGCGTTGCGAGGCTACGACAAGATGTAGGTGGGGCAAGATGGCATTGGCGGCCGTCTCCGTGTCTCTCCTAGAAGATCTGCCTCGGCAATAAAGAAGTGGCAACAAAATTAAGGGGATGATTGTTAGGTTAATCTTGTTGATAGATCATTTCTTGTTTTGAGTCATGCATGTAGTAGTAGTTGCGGCACTGTGCACACATTGAGACGTGTTCGTGTGTGTGCATGCAAGCTACAATAGCATTTTGTGTTCAGCCGAGTCAAATGCATGCATCGGTTAGTTAGCTAGCTAGCTGGGTTTGTTAGCTGCATGCATGAGAATAGGTCTAGGTGCATGCGTGTGTGGATTTGTGACTCTACCGGTGTGCCTTGCATGTTGGCCGAGTCACATGCGTCTAGAGAGATTCCAGGAGATGGATTAGTGCGGTTAGTGGAGTAAGTGCATGAGGTGTGAGTCTTATCCTGTCTCGCCTATTTAAGTTGATCAAGTGAATGGGAAAAGATGGGCCGAAAGGGCTGTGGCCAAAATGTAACACTTGTGGTTGCCAAGGAAGTGTCTCGCGGCAAAGCTGATTGGTACTCTTCCTTGGTAGATGTGTGTGTATGTGTGTGTGTCTTTGTATTCATCTGAGTGTTCTTGAGAGAAACTAAGAGAGGAGAGAATTGTGTGAGAGGAGGCAGAAGAAGAGCGGCGCTGCAAGGAGGCGGCGCCAACAATTGGCATCGAGCCTTGTCGATCCGAGGCGGTGGTGGCGCGGCGGACTCCATGTGAGGGGGACGTCGGTGTTGCAAGGTGGACACCGCTGGCGGCGCGATCTTGCTAGCGGCGGTGCGTGTCTCCATCATCATCGAGCTGCGCCACGGCGATGGAGAAGGTGTGCTGTCCGTAAGTTGCGACATCGGGCGGCAAGGAGGTGATGGCCATGGAGCGGCGGCCATTGCCACAAGGAGTTCCATGTCCGAAGTCGTCGACAAGGTGCGTCATCGTCGACAACATGGAGGCAAGTCACCGGCGAGTTCTGCGGCACCGTGGCGAACTTGGAGGTGCGTCGCCGGCGAAGTTGTGTCACCGTGACGAACATGAAGGCGAGTCATCGGCGAAGTTGCGGCACCGGTGACAAACACGAGGCAGCGCGTGTCGTCGCGGCACACTCGCTGTGAAGGCCATGGGGTGGCGATGGGATACCCACCATGGGAGGCGTCGCGATGCGGCGGCGTTGGCGTTCTTGAGGCTACGACAAGATGTAGGTGGGGCAAGATGGCATTGGCGGCCGCCTCCGTGTCTCTCCTAGAAGATCTGCCTCGGCAATAAAGAAGTGGCAACAAAATTAAGGGGATGATTGTTAGGTTAATCTTGTTGATAGATCATTTCTTGTTTTGAGTCATGCATGTAGTAGTAGTTATGACTGTGCACACATTGAGACGTGTTCGTGTGTGTGCATGCAAGCTACAATAGCATTTTGTGTTCAGCCGAGTCAAATGCATGCATCGGTTAGTTAGCTAGCTAGCTGGGTTTGTTAGCTGCATGCATGAGAATAGGTCTAGGTGCATGCGTGTGTGGATTTGTGACTCTACGGTGTGCCTTGCATGTTGGCCGAGTCACATGCGTCTAGAGAGATTCCAGGAGATGGATTAGTGCGGTTAGTGGAGTAAGTGCATGAGGTGTGAGTCTTATCCTGTACTGCCTATTTAAGTTGATCAAGTGAATGGGAAAAGATGGGCCGAAAGGGCTGTGGCCAAAATGTAACACTTGTGGTTGCCAAGGAAGTGTCTCGCGGCAAAGCTGATTGGTACTCTTCCTTGGTAGATGTGTGTGTATGTGTGTGTGTCTTTGTGTTCATCTGAGTGTTCTTGAGAGAAACTAAGAGAGGAGAGAATTGTGTGAGAGGAGGCAGAAGAAGAGCGGCGCTGCAAGGAGGCGGCGCCAACAAAGACCACCTGCAACACTCGCAAAAATAATGAGGCGGTTTTTAGCATTTGCCATAGGAGAGGCCCAGGACCAGATGGACCGTGTGGCCTAGCATTTTAGGCGTCATTTCCTAGCCCAGTGGAATGTATGGAAAGGCCGAGGCCTAGTGCCCGAGGGCTCCTATCTGCCGCTAACTGCGGCAAAACGTCGAGGGAACGCACAGGCTGGTCTCCCCGACTGGGCCGGCCCATGTCGCTCTCCCGTTCAGTGCACGCTCGCAAAAAAATAATGAGCCAAGGAAGATTCGAACACAAGACCACCTGCAACACAAGTAGTACTCCTACCACTTGAGATAGCGAGCTAGGTATTTAATTGGGCAGCACAAACACTTAAGAACCAAACCAAGCGCGGATAAGAACGTTTTTTAAATTTAGAAGCGAAATATTATTTTGAAGAAAAAGGGAATTCAGTATGAAACCTTGAACACGTTCCAAAATTGTGTATATTTGAAAAAACTCAGACAATTCTATAGAAACGGAAACAATTTTTAAAATCCCCCAAAAAACTGAAAAATACGAACATTTTTTAGAAAATTAGAACATTTTTTAAATGGCAAAACAGTTTTCGGATACGCGAACATTTTTGAAAAATGGGAACTTTTTTTGAATCTCCCGAACAAAATTTGAAAACACCAGCATTTTTTGAAACTCCAGAACAAAATTTACAGCACGAAGAATTTTTGAAAATTGTGAACAATTTTTGAAATCCCAGAACAAAATTTGAAAATAAGAACATTATTCAAAAAATTGTGAACATATTTTGAACTCCCGAACAAAATTTGAAAACACTAACATTTTTTGAAACTCCAGGACAAAATTCAAAGCACAAACAATTTTTGAAAATTTCAAACAATTTTTGAAATACCAGAACAAAATTTGAAAACAAGAACATTATTTAGAAAATTCCGAACATATTTTGAACTCCTGAACAAAATTTGAAAACCCCAACATTTTTTGAAACTCCAAAACAAAATTCAAAGCATGAACAAATTTTGAAAATTGCGAACAATTTTTGAAATCACAGAACAAAATTTGAAAACAAGAACATTATTTAAAAAATCGTGAACATTTTTTGAACTCCCAAACTAAATTTGAAAACCCAAACATTATTATAAATTTGAGACAATTTTCGTATTACTTAACAAAATTTGAGAAGCTGTGAAATTTTGAACAATTTTTGGAAAGCACGAATATTTTTTGAATTTCTGAATACAATTTGGAAACATTTTTTGAAACATTGAACGGATTATGATAAATCAACTTTTTTGGAAATTAAGAACATTTTTCCAAAAACGCAAAAAAGGAAAAAGGAAAGAAAAAAGAACAGGAAAAAAGAGAGAAAAGAATAAACAAACAGGAAAGAAAAAGAAAAACAAAAAACCCGGTTGAGGAACCTATTAGTAGGTTCCCAAAACCGGGAAAACCTAGCTGGAACCTTCCAGCAGGTTCCCAAAACCGGATCGGTGGAACGCTTCTAATGGGCCGGCCCGTTTCGTTCGATCACTGAGAAACAGTTTGCGATACCCCGACATTTTGACACAGAATGCGTCGTATAGGATTTTTCTAGTGCCCTAGCTGGCACTAGTGCCATACGACTGATGCATTTCCCGTAAAAAAATCCCGTAAAAAATTTATGGTAATACTTGTCCTTCTGTAGTCGTGCCACAAGATTATCCAGATTCTGGATTAGTACCCAAACTTGCTTGGCTAGAAGAGCCTAATTCAAAGTTCTCATGTCTCTAAAACCCATGCCTCGCATAGTTTTCGGAAGGATCTTCTTGTCCCAAGCAAGCTAGGCCATCTTTCTTTTACCCTTCTCCATTCACCACATGTAGGATCTTTGCCCACACACAACCTTTCAAACAATGGAGACCGCCGCATCACGTTGATGTCACTGTTGACTTGTGAGACCCTGTCATGTCAAATAAAGAGTGCCAATTCCCGAGGCCTTTTAGTGCATATGCTTCAATAATCATGGTAGGAATTTTGTGATGGCCCTAGTATTTTGTTTGTCCAGTACAAGCTTTTAAATCAAGGCCGATATGACCGATATATATGCCGATATATCACTTTTGGGCTTCTACCGATATAGACATAACATATCATTTTGTAGATATCAGTTTCAAACATATCACCCGATATGGACCGAAATATCAACCGATATGGCTGATATCTAGCCCGATATGTCCACCGATATAGAACGAGACGTAGATAAAAATAGTTCGTTATTAAATAACATTGAAATAAGATTATGCATTTAAATTTTCAACATATATTATCAAAGTCATGCACAATCTTTCATACACATGCATACATATCATATTGTTTTTAATCATAGAGTAAGAATTTTGTGAATCTTTCCTTAATAGTTTCTTAATTAACAAGTTAATAAAATAGGAATCTAAAAGTGTTATGTTGAAGCATTGGCATCATACATTTTGTTTTACTAAAAATACATGTTTTGAACAAGAATAATGGAAAAAACTAGACATATTTTCTCCGATATATCTACATATCAGCCGATATATCACCCGATATCTGACATCCGATATGTCAAAGCCAAACCGATACGAACCCGATATCCGATATTTTGAAGCTTGGTCCAGTATATGTGCAGTTCTTCAATTTTTAGTGCATGCAATCTTGGGATCCGAACATACCTAGAGACCCTCTTGATTCTCGAAGTGCCATGAGCCTGTGTCTTTGGCATTTGGTTCTCTCAAGTTCTCAGGTTCAACACCTTTACCACTGCAGTAGCAAATCTAACCATTGCCTTTAGGCATGTGCTCTCAGATATCTAGAGGTATTGCGGTTGTGCCATACACAATTATCCTCATAGAAGCCATGCACTTCGAGAGACCAGGAGAACTCTATCTTCATCAACTTGAAGTAATCATCATAAGACCTAACACGCTGCATGATACACAAGAACAATGGTTGCTGCATCCAGTATGAACGTTGAGAGAAGTGTTGAATGGCGCATCAGGGGCAAAGTAGTCCTCAAAGAGATCCACATGCCCATGTGCCCAACGTCGATTCTGTTAGACTAATATGTCAGGTATCGTGACATATCTCCTAATTCCCTAAATTGAGGAGTATTGATATTATTGTGATCTCCAATTTATGGTTAGGATTGTAAATATGTCTATATATTATGCAATGGAAAAGCCAAGTGTGACAGATATTCCGAGAGTATTTCATGGTATCATCCCAAACATCCTCACGCTTCCGCCATTCTCCAACCCTAGCGACATTGGCCTCAACCCTCGTGCCGCTGGCCCCCATCTCCCTCCCCTCCCATGGCACCCCCCGAGACCCATCCTCATCCCAATACTGCTCTTTGGGCGCAGAACACCACCATCCAGAGCATCCGCTCCCTCGTCCCCGTCATCCTCGAGTTCAAGAGCGCCGTCTTCCCCAAGTGGAGGAACTTCTTCACCATCACTGTCACCACCTACACCCTCGAGGACCATCTCACCACCGAGACACCCTCCACCGGCTCTGCCTCGATGTCATGGTGCTTCGCTCCATGCCCATGGATATCGTCGACCTCGTCATGCCTACCGACCCTACCACAGCCACGACGTATAAGGTCTGGACCTCCATCACCGAGCCCTTCAACGACAACAAGAAGAGTCGCGGGATTTATCTCGCCGAGGAGTTCCATAGCATCAAGCAGGAGGATTGGTCCATTGCCGATTACCTTCACCTGCAAAAGACGGCGATGGACACGCCCTTGCCGAAGTTGGCGCGCCCATCTTCGATGCGGAACTCGTCACCAACATCATCAAGGGCCTTCACGAGCGCTTCGGCAGCGTCATCGACATCGCTCCACTCCTCTCGCCGTTCCCCTCCTTCCCCACCTTCCGCAACATGTTGTGTTGGGAAACATTGCATGTACGTACCCTCGTAGACCGAAAGCGGGAGCGTTTGACAATGCGGTTGATGTAGTCGAACTTCTTCTAGCTCCGACCGATCAAGCACCGAACGTACGACACCTTCGAGTTCTGCACACGTTCAGCTCGGTGACTGATGTATACTACACAACCTTCTTCTTGTAGACGTTGTTGGGCCTGCAAGTGCACAAGTTTGTAGGACAGTATCAAATTTCCCTCAAGTGGATGACCTAAGGTTTATCAATCCGTGGGAGGCGTAGGATGAAGATGGTCTCTCTCAAACAACCTTGCAACCAAATAACAAAGAGTCTCTTGTGTCCCCAACACACCCAATACAATGGTAAATTGTATAGGTGCACTTGTTCGGCGAAAAGATGGTGATACAAGTGCAATATGGATGGTAGATATAGGTTTTTGTAATCTGAAAATATAAAAACAGCAAGGTAACTAATGATAAAAGTGAGCATAAACGGTATTGCAATGATAGGAAGCAAGGCTTAGAGTTCATACTTTCACTAGTGCAAGTTCTCTCAACAATAATAACATAGATAGATCATATAACAATCCCTCAACATGCAACAAAGAGTCACTCCAAAACCACTAAAGCGGAGAACAAACAAAGAGATATGGTAGGGGTACAAAACCACCTCAAAGATATTCTTTCGGATCGGTCTATTCAAGAGTTCGTACTAGAATAATACCTTAAGACACAAATCAATCAAAACCCTAATGTCACCTAGATACTCCATTGTCACCTCAAGTATCCGTGGGCATGATTATATGATATGCATCACACAATCTCAGATTCATCCAACCAACACAAAGTACTTCAAAGAGTGCCCCAAAGTTTCTACCGGAGAGTCAAGGAAACGTGTGCCAACCCCTATGCATAGGTTCATGGGCGGAAGCCGCAAGTTGGTCACCAAAACATACATCAAGTGGCACGTGATATCCCATTGTCACCACAGATAAACACGGCAAGACATAGATCAAGTGTTCTCAAATCAAAGACTCAATCCGATAAGATAACTTCAAGAGGGAACTCAATTCGTCACAAGAGAGTAGAGGGGGGAGAAACATCATAAGATCCAACTATAATAGCAAAACTCACGATACATCAAGATCGTGCCATAGAGAGAACACGAGAGAGAGAGAGAGAGAGAGAGAGAGATCAAACACATAGCTACTGGTACATACCCTCAGCCCCGAGAGAGAGAGAGAGAGAGAGAGATCAAACACATAGCTACTGGTCATGGATAGCGCCGGGATGATGAAGATGGCCACCGGTGATGGGTTCCCCCTCCGGCAGGGTGCCGGAACAGGCTCCCAAGAGGTTTTTGGTGGCTACAGAGGCTTGCGGCAGCGGAACTCCCGATCTATCTTGCATGTGGATGTTTTTAGGGTATGTGGGACTATATAGGCGAAAGAAGTCGATCGGGAGGTGCTCGAGGGGCCCACGAGACAGGGGGCGCGCCCAGTAGGGGGCGTCCCCCTATCTCCTGGTCTCCTCGAGGATCTTCTAACGTGAACTCCAAGTCTCCAGGATCATATTTTTCCACAAAATCACGCTGCCGAAGGTTTCATTCCGTTTGGACTCCGCTTGATATTCCTTTTCTTCGAAATACTGAAACAGGCAATAAAACAGCAATATGGGCTGGGCCTCCGGTTAATAGGTTAGTCCCAGAAGTAATATAAAAGTGTATAATAAAGCCCATAATCATTCAAAACAGATAATAAAATAGCATGAATGCTTCATAAATTATAGATACGTTCGAAACGTATCAGCATCCCCAAGCTTAATTCCTACTCATCCTCGAGTAGGTAAATGATAAAGAAAGAATTTATGAAGTGTGAATGCTAGAAGGTGCACAAGTTTGATCAATGATAATTTCAATCACCTTTTCTAGCATGATAATATGTCATAACAATAGTTCATCTCATAAAACTTCTCACGATAAAGTAACAAGCAATTCACATGTCAAAGCATAGACCATAAACTTTCTTGAAAACTAGCGAACTTCATTTTCTGTCATCAAACAATTGCAATTCATATTATTTTCAGGAATAGCAAACTTCACATACTCAACTATCAAATAGTCTTCTACAATTGCTAACACTCACGCAATACTTGTGGTTATGAAGTCTTAATCGAACACTGAGAAAGATAGGGGCTTATAGTGTTGCCTCCCAACGTATTCACCTTTGGGTGATGTCAACAATAATAGTTCATGCTAACTTACATTCAATTGGATATATATATCAAGATTTTCCCAGCACGAGGTGCTTGCCAAAGGATAAAATGAAAAAAGGGGAAATGTGAAGATCACCTTGACTCTTGCATAAAGTAAAAGACATAAAGTAAAAGATAGGCCCTTCGCAGAGGGAAGCAGAGGTTGTCATGCGCTTTTAGAATTGGATGCACAAAATCTTAATGCGAATGAACGTCACTTTATATTGCCACTTGTATATGGACCTTTATTATGCAGTCCGTCGCTTTTATTGCTTCCATAACAAGATCGTATAAAGCTATTTTCTTCACACCAAACGATCATACATATTTAGAGAGCAATTTTTATTGCTTGCACCGATGACAACTTACTTGAAGGATCTTACTCAATCCATAGGTAGGTATGGTGGACTCTCATGGCAAAACTGGGTTTAAGGATATTTGGAAGCACAAGTAGTATCTCTACTTGGTGCACGGAATTTTGGCTAGCAAGAGGGGGAAAGGCAAGCTCAACATGTTTGAATGATCCATGACAATATACTTTAATTGAGATGTCGGAAAACATAAACCATTACGTTGTCTTCCTTGTCCAACATCAACTCTTTAGCATGCCATACTTAATGAGTGCTTCCAATTATAAAAGATGTCTAGGATAGTGCATTTATATGCGAAATCTCTCTTCCTCCAATATTCTTTCATGAATTGTTCAAATGACCAATACAATGCTTGCTAACCTTCAATAAATTTACAACCTCACTTCTTAGATGTGAAGTCATTACTCCCCATGGGAAAAGCAAATGAAACAGATATAATTTCAGATTTATGACATTCAACTCATTCAACCATTTACTCATAGGATATAAGTGAAGCACACTGGGAAATTACAAACTACTCCAAAAAGATATAAGTGAAGATCAATGTGTTGGGGAACGTAGTAATTTCAAAAGATTTCCTACGCACACGCAAGATCATGGTGATGCATAGCAACGAGAGGGGAGAGTGTTGTCTACGTACCCTCGTAGACCAAAGCGGAAGCGATCACAACGTAGAGGAAGTGGTCGTACGTTCTCCTCGCGATCCAACCGATCCCAGCGCCGTTACTCGGCGCCTCGAGTTCTTGACACACGACAGCTCGGTGGCGCTCCTCGGGCTCCGATCCAGCAAAGCTCCGGGGAGAGAGAGTTCCGTAAGCACGACGGCGTGGTGGACGATCTTGATGTTCTATCGACGCAGGGCTTCGCCTAAGCACCGCTTCACGATATGACCGAGGTGGAATATGGTGGAGGGGGCACCGACACGGCTAAGGAACGATCTCGGGATCAACTTGTGTGTTCTAGGGTGCCCCTGCCCCGTATATAAAGGAGCAAGGGGAGGGCCGGCCGGCCCTAGGAGGCGCGCCAGGGGGGGGAGTCCTCCTCCTAGTGGGAGTAGGACTCCCTTTCCTAGTCCAACTAGGAAGGAGGAAGGGGAAGGAAGGAGAGGAGAGAGGAGAGGGAGGGGGGCGCCCCCTCCTTGTCCTATTTGGACTCCCACAGGGGCGCGCCACCTCCCGGTGCGGCCCTCTCTCTCCCTCTTGGCCCACTAAGGCACATTACTTCCCGGGGGTTCCAGTAACCCCTCCGGCACTCGTTTTTTCGGAAACTTCCGGAACCTTTCCGTGTCCGAATATAACCGTCCAATATATCAATCTTTATGTCTCGACCATTTCGAGACTCCTCGTCATGTCTGTGATCACATCCGGACTCGAACTCCTTGGTACATCAAAATACACAAACTCATAATATAACCGCCATGAAACCTTAAGCGTGCGGACCCTACGGTTCGAGAACAATGTAGACATGACCGAGACACGTCTCCGGTCAATAACCAATAGCGGGACCTGGATGCCCATATTGGCTCCTACATATTCTACGAAGATCTTTATCGGTCAGACCGCATAACAACATACGTTGTTCCCTTTGTCATCGGTATGTTACTTGCCCAAGATTCGATCGTCGGTATCCAATACCTAGTTCAATCTCGTTACTGGCAAGTCTCTTTACTCGTTCCATAATACATCATCTCGCAACTAACTCTTTAGTTGAAATGCTTGCAAGGCTTAAGTGATGTGTATTACCGAGAGGGCCCAGAGATACCTCTCCGACATTCGGAGTGACAAATCCTAATCTCGAAATACGCCAACCCAACAAGTACCTTAGGAGACACCTGTAGAGCACCTTTATAATCACCCAGTTATGTTGTGACGTTTGGTAGCACACAAAGTGTTCCTCCCGTAAACGGAGTTGCATAATCTCATAGTCATAGGAACATGTATAAGTCATGAAGGAAGCAAGTAGCAACATACTAAGCGATCGAGTGCTAAGCTAACGGAATGGGTCATGTCAATCAGATCATTCAACTAATGATGTGACCTTGTTAATCAAATAACAACTCCTTGTTCATGGTTAGGAAACATAACCATCTTTGATTAACAAGCTAGTCAAGTAGAGGCATACTAGTGACACTCTGTTTGTCTATATATTCACACATGTATTATGTTTCCGGTTAATACAATTCTAGCATGAATAATAAACATTTATCATGATATAAGGAAATAAATAATAACTTTATTATTGCCTCTAGGGCATATTTCCTTCATCTCCCACTTGCACTAGAGTCAATAATCTAGATCACATCACCATGTGATTAACATCGATAGTTCACATCATCATGTGATTAACACCCATAGTTCACATCGCCATGTGACCAACACCCAAAGGGTTTCCTAGATTCAGTAATCTAGTTCACATTGCTATGTGATTAACACCCAAAGAGTACTAAGGTGTGATCATGTTTTGCTTGTGAGAGAATCTTAGTCAACGGGTCTTTCACATTCAGATCCGTTATGTATTTTGCAATTTTCTATGTCTACAATGCTCGCACGGAGCTACTTTAGCTAATTGCTCCCACTTTCAATATGTATCTAGATCGAGACTTAAAGTCATCCGGATCGGTGTCAAAACTTGCATCGGCGTAACCCTTTACTTATTTAACCTTTTGTCACTTCCATAATCGAGAAACATATCCTTATTCCACTAAGGATAATTTTGACGCTGTCCGATGATCTACTCCTAGATCACTATTGTACTCCTTGCCAAACTCGATGTAGGATATACAACAGATCTGGTACACAGCATGGCATACTTTATAGAACCTATGGCCAAGGCATAGGAATGACTTTCATTCTCTTTCTATCTTCTGCCGTGGTCGGGTTTTGAGTCTTACTCAATTTCACACCTTGTAACACAGCAAGAACTCTTTCTTTGACTGTTCCATTTTGAACTACTTCAAAATCTTGTCAAGGTATGTACTCATCGAAAAAACTTATCAAGCGTCTTGAACTATCTCTATAGATCTTGATGCTCAATATGTAAGCAACTTCACCGAGGTCTTTCTTTGAAAAACTCCTTTCAAACACTCCTTTATGCTTTGCGAATAATTCTACATTATTTCCGATCTACAATATGTCATTCACATATACTTATCGAAATGTTTGTAGTGCTCCCACTCACTATCTAGTAAATACAGGCTTCCTTTGCAAGTCTGTATAAACAATATGCTTTGATCAACTTATCAAAGCGTATATTCCAACTCCGAGATGCTTGCACCAGTCCATAGATGCACATTTTGTTAACACCTTTAGGATCGACAAAACCTCCTGGTTGCATCACATACAACTCTTCTTTAATAACTCCATTAAGGAATGCAGTTTTGTTTATCCATTTGCCAGATTTCATAAAATGCGGCAATTGCTAACATGATTCGGACAGACTTAAGCATCGCTACGGGTGAGAAGGTCTCATCGTAGTCAACCCCTTGAACTTGTCGAAAACCTTTTTGCAACAAGTCGAGCTTTGTAGATAGTAACACTACTATCAACGTCCGTCTTCCTCTTGAAGATCCATTTATTTTCTATGGTTTGCCGATCATCGGGCAAATCCATCAAAGTCCATACTTTGTTCTCATACATGGATCATATCTCAGATTTCATGGCCTCAAGCCATTTTATGAATCTGGGCTCATCATCGCTTCCTCATAGTTCGTAGGTTTGTCATGGTCAAGTAACACGACCTCCGAACAGGATTACCGTACCACTCAGTGCGGATCTCACTCTGTTTTACCTACGAGGTTCGGTAGTAACTTGATCTGATGTTAAATGATCATCATCATTAGCTTGCTCACTAATTGGTATAGTAGTCACAAGAACAGATTTCTGTGATGAACTACTTTCCAATAAGGGAACACGTACAATTACCTCATCAAGTTCTACTTTCCTCCCACTCACTTCTTTCGAGAGAAACTCCTTCTCTAGAAAGGATCCATCTTAAGCAACGAATATCTTGCCTTCGGATCTGTGATAGAAGGTCTACCCAACAATTTCCTTTGGGTATTCTATGAAGACGCACTTCTCCGATTTGGGTTCGAGCTTATTAGGATGAAACTTTTTCACATAAGCATCGCAACTCCAAACTTTAAGAAACGACAACTTGGGTTTCTTGCTAAACCACAGTTCATATAGTGTCGTCTCAACGGATTTAGATGGTGCCCAATTTAACGTGAATGCAGCTGTCTCTAATGCATGATCCCAAAACGATATTGGTAAATCAGTAAGAAACATCATAGATTGCACTATATACAATAAAGTACGGTTATGACGTTCGGACACACCATTATGAAGTGGTGTTCCAGGTGGCATGAATTTGTGAAACTATTCCACATTGTTTTAATTGAAGACCAAACTCGTAACTCAAATATTTGTCTCCGCGATCAGATCATAGAAACCTTATTTTCTTGTCACGATGATTTTTCCACTTCACTCTGAAATTCTTTGAACCTTTCAACTATTTCAGACTTATGTTTCATCAAGTAGATATACCCATATCTGCTCAAATCATTTGTGAAGGTCAGAAAATAACGATACCCGCCGTGAGCCTTAACACTCATTGGATCGCATACATCAGTATGTATTATTTCCAATAAGTCGGTTGCTCGCTCAATCGTTCCGGAGAACGGAGTCTTAGTCATCTTGCCCATGAGGCATGGTTCATAAGCATCAAGTGATTCATAATCAAGTGATTCCAAAATCCCATCAGCATGGAGTTTCTTCATGTGCTTTACACCAATATGACCTAAACGGCAGTGCCACAAATAAGTTGCACTATCATTATTAACTCTACATCTTTTGGCTTCAACATTATGAATATGTGTATCACTACTATCGAGATTCATCAAAATAGACCACTCTTCAAGGGTGCATGACCATAAAAGATATTACTCATATAAATAGAACAACCATTATTCTCTCGATTTAAATGAATAACCGTCTCGCATCAAACAAGATCCAGATATAATGTTCATGCTCAACGCAGCACCAAATAACAATTATTTAGGTCTAATACTAATCCGAAGGTAGATGTAGAGGTAGCGTGTCGA
This sequence comes from Aegilops speltoides, assembly GCA_021437245.1. Classification (NCBI taxonomy): domain Eukaryota; kingdom Viridiplantae; phylum Streptophyta; class Magnoliopsida; order Poales; family Poaceae; genus Aegilops; species Aegilops speltoides. The sequence continues at coordinate 489,257,565 of CM038144.1, forward strand.
CCGCGATCACATCGACTTTGGAACCATTTCCACGCCGCATCGTCACCTCGTCCTTTGCGGTGTTAAGCAATCCGTAGTCCTGTTTGAGTTGCAAATATTAGCAATGAACCGGTATCAAATACCAGGTGCTCTGCGAGCTCTAGTAAGGTACACATCAATAACATGTATATCACATATACCTTTGTTCACCTTGCCATCCTTCTTATCCGCCAAATACTTGGGGCAGTTCCGCTTCCAAAGTGACTATCGCTTGCGGTAGAAGCACCAGTTTCAGGTTTAGGTCCAGACTTGGGTTTCTTCTCTGAGCAGCAACTTGCTTGCTGTTCTTCTTGAAGTTCCTTCTTCTTCCCTTTGCCTTTCTTCTTGAAACTAGTGGTCTTATTGACCATCAACACTTGATGCTCCTTCTTGATTTCTACCTCCGCAGCCTTTAGCATTGCGAAGAGCTCGAGCATAGTCTTTACTAACCCTTGCATATTATAGTTCATCACGAAGCCTTTGTAGCTTGGTGGCAGTGATTGAAGAATTCATCAATGACACAATCATCCGGAAGATTAACTCCCGTTGAGTCAAGTGATTGTAATACCTAGACATTACGAGTATGTGCTCACCGATGGACCCATTCTCTTCCATCTTGCAGCTATATAACTTATTGGAGACTTCATATCTCTAAATCCGGGCATTCTTTGGAATATCAACTTCAACTCTGGAACATCTCATATGCTCCATGACGTTCAAAACGTCGTTGAAGACCTGGTTCTAAGTCGTAAAGCATGGCACTTGAACTATAGAGTAGTCATCAGCTTTGCTCGCAGACGTTCTTAACGTCGTCGGTTACATCAAGAAGCAGCACTCGCACCCAGCGGTGCATCCGGGGCGTAACTCTTACGTGCAGCAATGAGGATAATCCTCAAGTTACGGACCCATCCGTGTAATTGCTACCATCATCTTTCAACTTTGCTTTCTCAAGGAACGCATTAAAATTCAACGGAACAACATCACGAGCCATCTATCTACAAACAAACATAGACAAGCAAGATACTATCAGGTACTAAGTTCATGATAAATTTAAGTTCAATTAATCATATTACTTAAGAACTCCCACTTAGACAGACATCTCTCTAGTCATCTAAGTGATCACGTGATCCAAATCAACTAAACCATAACCGATCATCACGTGAGATTGAGTTGTTGACACCTGTTTTTGGCAAGATATAGATTGCAATGAAGATGGTCTATAGTGAATGGGCCTTCAGCATGAAAAGATTCACGTCGCCGAGTGGAACAACTTTGATGTTTCGGTTATATTCATTCGACCTTATCCTACGGACCGAAACTATACTCCGAGTGGCATAATTCAATGTTCCGAGTGATTTTTGGCCGATTACGTCCTCAATATGACCTCGGATGAAGGAGTACTCTAAAGGAATTGTCTTCGTCTCGTCGAAGCAATCGATTTTCATATATAAATCATCTCAATCCGAGTTCATATGTAAAAGTTATAGTCAATACGATCTAGACAGGCCAGAGACCTAAATATTACGCTTGACACCAGACACATGTTGGTGAGTGTCTGATGCAATGCGTGAGCAATTCGGCCTTCAAGACGGCCTTGAATTGAAAAACCTTCAACATAGAAAAGTTTCGTCTCGTCGAGCCGATCGATTTTCATATATAATTCGTCTCAATCCGAGGTCGTATGAGACTTGGGGAGACAAATCAAGATCAGGCTATGTTTTTGGTCGAGTGAAAGCTTACCATCCGAGTGAAAACTCACCGGTCGAGTGAAAACCTACCGATCGAGTCACCGGTCGAGTGAAAACCTACCGATTGAGTCACCGGTCGAGTGAAAACCTACCGATCGAGTCACCGGTCGAGTGAAAACCTACCGATCGAGTCACCGGTCGAGTGAAAACTACCGATCGAGTCCAAGGTCGAGTGAAAACTTACCGATCGAGTAAAAGGTCGAGTGAAAACCTACCGATCGAGTAAAAGGTCGAGTGAAAACCTACTGATCGAGTAAAAGGTCGAGTGAAAACCTACCGATCGAGTAAAGATCGTCTTCCGACTGAAAATGTGGTCATCGTTAGTCATCCGAGTGAAAAGGTCTAGTCGAGTGAAAGACTCTAAAATCCGAGTGGATGAGCTCAAACCGAGTGAAACTGAACATGTGCCCAAAAGTTTATCAAGATGATCTCGGATGAAAAAGTGTTCAATACAGAAGTTGTGCGATCGTCAAGACGGTAAACTTTGCTTTTGGAGTCATCGTCATCAGAGATAGTATATGGCCTGCAAATTCACTACAAGACTCGGATAATTCAGTCTACCGCAAGACCGAGTCCGACTGGAAGGTAAAGATGACCTCGAAAAGTATTCAAGATGGCCTTATTTGAAAAAGTGATCAACATGAGAGTTGTTCAGTATCGCCGAGGCGCACAAGTTTGATATTTGGGCCATCTTGATCGGAGGTCATATGGAGGCTCGGCGGCCTGCACAAGGAGGAAGACAGAAGTTGGGCCAGATTCAGACTGGATCCGAGTTGGAATAGAACTAGGACTCTAGGACGCGAATTGATGTAATTTTTCTTGTAAGGAAAACCTAGATGAATCATTTACTTGTACGGGAAGTCCAGCCGCCTCTTATATATGTTGGGGGTGACGGCCGATTGAACAACACCAATCGAACCAATCAATCTATTACACTTTTGTGTTCATCTACCTTTATCCCTACCCTTGTATCTTTCTTTCTCGTTCTTCGTTCGTTCTTCGCGTTGGAGGCAGCGATCCACGAGGCTCTAGGGGCGAGCGAATCGACCTAGGGCAGCCCATAGTCCGCCATGAATGAGCCTGACGGGTCCCTCCCGGCAAGTGGGGCTTCGGGTCTACAAAAGCGCCCGCCGACTGTCTTGCGTATCGCGCTGTCGGTCGGGTCTCCTTCGACGTGAGCTGCGGTGCATCACCCCCGGCGTCGAGGGTACACGGTGGCGTGTTCGTGTGCGAACACACTTTTTGGCGACTCCGCTGGGGACGAAGCTTTGAACAGTTTCCAGCCTGTTCTTGCTACGAGGAGAGCGTCATCAAGCGGCTGCAATCTACAACGGTAACATGTATCATCAATCTCCTTATGTAGATGCAAATAGCCATTATGTTGATGTTGCTAGATCTTTCAATGGACATGTCATGTCGGCTAGCCCTAACGAGCAAAGGCCGACTAGTTATTCCGTTGGAGAAACTTGGAATTTACAGAATTGCGACATGCAACCTACGAATCTGAACTTTCGTGCATCGGCAACACCTTTCAATATGCCGATGAGTAACACGATTTGTTCGAGTGATCAATATATGACACCTCATGTGCAGGAGGGCGTCTCGCAGCTTTTTCCATCGGCAGTCAACTCGCAATATGCGGGTTTATCCCCAAACATGCCGATGAATGAGGCAATCAGCCATGCTTCCATTAGCTATTTGGCCGGTTATCCTCAGTCATCATATGATACACCTCATGATATTAATTGTTCAGCATCATATGCAACTAAAAGTATTCATGACTCGGCTCACTTTTATGGCCGAGTGAATGGAGATTCTACAGGAGTGTATATGTCTAATATTGCAGGAGATGAGGTGACTTTGGCTGCGTTAAAGAGCTTAGCGCAAAATAAGAAGATTACCGCTCTTTGCCTTGAGCAACATGATAAAGGTTTGGTTCCTGATTATGAGGCAATAAAAGCTAGGGTTTTAAAAGAAGGCGAAGTGTTGCCGATTGATCAAATTGGCGTGAGAAAATATTCAACAACAAAGTGCACACATCTTCACCTATCATTGCAGCATGTTATACACCCCTATACAATTGCAAAGTTTCGCAACATCAATCCATTGCGAAAGATCATAAAAGTATTGGGGGCAAGCCAATCAAGCAGGGCTGAGTTTAAAGAAAAATATGTCGCCCGAGTGGATGGGGTCAAGCCAACTCTCACAGGGAATAGAGTCAATGGCTTTACTACGCCAACTCTTGAGGAATTACCAACAGAATATCGACAGGCTTATGAAGCACTCAAGAAGAGCCGTGGAGAGGAATATTTGCAAGAATACGTTAAGTGCCTTCCTCCGTCCAGCAACTATGTTGGCCCTTCTGCGATATTGAAGCAAGAAGGTTTGCAAGCAAATCAGCAAGAAAGGGTTCACTCGGCTAATATGGTTGATTCGGTTGAAACTGAGTCAAATATGAATAAGTCATCTACAGCCGAGTCGAACGATTCCTTTAAAGAAAAGACAATGGTGGATTCAATTGAAACCAGATTGAGCACAGAGACGGCTACAACCGAGTGCATAGAGTCCATACCGAGTACATCATACCAGCCGAGTGCATCGACCCATCTGAGTACATCATGCCAGTCGAGTGCATCGTTCCAGACGAGTGCATCGCCGGCTAGAGTCGAGTGCATCAAGCCAATTATTGCTGCGTGTACCAAAACAGAAGATGCAAGTTTCGACGAGCAAAGGAACGGTAAACGCGTAACGAATTGGCCGTGTTAGATTTTTCTGGATGTGAGGGAGCTTACGTGCTGCCCTATGAGTTCCGTGCCAAAGAAATTGATGAGCATCAAGAGAAAAGTTATATGGCCAAACAAAGTTTGGCTAGTTATAAAGATCAAGAACCAGAGCGTGCACCTGAGCAAAGTTCAACTGACAAAGAGCGTCCGAGTGAAATCCACTCGGGCAATCCGACTGAAATATACTCGGGCAATCCGAGTGATGAGGCACGAGATCCAGAAAAAGAGGAAGAGGCATTGGAGAATTATTCAGAAGTAGAGCAATGTATTGTTCCAGTGGTGCAACCATTTTCTTCTTCCAACGTCTTCACAAAGGTACACCTAGCAGATAGTTTACTCAATTTTCGATTCGGTCAAAATCATATTGTTGATGCACCTGTTAGTAAGATTCTAATTAATTTTGAAAGACCAATTGAAATGAGTAATCTATTTGTTAGGAGTGATCTTGTCACTAATCATGCTGATCAACACATGGCATTATTCAAAGAGGCTAATAGTGACAACTTATCGCAACCAAAGTTGTTCCTGTCATGTCGACCGAACTTTATATTCATATGGACAACTTTGTTTGTTTCATGCCTGGCTAACATTTGGTCTCAGATGAGACATATATTCTGTAATTATTTTGGTTGTAGGAATATAAAGCCATGTTCAAAGTTCTCCAGGATAGCCGATTCAAAAGCATCGGGAAAGGACAACAAAAATCAATGCATAACCGAGTCAGATGACACTAAGCTGGCAACATTCGGTTGTTTTGTTTCAGAGCCGGTATCACAATATCGTTTAATGGGCCAGGAGTGTACGTCCAGTGCAGGCATAGTTGATCACATCATCGGTACATCGCTGACTAATCCTATTATTATAATTGATCATGATGTCGAGCCATCAGGACAAGAACAAATGCAATGCTTGTTTGAAGAGAATATCAAAGACAACAACGTGATTTATCAAGCCACACAATCGGACAACATAGGACGATTGGAGTTTGTTGAGGCACAAGCATATGGCCAGTCGTATCAGATTGGTCTTGATGGTGATCAAATGTTGACTCGGCTGTATCAAGCCGATTCATCTAAAGGCCAACAGGTAAACACTGACGATGACGGGGTCAAGTCTTCGAGCAAGGATATGGTTAAAAGGTGCATCAACAAAAATCTTGAAGACGGGAATTCCATCAAATCTACAATGACGACATCTAGCACTGGGGGGCAACAAGAAAATTCAAAGACCGATACATGCACAATTAAAGAAAGCAAAGGCAATGGTAAGCACAAAGGTAAAAAGCCAAAAGTCACTTTCGCAGCTTATTAGAAAAATATCGAAGATAAGTGAGGCAAAGAGTGCTTATCGGCCGAGTGAAATAAAAGCATCAAGTCACCCCCAAGGCATAAATCTGAACACCGGGATGGGCGAAGGAAGAAGTTGAGCAAGCAGACTCCATATCCTCCTTTTGGGTCACCAATACCAATGTCATGGATTCCTCCCCATGTTGACTATTATTCATATCAATCATGGAACAAGTATAAATCGAGGGCACACTGTCCATCATATTCTAAACCACCTCAGCAAAATTATGTAGCTCCGAGAGGATCGTCGTTTGTTCAACAACAACATGTTATAGACCGACTCAACCAAAAAGAATCGGTCCGGAGCTCGACAAAGAAGATGGATGCGGTCAAGCAAGTGTACCGAGTGAAAAAGGATGGCCACAAGTGTGCTATTTCAGATCCAATTCCAGATGACAAAAAGCCAGCCGAGCCTATGTTGGCTACTAAGGACAAGAAAGAGAAGCAGGTTACTTTCAAGGATCCAATCGCCAAGTTTGGACAGGCCAAGCCAGAGATGCCCAAAGCAAGGAAGAATTTGCTAGTGCATAAAACAAAATCACAGCCGGGATGCTCACTCGGCTTATCACATTGGGAAGAAAGAAAACTTAAGAGGCTCAGGGTCAAGGAGCTGGAGAAGAGGAATATGGCTTGGGTTCCTAAGAGAAATCTTCAAGTCAAGAGCGGAATCACATCTCCTGTTGTGAAGCCGGCAGGAGTAAAGGAGGACAAGCGTGAAGCCGGTAGGCAGGGTCGATTGTTTCCATCTCAATATAGCGGACTCCAAATGGCACATCGTCCATATTCTTCGACCGTTCCATCAAAGCCAGCGTCCCAGAGCTTAATCCCAGCTGAAGCATCTGAATTATTTCGGCTATTCACACTTTGGTGGACGGGTTCACCATGTCCTTCGAAATAAGGACACATGGCCGATATTTGCATATCGCCGTAAGAGTACATTATGTTGATAAAATTGGCATCTGAATAATTGTGCTCATTGTGGTGTATCTCATATTCCCAAAGCCAATTCTTAGTTTTGCCAAACACTGGAAGGCCGACTAATTATTCGGCCACTAATCGAGGATCTAGTGCAGCAAAAGTTGTCGACTCATATTGTTGGTTTGTCGCAGGATCTAAAGAAAGTGTGTCACCGAGATGAATGAAGCTCTGTTCACTCGGGGAGCAAGGAAATGTTGACTTAGGAGACCGAAAGAAAGGAGCATGACATCCCATTTATCAGTCGGCACTCACCGGACACCAAATTAAAGTGCCGTGGAGATTATTTTCAGGATTCAGTTAAGCAACGCCCAAAATCGGCGTTATTCACGTATTTCTTCACGGGCCTGATTTGAAGACTTCATGACGACTAGAGCTTACATGTTAATAATCAAGCCGAATATGATGTGCTATTCAGGCTAGAGGACTTTTTGGCTACAGGGGTGGCGTGCATCAGGGTTCACAATGATTCGTTGCCAACCGTCTAACAAATGTTATCTTTATATGCATCGACGAATCACTCAAACATTGACCTCACAAGTTGCGACTGACTCCACGGTGGAGTCGGCCATTGATGGATCTAATGCGAGTCATATAGCTGGCTGGAGAAAGTTTCTCTTATCTGCAGGATCCAAGTCAGGAGACAGACGTTGTTCGGCGGAGGCTTGATGGTGTACTTTGATAATGAGTTGAGCCGCCGAACTGTTGATAGTATTCCTTTGAGGTGCATGGTCATAATCGTTCGGCAACCGTCTTCGTTGAAGGGTTCTAATATTCCCAGGGAATGCCTGGACAAATGCAAGGTCTGGATTGACATAAGAAATTTACGTGGAAGCCTTTGTGACATCCAATGTTGTTTCAGACAAATATTATTCAAGAGGCTCTACCGAAGAAGCAACAAACATGAGCATATGGATGATTAAAATTATCATACTCAACATGCACAGCCGATGGAGTGTTGACATCGTGCTTAAAAATTACCCTAGGCAAGGTATTTTCTGGCACGCAAGCTCTGCCAGAAAACAGGGGGGCATGTGTTGACACCTGTTTTTGGCAAGATATAGATTGCAATGAAGATGGTCTATAGTGAATGGGCCTTCAGCATGAAAAGATTCACGTCGCCGAGTGGAACAACTTTGATGTTTCGGTTATATTCATTCGACCTTATCCTACGGACCGAAACTATACTCCGAGTGGCATAATTCAATGTTCCGAGTGATTTTTGGCCGATTACGTCCTCAATATGACCTCGGATGAAGGAGTACTCTAAAGGAATTGTCTTCGTCTCGTCGAAGCAATCGATTTTCATATATAAATCATCTCAATCCGAGTTCATATGTAAAAGTTATAGTCAATACGATCTAGACAGGCCGAGACCTAAATATTACGCTTGACACCGACACATGTTGGTGAGTGTCTGATGCAATGCGTGAGCAATTCGGCCTTCAAGACGGCCTTGAATTGAAAAACCTTCAACATAGAAAAGTTTCGTCTCGTCGAGCCGATCGATTTTCATATATAATTCGTCTCAATCCGAGGTCGTATGAGACTTGGGGAGACAAATCAAGATCAGGCTATGTTTTTGGTCGAGTGAAAGCTTACCATCCGAGTGAAAACTCACGGTCGAGTGAAAACCTACCGATCGAGTCACCGGTCGAGTGAAAACCTACCGATTGAGTCACCGGTCGAGTGAAAACCTACCGATCGAGTCACCGGTCGAGTGAAAACCTACCGATCGAGTCACCGGTCGAGTGAAAACTACCGATCGAGTCCAAGGTCGAGTGAAAACTTACCGATCGAGTAAAGGTCGAGTGAAAACCTACCGATCGAGTAAAGGTCGGTGAAAACCTACTGATCGAGTAAAGGTCGAGTGAAAACCTACCGATCGAGTAAAAGATCGTCTTCCGACTGAAAATGTGGTCATCGTTAGTCATCCGAGTGAAAAGGTCTAGTCGAGTGAAAGACTCTAAAATCCGAGTGGATGAGCTCAAACCGAGTGAAACTGAACATGTGCCCAAAAGTTTATCAAGATGATCTCGGATGAAAAAGTGTTCAATACAGAAGTTGTGCGTATCGTCAAGACGGTAAACTTTGCTTTTGGAGTCATCGTCATCAGAGATAGTATATGGCCTGCAAATTCACTACAAGACTCGGATAATTCAGTCTACCGCAAGACCGAGTCCGACTGGAAGGTAAAGATGACCTCGAAAAGTATTCAAGATGGCCTTATTTGAAAAAGTGATCAACATGAGAGTTGTTCGTATCGTCGAGGCGCACAAGTTTGATATTTGGGCCATCTTGATCGGAGGTCATATGGAGGCTCGGCGGCCTGCACAAGGAGGAAGACAGAAGTTGGGCCAGATTCAGACTGGATCCGAGTTGGAATAGAACTAGGACTCTAGGACGCGAATTGATGTAATTTTTCTTGTAAGGAAAACCTAGATGAATCATTTACTTGTACGGGAAGTCCAGCCGCCTCTTATATATGTTGGGGGTGACGGCCGATTGAACAACACCAATCGAACCAATCAATCTATTACACTTTTGTGTTCATCTACCTTTATCCCCTACCCTTGTATCTTTCTTTCTCGTTCTTCGTTCGTTCTTCGCGTTGGAGGGCAGCGATCCACGAGGCTCTAGGGGCGAGCGAATCGACCTAGGGCAGCCCATAGCCGCCATGAGCCCGACGGGTCCCTCCCGGCAAGTGGGGCCGGGTCTCTAAGCGCGCGCCGATCGTCTTGCGATCGCTATTGTCGGTCGGGTCTCCTTCGACGTGAGCTGCGGTGCATCACCCCCGGCGTCGAGGGTACACGGTGACGTGTTCGTGTGCGAACAGGAGTAGTTTTCAATGGTGAACATCTTATGTTGATCATATCTACTATATGATTCACGCTCGACCTTCGGTCTCCGTGTTTGAGGCCATATCTGCATATGCTAGGCTCGTCAAGTATAACTGAGTATTCTGCGTGTGCAAAACTGGCTTGCACCCGTTGTAGATGGACGAGAGCTTATCACACCCGATCATCACGTGGTGTCTCAGCACGACGAACTTTGGCAACGGTGCATACTCAGGTAGAACACTACTTGATAATTTTAGTGAGAGATCATCTTAAAATGCTACCGTCAATCAAAGCAAGATAAGATGCATAAAGGATAAACATCACATGCAATCAATATAAGTGATATGATATGGCCATCATCATCTTGTGCTTGTGATCTCCATCTCCAAGCACCGTCGTGATCACCATCGTCACCGGCGCGACACCTTGATCTCCATCGTAGCATCGTTGTCGTTTCGCCATCTATTGCTTCTCGACTATCGCTACCGCTTAGTGATAAAGTAAAGCAATTACAGATGCGTTGCATTTCATACAATAAGCGACAACCATATGGCTCCAGCCATTGCCGATAACCGGTTACAAAACATGATCATCTCATACAATAAAATATAGCATCAGGTCTTGACCATATCACATCACAACATGCCCTGCAAAAACAAGTTAGGCGTCCTCTACTTTGTTGTTGCAAATTTTACGTGGCTGCTACGGGCTTAAGCAAGAACCAATCTCACCTACGCATCAAAACCACAACGATACTTTGTCAAATAGACTCCGTTTTAACCTTCTCAAGGACCGGCGTAGCCTTTCGGTTCAACTAAAGTGAGAGAGATAGACACCCGCCAGTCACCTTTAAGCACGAGTGCTCGTAACGGTGAAACGAGTCTCGCGTAAGCGTACGCGTAATGTCGGTCCGGGCCGCTTCATCTCACAATACCGCTGAACCAAAGTATGACATGCTGGTAGGCAATATGACTTGTATCGTCCACAACTCACTTTTGTTCTACTCGTGCATATAACATCAACGCATAAAACCTAGGCTCTGATACCACTGTTGGGGAACGTAGTAATTTTAAAAAATTTCCTACGCACAGGCAAGATCATGGTGATGCATAGCAACGAGAGGGGAGAGTGTTGTCTCACGCCCTCGTGAGACCAAGCGAAGCGATCTGGCGTAGAGGAAGTGGTCGTCGTTCTCCTCGCGATCAACCGATCCCAGCGCCGTTACTCCGGCGCCTCGAAGTTCTTGACACACGTACAGCTCGGTGGCGCTCCTCGGGCTCCGATCCAGCAAAGCTCGGGAGAGAGAGTTCCGTCAAGATGACGGCGTGGTAACGATCTTGATGTTCTACGACGCAGGGCTTCGCCTAAGCACCGCCACTGATATGACCGAGGTGGAATATGGTGGAGGGGGCACGCTGCAGCTAAGGAGGCGATCTCGGGATCAACTTGTGTGTTCTAGGGTGCCCCCTGCCCCGTGAGATATAAAGGAGCAAGGGGAGGGCGGGCCGGCCCTAGGAGGCGCGCCAAGGGGGGGAGTCCTCCTCCTAGTGGGAGTAGGACTCCCTTTCCTAGTCCAACTAGGAAGGAGGAAGGGGAAGGAAGGAGAGGAGAGGAGAGGAAAGGGGCGCGCCCCCTCCTTGTCCTATTCGGACTCCCCTGGGGGGGGGCGCCACCTCCTGGTGCGGCCCTCTCTCTCCCCTCTTGGCCCACTAAGGCACATTCACTACTAGGGAAAACCTTATACACAGAATGTTACCAGTGGCGCTTGTCAAAATGAGGCGCTATGCTACTTTTTGAGAGCGCGTTCAGCAGAAACGCATCTGATTACCGATAGCGAGCGCTGTCCTCATGAAAGCGCTACTACTACAATTGCCACACCGTTCGGCGTGGTAGGCATAGTAATGGCGCCCTTGGCGGACAGCGCTACTACTATGGTATTTAGCAGCAGCGTTTTGCTTCCCACTTCTGATTAAAGCTACTTCACCTTACCCCGGCCCGACCGCTTGGCCTGATTCCCTCTCCTCTGCTTCCTCCCCAATTCCCGACCCGCCTCGCCATCGCCGTCTCCCCGACCCCGCCGCCCGCCGTCTCCACCGACCGCGCCTCGGTGCCGCCGTCTCCCGACCCGCCTCGCCGCCGTCTCCCCGACCCGCCTCGCCGCCGTCTCCCCGACCCGGCCGCCTCGCCGCCGTCTCCCCTACCGGCCGCCTCGCCCGCGCCTCGGTGCCGCCGTCTCCCCGACCCCATCTCTCTCCCCACCCTCTGTAAGCACTCTCCCTTCCGATCCCTCTCTCCCTTCGATCCCTCTTCTGCTTAGTATGAACCCTAGGTATTTAGTGCTAGTTAGTATGAACCCTAGGCTATTTTTAGTGCTAGTTAGTTAATTACTTAGATGGTAATTAGGGTAGTAGTTCTTAGGTACTAATTAGTTAGTAAGAATTAGGTACTAATTAGGTACTAGAATATTTTTATTTATAGTATTATTTTTAGTAAGAACTAGTTGAATTAATAGAACTAGTTAGTAAGAACTTGTTTCTATTTTTTTAGTTAAAAGCAATTTTTCCCGCCTCGACGTGGACGATGCCTATCCCGCATCCTCGTCGTCGAGTCGGCGGAGGCTACACCTGCTTGACCAGATCGGCCATGTTTGGACTGGGCTCACTGGTGGTACTGGAGGCGCTACCACCGGGCGCGAGGTTGGTGAGGAGCCAGCTTGTCGTTGACCGAACCTTGCTTGGTGGCGGTCGCGTGGGCGGTGGCGATCCAGAGGCTCGAGGACTCGCGGAGGTGGTGCGTCACCGTGTCGATGAGGAGGACGCGCACGTCCGTCGCTACTTGTTTGCGTTGGAGCACGTGCCGTTCTCCAATACGGCAGGTTCTCAGGGGATCTCACTTTGGAGCTATGATCCCGTGATGGTGCCTTCTCTGTGGGTGTCCACCGCCCGTGCCGATACCCGTCGTGTGCTAGAGTTTTAGTTGTATTAGTGATGTTATATGTATGACACTATTCGTGATGTATTAGTGACAATATTTTGAAATGCATGCTAATTTGAGTCCTATAAGATATTTTGAAATGTATATCTTGTGTTGCTCAATATCCAAGTGGCGGTCATGTTTGCAGTGTTACACCTCCGAGTGGCCTATGTTTTGCCGGAGTGTTGATTCATTTCTGTTCGGCAAATTTCAGCGCTTCGATATGTCCTATTTAGCAAAGGTCATGCGGATTTTTCCGTGAACTTTGGCATGACTTGTGCTAGAATATATATGTAGGAAATATCGAGTGCCCCGGATTTGTGTGTTCAATATCTTGGTAGTTGTCTTGATCGATTTTCAATTAATGTTTTAACTATGAACATAGGAAATGTCGGCGGACGAGAAGGATTTAGGTATTTGCAAATCTGCGAAGACGAAAGGCTTGACTGTGCGACGGAATCTTCCTAGATGATGATAGGCGCTTCAAACATCAAGCTGGACGTGAACTTGAAGTGGATGATGAAGTCACAACGACAAGTCTTTTTTCGTAATTAAGCATGACATCTGCTTTCATTTGCTTCAACTTATATTTTTTTTACTATTCTACTAGCGTATCCCCTGCGTTGCAAGAGTTTTTGTATTGGATAAGATAGGTTTCAGTCATAGTATGGAGGAAAAGAAAGTTTACTTGAAGACCGAGCATGATTATATTTTCCATGCGAAGTTATACAATTCAGACGACTACACCTATTTTGGATGCAAAACATGGCGAGCACTATGCAAGACTTATGCATTTGAGCCTGGTATGGTTATCACCTTTGATATTCGTCCGGAAGATGATATTGAAGGTAATACCGACATCTGGGTCAATGTGCAAATGCCTCGATTATACCATTATGTAAGTTTCTCAACCATATTTATGTCTTTGATATTGTTTATTCAAAATAGTTGACAACTACTTTGTATTGTCAGCTTATTTCCGCAAGCAAACATGTCCAGCTTGGTAGACAGGACCGATATCTTGTCACGGGCTGAACTCAACTGCGAGGAGCTCGGTCATTATGTTTCATGGCTTGAGGATCTTGATACTGTCAAGACAAATTTTCTTCGTGCATTTAGAAATCTTAGTCTGAAAATGTGGACCCATAGTGTTCATAATGAACTACGGTCACATCCATTTAGGAAGGATGGTAAGATTTTTACTTTTTATCCTCATTGCATCTTTTCCATACATTATTTTTGAAGCTAAACTTCATTGCTAAGTATGTTACCATACGATGTTCTTCAATGAGGACTCCCGATGAATGTTGTGCCTTATGGGATCGAGACTAAAGGTGTCATGAGTATTGTCAACTTACGGCCAAGATATCCTACAGCTTACTTTGGTGCATTCAAGATTAGCGACGGATGCTTAATAGTGCAAGACTGGACCAAATATGTGTTGGGGGAGCGCAGAGAAGTACTAGGGAGCAGCAACCAGAGACACCTTCCACGATTAGGAGACAGGTTCATCTGCATGCTTCAACTTGATCAAGGAGGAGAGCTATACATGTTTTATGTTCTTTTACCTAAGAGAGAGCAGCAAGAGTGAGTAGCAGGAGTGAGTAGCTGGCTAGAACTGAGTTTCAGGATGATGATGTGCTACACTATTACTATGATGATAAAATAGCTAGTGTTCGTGGTAATGACTATGATGTTTATTATTAGCTAGTGTTAGTGGTGATTAAATAAATAATGTTGATGGTAATGACCATGATGATGATTACATATCTTGTGCTGGCGGATTAGATTCAAGTGGAGGCAACATGTGGTGCACATCGAAAGTACTACTAATCCAAAGTAGATCAAGTTTGGATTAGTATACTTTTGACATGCACCACATATTGCCTCCACTTGAACCTAATCCACCTTCATTTAATACACTGTTATGGAAATAATGATGTAAACCTCATAACAGCTGGTATTGTACCAATATTTGTATGATGGCGCATAAATACACTAAAAATAAAAAAATTATAAAAAAATACTAGTAGCGATGGGTGGGAAACACGCTGCAAGTAGATAACTTAGCGATGTATTTGTACTAAACAAGCGCTGCAGCTATTTATTTGTACTAGCGATGGCGCGTGATGGCACGCGTTCATTGCTAAGCATTAGCTGTAGCACCTTATTAGTAGCGCGGCCTACCGCGCTACTAGTAGGCACAAAACACGTGCTACTGCTAGGGTTTTCCCTAGTAGTGATTACTTCCCCGGGGGGTTCCGGTAACCCCTCCGGCACTCCGGTTTTTTCCGGAAACTTCCGGAACCTTTCCGGTGTCCGAATATAACCGTCCAATATATCAATCTTTATGTCTCAACCATTTCGAGACTCCTCGTCATGTCCGTGATCACATCCGGGACTCCGAACTCCTTCGGTATATCAAAATACACAAACTCATAATATAACCGTCATCGAAACCTTAAGCGTGCGGACCCTACCGTTCGAGAACAATGTAGACATGACCGAGACACGTCTCCGGTCAATAACCAATAGCGGGACCTGGATGCCCATATTGGCTCCTACATATTCTACGAAGATCTTTATCGGTCAGACCGCATAACAACATACGTTGTTCCCTTTGTCATCGGTATGTTACTTGCCCGAGATTCGATCGTCGGTATCCAATACCTAGTTCAATCTCGTTACCGGCAAGTCTCTTTACTCGTTCCGTAATACATCATCTCGCAACTAACTCTTTAGTTGAAATGCTTGCAAGGCTTAAGTGATGTGTATTACCGAGAGGCCCAGAGATACCTCTCGGACATTCGGAGTGACAAATCCTAATCTCGAAATCGCCAACCCAACAAGTACCTTAGGAGACACTGTAGAGCACCTTTATAATCACCCGATTCGTTGTGACGTTTGGTAGCACACAAAGTGTTCCTCCGTAAACGGAGTTGCATAATCTCATAGTCATAGGAACATGTATAAGTCATGAAGGAAGCAGTAGCAACATACTAAACGATCGAGTGCTAAGCTAACGGAATGGGTCATGTCAATCAGATCATTCAACTAATGATGTGACCTTGTTAATCAAATAACAACTCCTTGTTCATGGTTAGGAAACATAACCATCTTTGATTAACAAGCTAGTCAAGTAGAGGCATACTAGTGACACTCTGTTTGTCTATATATTCACACATGTATTATGTTTCCGGTTAATACAATTCTAGCATGAATAATAAACATTTATCATGATATAAGGAAATAAATAATAACTTTATTATTGCCTCTAGGGCATATTTCCTTCACAATGAGGAGCTAAATATTTATGCAACTATGTGAAGACTCTACCTCATTTAAGAATTTCAGATCTTGGTATTGTATTCAAACAGCAAGCAAAACAAAAATAAAATGACATTGCAAGGATAGCACAACTCATGTGAAGAAGCAAAAACTTAGGTTCAACCGATACTAACCGATAGTTGTTGAAGAAGAAAGGTGGGATGCCTAACGGGGCATCCCCAAGCTTGAACTTTTGTGTCTCCTTAATTCCTCTCATATCATGGTTTCTCTTTTTATCAAAAGCTTCATCCACACCAAACTCAACAAGATCTCGTGAAATAAGTTAGTATAAACCAATGCAAAACCTTATCATTTTCTACTGAAACAAATCACTAAAATTATTATTCAACATTGCATACTAAATCCTCTGCATATTTAATACTCCTATCCTCAAATAGAATCATTAAACAAGCAAACATATGCAAACAATGCAACATAACAGCAATCTGCCAAAACAGTATAGTGTGTAAAGAATGCATGAGTATCAATACTTCCCTAACTCCAAAAATTATGATAGAAAATTCCCACTGTATTAAATTTATCAGAGCTCATTATGCAAAAGGTTTCATCATTATATCATTCTCTAACTTTTCTAGGGATTTTTGCAACAGCGGTAAACTTTCTGTTTTCAAACAGCAACATGTATACTAGCAAAATAAGCATGGTAAAGGCTATCCTTGACATTTTTATTGAAACAAAAGATGCAAAACATTATTCTAAATAACAGCAAGCAAAAAACTAACAAAAGAAAATGACTCTCCAAGCAAAACACATATCATGTGGTGAATAAAAATATAGCTCCAAGTAAAGTTACCGATGAACAAAGACGAAAGAGGGGATGCCATCCGGGGCATCGCCAAGCTTAGGCTCTTGGTTGTCCTTGAATATTACCTTGGGGTGCCTTGGGCATCCCGAAGCTTAGGCTCTTACCACTCCTTATTCCATAGTCCATGGAATCTTTACCCAAAACTTGAAAAGTTCACAACACAAAACTCATCAGAAAACTCGTAAGCTCCGTTAGTATAAGAAAATAAAACAACCACTTAGGTACTGTAATGAACTCATTCTAAATTCATATTGGTGTAATATATACTATACTCCAACTTATATATGGTTCATATCCTACGATACTACTCATAGATTCATCAAAATAAGCAAACAACACATAGAAAACAGAATCTGTCAAAAACAAAACAGTCTGTAGTAATCTGTATCAAACATATACTTCTGGAACTCCAAAAATCCTACCAAATTAGGAAGTCCTAAGCAATTTGTGTACCAATCCAGAGAAAAAAATAATCATACCAAAAGCACGTTTCTGTATATTAAAAAAACAAATTTACGGGGTGTAAAAGTTTCTGATTCTCAGCAGGATCAACACAACTATCACCGTAAGCTATCCTAAAGGTCTTACATAGCACTTTATTGAAACAAAAGATATAAAACATGATTACTAGAGTAGCATAATCATGTGGAGACACAAAAATAGTAAGGGTAAATATTGGGTTGTCTCCCAACAAGCGCTCTTCTTTAACGCCTTTCTAGCTAGGCATGATTATGACAATGATGCTCACATAAAGATAAGAATTGAAACATAACAGGAGCATCATGAAGCATATGACTAGAACATTTAAGTCTAACCCACTTCCTATGCATAGGGATTCCGTGAGGAAACAACTTATGGGAACAATAATCAACTAGCATAGGAAGGTTAAACTGAAGGAAATATGCCCTAGAGGCAATAATAAAGTTATTATTTATTTCCTCATATCATGATAAATGTTTATTATTCATGCTAGAATTGTATTAACCGGAAACATGATACATGTGTGAATACATAGACAAACATAGTGTCACTAGTATGCCTCTACTTGACTAGCTCATTGATCAAAGATGGTTATGTTTCCTAACCATAGGCATGTGTTGTCATTTGATTAATGGGATCACATCATTAGGAGAATGATGTGATTGACTTGACCCATTCCGTTAGCTTAGCACTTGATTGTTTAGTATGTTGCTATTGCTTTCTTCATGACTTATACAAAGTTCCTGCAACTATGAGATTGTGCAACTCCCGTTTACCGGAGGAACACTTTGTGTGCTACCAAATGTCACAATGTAACTGGGAGATTATAAAGGTACTCTACAGGTGTCTCCAAAGGTACATGTTGAGTTGGCATAATTCGAGATTAGGTTTTGTCACTCCGATTGTCGGAGAGGTATCTCTGGGCCTTCTCGGTAATACTCATCACCTAAGCCTTGCAAGCATTGTAACTAATGAGTTAGTTATGAAATGATGTATTACGGAACGAGTAAAGAGACTTTCCGGTAACGTGATTGAACTAGGTATTGGATACCGACGATCGAATCTCGGGCAAGTAACATACCGATGACAAAGGGAACAACGTATGTTGTTATGTGGTTTGACCGATAAAGATCTTCGTAGAATATGTAGGAACCAATATGAACATCCAGGTTCCACTATTGGTTATTGACCGAGAATAGTTCTAGGTCATGTCTACATAGTTCTCGAACCCGTAGGGTCCACACGCTTAACGTTACGATGACAGTTTTATTATGAGTTTATAAGTTTTGATGTACTGAAGGTTGTTCGGAGTCCCGGATGTGATCACAGACATGAAGAGGAGTCTCGAAATGGTTGAGACATAAAGATTGATATATTGGACAGATATATTTGGACACCGGAAAGGTTCCGGATGAGATTGGGAGTATACCGGAGTTCCGGGAGGTTACCGGAACCCCCCGGTAAGTATATGGGCCTTATTGGACCTTAGTGGAAAGTGTTGGAAATATGCCCTAGAGGCAATAATAAAAGGATTATTATATTTCAATGTTCATGATAATTGTTTTTTGTTCATGCTATAAATGTATTATCCGGAAATCGTAATACACGTGTGAACACTAAGACCCAATGAGTCCCTAGTGAGCCTCTAGTTGACTAGCTCGTTGTGATCAATAGATAGTCATGGTTTCCTGACTATGGACATAGGATGTCGTTGATAACGAGATCACATCATTAGGAGAATGATGTGATGGACAAGACCCAATCATAAGCATAGCATAAAAGATCGTATAGTTCGTTTGCTAGAAGCTTTGCCAATGTCAAGTATCTATTCCTTCGACCATGAGATCGTGTAACTCCGGTTACCGAGGAGTGCCTTGGGTGTATCAAAGCGTCTGGCAACGAATCGGGTGACTATAAAGGTGCATTACAGGTATCTCCGAAAGTATCATTGGGTTGACACGGATCGAGGCTGGGATTTGTCACTCCGTATGACGGAGAGGTATCTCTTGGGCCCACTCGGTAATGCATCATCATAATGAGCTCAATGTGACCAAGGTGTTGTACGGGATCATGCATTACTGATGCGAGTAAAGTGACTTGCCAGGAGCGAGGCGAACAAGGTATTGGGATACCGTCGATCGGGTCTCGGGCAAATAACGCACCGATTGACAAAGGAATTGTATACGAGGTTTGATCGAATCCTCGACATCGTGGTTCAACCGATGAAATCATCGAGGAGCATGTAGGAGCCAACATGGATATCAGACCCGCTGTTGGTTATTGCCCGAGAGTCGTCTCGGTCATGTCTGCGTGTCTCCGAACCCGTAGGGTCTACACATAAGGTTCGGTGGCGCTAGGGTTTGTAGGAAGTCAAGTATGTGACCACGAATGTTGTTGAGTCCGGATGAGATCCGGACGTCACGAGGAGTTCGGAAGGTCCGGAGGCAAAGAATAATATATAGGAAGTGGTGTTTGACCATCGGGAAAGTTTGGGGTTTCGGTAAAATCTGGGACCACGGAAGGGTCCGGGGTCCACCGGTGGGGCCACCTATCCGGAGGGCCCCATGGGCCGAGGGGAAGGAACCAGCCCACAAGGGGCTGGTGCGCCCCTAGGCCCACCCCGCGCCTAGGGTTGAAACCCTAGGGGGGGGCGCCCACCGGCTTGGGGGCACTCCACCCCCAGCCGCCCCCTGGAGATTGGATCTCGGGGGCCGCCACTGGGGCCTATATAAGAGGGGGGGGAGGGGCTGCTGTACACAACACCCAAGGCGCAGCCCCTCCCCTTCCCAACACATCTCCTCCTCCGTAGAGCTTGGCGAAGCCCTGTCGGAGTACTGCTTCTCCACCATCATCACGCCGTCGTGCTGCCGGTGGAGCTGTCTTCCTCAACCTCTCCTTCCCCCTTGCTGGATCAAGAAGGAGGAGACGTCGATCGTCCCGTACGTGTGTTGAACGCGGTGGTGCTGTCCGTTCAGCACTTGGCATCGGTGATCTGAATCACGTTCGAGCACGACTCCATCATCACCTTGCAAGCTTCGCACGCGATCTACAAGTGGTATGTAGATGTCATCTCTCTCCGTTACTCGTTGCTTAGATGAACTCATAGATGGATCTTGGTGAAGCCGTAGGAAAAATTTTAATTTTACGCAGCGTTCCCAACGGTGGCATCATGAGCTAGGTCTATCGTAGTTCTCTAATGCACGAGTAGAACACAAATTTGTTGTGGGCGTTGATCTTGTCATCTTACTTGCCTCTACTAGTCTTTTCTTGCTCAGCGGTATTGTGGGATGAAGCGGCCCGGACCAACCTTACGTGCGCTTACGTGAGACCGGTTCCACCGGTGACATGCACTAGTTGCATAAGGTGGCTGGCGGGTGTCCGCTCTCCCACTTTAGTTGGGCGGATTCGATGAACAGGGCCCTTATGAAGGGTAAATAGAAGTTGACAAAATCACGTTGTGGTGATTCGTAGGTAAGAAAACGTTCTTGCTAGAACCCAATCGCAGCCACGTAAAAGATGCAAACAACAACTAGAGGGCGTCTAACTTGTTTTTGCAGCGATTGATCATGTGATGTGATATGGCGAAGTTGTGATGAATGATGAATTGTGATGTATGAGATCATGTTCTTGTAATAGGATTCACGACTTGCATGTCGATGAGTATGACAACGGCAGGAGCCATAGGAGTTGTCTTTATTTTTGTATGACCTGCGTGTCATTGAAGAACGCCATGTAAACTACTTTGCTTCATTACTAAACGCGTTAGTCATAGAAGTAGAAGTAGTCGTTGGCGTGACAACTTCATGAAGACACGATGATGGAGATCATGATGATGGAGATCATGGTGTCAAGCCGGTGACAAGATGATCATGGAGCCCCGAAGATGGAGATCAATGGAGCTTGATGATATTGGCCATATCATGTCACAACTATATAATTGCATGTGATGTTTATTATGTTTATGCATCTTGTTTACTTAGGACGACGGTAGTAAATAAGATGATCCCTTATAAAATTTCAAGAAGTGTTCTCCCTAACTGTGCACCGTTGCTACAGTTCGTCGTTTCTAAGCACCACGTGATGATCGGGTGTGATGGATCCTTACGTTCACATACAACGGGTGTAAGACAGTTTTACACAGCGAAAACACTTAGGGTTAACTTGACGAGCCTAGCATGTGCAGACATGGCCTCGGAACACGGAGACCGAAAGGTCGAACACGAGTCGTATGGAAGATTCGATCAACATGAAGATGTTCACCGATGATGACTAGTCCGTCTCACGTGATGATCGGACACGGGCTAGTCGACTCGGATCGTGTAACACTTAGATGACTAGAGGGATGTCTAATCTAAGTGGGAGTTCATAATTTTGATTAAGGACTTTATTATCATGAACTTAGTCTAAAACCTTTGCAAATATGTCTTGTAGATCAATGGCCAGCGCTAATGTCAACATGAACTTCAACGCGTTCCTAGAAAACCAAGCTGAAAGATGATGGCAGCAACTATACGGATTGGGTCGGAACACGAGATCATCCTCATAGCTGCCAGAAACAATATGTCCTAGAAGGACCGCTAGGTGCCGCTCCGTCCCGAAGAACCCAGGCGTTATGAGCGCTTGGCAAACTCGGCGATGATTACTCCCTCGTTCGGTGCGGCATGCTCTGACTTAGAACCGGGGCTCCAAAAGCGTTTTGAGCATCACGGAGCATATGAGATGTTGAAGAGCTGAAACTAGTTTTCCAAGCTCATGCCCGGTCGAGAGATATGATGTCTCCGACAAGTTCTACATTGTAAGATGGAGGAGAACAGTTACATCGGTGAGCACATCCTCGAAGATGTCTGGGTTGCACTTCGTATGACCCAGTTGAATATTAACCTCCAGATGAGGCGGTCATTGACAGAATCCTCGATCGCTCCCACCAAGCTACAAGAGCTTTGTGATGAACTACAACATGCGGGGATGGTAAAGACCATTCTGAAGTGTTCTCGATCTGAAGTCAGCAGAGGCTGAAATCAAGAAAGAACATCAAGTGTTGATGGTCAATAAGACCACTAAGTTCAAGAAGGGCAAGGGTAAGAAGAACTTCAAGAAGGACGGCAAAGATGTTGCGCGCCCGTAAGCTTGTTGCGGGAAGAAGTCAAAGAATGGACCCAAGCACGAGACCGAGTGCTTTTATTGCAAGGGAAAGGCCTTCGAAGCGGAACTGCCCCAAATACTTAGCGGATAAGAAGGCCGGCAACACCAAAGGTATATTTGATATACATGTAATTGATGTGTACCTTACCGAGACTCGTAGTAACTCCGGTATTTGATACCGGTGCCGTTGCTCACATATGTAACTCACAGCAGGAGCTGCGGAATAAGCGGAGAGGCTGGCGAAGGGCGAGGTGACGGCGCGTCGGGAATGGTTCGTGGTCGATGTGATCGCCGTCGCACGCTGCCTCTACATTTACCTCGGGATTAGTTTTAAACCTCAATAATTGTTATTTAGTGCCAAGTTTGAGCATGAACATTGTATCTGGATCTCGTTTGATCGAGATGGCTACTCATTTAAGTCTGAGAATAATGGTTGTTCGATTTATATGAGAGATATGTTTTATGGTCATGCTCCGATGGTCAATGGTTTATTCTTAATGAATCTCGGCGTAATATTACACATGTTCATAGTGTGGATGCAAAAGATGTAAAGTTGATAACGATAGTCCCACATACTTGTGGTACTTTGCCGCCTTGGTCACATTGGTGTCAAGCGCATGAAGAAGCTCCATGCTGATGGACTTTTAGAGTCTCTTGATTATGAATCGTTTGACACATGCGAACCTTGCCTCTTGGGCAAAATGACCAAGACTCCGTTCTCCGGAACAATGGGCGAGCAACCAACTTGTTGGAAATCATACATACCGATGTATGCGGTCCAATGGCGTTGAGGCTCATGGAGGATATCGTTATGTTCTCACTCTCCGATGACTTAAGTAGATATGGGTATGTCTACTTAATGAAACACAAGTCTGAGACCTTTGAAAAGTTCAAGGAATTTCAGAGTGAGGTGGAGAATCAACGTGATGAAAGATAAAGTTCCTCTGATCGGATCGTGGAGGAGAATATTTAAGTCACGAATTTGGCTCACACTTAAGAAAATGTGGAATCGTTTCACAACTCACGCCGCTGGAACACCTCGGTAAACGGTGTGTCGAGCGTCGAATCGCACTCTATTGGATATGGTGCGGTCTATGATGTCTCTTACCGATTTACCGCTATCATTTTGGGGATACGCTCTAGAGACAGCTACATTCACTTTAAATAGGGCACCGTCTAAATCCGTTGAGGCGACACCGTATGAATTATGGTTTGGGAAGAAACCTAAGCTATCGTTTCTAAAAGTTTGGGGATGCGATGCTTATGTCAAGAAACTTCAACTGAAAACCTCGAACCCAAGTCGGAAAATGCGTATTCATAGGATACCCTAAGGAAGCTGTCGGGTATACCTTCTACTTAAGATCCGAAGGCAAGATCTTTGTTGCCAAGAACGGATGCTTTTAGAGAAAGAGTTTCTCTCGAAAGAAGTAAGTGGGAGGAAAGTAGAGCTCGATGAAGTACTACCTCTCGAGCGGGAAAGTGGTGCAGCGCAGAAACCGTTCTGTAATGCCCACACCAACCAAGAGGAAAGCGTTGATGATGATCAAGGTACTTCGGATCAAGTTACTCTGAACGAAGGTCCACAAGGACACGTTCCGCACTGAGTGGTACGGCAACCTGTCATGGAAATCATGTTGCTAGACAACGATGAACCTTGAACTATGAAGAAGCAATGGCGGGCCCAGATTCCAACAAATGGCTTGGAGCCATGAAACCGAGATAGAATCCATGTATGAAAACAAAGTATGGACTTTGACAGACTTGCCCGATGATCGGCGAGCGATAGAAAATAAATGGATTTTTAAGAAGAAGACGGACGCGGATGGTAATGTTACCATCTATAAAGCTCGACTTGTCGCTAAGGGTTATCGACAAGTTCAAGGGATTGACTACGACGAGACATTCTCTCCCGTAGCGAAGCTTAAGTCCGTCCGAATCATGTTAGCAATTGCCGCATACTATGATTATGAGATATGGCAGATGGACGTCAAAACGGCATTCCTTAATGGACATCTTAAGGAAGAGCTGTATATGATGCAGCCGGAAGGTTTTGTCGATCCTCAGAACGCTAACAAAGTATGCAAGCTCCAATGATCCATTTATGGACTGGTGCAAGCATCTCGGAGTTGGAACATTCGCTTTGATGAGATGATCAAAGCGTTTGGGTTTATCTTGAGACTTATGGAGAAGCCTGCGTTTACAAGAAAGTGAGTGGGAGCTCGTAGCATTTCTCCTATTATATGTAGATGACATACTCTTGATGGGAAATGATACGAAACTCTGGACAGCATCAAGGCCTACTTGAACAAGTGTTTTTCAATGAAGGACCTTGGAGAAGCTGCTTATATATTAGGCATCAAAATCTATAGAGATAGATCGAGGCGCCTCATAGGTCTTTCACAAAGCACATACCTTGATAAGATTTTGAAGAGGTTCAAAATGGATCAGTCCAAGAAGGGTTCTTGCCTATGTTACAAGGTGTGAAACTGAGCTCAGCTCCATCGCGACCTGACAAAAGATAAAGAAGAGATGAGTGTCATCCCTATGCTTCAGCCATAGGATCTATTATGTATGCCATCTTTGTGTGCAGACCGATGTAAACCTTGCCGTAAGTTTGGTTGCAAGATACCAAAGTAACCCCGCAAGGAACACCGGACAGCGGTCAAGAATATCTGAAGTACCGAAAAGGACAAAGGACATGTTTCTCGTTTATGGAGGAGACGAAGAGCTCGTCGTAAAGGGTTACGTCGGCGCTAGTTTCGACTCAGATCTGGATGACTCTAAGTCACAAACCGGATCGTGTATATGTTGAATGGTGGAGCGATGGCTGGTGCGGCTGCAAGCGAAGCGTCGTGGCGGGATCTACGTGTGAAGCGGAGTACATGGCAGCCTCGGAGGCAGCGCATGAAGCGATTTGGGTGAAGGAGTTCATCACCGACCTAGGAGTCATACCCAATGCGTCGGGGCCGATCAAACTCTTCTGTGACAACTTGGAGCTATTGCCCTTGCCAAGGAGCCAGGTTTCACAAGAAGACAAGGCACATCAAGCGTCGTTTCAACTCCATCCGTGAAAATGTTCAAGATGGAGACATAGAGATTTGCAAAGTGCACACGGATCTGAATGTCGCAGATCCGTTGACTAAACCTCTCTCGCGTGCAAAACATGATCAACACCAGAACTCTATGGGTGTTCGATTCATCACAATGTAACTAGATTGGTGACTCTAGTGCAAGTGGGAGACTGTTGGAAATATGCCCTAGAGGCAATAATAAAAAGATTATTATATTTCAATGTTCATGATAATTGTTTTTTTGTTCATGCTATAAATGTATTATCCGGAAATCGTAATACACGTGTGAACACTAAGACCCAATGAGTCCCTAGTGAGCCTCTAGTTGACTAGCTCGTTGTGATCAATAGATAGTCATGGTTTCCTGACTATGGACATAGGATGTCGTTGATAACGAGATCACATCATTAGGAGAATGATGTGATGGACAAGACAATCATAAGCATAGCATAAAAGATCGTATAGTTCGTTTGCTAGAAGCTTTGCCAATGTCAAGTATCTATTCCTTCGACCATGAGATCGTGTAACTCCGGTTACCGTAGGAGTGCCTTGGGTGTATCAAAGCGCCTGGCAACGAATGGGTGACTATAAAGGTGCATTACAGGTATCTCGAAAGTATCTGTTGGGTTGACACGGATCGAGCGGGATTTGTCACTCCGTATGACGGAGAGGTATCTCTGGGCCCACTCGGTAATGCATCATCATAATGAGCTCAATGTGACCAAGGTGTTGGCCGGGATCATGCATTACTGATGCGAGTAAAGTGACTTGCCGAGGCGAGACCGAACAAGGTATTGGGATACCGTCGATCGGGTCTCGGGCAAATAACGCACCGATTGACAAAGGAATTGTATATGAGGGTTTGATCGAATCCTCGACATCGTGGTTCAACCGATGAAATCATCGAGGAGCATGTGGGAGCCAACATGGATATCAGACCCGCTGTTGGTTATTGCCCGAGAGTCGTCTCGGTCATGTCTGCGTGTCTCCCGAACCCGTAGGGTCTACACACTTAAGGTTCGGTGGCGCTAGGGTTTGTAGGAAGTCAAGTATGTGACCACGAATGTTGTTGAGTCCGGATGAGATCCGGACGTCACGAGGAGTTCGGAAGGTCCGGAGGCAAAGAATAATATATAGGAAGTGGTGTTTGACCATCGGGAAAGTTTGGGGTTTCGGTGAAATCTGGGACCACCGGAAGGGTCCGGGGTCCACAGGTGGGGCCACCTATCCGGAGGGCCCCATGGGCCGAAGGGGAAGGAACCAGCCCACAAGGGGCTGGTGCGCCCCTAGGCCCACCCCGCGCCTAGGGTTGAAACCCTAGGGGTGGGGCGCCCCCCGGCTTGGGGGCACTCCACCCCCAGCCGCCGCCCCCGGAGATTGGATCTCGGGGGCAGCCACTGGGGCCTATATAAAGGGGGGGAGGGGCTGCTGTACACAACACCCAAGGCGCAGCCCTCCCTCCCAACACATCTCCTCCTCCGTAGAGCTTGGCGAAGCCCCTGCCGAATCTTGCTTCTCCACCATCATCACGCCGTCAGGTCTTGCGGTGGAGCTGTCTTCCTCAACCTCTCCTTCCCCTTGCTGGATCAAGAAGGAGGAGGCGTCGATCGTCCCGTCGTGTGTTGAGCGGAGGTGCTGTCCGTTCAGCACTTGGCATCGGTGATCTGAATCACGTTCGAGCACGACTCCATCATCACCTTGCAAGCTTCCGCACGCGATCTACAAGTGGTATGTAGATGTCATCTCTCTCCCGTTACTCGTTGCTTAGATGAACT
This sequence comes from Aegilops speltoides, assembly GCA_021437245.1. Classification (NCBI taxonomy): domain Eukaryota; kingdom Viridiplantae; phylum Streptophyta; class Magnoliopsida; order Poales; family Poaceae; genus Aegilops; species Aegilops speltoides. The sequence goes on from CM038144.1 coordinate 489,284,869, forward strand.
CATAGATGGATCTTGGTGAAGCCGTAGGAAAAATTTTAATTTTCTGCAACGTTCCCCAACAGAAAGGAGGGAGAAGGAGCAAAGGAGGGGGCGTACCCCCCCAAGCCCAATCCGAATTGGGAGGGGGGCCGGCCCCCCCTTTCCTTCTTCCCTCCCCTCTCTTCCTTCCCTCTCCTACTCCTAATAAGAAAGGGGGGCCAAACCTACTTGGAGTAGGTTTGCCCCCCCTAGGGCGCGCCTCCCCTCTTGGCCGGCCCCCTCCTCCTCTCCCCCTTTATATACGGAGGAAGGGGGCACCCCATAGACACACAAGTTGATCTACGGATCGTTCCTTGGCCGTGTGCGGTGCCCCCCTCCACCATATTCCACCTTGGTCATATCGTCGCGGAGTTTAGGCGAAGCCCTACGCCGGTAGAACATCATCATCGTCACCATGCCGTCGTGCTGACGGAACTCATCCCCGACGCTTTGCTGGATTGGAGCCCGGGGGACGTCATCGAGCTGGACGTGTGCTGAACACGGAGGTGCCGTACGTTCGGTGCTTGGATCGGTCGAATCGTGAAGACGTACGACTACATCAACCGCGTTGTCATAACGCTTCCGCTTAACGGTCTACAAGGGTACGTAGACAACACTCTCCCCTCTCGTTGCTATGCCATCACAATGATCTTGCGTGTGCATAGGAAAATTTTGAAATTACTACGTTCCCCAACAGTGCCATCCGAGCCAGGTTTTATGCGTGGATGTTATATGCACGAGTAGAACACAAGTGAGTTGTGGGCGACACAAGTCATACTGCTTACCAGCATGTCATACTTTGGTTCGGCGGTGTTGTTGGATGAAGCAGCCCGGACCGACATTACGCGTACGCTTACACGAGACTGGTTTTACTGCCATGCTTTGCACACAGGTGACTAGCGGGTGTCAGTTTCTCCAACTTTAGTTGAACCGAGTGTGGCTATGCCCGGTCCTTGCGAAGGTTAAAACAACACCAACTTGACGAACTATCGTTGTGGTTTTGATGCGTAGGTAAGAACGGTTCTTGCTCAGCCCGTAGCAGCCACGTAAAACTTGCAATAACAAAGTAGAGGAATTCTAACTTGTTTTTGCAGGGCATGTTGTGATGTGATATGGTCAAGACGTGATGCTATATTTTATTGTATGAGATGATCATGTTTTGTAACCTAAGTTATCTGCAACTGGCAGGAGCCATATGGTTGTCGCTTTATTGTATGAAATGCAAACACCCTATAATTGCTTTACTTTATCACTAAGCGGTAGCGATAGTCGTAGAAGCAATAGATGGCGTAAATGACAACGATGCTACGATGGAGATCAAGGTGTCGCACCGGTGACGATGGTGATCAAGACGGTGCTTCGGAGATGGAGATCACAAGCACAAGATGATGATGGCCATATCATATCACTTATATTGATTGCATGTGATGTTTATCCTTTATGCATCTTATTTTGCTTTGATTGACGGTAGCATTTTAAGATGATCTCTCACTAAAAATTATCAAGAAGTGTTTTCCCTGAGTATGCACCGTTACCAAAGTTAAATCGTGCCCGGACACCACGTGATGATCGGGTGTGATAAGCTCTCGTCCATCTACAGCGGGTGCAAGCCAGTTTTGCACACGCAGAATACTCAGGTTAAACTTGACGAGCCTAGCATATGCAGATATGGCCTCGGAACACGGAGACCGAAAGGTCGAGCATGAATCATATAGTAGATATGATCAACATAGAGATGTTCACCATTGAAAACTACTCCATCTCACGTGATGATCGGTTATGGTTTAGTTGATTTGGATCATGTGATCACTTAGATGACTAGAGAGATGTCTGTCTAAGTGGGAGTTCTTAAGTAATATGATTAATTGAACTTAAATTTATCATGAACTTAGTACCTGATAGTATTTTGCTTGTCTATGTTTGTTGTAGATAGATGGCTCGTGCTATTGTTCCGTTGAATTTTAACACGATCGGGGGTGTTCCAGCCCAACAGAGAGAACGACGAGCTTACGCGTGCCCTGGGAAATACTGAACACCCGGGAAGAACACGAGGCAAGGGCACTTTTCCGTGGTGTGAGGGGTTTTCAGACTGGAACACTGACTACAGAACCCGTGCGAGAAAGAAGATTGTGGAGGAGAAGAAGAGGAAGATGGAGGAGGAGCAGAGGAAGCGGGACTATGAACGCTTTCAAGGCCTAGAAGCAAGTCAAGCGGAATTGGCACTCAAATTCCAGTGGCAGCAGGAGCAGATCGACTCACTTACCCAGCAAAGGGGATCTCAGCAGCTAGCGGATGATCCAGCATTGGATAGCACCGGCCCATCCATGCCGAGAAGCAGCGTGGGTTCCGTCCCGGACGATGCAATGCTGGGTAGATACCCCGTGGATGACATCACGGAGAACACTAACTGCGATCTACACGTCAAAATGAAGAACATATCCATGAAGGTGGCGGACGGCTTTGCTTTTACAAATCCCCCCAAGGCAACCTTCCATTGCAACCCGATTCCAGCGGGCTATGCTCGTGTCTTGGTTGATGAGGTGGTGGACTCACCATATTGAACTACAGACTTGACATTCTTTGGAGGTGACGGCGCTTTCTCGGAGAGGCCAAACATCGTATCATCCTATGGAAAAATGATTGCATCATCTTTCAAAGGCCACCGACACGCGTCGGCCGACTCCTCGTCGAAGTCCGCCACCGAGTCGTGAGACTCCGCTCCTGCAAGTCCACCAAGTCCGGCAAAGTGTCAGGCCACTCCTCCTCCTCCAAGTCCGGCAAAGTGTCAGGCCACTCCTCCTCCTCAAAGTCCGCCACAGTGTCAGACGTCCACTCCTCATCCAAGTCCGGCACAACCTCAGGCCACTCCTCCTCATCCAACTTAGCACCATCAGCCATCTCCGCCGCCTCAGCAATCGCAGAAGAGACACCCCGCAGCTATGGTGCGTAGCGGTACAAGTCGAGGTAGTACAGGAAGTACAGGCGGAGGCAAGCGATATAAATATGGTCCAAGCCTCACACCTCTTCCGCAGAGGTCTTATGACAGGTCCGAGGAAGAAATCACAGCCATATCGAAGGCCGAGGTGGAAGCCCATTTTGCACTGAAACCGCCACCGCCGCCAAGGGAGAAAGTGCCTGAGGAAACGATTGACCACTTCATTCGTATGGCTCAACCACCAGCTCCCAAGCCTGTTGACACAGACTATGAGCGCCACATCAGGAAGTTATATCGAGCACGTCTACAAAGGGAGGCGACCACGTCTACATCGGGATCGAGCAAACAAGAAGCAGCTGCTAAAAAATGCGAGAAAACCATTCCCCAGCTGGGAGAACAGGCGGTGCAATCGATCCCGTCGCTTGTTGTGCCAACAACAGGTGACAGTACGCGCGCCCAATATTATTGTGGGCAAACATTGCACGTTCCCGAGGTGGGCAATGTGGTAATAACGGAGGAGCATATAATGCAGGCTGAAGTTCTCAACATCACTGTTGGACAACTCCTCGAGATCGAGCCCATGCCTTTGCTTAGAGAGGATGAAATAAAACGGAAATATGTCCGGGGCCAACCTTTGGTCGAGCTAGACAAGGTCAAGAACCTCCCAACGGGAATGTATGAATTGCATCAATGGTACATGAACATTACCAAGATTTCAGATCGATTGTCCCTCATGGTGAATGTCAAGGAGGAGCATTACTTCCATGAGAAAGCTGTGTCCGTTGAGTATACTGAACTGTTTCAGTTATACAATCAAGACGCACTCGACAAATCTATCGTCAGTTGCTATTGTCTGTAAGTGATTTCTTTCTGTAATTTAAGTCTCAAGCTAGCTGTAGTATTATGCAGGATGAAGATGTATCCTCACTATATTCTTTTCTGTGGTATTATGCAGGATGAAGATGTATGAAAGGAGAAAAGGTGGACGCTTTGGCATTGGGTTCATTGACCCAAACACCGTTAATGAATACATATGGCTAATAAATCCACATCATGAAAAGGACGTAGAGGACAACATGCTAGAGTTCTTGAAGCGCCTCAAATACAATGAAGATATACTACTTCCTTACAACTTTCAGTGAGTCACACTGTCTTGTACTACAAATTCTCTGTTTTTGCCTACTAGCTAGCTACATGTTTTTGCTTACATATGCCCGCTTAATTAAGACATGCAAACATGTGTGCATGCAGATTTCACTGGGTTTTGTGTATCATTAAGTTGACGCCGGAACAGTTGAAGTACTGGACTCACTAATCTCAGAAAAAACTGACTATAACATCTTGTTTGGGATAGTCAACAGGTAATTTCAATCATTATTAACTATATATCTCGGCCTATTTAGTTCGTCATTTCATGATATGAACTATTTAATAACCCCTTTATTCATTTTCTTTGTCGGCGGGCAGGGCTTGGGCAAGGTTCATCAGCGTCACGCCCGGCGAATGGAAAAAACAGCTTAAATGGTTTCGATCCAAGGTAAGTAATTAAGTAGTACTAGCTAGCTAGCTAGCTGCCATCTCTTTAATTATCATGCTTGATTAATTATTATCTAATTAAATTCCATTCTCGTAAAGGCCTGAAGCGGTAGCGAGGGACTGATCTGTGTGCATTCTGCGTTTGCGAGAACATTCGCATGATGGCGTCCGAAAGGAGCAGATCTCAAAGACAGGAATGGGTACACTTGTAAGAACACTATTCACAATTTTTACACCATTATCGATATCTAGTCACACAACTAATACACATGCATATTGATCTCCTTCTTAAAAGTTCAAAGAGGTGCGGGAGAAGCTCCTAGAAACGGAGCGCGTAGAAGCACTTCAAGAGGAAATAGCGGGATTTTTGCTCGACCAGGTCATAAATCCGAAGGGAGAATTCTATTACCCGCTACCGCCCCCATGAAAACCACTTCCAATTGTCATCGTGCTCCGAAGGCACCAATTAGGCTAATGCCACTGGCTCCGAGGGCAACATGCATATGTAGGATAAATTGTATATAGCTATACATGTGTGTATGTGTGAATTAATTAATATGGTGGTTTGTGAGACATTGATGATATATATATATATGCATGATTGGTTCTACTGGAAATTCTATATATATACATATACATATATATATATATATATATATATATATATATATATATATATATATATATATATAACGTGTACAATGTGTAGTATCGTAAAATACCAGCAAAAGAAAAAGAATTAAAATGGAAACACAAAATTAAATGGAAAAGAAATTATAAAACTATAAACCCCCAAACCTTATAGTACCGGTTGGTCTTACCAACCGGTAATAAAACTCGAGCCCCGGAGCTGGCTCGTGCCACGTGGTTGCCCTTTAGCACCGGTTCGTGCTGAACCGGTACTAAATGGGGGCCTTTAGTGACCACAATTTAGTGCGGTTATGGAACCGGCACTCTGAGGCCTACGAACGGTGCTATTGCCGGTTACGCACTAGTGAACTATGATCACGAGACAACAAACGGGTTGATGCATCTGTGAAAGAAGCACAGAATCTTATCCCGCCAATCCGTAAGCATACTTATGCCCCTGACATTGAACCGTCCAATCTTATAAGTGACGAAGCTGTCTTCCAAGCTTTAACCGGGATTGACTAGGCAACCATTGACTTCCAGCCACTGGGTGGGGAGGGGGAGGTTGAACAGGCGCAAGGTGATCCGCAAACTTCTCATCAAGCCGAAGAGGAATCATAATCCGAAAGCAGGTTTATTATTTGTGTACCATCCTTCATAGAAAAACAATTATCTTGTTGGGTGGTCCAAGCACCTTGTAATAGGCTAGTTTAAAACACTTGGTCTGCTATGCCATCGTGCATAGCTTGAAACATTTGGTCCGCTATGCCATATAATCACTTTCCTGAGACTGCCACTTTGTCATAAGATGCCATGTGTGCTAATGATTTGTATCAGTGTTATGCAATCTTGTTTTCTGCATGTCATAAACTGAAAACTTATCCTGGCGGTTTACCGCCGAACGGGTTACGATGCCCAATATGAAGTCATAGTTTTATAACCAAGGCTGTAAAGATGATGAATCATGAAAACACCTCATACCTGTGATTTAAATCACATCATTGGTTTACCAATCATTCTTGCAGTAAGGGTGATAACCCAAATCCTGAGTATTGATAACTCTCACCATGTTGTGTTGGTATATAATAAACCACGCCGGGTTTTGATGAACACCAGATGATCATCCTGGCGACTTATAGTCAATGCCAGACCGGGCTAAGAGCACCGGTTTATAATTTATTTTTTTGCTAACAACTGATAGTTGAAAGCTGCACCGGGTTGAAAACACCAGACTGATAGAATGACTTATAGTCAGGCCGGGTCAATGGACGCCGGTTTATCTTAAAACCTTATCAAAGGAAAGAAAAACTTGCAAAAAAAAACAAAATCAAATAAAAATTTGTAGTCGAGTTTTTTCAAGGGCTGCCAGGCCAAAATCCGGGCTTTTCATGGGCTGCCAGGCCACTGAGTTAAACCATTTGACAAAGCCTTTTAAGATGGGCCTCCAATTAACCAATCATCGTTTTAACTTTGACAAGTTCAGGGTCTGTATAAGATTGACTTGTCAAACGTTCGGCGGGTCATACCAGGATTACCTGGACGGAGTGACTTACTTGATGAAGGCAGGTTAACCCGGGGTTTTAGGTGAATACACCTGGCTTCCAAGCCTGACTTGATAGCCTATTACAAGGGTCCTTTCAAACTCTTTGTTGCTATGCACAAAAAGCCCCCAAGTAACATTGTGAGCTGTGCTCAATGGGTACCTATGTTTGAGTTGTGCGTGGCAACAGGCTCTCTTTGGTCCCTTGGGTGTGAAGCTCCCAAGCTATGTTGTGGTTTTATAAACCGGTTTACTGGAAAACTCTGCTTTGTAAGCATGTGTCCCCAAGTAACCAAGGCGACATATAAGACGAAAACGGCAGAGGCCCCGCTTTAGCAAGGATGCCAGTTTATTTATTGATCATAATATGTACATTGTCAAAAATATATACATAGTAGGAGCCTATGGCTCAGGTGTAGTAAGGCCGAAGATGAGCTATATTCCACGGCCGGCGAGTCTCCTCCTCTGATTTGCGTGAGTCTTTGTGCTCTCGAACATCGATTAGGTAGTATGACCCGTTGTTCAAATTCTTGCTGACCACAAAGGGTCCTTCCCAAGGTGGAGACAACTTATGCATGTAAGTCTGATCTTGGATAAGCCGGAGCACCAAGTCGCCTTCTTTGAAAGTCCTGGTTTTAACCCAGCGGCTGTGATAATGCCGCAGGTCTTGCTAATAAATCGCCGAGCAAGCTGCCGTAATATCCCGTTGTTCATCTAACAGGTCCAAGGCATCCTGGGGTGCTCTTTCTTTATCCGCTTCAATGTAAGCTGCCACTCGGGGCGAGTGATGACGTATATCACTTGGTAGAATTGCTTCTGCTCCGTAGACCATGAAGAAGGGTGTGTAACCCGTAGACCTATTGGGAGTGATGTTAATACTCCCTAGAACGGAAGGTAATTCCTCCACCCAACAACCCGGCGTCCGCTTCAAAGGGACCATAAGCGGGTGCTTGATACCCTTTAAGATTTCCTGATTAGCTCTCTCCGCTTGACCATTAGATTGGGGGTGGTCTACCGACGACACATCAAGCCGGATGTGCTCACGTTGAAAGAACTCTTCCATAGCTCCCTTGGAAATATTCGTGCCATTATCTGTTATAATGCTGTGTGGAAAACCAAACCGGAAGATCACCTTTTTCATGAACTGAACCGTCGTGGCCGCATCACACTTGCTCACTGGCTCTGCCTCCACCCACTTGGTGAATTTATCAAACGCCACCAGGAGGTGGGTCTTCTTATCCTTGGATCTATTAAAAGGCTCAACCATATCCAGCCCCCAAGTTGCAAACGGCCAGGTAATTGGAATCATCCTCAACTCCTGAGCCGGAACATGAGCTCGATGTGCAAATTTCCGACATCTGTCACACCTTCGGACCAGGTCTTCCGCATGAGCTGTTAACGAGTAAAAACCGTGCCGGAAAGCCTTAGCCACCAAGGATTTTGAACCGGCATGATGACCACAATCTCCTTCGTGGATTTCACGCAAGATCTCATAGCCTTCTTCAGAAGAAACACAACGCTGAAATGCCCGTGAAACACTGTAGTGATGTAGCTCGCCATTGACAATAGTCATGGACTTAGAATGCTAGATTATCTGTTTGGCTAAAACTTCGTCCTTTGGTAACTCACCCCGGTTCATGTACGCCAGATACGGCAATGTCCAGTCAGGAATCGCCAGATCCTCCTCCATTGGTACTTTGACCGACGGATTATCCAGAACATCCATAAAAACATTAGGCGGCACCAGTTTACGCTGGGATCCGAGCCGGCTTAAAGCTTCTGCCGCTTCATTTTTTACGTCGATCAATGTGCTCGACCTGATAACCCTTGAAGTGACCAGCAATGACGTCCACCTCCCGTCGATAAGCCGCCATGAGTGGATCCCTGGAATCTCACATACCGGATACTTGCTGAGCCACTAAATCGGAGTCACCAAAGCAACGTACCCGGATTAAGTTCATCTCCTTAGCAATCCGCAGTCCATGGAGTAAGGCCTCATACTCAGCTGCATTGTTAGTACAGGGAAACATTAAGCAGAGAACATAACAAAATTTGTCACCTCGAGGGGAAGTAAGAACAACTCAAGCCCCTGAGCCCTCCAATTGCCTGCATCTATCAAAGTGATAGTCCATTATGTGTTATCCGGTTTATCCTCCTGTGCCTGCAATTTTGTCCAGTCGTTCATGAATTCTACGAGTGCTTGGGACTTGATAGCAGTGCGAGGCATATATTTCAACCCATGAGGCCCAAGCTCAATAGCCCACTTAGCAACCCGGCTAATTGCCTCCTTGTTTTGAATGATGTCTCCCAATGGAGCAGAACTTACCACAGTGATGGGATGGCCTTGAAAGTAGTGCTTGAGCTTTCGGCTCACCATAAACACTCCATACACCAGCTTCTGCCAATGGGGGTATCTCTGTTTGCACTCGATAAGCACCTCACTGATATAACAAACCGGCCGTTGAACCGGATACCAACTTCCTTGCGCTCCACCACAATAGCCACGCTGGCAGCTCGGGCATTAGCAACCACATATAACAGCAATGGTTCCTTATCAATGGGGGCAGCAAGGACGGGCGGCTCGGCCAACTGCTTTTTCAAATCCTCAAACGCCGCATAAGCAACATCACTCCAAACAAAGTTATCTGTTTTCTTCATCATCTTATAAAGTGGGATCGCCTTCTGTCCCAACCGGCTGATAAACTCGCTCGGTGCTGCAATCCGACCTGCTAGTCTTTGAACGTCATTGATACACGCCGGTTTAGCCAGAGACGTGATACCCTTGATCTTTTTCGGATTAGCCTCAATGCCCCTATTGGACACCAGAAAACCCAAGAGCTTGCCAGCCAGTACACCAAAAACACACTTAGCCGGATTAAGCATCATTTTATAAATCCTCAGATTATCAAAAGTTTCCTACAAATCAGTTATGAGTGCCTTTGCTTTCCTGGATTTCACCACGATATCATCCACATAAGGATGAACATTACGCCCAATCTGATTATGGAGGCAATTCCGCACACACCGCTGATTAGTCGCGTCAGCACTCTTGAGCCCAAAAGGCATAGATACATAACAGAAGGCTCCAAAAGGAGTTATAGAAGCTGTCTTGTCCTGGTCCTTAACTGCCATTTTGATCTGATGGTAACCCGAATAAGCATCCAGGAAACTCAAACGCTCACAACCCGCCGTAGCATCAATGATTTGATCAATACGAGGGAGGGAAATGGGATCAGCTGGGCAAGCTTTTTTCAAATCTGTGTAATCCACACACATACGCCAAGTGCCGTTTTTCTAAAGTACCAGCACCAGATTAGCCAAGCACTCAGGGTGAAACACCTCCACAATAAACCCTGCCGCCAATAGCCGGGCTACCTCTTCACCAATGGCCTTGCGTCTCTCTTCATTAAAGCGGCGAAGAAACTGTTTGACCGGTTTGAACTTCGGATCAACATTAAGAGTGTGCTCAGTGAGTTCCCTCGGTACACCTAGCATGTCAGAAGGTTTCCATGCAAAGATGTCCCGGTTCTCACGGATGAACTCGATGAGCGCGCCTTCCTATTTCGGATCCAAGTTAACGCTGATGCTGAACTGCTTGGATGAATCGACAGGAACAAAATCAACCAACTTAGTCTCATCCGCCGATTTAAACTTCAAAGCCGGATCATGCTCTGTAGTGGGCTTCTTCAGAGAAGTCATATCTGCCGGATCAACATTCTCGTTATAAAACTTCAACTCCTCCGTCGCACAAACCGACTCAGCATAAGCCGCATCATCTTCCTTGCACTCCAGAGCAATCTTGCGGCTACCATGAACCATGATGGTGCCCTTATGACCCGGCATCTTGAGCTACAGATAAACATAACACAGCCTTGCCATGAATTTAGCATAAACCGGTCGTCCAAACAAGGCATGGTACGAACTTCTTATTTTTACTACTTCAAAGGTTAGTGTCTCGGACCTTGAATCATGATCATCTCCAAAAACCACCTCTAAAGCTATCTTACCGACCGGGTAAGCTGATTTACCAGGTACCACACCATGAAAAATAGTGTTTGGCGGTTTAAGATTCTTATCTGTTAACCCCATACGCCGGAAGGTTTCATAATACAAGATATTGATACTGCTCCCTCCATCCATGAGCACTTTGGTAAACTTATAACCCCCAACTTGCGGTGCAACTACCAATGCTAGATGACCAGGATTATCAACCCGGGGCGGATGATCCTCCCGACTCCACACAATAGGCTGTTCAGACCAGCGCAGATAACGGGGCACCGCCAGCTCAACAAAGTTTACTGCACTTTTATGTTGCTTCTGATTGCGCTTGCAGAGACTAGTAGTGAAGACATGATACTGTCCACCATTTAACTGCTTCGGGTTGCTCTGATAGCCCGACTGCTGCTATTGCTGATTTCCCTGCTGTTTTATAACCACCTTGGTTGTTCTGATTGCCTTGATTGCCCTGTCCACCTTGGTTACACTAAAAACCTGAACCGGAATTACCTCCACCATAACCCGGTCCATGAAACCCGGGTCATGATCTGTCGGACGGTCTAGGATCGTACCGGAAGAGGTCTGAATTTTTGAACTCTCGCATAATGAACCAATTTTCCATAAATGCGTAGCCGGTTTTTTTTGCGTCCCGTGCTTTGGGCAAGGCTGGTTCAACAGACGCTCCAGATTCATCCCTGATCCTCCGCCCCGCGGGGCCGGTTTACCCTTATGGCGCTGATTATTGCCCTGAACATTGGTGTTAGCCACAAAATCAGAATTGTTATCTGCCTTGCGCTTACCGTTATTCCCATGGCCAGTCTGGTTATGCTGTCCTTTTGCGCCGGCATTCTTCTTTCCCTTCTCCGGCTTCTCTTCATCAGACTCGGGATCCTTGGTATTATCAGAATCGGCATACTTAACCAGAGCTGCCATGAGCGTTCCCATATTATTGCAATGACGCTTGAGCCGTCCCAATTTCATCTTTAGCGGCTTAAACCGGCAATTGCCCTCCAGCGTTATAATCGCCGAATCAGCATTGATGCGGTTTGATGAATGCAGGATATCCAAAACCCGGCACACCCAATGAGTTGTTGATTCGTTCTCTCCTTGGACACAAGCAGCCAGATCCACAATGGACATGGGTTGTTTGCACGTATCCTTGAAATTCGCTATAAACCGGGCCTTCAACTCGTCCCATGAACTGATCGAGTTAACGGGCAGACTCTTTAACCAGGTGCGAGTCGTTCCGTCTAACATCATGGTGAAGTATTTTGCACATGCCACTTCATCCACATCCAGCAACTCCATTGCCATCTCATAACTTTCAACCCACGCCTCGGGGGGTTGATCGGCGATATAATTAGGAAACTTATGCGGACCCTTGAAATCCTTGGGTAGCCGCACATTAAGCAGAGCCCTGGTGAGGCACAACACTCCCCAAGAGCTAAAAGCCCATCCACGTTCAACTGATGCCGCTAGTTGAACCAGAGCGGGTAGATGATTCGGGTACTATGCTGCCAACTGCGCTGCTAACTCTGCTTCTCGTCGTGCTTTGCCATTGTTTACCACATCCTGAGCATTCATACCACCGCGCGTCGGATTAGGCCCTCTAGGGGCGTCACGGTGCCGCGCACTGCTTGACACAGCCGGTTCGTCAATGTGCCTGCTATAACTCTTGCTCGGACGGGGGGTCGAATGTATCTTGTCCCGACTATATGAATAAGCCTGCTGTTGCACCATGGTGGTTTGAAGAAGATCCCTGGCCCGTTGCGTTTCAACCGCCGCCAGTATTCGCCCTCCATCGGAATAGCTGCCAAACGAGACGCCGCAGCAATCATGTTATCCAAAGGGCTAGAGAATTGACCTGGCGGCGTTGGTACGTATTGCGGCGGGTTATCCGTCCGTCGAGGCGGGTCCATCACTCGTGGCTGACCCGGAGCTTCGGTCCCAGGTGCCTTGGTCCGATTCACTGCTGCCGGATCACTTGACCCGGCCCCCGGCGTATTGAAGAGATTCATTCCTTCATAAACCAGCGGCAGACGAGATCGGCGCCTCCTCCTCAGCACTTCGTTTGACGCGTTCTGATCCAACATAACCCGGTAATTCTACGCCTGGATCTGCTGTGACTGGGTGTCTAAAGCGGCCTGTCCTTCAGTAATCCTGGCTTCCTTAGCCGCCAAGTCCTCCTTGGCCTGAGTTATCTGATCCCTCAGTTTTGTAACCTCCGCGTTATGTTCATCCTGAGTCTCCGGGGTAACTATCGCAGTCAGCAATGTCGTCCAAGCATCCGACAAACCGGAAAGAACTTGAGCCGGCCGGTGCGCAGGGCCTCCTACCCCGGCTGCTAATCCGGAAAACATTGCTACTGCAGATGAAGATTGCAACGTGGGTTGTGTACCGGCCCTGAAGATTGCAACCCGGTTCGGTGGTTCAAAGGGGTCCGGAATACTATCGCCATCGGAACAGTGCCCAATCCGGCCATCTTGCAATTGGTACAATGACTCGGTTTCGCCAGTGGATGATTCGCCATCAGAGTAGATGGCCATCTCACAGTCGGACACCGGTTCAGATCCTGCACCATGGATGAATCCTACGAACGCATGCTTCACGACAGGCTAAACCCGGGCAGGACTCGCACGCAAAGCCGTCTCGACGAGGTTGTTGGAGATGTCCGTCTCTGGGCCCGGTTCACTGATGACGTGAATTCCGCCAAAGGGGACCCAGTACCCGTACTCAATTGAGTCGGCCTCAGGGCCCCATCCTACATCGTCGATGTAGAGCTTGCCGCGACGACTCTTGGTCATCCGGCCAACCGCGTATCCCTTGAGTCCTTCAAAGTTACCCTTTAAGAACTCGAAACCATCGTGCGATAGCCCCATGGTGGGCGCCAACTGTCGTGGAATTAACACATCAGCTGTCCTAGCAAGAGGACTTAATCGTGGAGCCATCGCAATGAGATTAGCAAAAAGGGGTTAAATCGGACAAAGGACACGGGGATTTTATACTGGTTCGGCCCCTTGTAGTGAAGGTAAAAGCCTACGATCCAGTTGTGGTGGAATTGATGGGGTCTCGATGAGCTGGGAGCGAATCCCCTTTACCTATCTCTCGAGTTGTTGTTTCTTGTCCCTGAACCGCCGCCGGGTCGTCCCATTATATACACAGGTTGACGCCCGGCGGTTTGCAGAATACCGAGGCCAGCTCATACACGTGTCTGGCTCAGTTTCTACCTTTCCTAACTTACAACACAAGCTTACACATCTCATACCGGTTTACGTTTATGGGCTCTAAACCGCCTTTGGGCCCTGGGCCTCTAAGCTTCAATGGTAGAGCGCCATACTCCTTGTCTTCATGGGCTTCAATACGGATGAGCGTAAACCGGCCCCTTCTGGGCAGTTTACACTCAGTAGTTATATCCCCAATATTAGGCACCAGATTGATTTGAACCTGTTCATGTCAATCTTCAACACTTAGAAAAATTCCTTGAACATCCTCCTATGATCCTTGTAAACCGCCATGACGTCTCCTCCATATGAGCTTGTAAACCGCCATGACGTCATCTTCTAAAATTGCAGCAAATCGTCATGACGTCATCTTCTAAAATTGCAACAAATCGTCATGACGTCATCTCTGTATAAAAACCTGTGAATACTTCTTTTATTAATTAGTCCTCGAAGACCAAGGCGACAACTGTATCAGATATCCGATTTTTAGCTCCTCGATTCTCGTGCCTGTCATTTATCCCTTTGCCCTTATAAATAAGTCCAGGGGTCCTTACCATTCTCCCCCTTGCCTCTTCATCTCTTCTTCTTCCTTGAGACCCCGAAGAGCCCGAGCTCCGCCGCCGCCGTCGTCCTTCGAGCACTGCATCAACAAGGCCGCTGCATCAACCTGTTTTTGATTAGATAGACAACGACGCCCCTCCGCTGCCCCGCAGCATCAGTAAGTACTCCTCTTTCCAAATATTAGATCTGCATTAGGGTTCTGTTGTTCATTGGTGTTCTTCATCGTTCATCCTTTTTCTCTCCTAGATCCCATAAATAGATCTGAAACTGATAGCAAAGGTGTGCGATCGTAGTTCAGCGCCCCTAGTCACCCTCAGAAACCACTTTTTACTGCATGAGATCCTGCCCAAGCATACGCGCTCTTCTGCTATCGCGACCTTTAGTATTAAAATTTCTCCCCTTTTGATGAACTGCGGTAGATCCGAAATTATCACATCAACTTGTAAAACCTGTTTGTGCAACACTTTAGAAAATTTCAGATCTGTCCCTTCCGCACCATTGTAGGCGGTTTAACTGTTAGAAATTGATAATCCGCCAGGTACCATTAGCCCTCTTTTAAACCGCCATTTTTACCTGAGCATCATTATCTGGTTTAACATGTATATTTTCCTTATTTGATCCCTTCCCTGACCTGACGCCGGTTTATACATATTAATCATGGACCGTAATCCGGCATCTGAACTTCTTTTACAACTTTTCATCAAAAATGACCAAACAGTTCTTCTCCTGCAATTGGGCTCCCTCCCGGGTTACGGAAGAGTAGCTTACCAGTTATGTTGTGACTGGTGCTTTAGCAAAACAAGAGACCATCCATTGGAGAGCCCTAGGTACTGAAAACCCTCCTGAACCTCAAGATGGAGAAGTAGTTGTCTTTGTACATCATTTGGACCAAGGGTTTAGCCCTCTCGGATCAAAAAAAATCCCGGATGTACTTTCCAGCTTCCAACTCCACCCTCAAGATATTGGACCAAACTCTGTGTCCAATATTTGCAATTTTCAAGTGTTTTGTGAGGTTTACCTGCAAGAAGAACCAACCGTCGATTTTTTCAGAGATTTCTTCCACTTGAACCGCCATACTGAGTTTACTGACGGCCCAAACACTGAACATGGCGGGGTGTCTATTCAGAAAAGGAAAGAAGTCAACTTTCCTCACGCCAAACACCACAGCCACCCCAAGGACTGGAACCAAATGTAGTTTCACTGCCGGAATACCGCTCCTGAAGATGAAAATCCTCTACCGGGTTATCGTTCTCACCGGCTCAGTAATGAACATCCATTGCCTCAATGGCTCACTGCCAAGGAACGATCGAAATATGCACCACAGATTTCCAAGATCCGGGCTTTTATGGCAAACGGTTTAACTGGTATTGACCTTGTCCGTTGCTGGGTGTCGTGGAGTATCTTGCCCTTAAGCCAGCGTCCCGATTTAATGTGCGAGTACACAGGAGAGTTAAAAGATCCTGAACGCCATATTGATGTCCAGCTAAGTGATGAAGCAATTACTGAAGCTGTCAAAAAGATGTTGGATGAACCAATATCTGAATGCAGCAAGACTGGGCTGCGTCCCTTTTATGCCTCCCATAAACCGCCAGCGGTAAGGATTGTATCTTTCTGCTTTTAATTCGCCTCCTTGTTGAAACCTTTTTGATGACCTTCTGTTTATCTTTGCAGAGCAATGACCCGTTCTGGAAAAGGAAATCTCAAGACAAATCGGCTAAACCACAAGACAAACCGGAGAGAGCGCCTCGTGCTAAGAGCAAGGGCTCAAAGAAACCAGCAAAGAAGAGAACCGCCGAGTCCCCTGATTCGGCCGAAGATGTTGATGACTCGGAATCAGAGGTAGAACTTGATTCCCTTGGCTCATTTTTCATGCACCTTATTGACAGTGATCATTATCAGGATGATGCAGAAGCCAGCTGTGCTGATCATGTAGAGGTAACTCGATCCCCTTTCTTCCGATTCGGATCTTGTGCCAGTACGAAAACTCTGCCGCGCAGTCTGGGAAGTAAAACGTTCACATCCTCCTGCTTATTTGGATCCACACTTTTCTTTGAAGACACAGCACCCTGAAGCTCATCACACAACCCGGCACAGTGGCCAACAAGTTACCTCCTCCGGTTTACTGGACACATCGGTTCGGAAACACCGTGCAGAGGTCTCTTGTGCTTCTAACAAATCTTATCCCAAAGCGGGTTACTTTCGATACCCTCTTAATCCATCTGATTCCAATTATCAATGCACTTACAATTCATCCTCTAGCGATTCATCAACCACACAGATGCCTCCCCTCAAGACCGTCCCTGGGTAGGCATAGTAATTTTAATTTTGCTTTCTTGCACCGGTTTATCATACTAACCTCTGTTTGTTACTTGCAGTGCCATAGCCCGACTCAGTAAAAAGGCCAAGCTGACTGCATCCACTGATGATAATCCGTCCTTGAACCGGAAAGGACCTCAGAAGCTGCTGATCGAGATGCTGATATTGCTCTGGATGATCCCGTGCCACAAGGTCAGGACACTTATGTTGATCCACAGAAGTTAATCCGGCTAGTCCTCATGCTGATCCGCCAATCCTAGCTGCCGATCCACCAAGTCCATCTGCTAATCCCCCAAGCCCAGCAAGAGCCGCTGCTAAACCATCCAACGCAGATGAGATTGTTGATGGCACGATCGATGATGTGGTGATTACCGGTTTTGGCCACACTACTCCTGGCAACCCTGTCGCTTTATCAAAGCACAGTGCCAAAGAGGAATTTACTGCTGTGGACAAAGGCAAGTGGAAGACTAATTTGTCAAGCTATGCTCATCTCAATGCTCAGGAACTCCACTCTCGATATCTAAATCGCCTGTATACAAGTCGTGATTATGAGGCCGGTTTAGTCAACTTGATGAAGGAGCGCTATGAGGTAACTTCTATTCAAACATTTTATAAATTTTTCTTTGTTCTTTATATCAAGTCCATTGTAACCCCCAAGGGCCGGTTTATCTCTTTAAGATGAACCGGGACTTTGGACAAAAAAAACTTCAACTGCGTAGCCCCCAAGGGCCGGTTTATCTCTTGAAGATGAACCGGGATTTCCTGTTGCAAAGCTTATCCTTGTTGAATTCCTTCACCTCCAGATTATCTGAGCAATTAAGCATTAGCCCCCAAGTGCCAAGATTAATACTTGTATTGAGCCTTGGGACTTAAAGTATCAGTTAAAAAGAAGCAATCTGCATTAGCCCCCAAGTGCCAAATGTATAACTTGATATGTACTTGGGACTTTTGAGAAAATATTAACTACTTTATTATCTGTCTTTGCAGGCTGACTTGAGCAACAAAGATTCCCAAATCGCTGATCTTCAAGAAAATATCAAGTCCCAGCAAGCAGAAACTTCCAAGGCCAAGGATGAATTAAAGGGCGCTTTAACTGCCATGGAGCAATTAAAGGATGGCTTCAAAAGCGAGCGGGAAGACTGGGAAACTGAGAGGGCCACTCTGTTAAAACGGGCTGAGGATGCTGAAGCGGCTCTTAAACAGGTGGCGGAAGAGCTAACTGGTTTAAAACGTCAGATCAATGCTATGACTTCTGCTATATTTGGTAAGTACTCTTTGGAAGAGCCTTTCTTAAACATCTTCGAAACTGTCAGTTTAACAACAAATTCTTAAACCGTTGCAGGTAGTCGTGTTTCTCATCTGGGCTCGGATCTGCGTAGGAAGTTGAAAGCAGCCTATACCTTGATAGAACAACTGTATACCGGTGCTCAATGAGTCATCTGCGCGGCCTCATACAATAAACCGTGCCAACCTTAATCAAGGATACATTGGCCAAATTATCTATGACTACTGCCCAGATAGAGGAGGTAAAGAGATCTGCTGCAAGGGTTGGCGCTCTATCTGCACTGACTCGGGCCAAAGTTTGGATAGCTGATCTTGATCCGGAAGATACCGGAAAGGGCTATCGTAGCCAACAAGAAGACGGGTCAGAATTTGATAATGAAGCCCTCAAAGCCTTGACAAAGGAGATGCGCCCGCTTGCAAGCAGATTGGCCGAAGAAGTTGACTTGTCTGTCCACCGGTCCAACTATGATGCAGACAACAAACGGGTTGATGCATCTGTGAAAGAAGCACATAATCTTATCCCGCCAATCCGTAAGCACACTTATGCCCCTGACGTTGAACCGTCCAATCTTATAAGTGACGAAGTTGTCTTCCAAGCTTTAACCGGGATTGAGTGGGCAATCATTGACTTCCAGCCACTAGGTGGGGAGGAGGAGGTTGAACCGGCGCAAGGTGATCCGCAAACTTCTCATCAAGCCGAAGAGGAATCATAATCCAGAAGCCGGTTTACTATTTGTGTACCGTCCTTCATAGAAAAACAATTATCTTGTTGGGCGGTCCAAGCGCCTTGTAATAGGCTAGTTGAAAACACTTGGTCTACTATGCCATCGTGCATAGCTTGAAACATTTGGTCTGCAATGCTGTATAATCACTTTCCTGAGACTGACACTTTGTCATAAGATGCCATGTGTTCTTATGATTTGTATCAGTGTTATGCAATCCTCTTTTCTGCATGTCATAAACTGAAAACTTATCATGGCGGTTTACCGCCGGATGGGTTGCGATGCCCAATATGAAGTCATAGTTTTATAACCAAGGCTGTAAAGATGATGAAATATAAAAATACCTCATACCTGTGATTTAAATCACATCATTGGTTTACCAATCATTCTTCCAGTAAGGGCGATAACCCAAATCCTGAGTATTGATAACTCTCACCATGTTGTGCTAGTATATAATAAATCACGCCGGGTTATGATAAACACCGGATGATCATCCTGGCGACTTATAGTCAATGCCAGACCGGGCTAAGAGCACCGGTTTAAAATTGATTTTGTGCTAACAACTGATAGTTGAAAGCTGCGCCGGGTTGAAAAACACCAGGCTGATAGAAGGACTTATAGTCAGGCCGGGTAAATGAACGCCGGTTTATCTTAAAACCTTATCAAAGGAAAGAAAAACTTGCAAAAAACAAAATCAAATAAAAATTTGTAGTCGAGGCTTTTCAAGGGCTGCCAGGCCAAAATTCGAGGCTTTTCATGGGCTGCCCGGCCGCTGAGTTAAACCATTTGACAAAGCCTTTTAAGATGGGCCTCCAATTAACCTGTAGGGGAACGTAGTAATTTCAAAAAAATTCCTACGCACATGCAAGATCATGGTGATGGCATAGCAACGAGAGGCGTCCACGTACCCTCGTAGACCGTAAGCGGAAGCGTTATGACAATGCGGTTGATGTAGTCGTACGTCTTCACGATCCGACCGATCCAAGCACCGAACGTATGTCACCTCCGAGTTCAGCACACGTTCAGCTCAATGACGATCCCCGGGCTCCGATCCAGCAAAGCTTCGGGGATGAGTTCCGTCAGCACGACGGTGTGATGACGATGATGATGTTCTACCGGCGTAGGGCTTCGCCTAAACTCCGCGACGATATGACCGAGGTGGAATATGGTGGAGGGGGGCACCGCACACGGCTAAGGAACGATCCATAGATCAACTTGTGTGTCCTAGGGTGCCCCCGCCCCCGTATATAAAAGAGAAAGGGGGGAGGCCGGCCAGCCCTAGAGGGCGCGCCAGGAGGAGGAGTCCTCCTCCTAGTAGGAGTAGGACTCCCCTTTTCCTACTCCTACTAGGTGGGGGAAAGGAAGGGGGAGAGGGAGAAGGAAAGAGGGGGGCGCCGCCCCCCTTCCTAGTCCAATTCGGACTAGAGGGGGAGGGGGTGCGCGGCCCATGCTGGCTGCCCCTCTCTCTCTCCACTAAGGCCCATAGGGCCCATTACTTCTCCCGGGGGGGGGGGCGGTTCCGGTAACCCTCCGATACTCCGGTTTTGTCCGAAAACGTCCGGAACACTTCCGATGTCCGAATATAGTCGTCCAATATATCAATCTTTATGTCTCGACCATTTCGAGACTCCTCATCATGTCAGTGATCACATCCGGGACACCGAACAAACTTTGGTACATCAAAACTTATAAACTCATAATAAAACTGTCATCGTAACGTTAAGCGTGCGGACCCTACGAGTTCGAGAACTATGTAGACATGACCTAGAACTATTCTCGGTCAATAACCAATAGCGGAACCTGGATGCCCATATTGGTTCCTACATATTCACGAAGATCTTTATCGGTCAAACCGCATAACAACATACGTTGTTCCCTTTGTCATCGGTATGTTACTTGCCCGAGATTCGATCGTCGGTATCCCAATACCTAGTTCAATCTTGTTACGGGCAAGTCTCTTTACTTGTTACGTAATGCATCATTCCGTAACTAACTCATTTAGCTACATTGATTGCAAGGCTTATAGTGATGTGCATTACCGAGAGGGCCCACAGATACCTCTCCGACAATCGGAGTGACAAAACCTAATCTCGAAATACGCCAACCCAACATGTACCTTTGGAGACACCTGGAGTGCTCCTTTATAATCACCCAGTTACGTTGTGACGTTTGGTAGCACCCAGAGTGTTCCTCCGGTAAACGGGAGTTGCATAATCTCATAGTTACAAGAACATGTATAAGTCATGAAGAAAGCAATATCAACATGCTAAATGGTCAAGTGCTAGGCTAACGGAATGGGTCATGTCAATCACATCATTCTCCTAATGATGTGATCCCGTTAATCAAATGACAAATCTCTTGTCCATGGCTAGGAAACATAACCATCTTTGATAAACGAGCTAGTCAAGTAGCGGCATACTAGTGACACTATGTTTGTCTATGTATTCACACATGTATTATGTTTCCGGTTAATACAATTCTAGCATGAATAATAAACATTTATCATGATATAAGGAAATAAATAATAACTTTATTATTGCCTCTAGGGCATATTTCCTTCAGTCTCCCACTTGCACTAGAGCAATAATCTAGTTCACATCGCCATGTGATTTAACACCAATATTCACATCTGTATCTGATTAATACCCATAGTTCACATCATCATGTGATCAACACCCAAAGGGTTTGTTCACATTGATATGTGATTAACACCCAAAGAGTACTAAGGTATGATCATGTTTTGCTTGTGAGAGAAGTTTAGTCAACGGGTCTGTCATATTCAGAGCCGTATGTATTTTGCAAATATTCTATGTCCACAATGCTCTGCACGGAGCTACTCTAGCTAATTGCTACCACTTTCAATATGTATCCAGACTGAGACTTAGAGTCATCTGGATTGGTGTAAAAGCTTGCATCGTTATAACTTTTTACGACGGGCTCTTTTATAGCCTCCATAATCGAAAAACATCTCCTTAGTCCTCACTAAGGATATTCTTGACCGCTGTCCAGTGATCTACTCTTAGATCAAAATTGTATTCCTTTGTCAAACTCAGAGCAAGGTATACAATAGGTCTGGTTCACAGCATAGCATACTTTATAGAACCTATGACTGAGGTATAGGGAATGACTTTTCATTCTCTTTCTATTTTCTGCCATGGTCGGGTCTTGAGTCTTACTCAACTTCACACCTTTGCATCACAGGCAAGAACTCCTTCTTTGACTGTTCTATTTTGAACTATTTCAAAAATTTATCAAGGTATGTACTCATTGAAAAAATCTTATCAAGCGTCTTGATCTATCTATATAGATCTTGATGCTCAATGTGTAAGCAGCTTCACCAAGGTCTTTCATTGAAAAACTTTTATTCAAGTATCCCTTTATGCTATCCAGAAATTCTATATCATTTCTGATCAACAATACGTCATCTACATATAGTATCAGAAATGCTACAGAGCTCTCACTCACTTTCTTGTAAATATAGGCTTCACCGCAAGTCTGTATAATACTATATGCTTTGATCAACTTATCAAAGCGTATATTCCAACTCGAGATGCTTGCACCAGTCCATAGATGGATCATTTGGAGCTTGCACTTTTGTTAGTACCTTTAGGATTGACAAAACCTTCCGTTGCATCATATACAACTCTTCGTTAAGAAAACCATTAAGGAATGCAGTTTTGACATCCATTTGCCAGATTTCATAAAATGTGGCAATTGCTAACATGATTCGGACATACTTAAGCATCGCTACAGTTGAGAAAATCTCATTGTAGTCAACACCTTGAACTTGTCGAAAAACCCTTTTGCGACAAGTCGAGCTTTGTAGAAAGTAACACTACTATCAGCATCTGTCTTCCTCTTGAAGATCCATTTATACAATATGGCTTGCCGATCATCGGGCAACTCCACCAAAGTCCACACTTTGTTCTCATACATGGATTCCATCTCAGATTTCATGGCCTCAAGCCATTTCGCGGAATCTGGGCTCATCATCACTTCCTCATAGTTCGTAGGTTCATCATGGTCTAGTAACATGAATTCCAGAATAGGATTACCAAACCACTCTGGTGCGGACCGTACTCTGGAAGACCTACGAGGTTCTGTAGTAACTTGATCTGAAGTTTCATGATCAATTTATTAGCTTCCTCACTAATTGTTGTAGGAATCACTGGATCTGATTTCAGTGATGAACTATTTTCCAATTCAGGAGAAGGTACAGTTACCTCATCAAGTTCTACTTTCCTCCCACTCACTTCTTTTGAGAGAAACTCCTTCTCTGGAAAGGACCCATTTTTAGCAACGAATATTTTGCCTTCGGATCTGTGATAGAAGAATTACCCAACTGTTTCCTTTGGGTATTCTATGAAGACGCACTTCTCCGATTTGGGTTCGAGCTTATCAGGTTGAAAACCTTTTTCATATAAGCATCGCGGCCCCAAACTTTAAGAAACGACAACTTGGGTTTCTTGCTAAACCACAGTTCATATGCTGTCGTCTCAACGGATTTAGATGGTGCCCTTTTAACATGAATGCAGTTGTCTCTAATGCATAACCCCAAAACGATAGTGGTAAACTGATAAGAGATATCATAGATTGCACCATATCTAGTAAAGTACGATTACGACGTTCGGACACACCATTACATTGTGGTGTTCCAGGTGGCGTGAGTTTGTGAAACTATTCCACATTGTTTTAATTGAAGACCAAACTCGTAACTCAAATATTTGTCTCCGCGATCAAATCACAGAAACTTTATTTTTTTTGTTACGATGATTCTCCACTTCACTCTGAAATTCTTTGAACTTTTCGAATTTTTTAGACTTGTGCTTCATTAAGTAGATATACTCATATCTGCTCAAATCATCTTTGTGAAGGTCAGAAAATAATGATACCTGCCACGAGCATCAACACTCATTGGATCGCATACATCGGTATGTCTTATTTCCAATAAGTCAGTAGCTCGTTCCATTGTTCCGGAGAACGGAGTTTTAGTCATCTTGCCCAAAAGGCACGGTTCGCAAGCATCAAATGATTCATAACCAAGTGATTCCGAAAATCCATCTTTATGGAGTTTCTTCATGCGCTTTACACCGATATGACCCAAACAGCAGTGCCACAAATAAGTTGCACTATCATTATTAACTTTGCATCTTTTGGCATCAATATTATGAATATGTGTATCACTACGATTGAGATCCAACAAACTATTTTCATTGGGTGAATAACCATCGAAGGTCTTATTCATGTAAAAAGAATACCAATTATTCTTTGACTTTAAATGAATAATTGTATTGCAGTAAACATGATCAAATCATATTCATGCTCAACGCAAAAGCTAAATAACATTTATTTAGGTTTAACACTAATCCCGAAAGTATAGGGAGTGTGTGATGATGATCATATCAATCTTGGAACTACTTCCAACACTCATCGTCACTTCCCCTTCAACTAGTCTCTGTTTATTCTGTAACTCCTGTTTCTAGTTACTAATCTTAGCAACCGAATAAGTATCAAATACTCAGGGGCTACTATAAACACTAGTAAGGCACACATCAATAACCTGTATATCAAATATACCCTTGTTCACTTTGCCATCCTTCTTATCCACCAAATATTCAGGGCATTTCCGCTTCCAGTGACCATTTCCTTTGAAGTGTGAGCACTCAGTTTCAGGCTTTGGTCCAGCTTTGGTCTTCTTCACGGGAGTGACAACTTGTTTGCCATTCTACTTGAAGTTTCCCTTTCTTTCCCTTTGCCCTTTTCTTGAAACTAGTGGTCTTGTCAATCATCAACACTTAATGCTCTTTCTTGATTTCTACCTTCGTCGATTTCAACATCACGAAGAGCTCGGGAATTGTTCGTCGGCATCCCTTGCATACTATAGTTCATCATGAAGTTCTAGTAACTTAGTGATGGTGACTAGAGAATTCTGTCAATCACTATCTTATCTGGAAGATTAACTCCCACTTGATTCAAGTGATTGAAGTACCCAGACAATCTGAGCACATGCTCACTAGTTGAGCGATTCTCCTCCATCTTTTAGCTATAGAACTTGTTGGGGACTTCATATCTCTCAACTCGGGTATTTGCTTGAAATATTAACTTCAATTCCTGGAACATCTCATATGGTCCATGACGTTTAAAACGTCTTTGAAGTACCGATTCTAAGCCGTTAAGCATGGTGCACTAAACTATCAAGTAGTCATCATATTGAGCTAGCCAAACGTTCATAACGTCTGCATCTGCTCCTGCAATAGGTCTGTCACCTAGCGGTGCATTAAGGACATAATTCTTCTGTGCAGCAATGAGGATAAACCTCAGATCGCGGATCCAATCTGCATCATTGCTACTAACATCTTTCAACACAATTTTCTCTAGGAACATATCAAAATAAACATATGAAAGCAACAACACGAGCTATTAATCTACAACATAATATGCAAAATACTACCAGGACTAAGTTCATGATAAATTTAAGTTCAATTAATCATAACTTAAGAACTCCCACTTAGATGGACATCCCTCTAATCCTCTAAGTGATTACGTGATCCATATCAACTACACCATGTCCGATCGTCACGTGAGATGGAGTAGTTTCAATGGTGAACATCAATATGTTGATCATATCTACTATATGTGATTCACGTTCGACCTTTCGGTCTCCGTGTTCCGAGGCCATATCTGTATATGCTAGGCTCGTCAAGTTTAACCTGAGTATTCCGCGTGTGCAACTGTTTTGCGCCCGTTGTATTTGAACGTAGAACCTATCACACCCGATCATCACATGGTGTCTCAGCACGAAGAACTTTCGCAACGGTGCATACTCAGGGAGAACACTTCTTGATAATTAGTGAGAGATCATCTTAAAATGCTACCGTCAATAAAAGCAAGATAAGATGCATAAAGGATAAACATCACATGCAATCAATATAAGTGATATGATATGGCCATCATCATCTTGTGCTTGTGATCTCCATCTTCAAAGCACCATCGTGATCACCATTGTCACCGGTGCGACACCTTGATCTCCATCTTAGCATCGTTGTCGTTACGCCATCTATTGCTTCTACGACTATCGCTACCGCTTAGTGATAAAGTAAAGCAATTACTGTATGCGTTGCATTTCATACAATAAAGCGACAACCATATGGCTCCTGCCAGTTGCCGATAACTTCGGTTACAAAACATGATCATCTCATACAATAAATATAGCATCACGTCTTGACCATATCACATCACAACACACCCTGCAAAAACAAGTTAGACGTCCTCTACTTTGTTGTTGCAAATTTTACGTGGCTGCTACGGGCTTAGCAAGAACCGTTCTTACCTACGCATCAAAAACCACAACGATAGTTCGTCAAATTAGTGCTGTTTTAACCTTCGCAAGGACCGGGCGTAGCCACACTCGATTCAGCTAAAGTGAGAGAGACAGACACCCGCCAGCCACCTTTAAGCACGAGTGCTCGTAACGGTGAAACCAGTCTCGCGTAAGCGTACGCGTAATGTCGGTCCGGGCCGCTTCATCTCACAATATCGCCGAACCAAAGTATGACATGCTGGTAAGCAGTATGACTTGTATCACCCACAACTCACTTGTGTTCTACTCGTGCATATGACATATACGCATAAAACCTGGCTCGGATGCCACTGTAGGGGAACGTAGTAATTTCAAAAAATTTCCTACGCACACGCAAGATCATGGTGATGGCATAGCAACGAGAGGGGAGAGTATTGTCCACGCATCGTCAGAGACCGTGAAGCGAAGCGTTATGACAACGCGGTTGATGTAGTCGTACGTCTTCACGATCCAACCGATCCAAGCACCGAACATACGGCACCTCCGAGTTCAGCACACGTTCAGCTCGATGACGATCCCCGGGCTCCGATCCAGCAAAGCGGGGATGAGTTCCACAAGACGACGGTGTGGTGACGATGATGATGTTCTACCGGCGCAGGGCTTCGCCTAAACTCCGCAACGATATGATCGAGGTGGAATATGGTGGAGGGGGCACCGCACACGGCTAAGGAACGATAAGTAGATCAACCCCGCCCCCGTATATAAAGGAGCAAGGGGGGAGGCCGGCCGGCCCTAGAGGGCACGCCTGGAGGAGGATTCCTCCTCCTAGTAGGAGTAGGACTCCCCTTTTCCTACTCCTACTAGGAGGGGGAAAGGAAGGGGGAGAGGGAGAAGGAAAGAGGGGGGCGCCACCCCCCCTCCTAGTCCAATTCGGACCAGAGGGGGAGGAGGCGCGCGGCCCATGCTGGCTGCCCCTCTCTTTCCCCACTAAGGCCCCATTACTTCTCCCCGGGGTTCCGGTAACCCTCCGACACTCCGGTTTTCTCCGAAAACGTCTGGAACACTTCCGGTGTCCGAATATAGTCGTCCAATATATCAATCTTTATGTCTCGACCATTTCGAGACTCCTCGTCATGTCCGTGATCACATCCGGGACTCCGAACAAACTTCGGTACATCAAAACTTATAAACTCATAATAAAACTGTCATCGTAACGTTAAGCGTGCGGACCCTACGGGTTCGAGAACTACATCATTCCGTAACTAACTCATTTAGCTACATTGCTTGCAAGGCTTATAGTGATGTGCATTACCGAGAGGTCCCAGAGATACCTCTCCTACAATCGGAGTGACAAAACCTAATCTCGAAATACGCCAACCCAACATGTACCTTTGGACACACCTGTAGTGCTCCTTTATAATCACCCAGTTATGTTGTGACGTTTGGTAGCACCCAAAGTGTTCCTTCGGTAAACGGGAGTTGCATAATCTCATAGTTACAGGAACATGTATAAATCACGAAGAAAGCAATAGCAACATACTAAACGATCAAGTGCTAGGCTAACGGAATGGGTCGTGTCAATCACATCATTCTCCTAATGATGTGATCCCGTTAATCAAATGACAACTCTTTCGTCCATGGCTAGGAAACATAACCATCTTTGATAAACGAGCTAGTCAAGTTGAGGCATACTAGTGACACTATGTTTGTCTATGTATTCACACATGTATTATGTTTCCGGTTAATACAATTCTAGCATGAATAATAAACATTTATCATGATATAAGGAAATAAATAATAACTTTATTATTGCCTCTAGGGCATATTTCCTTCATAACCAATCGTCGTTATAACTTTGACAAGTTCAGGGTCTGTATAAGATTGACTTGTCAAACATTCGGCGGGTCATACCATGATTACCTGGACGGAGTGGCTTACTTGATGAAGGAAGGTTAACCCGGGTTTTTAGGTGAATACACCTGGCTTCCAAGCCTGGCTTGATAGCCTATTACAAGGGTCCTTTCAAACTCTTTGTTGCTATGCACAAAAAGCCCCGAAGTAACATTGTGAGCTGTGCTCAGTGGGTACCTATGTTTGAGCTGTGCGTGGCAACAGGCTCTCTTTGGTCCCTTGGGTGTGAAGCTACCAAGCTATGTTGGGGTTTTATACACCGGTTTACTGGAAAACTCTGCTTTGTAAGCATGAGTCCCCAAGTAACCAAGGAGACATATAAGACGAAAATGGCAGAGGCCCCGCTTTAGCAAGGATGTCGGTTGATTTATTGATCATAATATGTACATTGTCAAAAATATATACATAGTAGGAGCCTATGGCTTAGGTGTAGTAAGGCCGAAGATGAGCTATATTCCACGGCCGGCGAGTCTCCTCCTCTGATTTGCGTGAGTCTTTGTGCTCTCGAACATCGATGAGGTAGTATGACCCGTTGTTCAAATTCTTACTAACCACAAAGGGTCCTCCCCAAGGTGGAGACAACTTATGCATGTCAGTCTGATCTTGGATAAGCCGGAGCACCAAGTCGCCTTCTTGGAAAGTCCTGGTTTTAACCCGGCGGCTGTGATAACGCCGCAGGTCTTGCTGATAAATCGCCGAGCGAGCTGCCGCAATATCCCGTTGTTCATCTAACAGGTCTAAGGCATCCTGGGGTGCTCTTTCATTATCCGCTTCAATGTAAGCTGCCACTCGGGGCGAGTCATGAAGTATATCACTTGGGAGAACCGCTTCTGCTCCGTAGACCATGAAGAAGGGTGTGTAACTCATAGACCTATTGGGAGTGGTGTTAATACTCCATAGAACGGAAGGCAATTCCTCCACCCAACAACCCGACGTCCGCTTCAAAGGGACCATAAGCGGGGGCTTGATACCCTTTAAGATTTCCTGATTAGCTCTCTCCGCTTGACCATTAGATTGGGGGTGGTCTACCGATGACACATCAAGCCGGATGTGCTCACGTTGACAGAACTCTTCCATAGCTCCCTTGGAAAGATTCATGCCATTATCTGTTATAATGCTGTGTGGACAATCAAACCGGAAGATCACCTTTTTCATGAACTGAACCGCCATGGCCGCATCACACTTGCTCACTGGCTCTGCCTCCACCCACTTGGTGAATTTATCAACCGCCACCAGGAGGTGGGTCTTCTTATCCTTGGATCTCTTAAAAGGCCCAACCATATCCAGCCCCCAAGTTGCAAACGGCCAGGTAATTGGAATCATCCTCAACTCCTGAGCCGGAACATGAGCTCGACGTGCAAATTTCTGACAGCCGTCACACCTTCGGACCAGATCTTCCGCATCAGCAGGAGATGTTAACCAGTAAAAACCATGCCGGAAAGCCTTAGCCACCAAGGATTTTGAACCGGCATGATGACCACAATCTCCTTCGTGGATTTCACGCAACATCTCACAGCCTTCTTCAGAAGAAACACAACGTTGAAACGCCCGTGAAAAACTGCAGTGATGTAACTCGCCATTGACAATAGCCATGGACTTAGAACGCCGGATTATCTGTTTGGTTAAAACTTCGTCCTCTGGTAACTCGCCCCGGTTCATGTACGCCAAATACGGCAATGTCCAGTCAGGGATAGCATGAAGAACCGCCACCAGTCTGGTAACTTCATCCTCTCGTAACTAGCCCCTGGGCCTCTAAGCTTCAATGGTAGAGCGCCATACTCCTTGTCTTCATGGACTTCAATACGGATGAGCGTAAGCCTGTCCCTTCTGGACGGTTTACACTCATTAGTTATATCCCCAACAATTAGTGTGGGCCCCGCCCCCCTGAAAATCAGGGGGGAGATTAAAATATGGAGATTCAATGGGTGGGCTTCGCACGTCCTGGCTGCATGGCACGTCTTTGCGAGGTCTTTGCGATCTTTTGGTGGGCCCAAGCGTGATACGAGGAAGTTGTCGGAGGAGGCTCCGTTTCGATAGAATTGATCGCTCCAACGAGCGAACGCGAAGGAGCGTTTCCACTCTTCACCCATGGCCCTACGGCGGAAAGCTTTTTCAGTGGTTGATTCATCATTTGTACCCCTCTTAACTATTGAGCTCCACATGCACCCTCAGGGCGTTGACCTCGCGCGCCACTTGGAGAGCCCGCTTGCAAGCTACTCCCTCCGTTCGGAATTACTTGTCTCGGAAATGGATGTATCTAGAACTAAAATACATATAGATACATCCATTTTCGAGACAAGTAATTCCGAACGGAGGGAGTAGGATTTATTACCGCGTACGGGTCCACAATGTTCGGAAAATGATGGCACACAACGGCCCTAAACCCTGTTCCTGTTAGCCATAATCTTGACTGTTAGCGCATGCATTAGTCGTTAGCAGATTAGCCGACCGTGATCTGAGTTTGTTAAGGAGTAGTGGTTAGTCCAAATAAAAGAAAATACAGGCGTTTGAGCGCTGGGTGCGTGCGCTGCTGAACAAACCGTGCTTGTACTTAGGTAGTTCGTTCGGGCGTGGAGGCCGATGCGTGTGTGCACACCTAGTACTTAAGAGATGTAAAAGTGGCGTGTTGCCGAACAGTTTGAGCTGGAAAAAAATGCTGTATGCGCGGCCACGCCTTCATCACAGAGGCATATGTCGCCGCACATACTCGTGTGTAGAGTTTGTCTCCTTTTGTCCGGCGTTCGTGTCACCGGAGGCTGCTCGGCATTCGTTCCGGAGGGTTCGCCCCAACAAACCCACCATTGTGATCCCTAAGTACTGGTCCTCCCCCACCCTTGTCACCAAATTTTGATACAGCCCCATCAGAGTTTATCTTTGATCCATCCTTCCTCAGGCGGCTGCCACTTTTGCATCGCTTTTGCCCCATCACTCTTGACTAATGGAAGGTAAGACTGCAACTTATGTTTTCAGATGCCTAGCCCCGAATATTATATTCAGGGTGCCTAACGATGCAGTAGTAGTAGTAATCTTTTGGAGGAGCATGGCCGATCTCGGTTTTTGCATAGGAAGGTCCGACTTGAGTAATTAACGCTTGTTCCAAATGTGCATAACGTTTTTTGTGCATTATTTCCTCACTTTTTTTTATGTTTGAGCACTTCAATCATATGATTATTTTTTGGCCATCTTTCCTAAGATATGTTGTCATCATTTTGAAGTCAATCATAACTTTTTTTTTTTAAGTAATCAAGTTGCGTGTGTTTTCATGCATGCGCGGACAAGTTCTAAACTCACGCAAGCCGCCGCCTCCTCCTTCTCCTCCACAAAAAGCTAGGGTTTTTGCCTCCCGCTGCCGCCGCCGCAGGTCCGCCTACTCTCCGATGGCCTTAGGGCCATGGGGGCGCAGTGGATCTCGGCAAGGGTCGGCGGGAGGGCTCCGTTTTTAATCGTTTCTTTCAGTTTTGCTAGGGTTTGTGTCCTGCTCAGGAAGACGAGACGGCGGCGGCTCCCTGAAGATGGAATAAAGGTCTCCCCGCCTAGCCCCCGTTCCGGCGATGCGTCTAGCATCGTTGGTGGGCGTGTGGAGGTGTGTCTCCGGCGGATCTATCTTTGGTGGATTTGCTCGGATCTCATCGTTGTTCGTCTACGTTCGTGTGTCTTCGGATTGGATTTTTCTGATCTACGTTATTCTTCATCTGCGACGGTTGCTGTTCTGGTGCGCTGGTCCTACGGGGCCTTAGCACGACGACTTCCCGACTGTCTACTACAACAAGTTGTGCCCGACTCCGGCGATGGAGGGGCGATGACGGCGGCGCGCCTTCGGCTCGCTTCAGTGCTGGTAGTTGTCGCTAGGTGGTCTACGGATCTGGATGTAATTTCTATTATTTCTGGTATTCGTTGTACTGCCATGATTGAAGATGAATAGATTGGAAATTTTCTCGCAAAAAAAAAAGTCAATTTTTTTGCTTATTGTTTCAATCTGAGCATTTATTTATAATCGAATGACTTGAAGTTATTAGGAGAACTTACAGGTCTTCCAACAGGGCCGCCTCCACCTCCCAACCCTAGCCGCCTGCTGCTCCTAACCCTAGCTGCCCCTCCTCCTCACCCCTCCCCTCCTCCTTCCCTCGCTGCCGCTTGAGGCAGCCGCCGGGCAAGCCCGGGGCGCCAAGGATGGTGGCGGCGGGGACTCGGTTCCCTGCTCCTGTGTGGGGAACCCCGGATCTAGAGCGGTGGCTCCATTGGCAAGGCACGATCGACCAACAGCCGTGCGGATGGTGGATTTGGTGTCCCGGCCGCGCGGGCGGCGGGATCCGGTGGTCGCTGGCGGCCGGTGGCGGCTTCTGCGGCGGTCGGTGTGTGCAATCTGGTGCCTCCCTTCCTCCCCTGTTCGGCGTGCAGGCCAGCCTGGTTGGGCCGCACTTCCTCTTGGTTGCCGGTTCTGTACAAGAGGTGCTGCTAGTGGCAGAGATCTAGTTCGGGCGAAATCCCTGGCCGGCCATGACCAGCCGCGCCGCGCCGGCAGCGACGCCCGAGGGCACCGTTTCCCTCCTTGGAGGCGTCGGTATGGACTGATCTACTCACTTCACCTTCCCCTAGGTCTCCCGGCCGAAAGCCCTAACTCTGTTGGGCGGCGGCGGGGTTCACGGCGCCGTTCCCTTCTTGAAGGCGCCGCTTTGGGAACCTTGGGGTTGGGTGGCGCTATTGGGTGGTGGGCGACGGCGATGGTGCGGCCCTTTCCTAGCATGGATTTACGCCTGTTGCTTGGAGATGGAATCGCGTAGGTGGAGGTCGTCGGCTGGCGTCGTGGTGGTGTCAATGGCGGAGGACCTGCCTAGGCTCGCGTAGGTGGTCTTCGTTTGGCGTTGTGGTGGCGTCGAAGGAGGAGGACCTGCCAAGGTTGTCACCTCAGTCTGCTCTGAAGATGGACCGGTGGAAGATGGTGGCGATGACACATGTGAGTGCGTCAGACCGGTTTGAGCCCCAGACCCGACAGATGGCTCGGTCGGGGCCTCCGGCTTTAGGTGTTAGGCTTAGGGGAGAGGTATGCGTATCTGTCCCAGCTTGCACCCCTTCATCATTTGGATAGGAGTAGCGGCAGATGCTGCCAAGATGGCGGATTCAGGAATATTGTTGTTATACTTTGTAAGGTCCTCGAGAATAATCATTAAAATGGCCGTATGCATCTCCTAGATGCAGAGGCCAGGGGTCATCCTCCTTTTCCAAAAAAATACTTGGAAATTATTGTTTTGTGATTATGACATGGTAATCAGTAAGGTTATATTGAAAAATGTTGTTGAAGAAAAGATAGGAACGACTCCTCCCCCACGAAAAGAAAAGGCTAGGTTTCCTCTGTCTCCTGCCGGCTTCGCCACCGGCCGGCCTCGTCTCCGGTGGCCTTAGGGCCATGGCGGCATGGTGGATCCTGGCCTTTACTGGTGGGAAGGCTCCGTCCTTAGTTGTTCCTTCAAGTTTTGTTATGGTCTGTGTCTTGCTATGGAAGACGAGACGGCGGCGGTTTTATCAAGATGCAATAATGTTCTCCCCGCCTAGTTCCCGTTCCGATGATAAGTCTAGCATCATCGATAGGCGTGTGGATTTGGTGGACTTGCTCGGATCTATTCGTCGTTCGTTCACGTTCGTGTGTCTTAAGGTTCTACACTCTTCATCGGCGGCGATTGTTTGTTCTGGTGCATTTGTCCCATGGGGTCTTAGCACGACGACTTCCCGACTGTCTACTACAACAAGGTATGCCCAGCTCCGGGGAGGGAGGGGCGATGACAGCGGCGCGCCTTCGGCTCGTTTCAGTGCTTGTAGTCGTCGCTAGGTGGTCTACGGATCTGGATGTAATTTTTATTATTTCTAGTTTTCGTTGTACTACCATGATTGAAGATGGATAGATTGAAAGTTTTTTCCGCAAAGAAGAAGAAGAAGAAAAGACATATATACATAAAAGGAAAAACAAACTGCCGTTTTTTTAGAATCAACAAACTGCAGAATTACAAGGTATTGGGCCATAATTTGAACCGAGGGGCCATTTTCTTCCAGATTCTATATCGAACCAAAGTGAGTCGCCGTAGATAAATATGCTTCCATTTAGCAAATCTTGGATCTTCTTGCCTAAACTTTTTGTTTTTCCTAGATATCTAGATTTCCTCGATATTTCTAACTATTCTGAAGATTGATTTCTATCGTATCTTTAGCACGAGAAAAAATAGCATACTATAACAAAACGGCGCAACTCTTATGATCTGCTATAGCTAAGCTATATCACGCTGTTAGCGAACGATTGTAAATTAATTTATGTAGTGATACATTGCTCAGAATGGTATAGCGCGCTATTTTAAATCAGTGCTCGGGAGTGTGGAGATTCTAGGTGCACCCATTTGGAGATAGATCGCGTGAGCTATATTGAGCCGATTTGGGTGGCTGCTTAGTGCTTAGCAATATGATTAGTAATGCATAAGTGTTTTATATAGTCTCTATTGTTTGAGGATGTGCATATCCTTTTACATTCTTGTACTATACTCAACAGCTTTGCAATTAAATGGACATATGCATCAATCGATTCAACCTTCTTTCTGAAAACAAACAAACCAACTAGGTTCTGTGTGTTGCATCATGAACATGGGAAAGGACTAATAAGTACTCCCTCCATTCCACAATCTAGTGCATATAGATTTTTTTGAAAGACAAACTTTGCCAACTTTAACCAAGTTTATAGAGAAAATTGTCTACATCTACACTACCAAATATGTACATTAATAACTCATGATGTATCCAATGATATGCATTTGGTATTCTAGATGTACCTATTTTTCTCTATAAATATGTGTCGGAGTAAATAAAACCAGGGTAATGACGATCGGGTACAGTGGGCCTTAAAACCAAATCGGGCCTTGTGTTTCTTTCCGCGGAAGGAGCGTCGTGGGGGAACCCTTGAACATCTGGTACACTTTCCCCCGCTCCTGCACGAGGCGCCCGTGGCAACGGTGAAGGCCATGTCTCTACGCGTTCTTCGTGGGGCCACTCCGGGAAGGGTGCATCGGCATGCCCGGGAAGGAAGAGTTCACGCCCAAGACAGGTGGATGATGATCCATCCCCAAGGACGGTTGCCGACACTGGTGGCAGGACATGAGGTGTACAACATGACCTCCCTCATATGTTCCTGGGGAATCCGTGTGATCCAAGGCACCCATTACTGCTCCTGAAAGATTCACCTACTGCCCACCGTGGTACAGTGGCGGTACTTTGTCACCGTCGGACGAATACCGAAGGAGACAAGTCAAGATACGCTGGGGTAACATGCGGTCCCAGAAGGACGTCATCATCACTCGTACGAGCATGCCTGGGAGGCCATGCCCCTATAGTACATGCTACTCGAACCTACTCCAATGTATATTCGACCTGTCGGTGCCTTCGGCAGGGTCTCCCTAAACACTATAAATACGGGAGACCACGACCTCACCGGGGGTTGATCTTTTGGCCTCAGAAGGAAGACAAGCCGATCCTTTTAGCTTGTAAGAGACTCATTATAGCTTCATGCCATTGCAATACAAAGCAAAGCAGGAGTAGGGTATTACACCAAGGTGACCCAAACTGGGTAGTTCCTTGAATTCTTTTGTAGTTCATCCACCATATTCACTCATGAGTTAGGATCGTAGAACGCATTCAGTCCCTGACCAAACTCTCAAAGAGTTGTTGCTCACAACTCATATGCAGGTTCCTAGAAAACCGATAATATGGTCAAAGTTTGATTTATTGAAAAATCTATAGGCACTACATTATGAGACGGAGGGAGTACTAATTAGATGAAAGTCTATAGTGGAACCAGACTTACAACATAAGGGATCATATCAATGTATTCGACGGTCATGCGTGTTTGCTTATTGTTGTCATTGGAGTTGCGATACCTCATATTCTTCATGAGAACCCTACCCTTCAAAACAACTTCTTCACTCCGGCTGTCATAAGCATGAGATGGTCGGATCCGGCTTCGAACACTATCTCCTCGTCAACCATGCCGATCAGAAGAAAATACCTTTGCTCGTAGAACGTGGGGGCGGAGTCGATGATATAACGCCGGTCCCATCGTGGTGGCTCATCATTGCGGCCGAGATCACTGCACATCCACATCTCCAGCGATGTGTAGCGGATTCCTTGGTGAGGTACACATAGGCACAACTCTCCGCGCAGCTCGACCAAGCTGGATGCTACGTAGTCTAGCCCTGGGCTGCAAGGAGGTGGTAGCGCCATGATGTTGAAGGACTCGTCCTCCAAGTTAAAGCAGTTGGAATTTGCTAGTGGGCTTTTGGCCCAAAGCCCAACTAAAATTCTCTTGGCCTATTCATGCACACATGTGAGTGAAGTGAGTGAGGCTAAAGTTTAGTCCCACCTCATAAGTTGAGAGAGAGTTGCACCTCTTTATAAGGTGAGCTCTCCTACCACTTGTATGAGCATGAGAAGAGGAGACCTACACGCGCGCTCCTCCTCCTCGCCTCGCCTCATCACGCCGCGCCGCGCCGCGGGTTGCGGGATTGAGCCGAGCCGAGGATAGAGCTATGCACGTTGTCTATATTTTTGCTGCTCGGCAAAAATTAACGAGTCATTAATTAATAATTAACGGACGCATTAATTACTAAACCGTTTCTGGTTCTTTTGGATCGTGACGACTCGGACGTGGGGTTTACTCCCACGACCTACCCGGCCCGCACTATATAGTCAGGCAGACATCTACCCTAGCCGCCGCCGTTTTTCGTATGGTTTCTCACCACCGTTCCAGACCATTGCGCCGCCAAGCAAGTCTTCTCCATCCCTCCTTTCGGCGTGCACCGGGAGAAGGGACAGCAGGCCTCCGGAACCCCGCCTCTCGTGATCCTGTATGGGAGAGGGGCGATCAGGTTTTTGGGGAGCGCACTCACGCGACTGCTGGCAGCGACGACTTCGCGAACGACGACTTCTTCCCCGA
Organism: Aegilops speltoides; assembly: GCA_021437245.1. Lineage (NCBI taxonomy): Eukaryota > Viridiplantae > Streptophyta > Magnoliopsida > Poales > Poaceae > Aegilops > Aegilops speltoides. The sequence continues at coordinate 489,321,804 of CM038144.1, forward strand.
CCTCGACAACCTTATCCTCGACGACATGGGCGACAACGTCAACACCGGCGGTACTGCTCCCGCTGCACCATATGTGATTCTATCTTTCCTGTTCGAGATCGTGCTAGAATTTATGTTTCTAGTATGTGCCCTAGATGTGATCTTTTCATCTACTATGCTAGTTCGCATGATTAGTTCAATCTCTGCTATTGTAGTCATGATTTATCTTCTGTTAATTCGAATTAAATCTCGTAGTAATTTGCTCATATTTCCAACAATCCAAAAACCTGATTATAGGCAATTTGCTCCGAGTGGTTTTGCTGCGCATCTGAAGCCGCCTGCCTTTAAGGGAGCGCAATATAAGAGGTGGCGCATGAGAGCAGTCTACTGGTTTCAGACCATGGGCTGCTATGACGCCACCAAGGGCAAGCCTGAGGGTGATCTTAATCCGGCATAGCTGGAAACTTTTGAGAAGATCGGTACTCTCTTTAAAGGCGCTCTTCTGGGTGTTCTTGATGACTCCATTGTGGACTCATATATGTCGTTTGAGAACGACAAGGACATGTGGGCTGCGCTCGAGGCCAAGTTTGGTGCCTCGGACGCCGGCAGCGAGTTGTACGTCATGGAACAATTCTATGACTACAAGATGACTGATGAGCGCTCTGTTGTACAACAGGCTCATGAGATACAGTCGCTCGCAAAAGAACTTGAGTACTTCAAGTGTGTGTTGCCAGACAAATTTGTTGCCGGAGGCCTCATTGCCAAGCTTCCACCTTCGTGGAACAATTTTGCTACTTCTCCGAAACACAAGAGACAAGAGTTTTCCGTTGCGGATCTCAGTGGTACTCTTGATGTTGAAGAGAAGGCAAGAGCAAAGGACACACGCGCTCGAGTTACTGAGGGAGCTTCTAGTGCCCACATGGTACAGAAGAAGAACTTCCAGCCCAACAAGTTCAGAAACAACAAGGACAAAACTCAGGGCAAAGGCAAGTTTGATACAAAGAACAAGCCATCACATTCTACCAACTTCAAGAAGAATTCTCACAAAAAGGGGAAGGGACTTTTCCATGTTTCGGTGATCCTAATCACTAGGCTCCAAAATGTCCTAACCACTTTGAGGAGCGCGAACATGAGAAGAGCGGCAAGTCTGCTAATGTTGTCATCGGTGATACTGATATGAAGGAATCTGGGTACGGTATTCTTCCTACCATCCTTTCAGTATTTCAATCTCCTGATTGGTTAATTGACACCGGTGCCAATATACATGTTTGTGCTGATGCCTCAATGTTTTCTTCTTACCAGGGCACAGGGACTTCTCCCGTGCTGATGGGGAACGGGTCACATGCCATCGTTCGAGGTGTCGGTACGGTCGATCTGAAGTTTACTTCGGGCAAGACCGTGCGTCTGAAGAATGTTCATCATGTGCCGTCCATCAATAATAATCTCGTTAGCGGTTCCCGTTTATGTCGAGATGGTTTTAAGTTGGTTTTAAGTCCAATAAAGTTGTAATTTCCAAGTGTGGACAATTTGTTGGAAAAGGCTATGAGTGCGGAGGCTTGTTCCGCCTATCTTTGTTAGATATTTGCACTAAAGTTGTTAATAATGTTTGCCACAATAATGAGTTGGATATTTGGCATTCATGGCTTTGTCATATTAACTTTGTTTGCATGACGCGGCTAGCCAATATGAATTTAATTCCGAAAATCTCTACTGTCAAAGGCTCTAAGTGCCAAGTATGTGTGCAAGTTAAACAACCTCGCAAGTCCCATAATACTGGAGAGGAAAGAGACTTGGCGCCACTAGAGCTTATACATTCTGATCTCTGTGAGATGAATGGCGTGTTGACAAAAGATGGAAAGTGATACTTCATGACGTTGATTGATGACTCCACAAGATATTGTACTGTGTATCTTCTGAAATGAAAAGATGAGGCTTTAACTTTCTTCAAAAACTATAAAGCTGAGGCAGAGAACCAACTTGATCGAAAATTAAACGGCTTAGGTCCGATCGTGGTGGAAAGTATTTTTCCAATGAATTTGATTTGTTTTGTGCGGAACATGGTATAATCCATGAGAGGACGCCTCCCTACTCACCACAGTCTAATGGGGTGGCCGAAAGAAAGAACCGAACTCTAACTGATTTGGTTAACGCCATGTTAGACACATCGGGTCTTTCCAAGGAATGGTGGGGGGAGGCGCTAATGACTGCGTGTCATGTCCTAAACCGAGTTCCCATAAAGTATAAGACCATGACTCCATTTGAGGAATGGGAAAGAAAAAGGTTGAAACTCTCTTACCTACGTTCTTGGGGTTGTTTAGCGAAAGTCAATATACCAATTCCCAAGAAGCGCAAGCTTGGACCAAAAACCGTGGATTGTGTTCTTCTGGGCTATGCTTTTCATAGCATTGGCTATAGATTTTTGATAATAAAATCTGAGGTATCTGACATGCATGTTGGTAAGATTATGGAGTCTAATGATGCAACTTTCTTTGAGGACATATTTTCTATGAAGGATATGTCAAGTTCATCAAATCAGGAGATACCTGCTTCATCTAGTGAGGAACTCACTATAATTCCTGAAGCCACCATTGCGATGGAACACGTTGAGAATCCTGTTGAGCGTGACAATTAAACTCCTATAAGGAGTAAGAGACAGAGGACTGCAAAGTCCTTTGGTGATGATTTCATTGTGTAGCTCGTGGATGACACACCAAGGACTATTTCAGAAGCCTATGCATCTCCTGATGCTGACAACTAGAAGGATGTTGTTCGTAGCGAGATGGATTCCATCTTAGATAACGGGACCTGGGAGATCACTGACCGTCCTTATGGGTGCAAACCTGTAGGATGTAAGTGGGTGTTCAAGAAGAAGCTTAGACCTGATGGTACGATTGAAAAGTACAACGCACGGCTTGTGGCTAAGGGTTATACCAAGAAAGAAGGTGAAACCTTCTTTGATACTTACTCACCCGTGGCTAGACTGACCACAATTCGGGTGCTACTATCACTGGTTGCCTCACATGGTCTTCTCGTTCATCAAATGGACGTTAAGACGACTTTCCTCAATGGAGAGTTGAAGGAGGAAATTTACATGGATCAGCCAGATGGTTTTGTAGTACCTGGTCAGGAAGCAAAGGTGTGCAAGTTGTTAAAGTCATTATATGGACTTATACAAGCTCCTAAGGAGTGGCATGAGAAGTTCGAAAGAACATTAACTGCTGCCGGCTTTGTAGTAAATGATGGTGACAAGTGTGTGTACTATCGCCGTGGTGGGGGCGAAGGAGTTATTCTTTGTCTGTATGTCGACGGCATATTGATCTTTGGAACCAAACTTGATTTAATCAAGGCGGTTAAGGATTTCTTATCTCGTTGTTTTGAGATGAAGGATCTAGGAGTAGCTGATGTTATCTTAAACATCAAGCTGTTGAGAGATGAGAATGGTGGGATCACACTGCTTCAGTCTCACTATGTGGAAAAGGTCTTGAGTCGTTTTGGGTATAGCGACTGCACGCCTTCTCCAACTCCATATGACGCTAGTGTGTTGATTCAAAAGAATCGACGGATTGCTAGAGATCAACTGAGGTATTCTCAGATTATTGGCTCGCTTATGTATTTGGCGAGTGCCACGAGGCCTGACATCTCTTTTGATGTGAGCAAGCTGAGTCGGTTTGTGTCAAAACCGGGAGATAATCATTGGCGTGCACTTGAGAGAGTTATGCGCTACTTGAAGGGCACTGCGAGCTATGGGATTCACTACACCGGGTATCCAAGGGTACTAGATGGTTATAGTGACTCAAACTGGATATCTGATGCTGATGAGATTATGGCCACAAGTGGTTATGTTTTTACACTTGGTGATGGCGCTGTTTCCTGGAAGTCTTGCAAGCAGACCATCTTAACGAGGTCAACTATGGAAGCAGAACTCACATAATTAGACACTGCCACTGTTGAAGCAGAGTGGCTTCATGAGCTATTGATGGACTTACCTATAGTTGGAAAACCCAATACCCCCTATCTTGATGAACTCTGATAATCAAACTGTGATCGTCAAGATAAACAGTTCTAAGGACAATATGAAGTCCACAAGGCATGTGAAGAGGTGATTAAAATCTGTCAGGAAATTGAGGAACCCCGGAGTTATTACGTTGGATTATATCCAAACGTAGAAAAACTTGGTAGATCCCTTCACAAAGGGTCTATCACGTAATGTGATAGATAATGCATCAATGGAGATGGGTTTGAGACCCACCGCATGAGTTGTCCATAGTGGTAACCCACTCTATGTGATCGGAGATCCTGTGAAGTAGAAGTGGGAGACAAGCTGTTGGTCAGCTGAGAGGAGAGTATCCTTATTTCAATTATCCCACTTCGTGAAGATGCAATACTATCTTCATCTGCATGGAAGGTTGATATCTATCTTAATGTGTTCCAAGTGGCTTATTTGAGTAAGCAGAGATGTTGTCCTGCAGAGCATCTCCTAAGGAACACACCTATATGAATTTGACTCTTAACATTGCAGTCTGTGAGAAGCGGGTGCTCTCCAATAAATTCATGAAAGGCCCTGGAGTACGACGTACACGCTCCACCCGCGGGGAAGACTTGCGGCAACCCAGTATCGGTCAAGCATTTGTGTGAAACTAGTCTCGCAGAAAACTTGTAGTTCAAGGCATAGTCCACTATTCAAGTTGTGATCTAGTGTAGCATAAATCTCGAAGTGAAAGTTCAACTTCACAGTCTCCACTAAGCACCGGTATATAAACAATGTTTGGAACCAAATGGTGAAATGTGCCAATGAGACTTTGTGGGGGATTGTTGGAATTTGCTACTAGGCTTTTGGCCCAAAGCCCAACAAAAATTCTGAAATTCTCTTGGCCCATTCATGCACACATGTGATTGAAGTGAGTGAGGCTAAAGTTTAGTCTCACCTCATAAGTTGAGAGAGAGTTGCACCTCTTTATAAGGTGAGCTCTCCTACCACTTGTATGAGCATGAGAAGAGGAGACCTACACGCGCGCTCCTCCTCCTCGCTCGCCTCGGCACGCCACGCCTCGCCTCGTCATGACGAGCCGCGCCACGCCGCGCCGCGGGTTGCGGGATTGAGCCGAGATGAGGACAGAGCTATGCACGTTGTCTATATTTTTGCTGCTCGGGAAAAATTAATGAGTCATTAATTAATAATTAACGGACACGTTAATTACTGAACCGTTTCTGGTTCTTTTGGATCGTGACGACTCGGACGTGGGGTTTACTCCCACGACCTACCCGACCAACACTATATAGTCAGGCAGACGTCTACCCTAGCCGCCGCCGTTTTTTGTATGGTTTCTCACCACCGTTCCAGACCATTGCGCAGCTAAGCAAGTCTTCTCCATCCCTCCTTTCGGCGTGCACCGGGAGAAGGGACAGCAGGCCTCCGGAACCCCGCCTCTCGTGATCCTGTACGGGAGAGGGGCGATCAGGTTTTTGGGGCGCTTTTCGGCAAGAATCTGCGGCAGCGACGACTTCGCGAACGACGACTTCTTCCACGACCTCGGCAACCTCATCCTCAACGACATGGGCGACAACGTCAACGCCACCGGTGCTGCTTCCGCTGCACCGTATGTGATTCTATCTTTCCTGTTCGAGATGAAGCTAGAATTCATGTTTCTAGTATGTGCCCTAGATGTGATATATTCATCTACTATGCTAATTCGCATGATTAGTTCAATCTCTGCTATTGTAGTCATGATTTATCTTCTGTTAATTCGGATTAAATCTCGTAGTAATTTGCTCATATTTCCAACAATCCAAAAACCTGATTATAGGCAATTTGCTCCGAGTGGTTTTGTTGCGCATCTGAAGCCGCCTGCCTTTAAGGGGGCGCAATATAAGAGGTGGCGCACGAGAGCAGTCTACTGGTTTCAGACCATGGGCTGCTATGACACCACCAAGGTCAAGGCTGAGGGCGATCTTAATCCGGCACAGCTGGAAACTTTTGAGAAGATCGATACTCTCTTTAAAGGCGCTCTTCTGGGTGTTCTTGTTGACTCCATTGTGGACTCATATATGTCGTTTGAGAACGGCAAGGACATGTGGGCTGTGCTCTAGGATAAGTTTGGTGTCTCGGACGCCGGCAGCGAGTTGTACGTCATGGAGCAATTCTATGACTACAAGATGACTGATGAGCGCTCTGTTGTAAAACAGGCTCATGAGATACAGTCGCTCGCAAAAGAACTTGAGTACTTCAAGTGTGTGTTGTCGGACAAATTTGTTGCCGGGGGCATCATTGCCAAGCTTCCACCTTCGTGGAACAATTTTGCTACTTCTCTGAAACACAAGAGACAAGAGTTTTCTGTTGCGGATCTCATTGGTACTCTTGATGTTGAAGAGAAGGCGAGAGCAAAGGACACGTGTGATCGTGTTGTTGAGGGAGCTTCTAGTGCCCACATGGTACATAAGAAGAACTTCCAGCCCAACAAGTTCAGAAACAACAAGAACAAAACTCAGGGCAAAGGCAAGTTTGATACAAGTAACAAGCCATCGCATTCTACCAACTTCAAGAAGAATTCTCACAAGAAGGGGAAGGGACTTTGCCATGTTTGCGGTGATCCTAATCACTGGGCTCCGAAATGTCCTAACTGCTTTGAGGAGCGCGAACATGAGAAGAGCGGCAAGTCCGCTAATGTTGTCATCGGTGATACTGATATGAAGGAATCTGGGTACGGTATTCTTCCTACCATCCTTTCAGTATTTCAATCTCCTGATTGGTTAATTGACACCGGTGCCACTGTACATGTTTGTGCTGACGCCTCAATGTTTTCTTCTTACCAGGTCACAGGGACTTCTCCCATGCTGATGGGGAACGGGTCACGTGCCATCGTTCGAGGTATCGGTACGGTCGATCTGAAGTTTACTTCGGGCAAGACCGTGCGTCTGAAGAACGTTCATCATGTGCCGTCCATCAATAAAAATCTCGTTAGTAGTTCCCGTTTATGTCGAGATGGTTTTAAGTTGGTTTTTGAGTCCAATAAAGTTGTAATTTCCAAGTGTGGACAATTTGTTGGAGAAGGCTATGAGTGCGGAGGCTTGTTCCGCCTATCTTTGTCAGATATTTGCACTAAAGTTATTAATAATGTTTGCCACAATAATGAGTTGGATATTTGGCATTCACGACTTTGTCATATTAACTTTCGTTGCATGACGCGGCTAGGAAATATGAATTTAATTCCGAAAATCTCTACTGTCAAAGTCTCTAAGTGCCAAGTATGTGTGCAAGCTAAACAACCTCGCAAGTCTCATAAGACTGCAGAGGCAAGAGACTTGGCGCCACTAGAGCTTATACATTCTGATCTCTGCGAGATGAATGTTGTGTTGACAAAAGGTGGAAAGAGATACTTCATGATGTTGATTGATGACTCCACTAGATATTGTTATGTGTATCTTCTGAAATCAAAAGATGAGGCTTTAACTTTCTTCAAAAACTATAAAGCTGAGGCAGAGAACCAACTTGATCGAAAAATTAAACGGCTTAGGTCCGATCGTGGTGGAGAGTATTTTTCCAATGAATTTGATCTGTTTTGTGCGGAACATGGTATAATCCATGAGAGGACTCCTCCCTACTCACCTTAGTCTAATGGGGTGGCCGAAAGAAAGAACCGAACTCTAACTGATTTGGTTAACGCCATGTTAGACACATCGGGTCTTTCCAAGGAATGATGGGGGGAGGCGCTAATGACCGCGTGTCATGTCCTAAACCGAGTTCCCACAAAGCATAAGACCATGACTCCATTTGAGGAATGGGAAAGGAAAAGGTTGAAACTCTCTTACCTACGTTCTTGGGGTTGTTTGGCGAAAGTCAATATACCAATTCCCAAGAAGTGCAAGCTTGGACCAAAAATTGTGGATTGTGTTCTTCTGGGCTATGCTTTTCATAGCATTGGCTATAGATTTTTGATAATAAAATCTGAGGTATCCGACATGCATGTTGGTACGATTATGGAGTCTAATGATGCAACTTTCTTTGAGGACATATTTCCTATGAAGGATATGTCAAGTTCATCAAATCAAGAGATACCTACTTCATCTAGTGAGGAACTCACTGTAATTCCCGAACCCACCATTGCGGTGGAACACGTTGAGAATCCTGTTGAGGGTGACAATGAAACTCATATAAGGAGTAAGAGACAGAGGACTGCAAAGTCCTTTGGTGATGATTTTATTGTGTACCTTGTGGATGACACACCCAGGACTATTTCAGAAGCCTATGCATCTCCTAATGCTGACTACTGGAAGGAAGCTGTTCGTAGCGAGATGGATTCCATCTTAGCTAACGGGACCTGGGAGATCACTGATCGTCCTTATGGGTGCAAACCTGTAGGATGTAAGTGGGTGTTCAAGAAGAAGCTTAGACCTGATGGTACGATTGAAAAGTACAAGGCACGGCTTGTGGCTAAGGGTTATACCCAGAAAGAAGGTGAAGACTTCTTTGATACTTACTCACCCGTGGCTAGACTGATGACAATTCGGGTGCTACTATCACTGGCTGCCTCAGATGGTCTTCTAATTCATCAAATGGACGTTAAGACGTCTTTCCTCAATGGAGAGTTGAAGGAGGAAATTTACATGGATCAGCCAGATGGTTTTGTAGTACCTGGTCAGGAAGGAAAGGTGTGTAAGTTGCTAAAGTCCTTATATGGCCTTAAACAAGCTCCTAAGGCATGGCATGAGAAGTTCGAAAGACCATTAACTGTTGCCGGCTTTGTAGTAAATGATGGTGACAAGTGTGTGTACTATCGCCATGGTGGGGGCGAAGGAGTTATTCTTTGTCTGTATGTCGAGGACATATTGATCTTTGGAACCAAACTTGATTTAATCAAGGAGGTTAAGGATTTCTTATCTCGTTGTTTTTAGATGAAGGATCTAGGAGTAGCTGATGTTATCTTAAACATCAAGTTGTTGAGAGATGAGAATAGTGGGATCACACTGCCTCAGTCTTACTATGTGGAAAAGGTCTTGAGTCGTTTTGGGTATAGCGACTGCACGCCTTCTCCAACTCCATATGATGCTAGTGTGTTGCTTTGAAAGAATCGACGGATTGCTAGAGATCAACTGAGGTATTCTCAGATTATTGGCTCGCTTATGTATTTGGCGAGTGCCACGAGGCCTGACATCTCTTTTGCTGTGAGCAGGCTGAGTCGGTTTGTGTCAAAACCGGGAGATGATCATTGGCCTGCGCTTGAGAGAGTTATGCACTACTTGAAGGGCACTTCGAGCTATGGGATTCGCTACACTGGATATCCAAGGGTACTAGAGGGTTATAGTGACTCGAACTGGATATCTGATGTTGATGAGATTAAGGCCACAAGTGGTTATGTTTTTACACTTGGTGGTGGCGCTGTTTCCTGGAAGTCTTGCAAGCAGACCATCTTAACGAGGTCAACTATGGAAGCAGAACTCACCGCATTAGACACTGCCACTGTTGAAGCAGAGTGGCTTCGTGAGCTATTGATGGACTTACCTATGGTTGAAAAACCAATACCCCCTATCCTGATGAACTATGATAATCAAACTGTGATCATCAAGATAAACAGTTCTAAGGACAATATGAAGTCCTCAAGGCATGTGAAGAGGAGATTAAAATCTGTCAGGAAACTGAGGAACTCCGGAGTTATTACGTTGGATTATATCCAAACGTCGAAAAACTTGGCAGATCCCTTCACAAAGGATCTATCACGTAATGTGATAGATAATGCATCGATGGAGATGGGTTTGAGACCCACCGCATGAGTTGTCCATAGTGGTAACCCACTCTATGTGATCAGAGATCCCATGAATTAAGTTGAAGTGGGAGACAAGCTGTTGGTTAGCTGAGAGGAGAGTATCCTTATTTCAATTATCCCACTCCGTGAAGATGCAATACTCTCCTGATCTACATGGCAGGTTGATATCTATCTTAATTTGTTCGAAGTGGCTTATTTGAGTAAGTAGAGATGTTGTCCTGCAGAGCATTTCCCGAGGAACACACCTATATGAATTTGACTGTTTACGTCGCAGTCTGTGAGAAGTGGGTGCTCTCTAATAAATTCATGAAAGGCATTGGAGTACGACGTATACGCTCCACCCACGGGGAAGCCTTGCGGCGGCCCAATATCGGTCAAGAATTTGTGTGAAACTAGTCTTGCAGAAAACTTGCAGTTCAAGGCATAGTCCACTATTCAAGTTGTGATCTAGTGTAGCATAAATCTCAAAGTGGAAGTTCAGCTTCACAGTCTCCACTAAGCACCGGTATATAAACAATGTTTGGAACCAAATGGTGAAATGTGCCAATGAGACTTTGTGGGGGATTGTTGGAATTTGCTAGTGGGCTTTTGGCCTAAAGCCCAACTAAAATTCTGAAATTCTCTTGGCCCATTCATGCACACATGTGAGTGGAGTGAGTGAGGCTAAAGTTTAGTCCCACCTCATAAGTTGAGAGAGAGTTGCACCTCTTTATAAAGTGAGCTCTCCTACCACTTGTATGAGCATGAGAAGAGGAGACCTACTCGCTCGCCTCGCCACGCCTCGCCTCGTCACGACGCGCCGCGCCGCGGGTTGCGGGATTGAGCCGAGCCGAGGACAGAGCTATGCACGTTGTCTATATTTTTGCTGCTCGGGAAAAATTAATGAATCATTAATTAATAATTAACGGACGCGTTAATTACTGAACCGTTTCCGGTTCTTTTGGATCGAGACGACTCGGACGTGGGGTTTACTCCCACGACCTACCCGGCCCGTACTATATAGTCAGGCAGAAGTCTACCCTAGCCGCCGCCGTTTTCGTATGGTTTCTCACCACCGTTCCAGACCGTTGTGCGCCGCCAGGCAAGTCTTCTCCATCCCTCCTTTCGGCGTGCACCGGGAGAAGGGACAGCAGGCCTCCGGAACCCCGCCTCTCGTGATCCTGTACAGGAGAGGGGCGATCAGGTTTTTGGGGAGCGACTTTCGCGCGATCGGCAGCGACGACTTACGCATGACGGCGACTTCTGCCCCGACCTCGGCAACCTCATCCTCGACGATATGGACGACAACGTCAATGCCGGCGGTGCTGCTCCCGTTGCACCGAATGTGATTCTATCTTTCCTGTTCGAGATCGTGCTAGAATTCATGTTTCTAGTATGTGCCCTAGATGTGATCTGTTCATCTACTATGCTAGTTCGCATGATTAGTTCAATCTGTGCTATTGTAGTCATGATTTATCTTCTGTTAATTCGGATTAAATCTCGTAGTAATTTGCTCATATTTTCAACAAAAGCGAATGAAACCTGGATCGTCATACGCAAGAAGCGACTCCTTGATTGTCTACAGCAAGGAGCCCTTGAAGAAGGTCGCCGTTCGTCCTGTCATGATAGGGCATGGCGGTGGCACCGCCGTCTCACGCCACTGTTTGTCCTTTCCTATGGTGAGCACCTCCATCCAGAGAGCATAGTAGAAATCATCCCCGTCGGACGCGGGCTCCAAGAATCGGTAGAAGAATCAAGCAACCTTGTAGGCGTTGGAGCGAGGGTCATGGCCGAGGCCGAACGCCTGATATCCTTGGAAGTCAGGCGGGAGTCCATGTGGCTCGACAACATGCGGGCTTGGAGGAAGTGTGAGGACGCGGCGTGTGGCCGGATTGAGCACGCGCACCATGGCGTCGGCAGGCACCAGCACCAGGCTGGCACAGTGCGCGAGGTCGTGCGCCTCTCTTTTGTGGGGGAAGAAGTAGGTCGAGTCAGCCATGGCGTGTACGAGGGTGCCGGCAGCGCCTGGCTGGCTCTCGTGAGTCCACCGGTACAGGCCGGCGACGGTCACCTCTTTGGAACGAGAAGCTGCACGGCGGTCATCCCCGCTGTTTCTGATCATAGGCGCGACGAACACGGACATGTTCTGGAGACGGAGGTGCGCACGGTGGAAGGAATCGTCGTTGCCGATGGTGTCACGCCATGCCTTGCAAACACACATGAACCGTAGCAGCGACCTGACGGGGATTCGGGGCAGGATGTGCGACACGATGACCTCGTGTGGCAGGTACGGCGCCATTGTCACATTGGTGAGGGCGGTGGTGATCTCTTGCGACGGCGATGAGCACGCACGTACGGTTGCTTGAATGAATCCTTGTGATAGATCGATGTAATTAAGAAAGCACACGCCTTCCCCCACCACGCAACAACACGTCACCGACTCGTACACGTACAAGTTTATGCAAGTGAATCCTTGGTGTACACGTACACGTACGTTATTTCTCGATCGAGATATTTCTCAATTGATTAACGACTGCACCATCGGATCTACGAAGTTATTAATCCCTAATATCCAACTCGGGCGGTACAAATATTAGATCCAACGCGATGGGGTCTGGTCGTCCGGCGGCGGAGGCCACCAGCAGCATGGACATGCTACAGGAGATCCTGCTGAAGCTGCCGACCAAGGCGACGCCGCACGGTGCTGCTGCGTTTCCAAGCTGTGGCGCAGGGTCATCAGCAACCCCTCCTTCCGCAACCTCCACGCCATGGCCGGCCATGTCGTCTCCGCGGCCCAGATCTCAAAGACCTTGCTCGTCTCTGAGAGGTGCCAGGCTGGCCAGAGCGATGAGGCCGTCGTCTTCGACGTGTCTTCGGGCAAGACCATGTGCTGCGTTCCCATCCCCGGCGGCTACAGCCTAGCCAACATCTGCAACGGCCTCCTCTGCTTCGTACACCGCTATGGCCGCGACGACCCCGATCCCGAGGCGCCGGTGGTGGTGTGCAACCCCGTCACCGGCGAGACCTGGCGCCCCCAGGCGCCCCGCTAATGGTCACCCCAAGGGTTCAGACATGCACCAGTTCGCCTTGGGTTTCAGCCTCCCACAAAGGAGTACAAGCTCTTTCGCTATCGACACACTCTCTTTGCTCGAGCAGCGCGTGGAGCTGGGCGTGTACACCCTAGGCGACACCGGTGGGTGGAGGCACCACTGTTCCTCTCCCGTGTCGCCCGACGAAAATCTCGCCGCCGTTGTCGATGGACGGCAAGCTGTACGTGTTGACCAAAGGTTGGCCCAGGTACGAGATTCCGAGAAGAATATTGGCAATCGACGTGGCTACGGAGTCATACCGCACATACCGCCTCCCGGATTACGAGTGTGTTCACTTCGATAGCCCGCCGGTGGGCGTCTTTGAGCTTAGCGCCAACTATTCTTTGCTATGCATGCCCTCAACTGAAACGCCTGATACAAAGGCCATCCACTTACGGGTCATGTCGCCGCCGGAGGGCTTACAACGACGAGCAGCCAACCTGGGATCTGCGCTACAGCTTCCACATAGCACCGGGACGACCAGGCTTTGTGTTCAACAGACCATGGTCATGCTGGATTGATGATGATGGGATGTTGTGCTACGCATGCGCTGGTGTAGTACACAAGTATGACACGAGACAAGGCTCATGGACATCCAACGGAGGTTTTCTACTATGGGACGAGGAAGTAGATCTCCCAGTTGCTCCCTTGCAGTCCAAATGCCGATGGAACTTCTATGGGGGTTTCTGCCCTATCCTACTCTCTCCTCTCACCTTTGCGCTGCCCCCGTCCCAGGACGATGATGAAAACAGATACCAGTTCGAGCATGCAATGCTAAGTCTACTATGATGATGCTATCAGTAAATCAAGTGTCCCTCTTGAGCTGATCGATCAATGAAGCTAGCTACTGTTAGAAGTTATCTATGGAAGTTGTCTAATTAGTATCACGGCCTATAAAAAGTTACAATTTATACTTTGTCTGCAAATTTAATATGCTTTGTATTTGTATCCTCTGCCACCGCTACACGGAGTAGAGGAAAAGATGCCCTGGGCCTTCTCATAGTTGATCCTGAAAGACAGATTCCCACAGTTGTTCTCTTTCAGTAGGCAAGAACAGATTTCTGTCCAGAAAATAAAACATTTTGAAGATGCATCTAAACATTTCTTCACTCCATTATCAACCTAGGCTCATCAACAATTCTAAGAACTATCTGCCCTCTTGCAGGCTGCACAACTGAATGATACTCTAGACACCTGGTGCCTTCCATGGAGCAAGAGTCAGAATGTTTTTTCCGCTATCAAAATGTACTACCACATGCAAAGCCAAGAAGTAGCATCTCCACTATTTAAGAAGATCTGGAAAAGTGCTGCCATGTTAAGATATAAGATATTTCTTTGGTTACTGCTGCATGATAGAGTGAATGTCAGAAATCTTCTTGCCAGAAAGCACTTTCATCTGCCAAACTACAACTGTGAGCTCTGTAACTGTTCTTGTGAAGAAACCAGTCTACATCTCATCTGGGACTGTCCTTTTGCTCTGCAATGCTGGGATTCAATTGTTCCTTCCAAAGTCAGAGGAATAAATATTTTTGATGAGATCAACTTGCTGTCAATCAATCTGCCCAGGCAGTTTGCAATGAGCATCATCACCATGGATTGCTGGCATATTTGGATGCAGAGAAACGACAAAATTTTCAGAGCGCAAAATCCATCAGTTCAAGGGTGGAGAAAGTTACTCAAAGATGATCTGAAGTTGTTAATTCGAGAACCAAAGAGAAGCACAGAGAAGCTTTCAATGGATGGATTACAGATAATCTAAATTACTTGATCATGAACTCTCCTAGAGCTGGTATTGGTTAGATGGCTCCGGTTGTACTTTCTTTATTTGTTTGTAAATAACTTTGTTATGCTTTGAATGAAAATTATCGAGAACGATTGTTCTACGGTTTTCGGTTCAAAAAAAAGATAACTCAGAGGAGAGGGTGACTCGCAAAGCATTGGAAGTTTGGTTCGTGTCAACCAACGACCAGGTGACGGATGGAGCGAGTAAGCCCATCAATACACCACAACTTGTGATTGAGGGAAGTATAAGATCTTGGAGGAGCTGTACAGGCTTACATTTGGTGCGGATATGAGGAGAGGAGCCAAAGATAAGCTATGGAGCATAGAGTTGACTTGGCACATGCACCCAAAACCATCGGACAATTCCAGCTAGTGCCGCCAAGAGGGTACCTGTCTTTGTAAGCAGCGTGGCTTGTTGAAAAAAGGTACCTAGGGTCAGAGCATCGATCCATGAGGGTACACGTACGTGCTAGTTTGCGTTCCAGTTCATCTTATATCTCAGTCTTGTGCATGTTTCATGCTAGAGTTTCCTGCAGGCATGCATGCATGCATGCAACAGTGTTCGAGTGAACAGCAAAAAACTATCACATTACGGGTCATCGTTCCAAAAAACTACCGCTTTTTTAATCTTTTCAAAAAACTACCACAAAATTGTTCTGCTGTTCCAAAAACCCAAATGACCATCCGACTTAGAATTAATCATGTTTATGCATGCAACAGTGTTCACTAGGTAATCGTATAAGTGTGCTCGTGTTGTGTTGTTGAAATTAACACTGTACCCGCCATGCATATATATGTGCATGCATATGTACGTGGAATAAAAGTATGTTGAAGTTGTCTAACAATGTGCTGTGCATGCGTGGCAGCTTCTGCCTTTTCTTTTTCTTTGGACGCCAATTACGCCCACACGTGTAGCATATTAGACATTCGTCCACACATCAAGTGTGGCGTGAGCAGGAGGCAGCCTACACGGGCCGTGTGTGTTTAACATTAGAATTGCCCACACGTATGGGTGCAACTACTTGTGCCACAAGCCCAACAAGTACTACTCATCTTCACCCCGCGCGTGTGCCACGAAGCAAAAATGCCACACGCCCCGACGCAGCTACGTTATACGCATTCGCTGGATGGCGATTGTTGCCATCCGGGATGACGGATGTAGTTATCCGGGATGGTAAATGTACTTGTAAAAGCATGACAACTCTATCTGTTTTGGTTAACTGTAGTTGACATGCCTAATTTATGGTAGTTGTCGCATGTAATCAAATCATAGTTACCCTGTGTGATTAACTACTTGGCACATATGGTCAAACAGTAGTTGTCATGTGTGTTTATTTAATTGCCTTGTGTGGTCCAACCATAGTTGCCATGTACGGTTAATCACAGTTGCCATGTGTTTATCTGGTTACCACGTACGCGCAACTGCAGTTGCCGTCTAGCAATGAATCATAGTTGCCATGTGTGTTTACCTAGTTGCCACGTACGCGTAACTACAGTTGCCATTCAATAACATGCGAGTGTCGTGTGGGCGAAAAGCAGTTCGCCCACACGCGCGTGGTCTAGGTGTTGGCTGTCTATGTGCAGAAACTAATTCGCCCACAGAGCGCAGCTGGCAAACCGCGTGCTGCGGGGAGTGTGGGCGAACTCTGCAACGCCCACACACCAACCTCTTCCTGCATAGCACACAAATTCTTCCTCAAGTGTGAAGATTCGTGCAAACCCGACTGAACGGTGATCCACGCGTGTGGGCGAGTTGCAAAACTGCCACACGTGTGGGCGTTAATATTTTTGTTTTGTTTTGAAGAACGTTAGAGTATCACATGAACTAAGATTCGGTGGGAACTGATGAAAACCATGCAAAATAATGTTTTAAAGTCTCAAAAAATTCTTAAAACCCAAGCATATTAATAGTGTAATGTTCTATTAGCATGTGAAATTCCCAAGTTCAAACACATTGCAGTTTATGAGGTACGGACAAAAGAATATCGACATTGAATATTGCGGGAGGCCACTAGTAGCATGGATATGCTACAGGAGATCCTGCTGAAGCTGCCGGCCAAGGACGTCGCACGGTGTTGCTGCGTTTCCAAGCTGTGGCGCTGGGTCGGCAGCAACTCCTCCTTCCGCAACCTCCACGCCATCCGCGGCCCATATCTCAAAGACCTTGCTCATCTCTGAGAGGTGCCAGGCCGGCCGGAGCGATGAGGCCGTCATCTTCGACGTGTCGTCAGGCAAGACCATGTGTTGCGTTCCCACCCCCGGCGGCTACAGCTTAGCCAACATCTGCAACGGCCTCTTCTGCTTCGTACACCGCTATGGCCGCGACGACCCCGATCCTAAGGCACCGGTGGTGGTGTGCAACCCCGTCAACGGCGAGATCCTGGCGTTCCCGGTGCGCCTCCGCTGATGGTCACCCCCAAGGGCACGTACAGCACCAATTCGCCTTGGGATTCGGCCCTCCCAGCAAGGAGTACTAGCTCTTCTGGCTGTCGAAGAACTCTCTTTCCTCCAAGAAGCGCGTGGAGGTGGACACCTACACCCTAGGCGATTTCGACGCATGGCTGCTACGTCTCGAGCTTGCGTTGGTTTTCCCTGAAGAGGAAGGGATGATGCAGCATAGTAGCGTAAGTATTTCCCTCAGTTTTTGAGAACCAAGGTATCAATCCAGTAGGAGGTCACGCGCAAGTCCTCGTACCTGCACAACACGATAGCAACTTCGCAACCAACGCTCGGGGTTGTCAATCCCTTCACGGTCACTTACGAGTGAGATCTGATAGAGATAATATTTTGGTATTTTGATAGATAGATGCAAAGTAAAAAGTAAAGGCAAAGTAAAAGCAAAGCAAGTAAATAAAGTGATATAGATTGATATGATGAGAATAGACCCGGGGGCCATAGGTTTCACTAGTGGCTTCTCTCAAGAGCATAAGTATTCTACGGTGGGTGAACAAATTACTGGTGAGCAATTGACAGAATTGAGCATAGTTATGAGTATATCTAGGCAATGATCATGTATATAGGCATCACGTCCGTGACAAGTAGATCGAAACGATTCTGCATCTACTACTATTACTCCACTCATCGACCGCTATCCAGCATGCATCTAGAGTATTAAGTTAAAAACAGAGTAACGCTTTAAGCAAGATGACATGATGTAGAGGGATAAATTCATGCAATATGATAAACAAACCATCTTGTTATCCTCGATGGCAACAATACAATACGTGCCTTGCAACTCTTTCTGTCACTGAGTAAGGACACCGCAAGATTGAACCCAAAGCCATGCACTTCTCCCATTGCAAGAACTACCAATCTAGTCAGCCAAACAAAACGGATGATTCGAAGATACTTGCAAAGATAACTCAATCATACATAAAAGAATTCAGAGAAGAATCAAATATTTTCCATAGATAATACTGGATCATAAACCCACAATTCATCGGTCTCAACAAACACACCGCAAAAATAAGATTACATCGAATAGATCTCCACGAGAGAGGGGGAGAACATTGTATTGAGATCCAAAAAGAGAGTAGAAGCCATCAAGCTACTAGCTATGGACCCGAAGGTCTGAAGTAAACTACTCACACTTCATCGGAGGGGCTATGGTGATGATGTAGAAGCCCTCCGTGGTGGATGCCCCCTCCGGCGGAGCTCCGGAACAGGCCCCAAGATGGGATCTCGTGGATACAGAAGGTTACGACGGTGGAATTAGGTTTTTGGCTCCTGTTCTGATCATACGGGGATACGTAGGTATATACAGGAGGAAGGAGTACGTCGGTGGAGCTTCGAGGGGCCCACGAGGCAGGGGGCGCGCCCAGGGGGGAGGGCGCGCCCTCCACCCTCGTGACCGCCTCGTGGCTTTCTTGACGGAGGGTCCAAGTCTCCTGGATCTTATCTGATGAGTAAATCACGTTCCCGAAGGTTTCATTCCGTTTGGACTCTGTTTGATATTCTCTTTCTTCGAAATACTGAAAAAGGCAAAAAACTGCAATTCTGGGCTGGGCCTCCGGTTAATAGGTTAGTCCCAAAAATAATATAAAAGTGGAAAATAAAGCCCATTATAGTCCAAAACAGTAGATAAAGTAGCATGGAGCAATAAAAAATTATAGATACGTTGGAGACGTATCAATGACGCCATCATTCGTTTCTCTCTCCGTGTCGCCCGACAAAAATTTCCTCACCAGTTGTGATCGACGACAAGTTATACGTGGCGAGCAATGGCTGAAAGCATGGCTACGGCAGAAATGAGATTGCCAAAAGAATATTGGTGATTGATGTGGCGATGGAGTCGTGCCGCACGTACCCACTTCCAGACTACGAGTGTTTTCGCTTTGAGAGCCCGCCGGTGGGTGCCTTTGAGCTCAGTGGCCGGCTGTGCTTCGCCGCGCATGCCCTCAGCTGTAGACCGCCTGAAACTAATGTCATCCACTTTTGGGTCACATCATAGGTCTCCTCGGCAGCGCCCATACGTTTGGCTGGCCCACTGGCCTTTTTTTGGTCGGTTGGTCGATCGATTAGTTCGTTCGTTATTGTTCCTGATTTTTTCATTTGTTTTTGTTTTTCACTTTGCTTTCTTTGTTTCTTCCGCTTTTTGATTTATTTGCTTCCTCTATTTTTTCACCAGCTTGTCTTCTTTTTTGGATTTGACTGTATTTTCCAGTGTTTGCATCCGTTTTCACTGTTTTCATCCTTTTCCGTAGTTTTTCCACAAATATGTTTTGATGCGTATTTCCTTTCTCATAGACATTATACATTTTTGGTATAATTTAAAACATTTTTTATAGTTGTTTATCTTTTTTGAATACATTATTAACAGCTTTTGATGTGTAATTTTTTCCATATACCTTCTCTATTTTTATACACCCGGAACATTTTATACATGTCTATTTTTTCATCCACGTTGTATATTCTTTCGTATATATCTGAAACACTTTAATACTCATTTAAAAAAATACATGGGAATTGTAAAATATATGTGGCTGATTTGGTTTGAATTTGTATAGTTTTTTAATATGTGTTAAACATTTTGCATATTCTGATATGTAACTTTGTGCTCCCGTATGGAGATCGACATGGTGAACGGGCCAATAATTGTGTTAGCTAGAGGTTTTGCGGTTTTTGGAAGCTTCTATGGACCGGTTCGTTGAACCTTCTATCGGTTTTGGTCAGTTTTGAGAAGATTCCACACTGTTTTTTTAAAAAACTGTATTTATTCTTTACCTTTTTTGGCTTTCTTTTGGAAATACATTTCTACTTTTTTACTACACACTGAACAGTTCTTATTTACACGATGATCCTCTTTTACATACACGTTGAATTTTTTTCAAATACATGATGAGTACTTTTCTATAAAATCAGTGCCTGGATACGTGTCCACACCAATGACCATGCATGTATAAGCCAAAGCTAACTATGGAACATCTATGGTTGACTTCTCCTGCCCTCCAAATAATATGCATCTGCAATACAATACGTGCCCAACGACCTAAGCAACTACAACATGCATGGCCATGGCATGAAAGTCATCATACAGCATATCTTCAGCGCATTCCAGCCACTAGTATCCCGCTATTCTGTGTGCGGAGCTTGTTTGAAATATGGATGCCCATCAAATATTGAAACTCGCCGGGCGTATATCTGGCTCTAAACATTTTGTTGGCTAGCGCATAGAGGTTCAGAGCATCAATAAGGAAAGGGTACACGTACGTAGATGAATTTTGTTATAGTTTATGTTAAGCTGTAGAATCAAACTCGAACGATCGATCATGGGATCAACACACTTGCATCAATAAGGGCAAGGTTACTCGTACGTATGTGCAACCAGGCTATAAATGCAACCTCCCACGCAGCCCAAACGCACAACACCTACAAACCCTTCCTATCTATTGTAAGCCTTGCTTCCTCTCGACCAAAGCTTTCGCAATGGCGCCATCAACCAAGCTCTTCCTCCTGCTCCTCGGCCTGAACTTGATGGTCACCGCTGTGCACGGTGGCTGCGGACCCCACTGCCCGACCCGACCCCACCGCCGCCTCCATCGACCAACGGCGGCAAGTGCCCGATCGACACGCTGAAGCTGGGCGTTTGCGCCAACGTGCTGAACCTGCTGAAGCTCGGGCTTGGTGTGCCGCCCAACGAGCGTTGCTGCCCGCTGCTGGCCGGTTTGGCCGACCTTGACGCCGCTGTGTGCCTCTGCACCGCCATCAGGGCCAAGGTTCTCGGCGTAATCAACCTCAACGTCCCTGTTGACCTCATCCTCCTCCTCAACCAGTGCCACAAGACTTGCCCGCCCGGCTTCACCTGCCCGCTCTGAACAATCGATGGACTCGTCCAAGCATGGCATGCTGCGTACACATGCCATGCATGCAGCTTTCTATATACTACTCCAGTTTGTGTTTCAGTTCATCTATATGTCTCATGCGTGCCTAAGTTCCCTGTCATGCATTAGCATTATGCATGCATGCAGTGATCACTTGGTAGATACGTAAACGTAAGCGCGTGTAAGTGTGTCATGCTGTGGTGCCCAAATAAATGACCCACGTAACCTGGGCTTCGTATCATCGTCTGAAATACTGTACCGGGCGGCTATATGCCCCTATATCTGAAATCTGGTGAAGTTGTGTAAACTCGAGCTGTGTGTTACATATATACTGCCGCCTCATAGTCCACTCCTAAAACATATACATGCACCGAGATCAAAGCCAACCCTAAGTTTTATATGGATCATTGGAAGAGAAACAGAAATAGATCGAATCAAGGATGGAATAATTTAGTATTGACGAGCGACGTGCAGATACATGGCAAGGGAGCTGTGATGCAAGACCATGAAGCAATGATCTTTGTATCGGCCTGGCAGTTCATATCGTCCTTACATGCAATTATAGACCCAGAAACTTCTCGAAGTGTAGTCAAAATGTTTAGAGTGGCATCTTCTTTGCATGGAAGTCATTGCAAAAGAAGTGGAAGCTGCTTATGGCTTGCTGCGACCATAGGCGGGAGAGTGTTCCTTTGTCTCGCATGGCGCAGTTTCCTTCTTGTGTATCGGTCAAACTAGTTTGTGCAATTCAGAATGCTAGATGAAGTGGGTTGAAAGTGAGCCTGAGTTGAGCTGAGCATGTAGCGGGTTTTAGAGTATGCGGGGATTGTAGTTTTATTTGGGCCTCCATAACTTAGCCTAGTCTAATCGTTAGAAGAAGATTGGAATGCGTCCCAAGGGTTGAAAACAAAGAGGATATAAGTCTTCCAGACTTTCCCCCGATTAAACCAAAAATCATTTATTATTTTTGGTTGTCTTGTGCAATTCCTTTCCCTGCCGAAACATTTTCGTTTCAAATCAGGTTGTTCTTTAGCTTGTACACACTTCATGTGAAGGATAGCGGGCGTACCGCCCGAAGAGCGTATTGGGTGGTTGATGTTTGGGTGGCATTATTTGCATTTTACTTTTAATCTTCTCTCTCTCTCTCTCTCTCTCTCTCTCTCTCTATATATATATATATATATATATATATATATATATATAATGTTTTGCTTTCTTCACCTTTTATTTGCATTTATGTTTACTTTCTTCATTTTCTGTTATGTTATAGTTTTTTTCATTTTTTCTTCTTTTATTTTTGGAAAATACATGAACATATCTCTACCTAATAATAAAGCAAATTGGGTTTCTGCCGTACGTCATCGGCATTTTACAGAAAAACCCATATGATATTAAGTAATTAACCTGCAGTCCAGTAAATAAGTGAAAAAAAATGTTTCGTATTTCTAATCCACCCTGGGCTGCGTGTGCGGTTTGCCAACAAAAACCAACCCAGAGTCGTGCGTCCGCGCCTCCCGATCTGGATCCTCCGCCTCCCCGCCGCCGGTCCGCATCCTTCGCCACGCCATCCCCGTGTGCCGGCCTACCTCCTCTCCACCGCGCCCTCCTCCCCACACCACGGCCTGCCTCCTCTTCGCCGCACGTGGTTCGCCGACACCGAGGCCCAGGCCGCAGCGCTCCAGGCCCGCGCCGGCCGGCTGGAGCGCACGCCGCCGACCACGATCGGGCTGCTCAACACGCTCCTCGCCGCCGTGGGCAACGGCTGGGAGGAGGAGGACGCGCGGGAGGCGGGGCAGCGGCGTAATTAGCGCGTGTTGGATCCAGCCGAGGCTGAGGAGCCCGCGAGATCCCGTGACAGGGGTCTACTCGTCGTCCTCTTGCGCGAGACGACTGAGGGACGCGGCGGCGCGGGTTTGACTCCAGAGAACGGCGACAATCCGGCTGCCACTGGATGAATCCAGGCGGAGGAGGGTCAGGGAGGCGCGCGGGGGAGGCCGTCGAGGTTTGGGGGCGCCGGATCCAAAGTTCGGGGTGGCGCCATGGTTGCTCGGTGAGCTCCTGCAAGGGAAAGGGAACATGAGCGGCGAGGAGACTCTGCTATTCACCGGAGATAAGAAGAAGAAGATGAAGACGCAGACCGGTGAGTATAGATCAAGCACACAAAAAACAGAGGGATTTATTAAGAAAAAAGAAGAGAAACAAATCCACCAGCAAACCATGGAGCAGCTCCAAAGAGGACACCAAGAACCAGGCCAAGCATGGAGCAGCGGGGAGAGAATCTAGGCTGCAGACGCCCCAGCCAGCGGCGCCTCTTGCTAACTACTGACTACCTACAAGGGAGGCCAGAGGGAGAGGGGAGGGGAACGGAGGAAGAAAAGAGGAAAGCTTGGAGAGAGACAGGCGGAGAGCACGAGGAGGAGCTGGTTCACGCTGGCTACTGCCTCCGTCGTTCTCCGTATGTGGTTATCCCACAAATATGATTTTTTTAGGCCAACAAATGGAAGAATGCGTGTGCATCCCTCAAAAGTGTGCTTGCTTTTTTTTTAATAAGTGCACGTGTTTTTCTAGAAAAAGAGCCTACCGTCTGCGTAAAATGCTTGTGTTTGGGCCTAGTTCAAAAAGAAAGAAAAGAAATATAATCTTGCGAGCCAAACAACCAACATTTTCTAAAAAAATACAACATAGTAAAAACTTATTTTTTCGAACATTAATAAAAAGTTATATATAAACAATCACACTTCAATGCACCACCACTCTTGTTGCAATTGACAGTCTCAGAGGATTGTTGTGAAACAAACAAATCAGGCACTCTCTTAGCCCGTTTTGAACCACACTTTTTGTTCTCTGTTTAATTTGAGAAAGTGCCCAATTTTCTAAAATTTAAATGGAGTATATGTCTCAGACCACAAGTAATTTTAATACGGTTCTAAAAAAACAGTAATTTTCATACGTTTTTTCTGTAACGATGCATGGACATTCAGACAAAGAGATGATATGTCCAATTTATTGGTTGAATAATCTAA
Source organism: Aegilops speltoides (assembly GCA_021437245.1). Lineage (NCBI taxonomy): Eukaryota > Viridiplantae > Streptophyta > Magnoliopsida > Poales > Poaceae > Aegilops > Aegilops speltoides. The sequence continues at coordinate 489,345,731 of CM038144.1, forward strand.
ATGTTTTAACTAATATAATTTGTATATTAGTATAATTATTGTATGTATTATATTCTCATTGGTTTGATTTGAAGTCGCTATTTTATCATCCCGTTGCAACGCACGGGCCCTTTTGCTAGTTTATATTTATATTTATTTAAAGCATGTGAACATATATTTAGATGTTCATGAGTAACTCTTCTTAAAAATATGTTTTTTATTTAGGAATACATTTCTTTTGAGGGAATACATTTTAAGCATGAAATGACCACTTCATTCAAATATATGAATATTTATAGTGAGGTACATGAACATTTTTCAAATAGTTTTTCCATATATGATTTTATCCATCTTTCAAACTAGCATAAGCATTTGTTTCTAAAACATATTAAATAAAAAACATACTTTCTAACAAATAGAAAATATTAGTAGATGTGCTGCACAATTAAGCATATTAAGGATCTTTTGGGCTCAATGCCCACTATCCTTTGCATAAAACGTTGAATAGGATTACTCATTCATCCTTGCATATACTAGAAATTCGTGAGCTGCAAATTAGTCCATAAAAAATATAACAAGATTCATCCTTGCATAAACTAGTAATTAATCAGTTTCCTTCGGATTAGTTATAGTGTGGGTCTTTGCAAACAACAAACGGTACACTCATTTATTTTACCTAGACTAGAAGCTCAACAGCGGCATACAACATTGCCGTGGATAAAGTGCAAATGATTTCAATTTTACTAATTCTCAGTGTCCTAATACTTTTAAAGTATTTTTTTGCGGGGACTAACCAACTAGGTTCTAGTAGTGTGTGTTGCATCATGAACATGGGAAAGGACTAATAAGCACTCCCTCCATTCCACAATCTAGTGCATATAGATTTTTCTGAAAGACAAACTTTGCCAACTTTGACCAAATTTATACAGAAAATTGTCTACATCTACACTACCAAACATGTACATTAACAACTCATGATGTACCCAATGATGTCCATTTGGTATTCTAGATGTACCTATTTTTCTCTATAAATATAAGTCGGAGTAAATAAAACCAGGGTAATGACAATCGGGTATAGTGGGCCTTAAAAACAAATCGGGCCTTGTGTTTCTGTCCGCAGAAGGAGCATCATGGGGGAACCCTTCAACATCCAGTGGACTTTCCCTGCTCCCGCGCGAGGCGCCCGTGGCAACGGTGAAGGCCGTGTCTCTACGCGTTCTTCGTGGGGCCACTCCGAGAAGGGTGCGTCGGCATGCCCGGGAAGGAAGAGTTCACCCCAAGACAGGAGGACGATGATCCATCCCCGAAGGACGGTTGCCGACACTGGTGGCGGGACATGGGGTGTATGACAGGACCTCCCTCATATGTTCATGGGGAATCTGTGTGATCCAAGGCATCCATTACTTGTCCTGAAAGATTAACCTACTGTCCACCGCGCGTCACTGCCAGACAAATACCAAAGGAGACATGTAATTATGCGGGGGTAAACATGCGGTCCCAGAAGGACGTCATCATTTCTTGTACGAGCATGCCTGGGCGGCCATGCCCCTATAGCACAGGCCACGCGAGCCTACTCCAATGTATATTCGACCAGTCGGTGCCTTCGGCAGGGTCTCCCTTAACACTATAAATACGGGAGACCACGACCTCACCGGGGGTTGATCTTTTGGCCTCATAAGGAAGACAAGCTGATCCTTTCAGCTTGTAAGAGACACATTATAGCTTCATGCCATTGCAATACAAAACAAAGCGGGAGTAGGGTATTACACCAAGAAGGTGACCGGAACCTGGGTAGTTCCTTGCGTTCTTTTGTAGTTCATCCACCATATTCACACATGACTTAGGATCGTAGAACGCGTTCAGTCCCTGACCAAACTCTCAAAGAGTTGTTGCTCACAACTCATATGTAGGTTATTAGAAAACCGATAATATGGTCAAAGTTTGACTTATAGAAAAATCTATATGCACTACATTATGACACGGAGGGAGTACTAATTAGATGATCATAGTCTATAGTGGAACCAGACTTACAACATAAGGGATCGTATCAATGTATTCAACGGTCATGCGTGTTTGTTTATTGTTGTCATTGGGGTTGCGATACCTCATGTTCTTCATGAGAACCCTACCCTTCAATACAACTTCTTCACTCTGGCAGTCATAGCGCATGAGATGGTCGGATCCAGCTTCAAACACACTCTCCTCGTCAGCCATGCCGATCAGACGAAAATACCTTTGCTCGTAGAACGTGGGGGTGGAGTCGATGATATAACGCCGGTCCCATCGTGGTGGCTCATCATTGCGGCCGAGATCACTGCACATCCACATCTCTAGCGACGCGTAGCGGATTCCTTGGTGAGGTACACATAGGCACAACTCTCCGCGCAGCTCGGCCAAGCTGGATGCTGCGTAGTCTAGCCCTAGGCTGCAAGGAGGTGGTGGCGCCGTGATGCTGAAGGACTCGTCCTCCAAGTTAAAGAGAATGAAACCTGGAGCGTCATTCACAAGAAGCGACTCCTTGATTGTCCAGAGCAAGGAGCCCTTGAAGAAGGTCGCCGTTAAATCCTGTCATGATAGGGTATGGCGGTGGCGCCGCCGTCTCACGCCATTGTTTGTCCTTTCCGATGGTGAGCACCTCCATCCAGAGAGCATAGTAGAAATCATCCCCGTCGGACGTGGGCTCCAAGAATCGGTAGAAGAATCGAGCAACCTTGTAGGCGTTGGAGCGAGGGTCATGGCGAGGCGAACGCCTGTTATCCTTGGAAGTCAGGCGGAGTCCATGTGGCTCGACAACATGCGGGCTTGGAGGAAGTGTGAGGACGCGGCGTGTGGCGGATTGAGCACGCGCACCATGGCGTCGGCAGGCACCAGCACCAGGCTGGCACAGGCGCGAGGTCGTGCGCCTCTCTTTGTGGGGAAGAAGTAGGTCGAGTCAGCCATGGCGTGTACGAGGGTGCCGGCAGCGCCTGGCTGGCTCTCGTGAGTCCACCGGTACAGGCGGCGACGGTCACCTCTTTGGAACGAAGCTGCACGGCGGTCATCCCGCTGTTTCTGATCATAGGCGCGACGAACACGGACATGTTCTGGAGACGGAGGTGCGCGACGGTGGAAGGAATCGTCGTTGCCGATGGTGTCACGCCATGCCTTGCAAACACACATGAACCGTAGCAGCGACCTGACGGGATCCGGGGCAGGATGTGCGACACGATGACCTCGTGTGGCAGGTACGGCGCCATTGTCACATTGGTGAGGGCGGTGGTGATCTCTTGCGACGGCGATGAGCACGCACGTACGGTTGCTTGAATGAATCCTTGTGATAGATCGATGTAATTAAGAAAGCACACGCCTTCCCCCACCACGCAACAACACGTCACCGACTCGTACACGTACAAGTTTATGCAAGTGAATCCTTGGTGTACACGTACACGTACGTTATTTCTCGATCGAGATATTTCTCAATTAATTAACGACTGCACCATCGGATCTACGAAGTTATTAATCCCTAATATCCAACTCGGGCGGTACAAATATTAGATCCAACGCGATGGGGTCTGGTCGTCCGGCGGCGGAGGCCACCAGCAGCATGGACATGCTACAGGAGATCCTGCTGAAGCTGCCGACCAAGGACGTCGCACGGTGCTGCTGCGTTTCCAAGCTGTGGCGCAGGGTCATCAGCAACCCCTCCTTCCGCAACCTCCACGCCATGGCCGGCCATGTCGTCTCCGCGGCCCAGATCTCAAAGACCTTGCTCGTCTCTGAGAGGTGCCAGGCTGGCCAGAGCGATGAGGCCGTCGTCTTCGACGTGTCTTCGGGCAAGACCATGTGCTGCGTTCCCATCCCCGGCGGCTACAGCCTAGCCAACATCTGCAACGGCCTCCTCTGCTTCGTACACCGCTATGGCCGCGACGACCCCGATCCCGAGGCGCCGGTGGTGGTGTGCAACCCCGTCACCGGCGAGACCCTGGCGCTCCCCAGGGCGCCTCCGCTAATGGTCACCCCCAAGGGTTCAGACATGCACCAGTTCGCCTTGGGTTTCAGCCCTCCCACAAAGGAGTACAAGCTCTTTCAGCTATCGACACACTCTCTTTGCTCTGAGCAGCGCGTGGAGCTGGACGTGTACACCCTAGGCGACACCGGTGGGTGGAGGCACCACTCGTTCCTCTCCCCGTGTCGCCCGACGAAAATCTCGCCGCCGTTGTCGATGGACGGCAAGCTGTACGTGTTGACCAAAGGTTGGCCCAGGTACGAGATTCCGAGAAGAATATTGGCAATCGACGTGGCTACGGAGTCATACCGCACATACCGTCTCCCGGATTACGAGTGTGTTCACTTCGATAGCCCGCCGGTGGGCGTCTTTGAGCTTAGCGGCCAACTATTCTTTGCTACGCATGCCCTCAACTGGAAACGCCCTGATACAAAGGCCATCCACTTCTGGGTCATGTCGCCGCTGGAGGGCGACAACAACGAGCAGCCAACCTGGGATCTGCGCTACAGCTTCCACATAGCACCGGGACGACCAGGCTTTGTGTTCAACAGACCATGGTCATGCTGGATTGATGATGATGGGATGTTGTGCTACGCATGAGCTGGCGTATTACACAAGTATGACACGAGACAAGGCTCATGGACATCCAACGGAGGTTTTCTACGATGGGACGAGGAAGTAGATCTCCCAGTTGCTCCCTTGCAGTCCAAATGCCGATGGAACTTCTATGGGGGTTTCCGCCCTATCCTACTCTCTCCACTCACCTTTGCGCTGCCCCCGTCCCAGGACGATGATGAAAACAGATACCAGTTTGAGCATGCAATGCTAAGTCTACTATGATGATGCTATCAGTAAATCAAGTGTCCCTCTTGAGCTGATCGATCAATGAAGCTAGCTACTGTTAGAAGTTATCTATAGAAGTTGTCTAATTAGTATCACGGCCTATAAAAAGTTACAATTTATACTTTGTCTGCAAATTTAATATGCTTTGTATTTGTATCCTCCGCCACCGCTACACGGAGTAGAGGAAGAGATGCCCTGGGCCTTCTCATAGTTGATCTGATTGCACAGAGATAAATCAGAGGAGAGGGTGACTCTCAAAGCATTGGAAGTTTGGTTCGTGTCAACCAACGACCAGGTGACGGATGGAGCGAGGAAGCCCATCAATACACCACAACTTGTGATTGAGGGAAGTATAAGATCTTGGAGGGAGCTGTACAGGCTTACATTTGGTGCCGGATATGAGGAGAGGAGCCAAAGCTAAGCTATGGAGCATAGAGTTGACTTGGCACATGCACCCAAAACCATCGGACAATTCCAGCTAGTGCCGGCCAAGAGGGCACCTGTACTGTAAGCAGCGTGGCTTGTTGAAAAAAGGTACCTAGGGTCAGAGCATCGATCCATGAGGGTACACGTACGTGCTAGTTTGCGTTCCAGTTCATCTTATATCTCAGTCTTGTGCATGTTTCATGCTAGAATTTCCTGCAGGCATGCATGCATGCATGCAACAGTGTTCGAGTGAATAGTAGGTGACGGATGGAGCGAGGAAGCCCATCAATACACCACAACTTGTGATTGAGGGAAGTAAAACTACCACATTGCATGTTTCATGCTAGAATTTCCTGCAGGCATGCATGCATGCTACGGAATAGTAAAACTACCACATTACGGGTCATCGTTTCAAAAAACTACCGCTTTTTTAATCTTTTTAAAAAACTACCACAAAACTGTCCTGCTGTTTCAAAAAACCCAAATGACCATCTGACTTAGAATTAATCACGTTTATGCATGCAACAGTGTTCACTAGGTAATCGTATAAGTGTGCCGTGTTGTGTTGTTGAAATTAATACTGTACCCGCCATGCATATATATGTGCATGCATATGTACGTGGAATAAAAGTATGTTGAAGTTGTCTAACAATGTGCTGTGCATGCGTGGCAGCTTCTGCCTTTTCTTTTTCTTTGGACGCCAATTACGCCCACACGTGTAGCATATTAGACATTCGTCCACACATCATGTGTGGCGTGAGCAGGAGGCAGCCTACACGGGCTGTGTGTAAGCGAACATTAGAATTACCCACACGTATGGGCGCAGCTATTTCGTGCCACAAGCCCAACAAATACTACTCATCTTTACCCTGCGCGTGTGGCATGAAGCAAAAATGCCACACGTCCTGACGCAGCTACGTTATACGTACCCGCTGGATGGCGATTAAGTTGCCATCCGGGATGACGGATGTAGTTATCCGGGATGGTAAATGTACTTGTAAAAGCATGACAACTCTATCTGTTTTGGTTAACTGTAGTTGACATGCCTAATTTATGGTAGTTGTCGCATGTAATCAAATCATAGTTACCCTGTGTGATTAACTACTTGGCACATATGGTCAAACAGTAGTTGTCATGTGTGTTTATTTAGTTGCCTTGTGTGGTCCAACCATAGTTGCCATGTATGGTTCATCACAGTTGCCATGTGTGTTTATCTGGTTACCACGTACGCGCAACTGCAGTTGCCGTCTAGCACCGAATCATAGTTGCCATGTGTGTTTACCTAGTTGCCACGTACGCGTAACTGCAGTTGCCATTCAACAACATGCGAGTGTCGTGTGGGCGAAAAGCAGTTCGCCCACACGCGCGTGGTCTAGGTGTTGGCTGTGTGTGTGCAGAAACTAATTCGCCCACACAGCGCAGCTGGCAAACCGCGTGCTGCGGGGAGTGTGGGCGAACTCTGCAACGCCCACGCACCAGCCTCTTGCTGCATAGCACACAAATTCTTTCTCAATGTGTCAAGATTCGTGCAAACTCAACTGAACGGTGATCCACGTATGTGGGCGAGTTGCAAAACTGCCACACATGTGGGCGTTAATATTTTTATTTTGTTTTGAAGAACGATAGAGTATCACATGAACTTAGATTCGGTGGGAACTTATGAAAACCATGCAAAAAATAATGTTTTAAAGTCTCAAAAAATTCTTAAAAAACCAAGCATATTAATAGTGTAATGTTCTATTAGCATGTGAAATTCCCAAGTTCAAACACATTGCAGTTTATGAGGTACGGACAAAAGAAAATCGACATTGAATATTGCGGGAGGCCACTAGTAGCATGGATATGCTACAGGAGATCCTGCTGAAGCTGCCGGCCAAGGACGTCGCACGGTGCTGCTGCGTTTCCAAGTTGTGGCGCTGGGTCGGCAGCAACCCCTCCTTCCGCAACCTCCACGCCATCCGCGGCCCATATCTCAAAGACCTTGCTCATCTCTGAGAGGTGCCAGGCCGGCCGGAGCGATGAGGCCGTCATCTTCGACGTGTCGTCGGGCAAGACCATGTGCTGCGTTCCCATCCCCGGCGGCTATAGCTTAGCCAACATCTGCAACGGCCTCTTCTGCTTCGTACACAGCTATGGCCGCGACGACCCCGATCCTAAGGCATCGGTGGTGGTGTGCAACCCCGTCACCGGCGAGACCCTGGCGTTCCCCAGCGCACCTCCGCTGATGGTCACCCCCAAGGGCACGTACAGGCACCAATTCGCCTTGGGATTCGGCCCTCCCAGCAAGGAGTACAAGCTCTTCTGGCTGTCGACGAACTCTCTTTCCTCCGAGAAGCGCGTGGAGGTGGACACCTACACCCTAGGCGATGTCGACGCATGGCTGCTACGTCTCGAGCTTGCGTTGGTTTTCCCAGAAGAGGAAGGGATGATGCAGCACAGTAGCGTAAGTATTTCCCTCAGTTTTTGAGAACCAAGGTATCAATCCAGTAGGAGGTCACGCGCAAGTCCCTCGTACCTGCACAACACGATAGCAACTCGCAACCAACGCTCAGGGGTTGTCAATCCCTTCACGGTCACTTACGAGAGTGAGATCTGATAGAGATAATATTTTTGGTATTTTTCATAGATAGATGCAAAGTAAAAAGTAAAGGCAAAGTAAAAGCAAAGCAAGTAAATAAAGTGATATAGATTGATATGATGAGAATAGACCCGGGGGCCATAGGTTTCACTAGTGGCTTCTCTCAAGAGCATAAGTATTCTACGGTGGGTGAACAAATTATTGTTGAGCAATTGACAGAATTGAGCATAGTTATGAGTATATCTAGGCAATGATCATGTATATAGGCATCACGTCCGTGACAAGTAGATCGAAACGATTTTGCATGTACTACTATTACTCCACTCATCGACCGCTATCCATCATGCATCTAGAGTATTAAGTTAAAATCAGAGTAACGCTTTAAGCAAGATGACATGATGTAGAGGGATAAATTCATGCAATATGATAAAAACCCCATCTTGTTATCCTCGATGGCAACAATACAATACGTGCCTTGCAACTCTTTCTGTCACTGAGTAAGGACACCGCAAGATTGAACCCAAAGCCATGCACTTCTCCCATTGCAAGAACTACCAATCTAGTTGGCCAAACCAAACGGATGATTCGAAAAGACTTGCAAAGATAACTCAATCATACATAAAAGAATTCAGAGAAGAATCAAATATTTTCCATAGATAATACTGGATCATAAACCCACAATCCATCGGTCTCAACAAACACATCGCAAAAAGAAGATTACATCGAATAGATCTCCACGAGAGAGGGGGAGAACATTTTATTGAGATCCAAAAAGAGAGAAGAAGCTATCTAGCTACTAGCTATGGACCCGAAGGTCTAAAGTAAACTACTCACACTTCATCGGAGGGGCTATGGTGATGATGTAGAAGCCCTCCATGGTGGATGGCCCCTCCGGCGGAGCTCCGGAACAGGCCCCGAGATGGGATCTCGTGGATACAGAAGGTTGCGACGGTGGAATTAGGTTTTTGGCTCCTGTTCTTATCATACGGGGATACGTAGGTATATATAGGAGGAAGGAGTACGTCGGTGGAGCTTCGAGGGGCCCACGAGGCAGGGGGCGCGCCCAGGGGGGAGGGCGCGCCCTCCACCCTCGTGACCGCCTCGTGGCTTTCTTGACGGAGGGTCCAAGTCTCCTGGATCTTATCTGATGAGTAAATCACGTTCCCGAAGGTTTCATTCCGTTTGGACTCCGTTTGATATTCAGTTTCTTCGAAATACTAAAAAAGGCAAAAAAACAGCAATTCTGGGCTGGGCCTCCGGTTAATAGGTTAGTCTCAAAAATAATATAAAAGTGGAAAATAAAGCCCATTATAGTCCAAAAGAGTAGATAAAGTAGCACGGAGCAATCAAAAATTATAGATACGTTGGAGACGTATCAAGCATCCCCAAGCTTAATTCCTGCTCGTCCTCGAGTAGGTAAATGATAAAAAGGAGTTTTTGATGCGGAGTGATACTTTGGCATAATTTCAATGTAAATCTTCTTAATCATGGTATGAATATTCAGATCCGAAAGTTTCAAGACAAAAGTTCATATTGACATAAAAATAATAACACTTCAAGCATACTAACAAAGCAATTATGTCTTCTCAAAATAACATGGCCAAAGAAAGTTATCCCTACAAAATCATATAGTCTGGCTATGCTCCATCTTCCCCACACAAAGTATTTAAATCATGCACAACCCCGATGACAAGCCAAGCAATTGTTTCATACTTTAACATTTTCAAAACTTTTTCAATCTTCACGCAATACATGAGCGTGAGCCATGGATATAGCACTATATGTGAGAGCGGTGGTTGTGGATAAGACAAAAAGAGGGAAGATAGTCTCACATCAACTAGGCGTATCAACGGGCTATGGAGATGCCCATCAATAGATATCAATGTGAGTGAGTAGGGATTGTCATGCAACGGATGCACGAGAGCTATAAGTATATGAAAGCTCAACAAAAGAAACTAAGTGGGTGTGCATCCAACTCGCTTGCTCACGAAGGCCTAGGGCATTTTGAGGAAGCCCATCACTGGAATATACAAGCCAAGTTCTATAATGAAAAATTCCCACTAGTATATGAAAATGACGAAATGAGAGACTCTCTATCATGAAGATCATGGTGCTACTTTGAAGCACAAGTGTGGTAAAAGGATAGTAGCATTGTCCCTTCTCTCTTTTTCTCTCATTTTTTTTATTTTTTTTAATTGTTTTATTTGGGTCTTTTCTCTTTTTTATGGCCTTTTTTTTCGTCTGGAGTCTCATCCCGACTTGTGGGGGAATCATAGACTCCATCATCCTTTCCTCACTTGGGACAATGCTCTAATAATGATGATCATCACACTTTTATTTTTCCTTACAACTCAATACTTAGAACAAAATATGACTCTATATGAATGCCTCCGGCGGTGTACCGGGATATGCAATGAAACATGAGTGACATGTATGGAATAATTATGAAAGGTGGCTTTTGCCACAAATACGATGTCAACTACATGATCATGCTAGCAATATGACAATGATGGAGCGTGTCATAATAAACGGAATGGTGGAAAGTTGCATGGCAATATATCTCGGAATGACTATGGAAATGCCATGATAGGTAGGTATGGTGGCTGTTTTGAGGGAGGTTTATGGTGGGTGTATGATACCGGCGAAAGGTGCAAGGTATTAGAGAGGCTTGCAAAGGTGGAAGGATGGGAAAAAGTGCGTATAATCCATGGACTCAACATTAGTCATAAAGAACTCATATACTTATTGCAAAAATTTAGAAGTTATCAAAGCAAAGTATTACGCGCATGCTCCTAGGGGGATAGATTGGTAGGAAAAGACCATCGCTCATCCCCGACCGCCACTCATAAGGAAGACAATCAATAAATAAATCATGCTCCGAGTTCATCACATAACGGTTCACCATACGTGCATGCTATGGGAATCACAAACTTCAACACAAGTATTCCTTAAATTCAAAACTACTCAACTAGCATGAGTCTAATATTATCACCTTCATATCTCAAAACAATTATCAAGCATCAAACTTATCTTAGTATTCAACGCACTCAAAAGAAAGTTTCACATATCTTGAACACCAAGTATATTAACATTAAGCAAATTACCATGCTATTAACATCTCCCAAAATAATCTAAGTGAAGCATGAGAGATCAAGTTTCTTTAAAACAAATCCACCACCGTGCTCTAAAAGATCTAAGTGAAGTACTAGAGCAAAAATTATCAAGCTCAAAAGTTATAAGTGAAGCACTATGAGCAAAACTATCAAGCTCAAAAGATATAAGTGAAGTACATAGAGTATTCTAACAAATTTCAATTCGTGTATGGCTCTTTCAAAAGGTGTGTACATCAAAGATGATTGTGGTAGACTAACAAGCAAAGACACAAATAATACAAGACGCTCCAAGCAAAACACATATCAAGTTGGTGAATAAAAATATAGCTCCAAGTAAATTACCGATGGAAGTGGACGAAAGAGGGGATGCCTTCCAGGGCATCCCCAAGCTTTGACTTTTTGGTGTACTTGTATTATCTTGGGGGTGCCATGGGCATCCCCAAGCTTAGGCTGTTGCCACTCCTTGTTCCATAATCCATCAAAAGAATTCACCCAAAACTTGAAAACTTCACAACACAAAACTCAACAGAAATCTCGTGAGCTCCGTTAGAGAAAGAAAACAAAAGACTACTTCAAGGTACTGTAATGAACTCATTCTTTATTTATATTGGTGTTAAACCTACTGTATTACAAATTCTCTATGGTTTATAAACTATTTTACTAGCCATAGATTCATCAAAATAAGCAAACAACACACGAAAAACAGAATCTGTCAAAAGCAGAACAGTGTGGTAATCTGTAACTAACGCAAACTTCTGGAACTCTAAAAAATTCTACCAAAATAGGAAGTCCTGAAAAATTTGTTTATTGATCAGCAGCAAAAAGAATCAATGCAAAAGCACTCTTCAGTAAAAAAATGGCAGCTAATCTCGTGAGCGCTAAAGTTTCTGTTTTTCAGCAGAATCAAATCAACTATCATCGTAGGTTATCCTATAGGTCCTACTTGGCTCAAACACTAATTGAAACATAAAACCACATCCAATCAGGAGGTAGATGGATTATTTATTGCTAAACAGAAGCAAAAATAAAAACACAAAATAAAATCGGGTTGCCTCCCAACAAGCGCTATCGTTTAACGCTCTTAGCTAGGCATAAAAGAAAGAATAGATCTAGGTATTGCCATCTTTGGTAGGCAATCCATAAGTGGCTCTCATGATAGATTCATATGGTAATTTTATTTTATTTCTAGGGAATTGTTCCATACCCATCTTTAAGGGAAATTGGAATCTAATATTCCCTTCCTTCATATCAATAATTGCACCAATCGTTCTAAGGAAAGGTCTACCAAGAATAATAGGACATGAAGGATTGCAATCTATATCAAGAACGATAACATCTATTGGCACATAATTCCTATTTGCAACAATAAGAACATCATTAATTCTTCCCATAGGCTTTTCAATAGTGGGATCCGCAAGATGCAAGTTTAGAGAGCAATCATCAAAATCACGGAAATCCAGCAAATCACATAAAGTTTTGGGAATAGTAGAGACACTAGCACCCAAATCACATAAAGCATGAAACTCAAAGTATTTAATTTTAATTTTAATAGTAGGTTCCCACTCATCATAGAGTTTTCTAGGGATAGAAACTTTCAACTCAAGTTTTTCTTCATAAGATTGCATTAAAGCATCAACAATGTGTTCGGTAAAGGCCTTATTTTGACTATAAGCATGAGGAGATTCTACCACGGATTGCAACAAGGAAATACAACCAATCAAAGAGCAATTTTCATAATTAAATTCCTTGAGGTCCAAAATAGTGGGTTTAGCAACATCACGGTTTCTATTTATTTCAATCCCACTTTCATCAATTTCATCATCAAGATCTAGAAACTCCGAATTCTTAGAACGCCTTCTAGGTAAAGGAAGATCATATTCAGATTCATCAAGATTCATATTGCAAAACAAAGATTTGATAGATGACACATCAATAACTTTTAGATCTTCATCTTGATTTTTATAGGAATTGGAAGAACACGCTTTAATAAAGGCATCTTTGTAAGCACGCATCCTAGCGGTTCTTTCCTTGCACTCATAAATGGAAATTCTCATGGATTTGAGAGACTCATTGATATCATGCTTAGGAGGAATAGATCTAAGCTTTAAAGAATCAATTTCAAGAGAAATTCTATCAACGTTCCTAGCCAAATCATCAACTTTAAGCAATTTCTCTTCAAGCAAAGCATTAAAATTCTTTTGTGAATTCATAAACTCTTTAACACTACTCTCAAATTTAGAGGGCATCTTATTAAAATTTCCATAAGAGTTGTTGTAGGAATTTCCATAATTGTTAGAAGGATTGCTAGGATCAGGCCTAGGATTAAAATTCCCTCTATAAGCGTTGTTTCCAAAACTATTCCTACCAACAAAATTCACATCCATAGATTCATTATTATTCTCAAGCAAAGTAGATAAAGGCATATCATTAGGATCAAGAGGAGTATTTTTAGGAGCAAACATCTTCATAAGTTCATCCATCTTTTCACTCAAAACATTGATTTCTTCTATAGCATGCACTTTTTTACTAGAAGATCTTTCGGTGTGCCATTGAGAATAATTAGCCATAATATTATCAAGCAATTTGGTAGCATCCCCTAACGTAATTTCCATAAAAGTGCCTCCCGCGGCCAAATCTAAAAGATTTCTAGAAGAAAAATTCAATCCGGCATAAAAAAATTATATGATTATCCATAATTCAAACCATGAGTAGGGCAATTGCGAAGCATTAATTTCATCCTTTCCCAAGATTGGGCAACATGATCATGATCAAGTTGTTTAAAATTCATGATATTGTTCCTAAGAGTGATAATCTTAGCGGGAGGAAAATATTTAGATATAAAAGCATCTTTGCACTTGTTCCAAGAATCAATACTATTTTTAGGCAAAGACGAAAACCAAACTTTAGCACGATCTCTAAGTGAAAACGGAAATAACTTCAATTTGACAATATTGTTATCCGTATCCTTTTTCTTTTGCATATCACACAAATCAGCAAAATTGTTTAGATGAGTAGCGGCATCTTCACTAGGAAGGACGGCGAATTGATCTTTCATAACAAGATTCAGCAAAGCGGTATTGATTTCACAAGACTCATCATTATTAAGCGGAGCAATCGGAGTACTAAGGAAATCATTATTATTGTTATTCGAGAAATCACACAATTTGGTATTATCTTGCGCCATGGCAACAAGTAATCCAACACACAAGCAAACAGAAAGGCAACGAAAAAAGGCAAACGGGAAAGAGAGGAAGAGATTGGGAAAGAGAGGGCGAATAAAACGGCAAGGGTGAAGTGGGGGAGAGGAAAACAAGAGGCAAATAGCAAATAATGTACTGCGAGAGATAGGGATTGTGATGGGTACTTGGTATGTTGACTTTTGTGTAAGCCTCCCCGGCAACGGCGCCAGAAATCCTTCTTGCTACGTCTCGAGCTTGGTTTTCCCTGAAGAAAAAGGGATGATGCAGCACAGTAGCGTAAGTATTTCCCTCAATTTTTGAGAACCAAGGTATCAATCCAGTAGGAGGTCACGCGCAAGTCCCTCGTACCTGCACAACACAATAGCAACTCGCAACCAACGCTTAGGGGTTGTCAATCCCTTCACGGTCACTTACCAGAGTGAGATCTGATAGAGATAATATTTTTGGTATTTTTGATACATAGATGCAAAGTAAAAAGTATAGGCAAAGTAAAATCAAAGCAAGTAAATAAAGTGATATAGATTGATATGATGAGAATAGACCCGGGGGCCATAGGTTCCACTAGTGGCTTCTCTCAAGAGCATAAGTATTCTACGGTGGGTGAACAAATTACTGTTGAGCAATTGACAGAATTGAGCATAGTTATGAGTATATATAGGCAATGATCATGTATATAGGCATCACGTCCGTGACAAGTAGATCGAAACAATTCTGCATCTACTACTATTACTCCACTCATCGACCGCTATCCAGCATGCATCTAGAGTATTAAGTTAAAATCAGAGTAACGCTTTAAGAAAGATGACATGATGTAGAGGGATAAATTCATGCAATATGATAAAAACCCCATCTTGTTATCCTCGATGGCAACAATACAATACGTGCCTTGCAACTCTTTCTGTCACTGAGTAAGGACACCGCAAGATTGAACCCAAAGCCATGCACTTCTCCCATTGCAAGAACTACCAATCTAGTTGGCCAAACCAAACGGATGATTCGAAGAGACTTGCAAAGATAACTCAATCATACATAAAAGAATTAAGAGAAGAATCAAATATTTTCCATAGATAATACTGGATCATAAACCCACAATTCATCGGTCTCAACAAACACACCGCAAAAAGAAGATTACATCAAATAGATCTCCACGAGAGAGGGGGATAACATTGTATTGAGATCCAAAAAGAGAGAAGAAGCCATCTAGCTACTAGCTATGGACCCGAAGGTCTGAAGTAAACTACTCACACTTCATCGGAGGGGCTATGGTGATGATGTAGAAGCCCTCCGTGGTGGATGCCCCCTCTGGCGGAGCTCCGGAACAGGCCCCAAGATGGGATCTCGTGGATACAGAAGGTTGCGGCGGTGGAATTAGGTTTTTGGCTCCTGTTCTGATCATACGGGGATACGTAGGTATATATAGGAGGAAGGAGTATGTCGGTGGAGCTTCGAGGGGCCCACGAGGCAGGGGGTGCGCCCAGGGAGGGAGGGCGCGCCCTCCACCCTCGTGACCGCCTCGTGGCTTTCTTGACGGAGGGTCCAAGTCTCCTGGATCTTATCTGATGAGTAAATCACGTTCCCGAAGGTTTCATTCCGTTTGGACTCCGTTTGATATTTTCTTTCTTCGAAATACTGAAAAAGACAAAAAAAACAGCAATTCTGGGCTGGGCCTCCGGTTAATAGGTTAGTCCCAAAAATAATATAAAATGGAAAATAAAGCCCATTATAGTCCAAAACAGTAGATAAAGTAGCATGGAGCAATCAAAATTTATAGATACGTTGGAGACGTATCAATGGCGCCATCATTTGTTTCTCTCTCCGTGTCGCCCGACAAAAATTTCCTCACCAGTTGTGATCGACGACAAGTTATACGTGGCGAGCAATGGCTAGAAGCATGGCTACGGCAGAAATGAGATTGCCAAAAGAATATTGGTGATTGATGTGGCGATGGAGTCGTGCCGCACGTACCCACTTCCAGACTACGAGTGTTTTCGCTTCGAGAGCCCACCGGTGGGTGCCTTTGAGCTCAGCGGCCGGCTGTGCTTCGCCGCGCATTTCCTCAGCTGTAGACCTCCTGAAACTAATGTCATCCACTTTTGGGTCACATCATAGGTCTCCTCGGCAGCGCCCATACGTTTGGGCTGTCCCGCTGGCCTTTTTTTGGTCGGTTGGTCGATCGATTAGTTCGTTCGTTATTGTTCCTGATTTTTTCATTTGTTTTTGTTTTTCACTTTGCTTTCTTTGTTTCTTCCGCTTTTTGATTTATTTGCTTCCTCTATTTTTTCACCAGCTTGTCTTCTTTTTTGGATTTGACTGTATTTTCCAGTGTTTGCATCCGTTTTCACTGTTTTCATCCTTTTCCGTTGTTTTTCCACAAATATGTTTTGATGCGTATTTCCTTTCTCATAGACATTATACATTTTTGGTATAATTTAAAACATTTTTTATAGTTGTTTATCATTTTTTGAATACATTATTCACAGCTTTTGATGTGTAATTTTTTCCATATACCTTCTCTACTTTTATACACACGGAACATTTTATACATGTCTATTTTTTCATCCACGTTGTATATTCTTTCGTATATATCTGAAACACTTTAATACTCATTTAAAAAAATACATGGGAATTGTAAAATATATGTGGCTGATTTGGTTTGAATTTGTATAGTTTTTTAATATGTGTTAAACATTTTGCATATTCTGATATGTAACTTTGTGCTCCCGTATGGAGATCGACATGGTGAACGGGCCAATAATTGTGTTAGCTAGAGGTTTTGCGGTTTTTGGAAGCTTCTATGGACCGGTTCGTTGAACCTTCTATCGGTTTTGGTCAGTTTTGAGAAGATTCCACACTGTTTTTTTTTAAAACTGTATTTATTCTTTACCTTTTTTTGGCTTTCTTTTGGAAATACATTTCTACTTTTTTTTACTACACACTGAACAGTTCTTATTTACACGATGATCCTCTTTTACATACACGTTGAATTTTTTTCAAATACATGATGAGTACTTTTCTATAAAATCAGTGCCTGGATACGTGTCCACACCAATGACCATGCATGTATAAGCCAAAGCTAACTATGGAACATCTATGGTTGACTTCTCCTGCCCTCCAAATAATATGCATCTGCAATACAATACGTGCCCAACGACCTAAGCAACTACAACATGCATGGCCATGGCATGAAAGTCATCATACAGCATATCTTCAGCGCATTCCAGCCACTAGTATCCCGCTATTCTGTGTGCGGAGCTTGTTTGAAATATGGATGCCCATCAAATATTGAAACTCGCCGGGCGTATATCTGGCTCTAAACATTTTGTTGGCTAGCGCATAGAGGTTCAGAGCATCAATAAGGGAAAGGGTACACGTACGTAGATGAATTTTGTTATAGTTTATGTTAAGCTGTAGAATCAAACTCGAACGATCGATCATGGGATCAACACACTTGCATCAATAAGGGCAAGGTTACTCGTACGTATGTGCAACCAGGCTATAAATGCAACCTCCCACGCAGCCCAAACGCACAACACCTACAAACCCTTCCTATCTATTGTAAGCCTTGCTTCCTCTCGACCAAAGCTTTCGCAATGGCGCCATCAACCAAGCTCTTCCTCCTGCTCCTCGGCCTGAACTTGATGGTCACCGCTGTGCACGGTGGCTGCGGACCCCACTGCCCGACCCCGACCCCACCGCCGCCTCCATCGACCAACGGCGGCAAGTGCCCGATCGACACGCTGAAGCTGGGCGTTTGCGCCAACGTGCTGAACCTGCTGAAGCTCGGGCTTGGTGTGCCGCCCAACGAGCGTTGCTGCCCGCTGCTGGCCGGTTTGGCCGACCTTGACGCCGCTGTGTGCCTCTGCACCGCCATCAGGGCCAAGGTTCTCGGCGTAATCAACCTCAACGTCCCCGTTGACCTCATCCTCCTCCTCAACCAGTGCCACAAGACTTGCCCGCCCGGCTTCACCTGCCCGCTCTGAACAATCGATGGACTCGTCCAAGCATGGCATGCTGCGTACACATGCCATGCATGCAGCTTTCTATATACTACTCCAGTTTGTGTTTCAGTTCATCTATATGTCTCATGCGTGCCTAAGTTCCCTGTCATGCATTAGCATTATGCATGCATGCAGTGATCACTTGGTAGATACGTAAACGTAAGCGCGTGTAAGTGTGTCATGCTGTGGTGCCCAAATAAATGACCCACGTAACCTGGGCTTCGTATCATCGTCTGAAATACTGTACCGGGCGGCTATATGCCCCTATATCTGAAATCTGGTGAAGTTGTGTAAACTCGAGCTGTGTGTTACATATATACTGCCGCCTCATAGTCCACTCCTAAAACATATACATGCACCGAGATCAAAGCCAACCCTAAGTTTTATATGGATCGTTGGAAGAGAAACAGAAATAGATCGAATCAAGGATGGAATAATTTAGTATTGACGAGCGACGTGCAGATACATGGCAAGGGAGCTGTGATGCAAGACCATGAAGCAATGATCTTTGTATCGGCCTGGCAGTTCATATCGTCCTTACATGCAATTATAGACCCAGAAACTTCTCGAAGCGTAGTCAAAATGTTTAGAGTGGCATCTTCTTTGCATGGAAGTCATTGCAAAAGAAGTGGAAGCTGCTTATGGCTTGCTGCGACCATAGGCGGGAGAGTGTTCCTTTGTCTCGTATGGCGCAGTTTCCTTCTTGTGTATCGGTCAAACTGGTTTGTGCAATTCAGAATGCTAGATGAAGTGGGTTGAAAGTGAGCCTGAGTTGAGCTGAGCATGTAGCGGGTTTTAGAGTATGCGGGGATTGTAGTTTTATTTGGGCCTCCATAACTTAGCCTAGTCTAATCGTTAGAAGAAGATTGGAATGCGTCCCAAGGGTTGAAAACAAAGAGGATATAAGTCTTCCAGACTTTCCCCCGATTAAACTAAAAATCATTTATTATTTTTGGTTGTCTTGTGCAATTCCTTTCCCTGCCGAAACATTTTCGTTTCAAATCAGGTTGTTCTTTAGCTTGTACACACTTCATGTGAAGGATAGCGGGCGTACCGCCCGAAGAGCGTATTGGGTGGTTGATGTTTGGGTGGCATTATTTGCATTTTACTTTTAATCTTCTCTCTCTCTCTCTCTCTCTCTCTCTCTCTCTCTCTCTATATATATATATATATATATATATATATATATATATATATATATATATATATATATATATAATGTTTTGCTTTCTTCACCTTTTATTTGCATTTATGTTTACTTTCTTCATTTTCTGTTATGTTATAGTTTTTTTTTCATTTTTCTTCTTTTATTTTTGGAAAAATACATGAACATATCTCTACCTAATAATAAAGCAAATTGGGTTTCTGCCGTACGTCGTCGGCATTTTACAGAAAAACCCATATGATATTAAGTAATTAACCTGCAGTCCAGTAAATAAGTGAAAAAAAATGTTTCGTATTTCTAATCCACCCCTGGACGCGTGTGCGGTTTGCCAACAAAAACCAACCCAGAGTCGTGCGTCCGCGCCTCCCGATCTGGATCCTCCGCCTCCCCGCCGCCGGTCCGCATCCTTCGCCACGCCATCCCCGTGTGCCGGCCTACCTCCTCTCCACCGCGCCCTCCTCCCCACACCACGGCCTGCCTCCTCTTCGCCGCACGTGGTTCGCCGACACCGAGGCCCAGGCCGCAGCGCTCCAGGCCCGCGCCGGCCGGCTGGAGCGCACGCCGCCGACCACGATCGGGCTGCTCAACACGCTCCTCGCCGCCGTGGGCAACGGCTGGGAGGAGGAGGGCGCGAGAGGCGAGGGCAGCGCGTAATTAGCGCGTGTTGGATCCAGCCGAGGCTGAGGAGCCCGTGAGATCCCGTGATGGGGTCTACTCGTCGTCCTCTTGCGCGAGACGACTGAGGGACGGGCGGCGCGGGTTTGACTCCAGAGAACGGCGACAATCCGGCTGCCACTGGATGAATCCAGGCGGAGGAGGGTCAGGGAGGCGCGCGGGGGAGGCCGTCGAGGTTTGGGGGCGCCGGATCCAGAGTTCGGGGTGGCGCCATGGTTGCTCGGTGAGCTCCTGCAAGGGAAAGGGAACATGAGCGGCGAGGAGACTCTGCTATTCACCGGAGATAAGAAGAAGAAGATGAAGACGCAGACCGGTGAGTATAGATCAAGCACACAAAAAACAGAGGGATTTATTAAGAAAAAAGAAGAGAAACAAATCCACCAGCAAACCATGGAGCAGCTCCAAAGAGGACACCAAGAACCAGGCCAAGCATGGAGCAGCGGGGAGAGAATCTAGGCTGCAGACGCCTCCAGCCAGCGAGCGCCTCTTGCTAACTACTGACTACCTACAAGGGAGGCCAGAGGGAGAGGGGAGGGGAACGGAGGAAGAAAAGAGGAAAGCTTGGAGAGAGACAGGCGGAGAGCACGAGGAGGAGCTGGTTCACGCTGGCTACTGCCTCCGTCGTTCTCCGTATGTGGTTATCCCACAAATATGATTTTTTTAGGCCAACAAATGGAAGAATGCGTGTGCATCCCTCAAAAGTGTGCTTGCTTTTTTTTTAATAAGTGCGCGTGTTTTTCTAGAAAAAGAGCCTACCGTCTGCGTAAAATGCTTGTGTTTGGGCCTAGTTCAAAAAGAAAGAAAAGAAATATAATCTTGCGAGCCAAACAACCAACATTTTCTAAAAAAAATACAACATAGTAAAAGCTTATTTTTTCGAACATTAATAAAAAGTTATATATAAACAATCACACTTCAATGCACCACCACTCTTGTTGCAATTGACAGTCTCAGAGGATTGTTGTGAAACAAACAAATCAGGCACTCTCTTAGCCCGTTTTGAACCACACTTTTTGTTCTCTGTTTAATTTGAGAAAGTGCCCAATTTTCTAAAATTTAAATGGAGTATATGTCTCACACCACAAGTAATTTTAATACGGTTCTAAAAAAACAGTAATTTTCATATGTTTTTTCTGTAACGATGCATGGACATTCAGACAAAGAGATGATATGTCCAATTTATTGGTTGAATAATCTAAATGTTTTAACTAATATAATTTGTATATTAGTATAATTATTGTATGTATTATATTCTCATTGGTTTGATTTGAAGTCGCTATTTTATCATCCCGTTGCAACGCACGGGCCCTTTTGCTAGTTTATATTTATATTTATTTAAAGCATGTGAACATATATTTAGATGTTCATGAGTAACTCTTCTTAAAAATATGTTTTTTATTTAGGAATACATTTCTTTTGAGGGAATACATTTTAAGCATGAAATGACCACTTCATTCAAATATATGAATATTTATAGTGAGGTACATGAACATTTTTCAAATAGTTTTTCCATATATGATTTTATCCATCTTTCAAACTAGCATAAGCATTTGTTTCTAAAACATATTAAATAAAAAACATACTTTCTAACAAATAGAAAATATTAGTAGATGTGCTGCACAATTAAGCATATTAAGGATCTTTCGGGCTCAATGCCCACTATCCTTTGCATAAAACGTTGAATAGGATTACTCATTCATCCTTGCATATACTAGAAATTCGTGAGCTGCAAATTAGTCCATAAAAAATATAACAAGATTCATCCTTGCATAAACTAGTAATTAATCAGTTTCCTTCGGATTAGTTATAGTGTGGGTCTTTGCAAACAACAAACGGTACACTCATTTATTTTACCTAGACTAGAAGCTCAACAGCGGCATACAACATTGCCGTGGATAAAGTGCAAATGATTTCAATTTTACTAATTCTCAGTGTCCTAATACTTTTAAAGTATTTTTTTGCGGGGACTAACCAACTAGGTTCTAGTAGTGTGTGTTGCATCATGAACATGGGAAAGGACTAATAAGCACTCCCTCCATTCCACAATCTAGTGCATATAGATTTTTCTGAAAGACAAACTTTGCCAACTTTGACCAAATTTATACAGAAAATTGTCTACATCTACACTACCAAACATGTACATTAACAACTCATGATGTACCCAATGATGTACATTTGGTATTCTAGATGTACCTATTTTTCTCTATAAATATGAGTCGGAGTAAATAAAACCAGGGTAATGACAATCGGGTATAGTGGGCCTTAAAAACAAATCGGGCCTTGTGTTTCTGTCCGCGGAAGGAGCATCATGGGGGAACCCTTCAACATCCAGTGGACTTTCCCCCCGCTCCCGCGCGAGGCGCCCGTGGCAACGGTGAAGGCCGTGTCTCTACGCGTTCTTCGTGGGGCCACTCCGAGAAGGGTGCGTCGGCATGCCCGGGAAGGAAGAGTTCACCCCAAGACAGGAGGACGATGATCCATCCCCGAAGGACGGTTGCCGACACTGGTGGCGGGACATGGGGTGTATGACAGGACCTCCCTCATATGTTCATGGGGAATCTGTGTGATCCAAGGCATCCATTACTTGTCCTGAAAGATTAACCTACTGTCCACCGCGCGTCACTGCCAGACAAATACCAAAGGAGACATGTAATTATGCGCGGGGGGGGGGGGGGGGGTAAACATGCGGTCCCAGAAGGACGTCATCATTTCTTGTACGAGCATGCCTGGGCGGCCATGCCCCTGTAGTACAGGCCACGCGAGCCTACTCCAATGTATATTCGACCAGTCGGTGCCTTCGGCAGGGTCTCCCTTAACACTATAAATACGGGAGACCACGACCTCACCGGGGGTTGATCTTTTGGCCTCATAAGGAAGACAAGCTGATCCTTTCAGCTTGTAAGAGACACATTATAGCTTCATGCCATTGCAATACAAAACAAAGCGGGAGTAGGGTATTACACCAACAAGGTGACCCGAACCTGGGTAGTTCCTTGCGTTCTTTTGTAGTTCATCCACCATATTCACACATGACTTAGGATCGTAGAACGCGTTCAGTCCCTGACCAAACTCTCAAAGAGTTGTTGCTCACAACTCATATGTAGGTTATTAGAAAACCGATAATATGGTCAAAGTTTGACTTATAGAAAAATCTATATGCACTACATTATGACACGGAGGGAGTACTAATTAGATGATCATAGTCTATAGTGGAACCAGACTTACAACATAAGGGATCGTATCAATGTATTCAACGGTCATGCGTGTTTGTTTATTGTTGTCATTGGGGTTGCGATACCTCATGTTCTTCATGAGAACCCTACCCTTCAATACAACTTCTTCACTCTGGCAGTCATAGCGCATGAGATGGTCGGATCCAGCTTCAAACACACTCTCCTCGTCAGCCATGCCGATCAGACGAAAATACCTTTGCTCGTAGAACGTGGGGGTGGAGTCGATGATATAACGCCGGTCCCATCGTGGTGGCTCATCATTGCGGCCGAGATCACTGCACATCCACATCTCTAGCGACGCGTAGCGGATTCCTTGGTGAGGTACACATAGGCACAACTCTCCGCGCAGCTCGGCCAAGCTGGATGCTGCGTAGTCTAGCCCTAGGCTGCAAGGAGGTGGTGGCGCCGTGATGCTGAAGGACTCGTCCTCCAAGTTAAAGAGAATGAAACCTGGAGCGTCATTCACAAGAAGCGACTCCTTGATTGTCCAGAGCAAGGAGCCCTTGAAGAAGGTCGCCGTTCGTCCTGTCATGATAGGGTATGGCGGTGGCGCCGCCGTCTCACGCCATTGTTTGTCCTTTCCGATGGTGAGCACCTCCATCTAGAGAGCATAGTAGAAATCATCCCCGTCGGACGTGGGCTCCAAGAATCGGTAGAAGAATCGAGCAACCTTGTAGGCGTTGGAGCGAGGGTCATGGCCGAGGCCGAACGCCTGTTATCCTTGGAAGTCAGGCGGGAGTCCATGTGGCTCGACAACATGCGGGCTTGGAGGAAGTGTGAGGACGCGGCGTGTGGCCGGATTGAGCACGCGCACCATGGCGTCGGCAGGCACCAGCACCAGGCTGGCACAGTGCGCGAGGTCGTGCGCCTCTCTTTTGTGGGGGAAGAAGTAGGTCGAGTCAGCCATGGCGTGTACGAGGGTGCCGGCAGCGCCTGGCTGGCTCTCGTGAGTCCACCGGTACAGGCCGGCGACGGTCACCTCTTTGGAACGAGAAGCTGCACGGCGGTCATCCCCGCTGTTTCTGATCATAGGCGCGACGAACACGGACATGTTCTGGAGACGGAGGTGCGCACGGTGGAAGGAATCGTCGTTGCCGATGGTGTCACGCCATGCCTTGCAAACACACATGAACCGTAGCAGCGACCTGACGGGGATCCGGGGCAGGATGTGCGACACGATGACCTCGTGTGGCAGGTACGGCGCCATTGTCACATTGGTGAGGGCGGTGGTGATCTCTTGCGACGGCGATGAGCACGCACGTACGGTTGCTTGAATGAATCCTTGTGATAGATCGATGTAATTAAGAAAGCACACGCCTTCCCCCACCACGCAACAACACGTCACCGACTCGTACACGTACAAGTTTATGCAAGTGAATCCTTGGTGTACACGTACACGTACGTTATTTCTCGATCGAGATATTTCTCAATTAATTAACGACTGCACCATCGGATCTACGAAGTTATTAATCCCTAATATCCAACTCGGGCGGTACAAATATTAGATCCAACGCGATGGGGTCTGGTCGTCCGGCGGCGGAGGCCACCAGCAGCATGGACATGCTACAGGAGATCCTGCTGAAGCTGCCGACCAAGGACGTCGCGACGGTGCTGCTGCGTTTCCAAGCTGTGGCGCAGGGTCATCAGCAACCCCTCCTTCCGCAACCTCCACGCCATGGCCGGCCATGTCGTCTCCGCGGCCCAGATCTCAAAGACCTTGCTCGTCTCTGAGAGGTGCCAGGCTGGCCAGAGCGATGAGGCCGTCGTCTTCGACGTGTCTTCGGGCAAGACCATGTGCTGCGTTCCCATCCCCGGCGGCTACAGCCTAGCCAACATCTGCAACGGCCTCCTCTGCTTCGTACACCGCTATGGCCGCGACGACCCCGATCCCGAGGCGCCGGTGGTGGTGTGCAACCCCGTCACCGGCGAGACCCTGGCGCTCCCCAGGGCGCCTCCGCTAATGGTCACCCCCAAGGGTTCAGACATGCACCAGTTCGCCTTGGGTTTCAGCCCTCCCACAAAGGAGTACAAGCTCTTTCGGCTATCGACACACTCTCTTTGCTCTGAGCAGCGCGTGGAGCTGGACGTGTACACCCTAGGCGACACCGGTGGGTGGAGGCACCACTCGTTCCTCTCCCCGTGTCGCCCGACGAAAATCTCGCCGCCGTTGTCGATGGACGGCAAGCTGTACGTGTTGACCAAAGGTTGGCCCAGGTACGAGATTCCGAGAAGAATATTGGCAATCGACGTGGCTACGGAGTCATACCGCACATACCGTCTCCCGGATTACGAGTGTGTTCACTTCGATAGCCCGCCGGTGGGCGTCTTTGAGCTTAGCGGCCAACTATTCTTTGCTATGCATGCCCTCAACTGGAAACGCCCTGATACAAAGGCCATCCACTTCTGGGTCATGTCGCCGCCGGAGGGCGACAACGACGAGCAGCCAACCTGGGATCTGCGCTACAGCTTCCACATAGCACCGGGACGACCAGGCTTTGTGTTCAACAGACCATGGTCATGCTGGATTGATGATGATGGGATGTTGTGCTACGCATGCGCTGGTGTAGTACACAAGTATGACACGAGACAAGGCTCATGGACATCCAACGGAGGTTTTCTACTATGGGACGAGGAAGTAGATCTCCCAGTTGCTCCCTTGCAGTCCAAATGCCGATGGAACTTCTATGGGGGTTTCCGCCCTATCCTACTCTCTCCTCTCACCTTTGCGCTGCCCCCGTCCCAGGACGATGATGAAAACAGATACCAGTTTGAGCATGCAATGCTAAGTCTACTATGATGATGCTATCAGTAAATCAAGTGTCCCTCTTGAGCTGATCGAACAATGAAGCTAGCTACTGTTAGAAGTTATCTATGGAAGTTGTCTAATTAGTATCACGGCCTATAAAATTTAATATGCTTTGTATTTGTATCCTCTGCCACCGCTACACGGAGTAGAGGAAAAGATGCCCTGGGCCTTCTCATAGTTGATCCTGAAAGACAGATTCCCACGGTTGTTCTCTTTCAGTAGGCAAGAACAGATTTCTGTCCAGAAAATAAAACATTTTGAAGATGCATCTAAACATTTCTTCACTCCATTATCAACCTAGGCTCATCAACAATTCTAAGAACTATCTGCCCTCTTGCAGGCTACACAACTGAATGATACTCTAGACACCTGGTGCCTTCCATGGAGCAAGAGTCAGAATGTTTTTTCCGCTATCAAAATGTACTACCACATGCAAAGCCAAGAAGTAGCATCTCCACTATTTAAGAAGATCTGGAAAAGTGCTGCCATGTTAAGATATAAGATATTTCTTTGGTTACTGCTGCATGATAGAGTGAATGTCAGAAATCTTCTTGCCAGAAAGCACTTTCATCTGCCAAACTACAACTGTGAGCTCTGTAACTGTTCTTGTGAAGAAACCAGTCTACATCTCATCTGGGACTGTCCTTTTGCTCTGCAATGCTGGGATTCAATTGTTCCTTCCAAAGTCAGAGGAATAAATATTTTTGATGAGATCAACTTGCTGTCAATCAATCTGCCCAGGCAGTTTGCAATGAGCATCATCACCATGGATTGCTGGCATATTTGGATGCAGAGAAACGACAAAATTTTCAGAGCGCAAAATCCATCAGTTCAAGGGTGGAGAAAGTTACTCAAAGATGATCTGAAGTTGTTAATTCTGAGAACCAAAGAGAAGCACAGAGAAGCTTTCAATGGATGGATTACAGATAATCTAAATTACTTGATCATGAACTCTCCTAGAGCTGGTATTGGTTAGATGGCTCCGGTTGTACTTTCTTTATTTGTTTGTAAATAACTTTGTTATGCTTTGAATGAAAATTATCGTAGAACGATTGTTCTACGGTTTTCGGTTCAAAAAAAAAAAGATAACTCAGAGGAGAGGGTGACTCGCAAAGCATTGGAAGTTTGGTTCGTGTCAACCAACGACCAGGTGACGGATGGAGCGAGTAAGCCCATCAATACACCACAACTTGTGATTGAGGGAAGTATAAGATCTTGGAGGGAGCTGTACAGGCTTACATTTGGTGCCGGATATGAGGAGAGGAGCCAAAGATAAGCTATGGAGCATAGAGTTGACTTGGCACATGCACCCAAAACCATCGGACAATTCCAGCTAGTGCCGGCCAAGAGGGTACCTGTACTGTAAGCAGCGTGGCTTGTTGAAAAAAGGTACCTAGGGTCAGAGCATCGATCCATGAGGGTACACGTACGTGCTAGTTTGCGTTCCAGTTCATCTTATATCTCAGTCTTGTGCATGTTTCATGCTAGAGTTTCCTGCAGGCATGCATGCATGCATGCAACAGTGTTCGAGTGAATAGCAAAAACTATCACATTACGGGTCATCGTTCCAAAAAACTACCGCTTTTTAATCTTTTCAAAAAACTACCACAAAATTGTTCTGCTGTTTCAAAAACCCAAATGACCATCCGACTTAGAATTAATCATGTTTATGCATGCAACAGTGTTCACTAGGTAATCGTATAAGTGTGCTCGTGTTGTGTTGTTGAAATTAATACTGTACCCGCCATGCATATATATGTGCATGCATATGTACGTGGAATAAAAGTATGTTGAAGTTGTCTAACAATGTGCTGTGCATGCGTGGCAGCTTCTGCCTTTTCTTTTTCTTTGGACGCCAATTACGCCCACACGTGTAGCATATTAGACATTCGTCCACACATCAAGTGTGGCGTGAGCAGGAGGCAGCCTACACGGGCCGTGTGTAAGCGAACATTAGAATTGCCCACACGTATGGGTGCAACTACTTCGTGCCACAAGCCCAACAAGTACTACTCATCTTCACCCTGCGCGTGTGCCACGAAGCAAAAATGCCACACGTCCTGACGCAGCTACGTTATACGTACCCGCTGGATGGCGATTAAGTTGCCATCCGGGATGACGGATGTAGTTATCCGGGATGGTAAATGTACTTGTAAAAGCATGACAACTCTATCTGTTTTGGTTAACTGTAGTTGACATGCCTAATTTATGGTAGTTGTCGCATGTAATCAAATCATAGTTACCCTGTGTGATTAACTACTTGGCACATATGGTCAAACAGTAGTTGTCATGTGTGTTTATTTAATTGCCTTGTGTGGTCCAACCATAGTTGCCATGTACGGTTAATCACAGTTGCCATGTGTTTATCTGGTTACCACGTACGCGCAACTGCAGTTGCCGTCTAGCAACGAATCATAGTTGCCATGTGTGTTTACCTAGTTGCCACGTATGCGTAACTACAGTTGCCATTCAATAACATGCGAGTGTCGTGTGGGCGAAAAGCAGTTCGCCCACACGCGCGTGGTCTAGGTGTTGGCTGTCTATGTGCAGAAACTAATTCGCCCACAAAGCGCAGCTGGCAAACCGCGTGCTGCGGGGAGTGTGGGCGAACTCTGCAACGCCCACACACCAACCTCTTCCTGCATAGCACACAAATTCTTCCTCAAGTGTCAAGATTCGTGCAAACTCGACTGAACGGTGATCCACGCGTGTGGGCGAGTTGCAAAACTGCCACACGTGTGGGCGTTAATATTTTTGTTTTGTTTTGAAGAACGTTAGAGTATCACATGAACTAAGATTCGGTGGGAACTGATGAAAACCATGCAAAATAATGTTTTAAAGTCTCAAAAAATTCTTAAAAACCAAGCATATTAATAGTGTAATGTTCTATTAGCATGTGAAATTCCCAAGTTCAAACACATTGCAGTTTATGAGGTACGGACAAAAGAATATCGACATTGAATATTGCGGGAGGCCACTAGTAGCATGGATATGCTACAGGAGATCCTGCTGAAGCTGCCGGCCAAGGACGTCGCACGGTGTTGCTGCGTTTCCAAGCTGTGGCGCTGGGTCGGCAGCAACTCCTCCTTCCGCAACCTCCACGCCATCCGCGGCCCATATCTCAAAGACCTTGCTCATCTCTGAGAGGTGCCAGGCCGGCCGGAGCGATGAGGCCGTCATCTTCGACGTGTCGTCAGGCAAGACCATGTGTTGCGTTCCCACCCCCGGCGGCTACAGCTTAGCCAACATCTGCAACGGCCTCTTCTGCTTCGTACACCGCTATGGCCGCGACGACCCCGATCCTAAGGCACCGGTGGTGGTGTGCAACCCCGTCACCGGCGAGATCCTGGCGTTCCCCAGTGCGCCTCCGCTGATGGTCACCCCCAAGGGCACGTACAGGCACCAATTCGCCTTGGGATTCGGCCCTCCCAGCAAGGAGTACAAGCTCTTCTGGCTGTCGAAGAACTCTCTTTCCTCCAAGAAGCGCGTGGAGGTGGACACCTACACCCTAGGCGATTTCGACGCATGGCTGCTACGTCTCGAGCTTGCGTTGGTTTTCCCTGAAGAGGAAGGGATGATGCAGCATAGTAGCGTAAGTATTTCCCTCAGTTTTTGAGAACCAAGGTATCAATCCAGTAGGAGGTCACGCGCAAGTCCCTCGTACCTGCACAACACGATAGCAACTCGCAACCAACGCTCAGGGGTTGTCAATCCCTTCACGGTCACTTACGAGAGTGAGATCTGATAGAGATAATATTTTTGGTATTTTTGATAGATAGATGCAAAGTAAAAAGTAAAGGCAAAGTAAAAGCAAAGCAAGTAAATAAAGTGATATAGATTGATATGATGAGAATAGACCCGGGGGCCATAGGTTTCACTAGTGGCTTCTCTCAAGAGCATAAGTATTCTACGGTGGGTGAACAAATTACTGGTGAGCAATTGACAGAATTGAGCATAGTTATGAGTATATCTAGGCAATGATCATGTATATAGGCATCACGTCCGTGACAAGTAGATCGAAACGATTCTGCATCTACTACTATTACTCCACTCATCGACCGCTATCCAGCATGCATCTAGAGTATTAAGTTAAAAACAGAGTAACGCTTTAAGCAAGATGACATGATGTAGAGGGATAAATTCATGCAATATGATAAACAAACCATCTTGTTATCCTCGATGGCAACAATACAATACGTGCCTTGCAACTCTTTACATCCATCGAGTAAGGACACCGCAAGATTGAACCAAAAGCCATGCACTTCTCCCATTGCAAGAACTACCAATCTAGTCAGCCAAACCAAACGGATAATTTGAAGAGACTTGCAAAGATAACTCAATCATACATAAAAGAATTCAGAGAAGAATCAAATATTTTCCATAGATAATACTGGATCATAAACCCACAATTCATCGGTCTCAACAAACACACCGCAAAAAGAAGATTACATCGAATAGATCTCCACGAGAGAGGGGGAGAACATTTTATTGAGATCCAAAAAGAGAGTAGAAGCCATCTAGCTACTAGCTATGGACCCGAAGGTCTGAAGTAAACTACTCACACTTCATCGGAGGGGCTATGGTGATGATGTAGAAGCCCTCCGTGGTGGATGCCCCCTCCGGCGGAGCTCCGGAACAGGCCCCAAGATGGGATCTCGTGGATCTGAAGGTTCTGACGGTGGAATTAGGTTTTGGCTCCTGTTCGATCATACGGGATACGAGGTATATACAGGAGGAAGGAGTACGTCGGTGGAGCTTCGAGGGGCCCACGAGGCAGGGGGCGCGCCCAGGGGGAGGGCGCGCCCTCCACCCTCGTGACCGCCTCGTGGCTTTCTTGACGGAGGGTCCAAGTCTCCTGGATCTTATCTGATGAGTAAATCACGTTCCCGAAGGTTTCATTCCGTTTGGACTCCGTTTGATATTCAGTTTCTTCGAAATACTGAAAAAGGCAAAAAACTGCAATTCTGGGCTGGGCCTCCGGTTAATAGGTTAGTCCCAAAAATAATATAAAAGTGGAAAATAAAGCCCATTATAGTCCAAAACGGTAGATAAAGTAGCATGGAGCAATAAAAAATTATAGATACGTTGGAGACGTATCAAGCGTCCCCAAGCTTAATTCCTGCTCGTCCTCGAGTAGGTAAATGATAAAAAAGAGTTTTTGATGCGGAGTGATACTTTGGCATAATTTCAATGTAAATCTTCTTAATCATGGTATGAATATTCAGATCTGAAAGATTCAAGACAAAAGTTCATATTGACATAAAAATAATAACACTTCAAGCATACTAACAAAGCAATTATGTCTTCTCAAAATAACATGGCCAAAGAAAGTTATCCCTACAAAATCATATAGTCTGGCTATGCTCCATCTTCCCCACACAAAGTATTTAAATCATGCATAACCCCGATGACAAGCCAAGCAATTGTTTCATACTTTAACATTTTCAAAACTTTTTCAATCTTCACGCAATACATGAGCATGAGCCATGGATATAGCACTACATGTGAAATAGAGCGGTGGTTGTGGAGAAGGCAAAAAGAGGGAAGATAGTCTCACATCAACTAGGCGTATCAACGGGCTATGGAGATGCCCATCAATAGATATGAATGTGAGTGAGTAGGGATTCTCATGCAACGGATGCACGAGAGCTATATGTATATGAAAGCTCAACAAAAGAAACTAAGTGGGTGTGCATCCAACTCGCTTGCTCACGAAGACCTAGGGCATTTTGAGGAAGCCCATCATTGGAATATACAAGCCAAGTTCTATAATGAAAAATTCCCACTAGTATATGAAAATGACGAAATGAGAGACTCCCTATCATGAAGATCATGGTGCTACTTTGAAGCACAAGTGTGGTAAAAGGATAGTAGCATTGTCCCTTCTCTCTTTTTCTCTCATTTTTTTTATTTTTTTATATTTTTTTATTTGGGCCTTTTCTCTTTTTTTTGATGGCCTCTTTTTTTTTCGTCCGGAGTCTCATCCCGACTTGTGGGGGAATCATAGACTCCATCATCCTTTCCTCACTTGGGACAATGCTCTAATAATGATGATCATCACACTTTTATTTTTCCTTACAACTCAATACTTAGAACAAAATATGACTCTATATGAATGCCTCCGGCGGTGTACCGGGATATGCAATGAAACATGAGTGACATGTATGGAAGAATTATGAAAGGTGGCTTTTGCCACAAATACGATGTCAACTACATCATCATGCTAGCAATATGACAATGATGGAGCGTGTCATAATAAACGGAACGGTGGAAAGTTGCATGGCAATATATCTCGGAATGGCTATGGAAATGCCATGATAGGTAGGTATGGTGACTGTTTTGAGGGAGGTTTATGGTGAGTGTATGATACCGGCGAAAGGTGTGCGGTATTAGAGAGGCTTGCAAAGGTGGAAGGATGGGAAAAAGTGCGTATAATCCATGGACTCAACATTAGTCATAAAGAACTCATATACTTATTGCAAAAATTTAGAAGTTATCAAAGCAAAGTATTACGCGCATGCTCCTAGGGGGATAGATTGGTAGGAAAAGACCATCGCTCATCCCCGACCGCCACTCATAAGGAAGACAATCAATAAATAAATCATGCTCCGAGTTCATCACATAACGGTTCACCATACGTGCATGCTACGGGAATCACAAACTTCAACACAAGTATTCCTTAAATTCAAAACTACTCAACTAGCATGACTCTAATATTATCACCTTCATATCTCAAAACAATTATCAAGCATCAAACTTATCTTAGTATTCAACGCACTCAAAAGAAAGTTTCACATATCTTGAACACCAAGTATATTAACATTAAGCAAATTACCATGCTATTAACATCTCCCAAAATAATCTAAGTGAAGCATGAGAGATCATGTTTCTTTAAAACAAATCCACCATCGTGCTCTAAAAGATCTAAGTGAAGTACTAGAGCAAAAATTATCAAGCTCAAAAGATATAAGTGAAGCACTATGAGCAAAACTATCAAGCTCAAAAGATATAAGTGAAGTACATAGAGTATTCTAACAAATTTCAATTCATGTATGGCTCTCTCAAAAGGTGTGTACAGCAAAGATGATTGTGGTAGACTAACAAGCAAAGACACAAATAATACAAGACGCTCCAAGCAAAACACATATCAAGTTGGTGAATAAAAATATAGCTCCAAGTAAATTACCGATGGAAGTGGATTTAAAGAGGGATGCCTTCAGGGCATCCCCAAGCTTTGACTTTTTGGTGTACTTGTATTATCTTGGGGGTGCCATGGGCATCCCCAAGCTTAGGCTCTTGCCACTCCTTGTTCCATAATCCATCAAAAGAATTCACCCAAAACTTGAAAACTTCACAACACAAAACTCAACAGAAATCTCGTGAGCTCCGTTAGAGAAAGAAAACAAAAGACTACTTCAAGGTACTGTAATTAACTCATTATTTATTTATATTGGTGTTAAACCTACTGTATTCCAACTTCTCTATGGTTTATAAACTATTTTACTAGCCATAGATTCATCAAAATAAGCAAACAACACACGAAAAACAGAATCTGTCAAAAGCAGAACAGTGTAGTAATCTGTAACTAACGCAAACTTCTGGAACTCTAAAAAATTCTACCAAAATAGGAAGTCCTGGACAATTTTTTTATTGATCAGCAGCAAAAAGAATCAATGCAAAAGCACTCTGCAGTAAAAAATGGCAGCTAATCTCGTGAGCGCTAAAGTTTCTGTTTTTCAGCAGAATCAAATCAACTATCATCGTAGGTTATCCTATAGGTCCTACTTGGCATAAACACTAATTGAAACATAAAACCACATCTAAACAGAAGGTAGATGGATTATTTATTGCTAAACATAAGCAAAAATAAAAACACAAAATAAAATTGGGTTGCCTCCCAACAAGCGCTATCGTTTAACGCTCTTAGCTAGGCATAAAAACAAGAATAGATCTAGGTATTGCCATCTTTGGTAGGCAATCCATAAGTGGCTCTCATGATAGATTCATATGGTAATTTTATTTTATCTCTAGGGAATTGTTCCATACCCATCTTTAAGGGAAATTGGAATCTAATATTCCCTTCCTTCATATCAATAATTGCACCAATCGTTCTAAGGAAAGGTCTACCAAGAATAATAGGACATGAAGGATTGCAATCTATATCAAGAACGATAAAATCTACGGGCACATAATTCCTATTTGCAACAATAAGAACATCATTAATTCTTCCCATAGGCTTTTTAATAGTGGGATCCGCAAGATGCAAGTTTAGAGAGCAATCATCAAAATCACGGAAATCCAGCAAATCACATAAAGTTTTGGGAATAGTAGAGACACTAGCACCCAAATCACATAAAGCATGTAACTCAAAGTATTTAATTTTAATTTTAATAGTAGGTTCCCACTCAT
Organism: Aegilops speltoides; assembly: GCA_021437245.1. Taxonomy (NCBI): domain Eukaryota; kingdom Viridiplantae; phylum Streptophyta; class Magnoliopsida; order Poales; family Poaceae; genus Aegilops; species Aegilops speltoides. The sequence continues at coordinate 489,380,141 of CM038144.1, forward strand.
CATAGAGTTTTCTAGGGATAGAAAGTTTCAACTCAAGTTTTTCTTCATAAGATTGCATTAAAGCATCAACAATGTGTTCGGTAAAGGCCTTAACTATAAGCATGAGGAGATTCTAGCACGGATTGCAACAAGGAAATACAACCAATCAAAGAGCAATTTTCATAATTGAATTCCTTGATATCCAAAATAGTGGGTTTAGCAACATCACGGTTTCTATTTATTTCAATCCCACTTTCATCAATTTCATCATCAAGATCTAGAAACTCCGAATTCTTAGAACGCCTTCTAGGTAAAGGAAGATCATATTCAGATTCACCAAGATTCATATTGCAAAACAAAGATTTGATAGGTGACACATCAATAACTTTTAGATCTTCATCTTGATTTTCATAGGAATTGGAAGAACACGCTTTAATAAAGGCATCTTTGGAAGCACGCATCCTAGCGGTTCTTTCCTTGCACTCATCAATAGAAATTCTCATGGCTTTGAGAGACTCATTGATATCATGCTTAGGAGGAATAGATCTAAGCTTTAAAGAATCAATTTCAAGAGAAATTCTATCAACGTTCCTAGCCAAATCATCAACTTTAAGCAATTTCTCTTCAAGCAAAGCATTAAAATTCTTTTGTGAATTCATAAACTCTTTAACACTACTCTCAAATTCAGAGGGCATCTTATTAAAATTTCCATAAGAGTTGTTGTAGGAATTTCCATAATTGTTAGAAGGATTGCTAGGATCAGGCCGAGGATTAAAATTCCCTCTATAAGCGTTGTTTCCAAAACTATTCCTACCAACAAAATTCACATCCATAGATTCATTATTATTCTCAAGCAAAGTAGATAAAGGCATATCATTAGGATCAAGAGGAGTATTTTTAGGAGCAAACATCTTCATAAGTTCATCCATCTTTTCACTCAAAACATTGATTTCTTCTATAGCATGCACTTTTTTACTAGAAGATCTTTCGGTGTGCCATTGAGAATAATTAGCCATAATATTATCAAGCAATTTGGTAGCATCCCCTAAAGTAAGTTCCATAAAAGTGCCTCCCGCGGCCGAATCTAAAAGATCTCTAGAAGCAAAATTCAATCCGGCATAAAAAATGTGTATGATCATCCATAAATTCAAACCATGAGTAGGGCAATTGCGAAGCATTAATTTCATCCTTTCCCAAGATTGGGCAACATGATCATGATCAAGTTGTTTAAAATTCATGATATTGTTCCTAAGAGTGATAATCTTAGCGGGAGGAAAATACTTAGAGATAAAAGCATCTTTGCACTTGTTCCAAGAATCAATACTATTTTTAGGCAAAGACGAAAACCAAACTTTAGCATGTTCTCTAAGTGAAAACGGAAATAACTTCAATTTGACAATATTGTTATCCCTATCTTTTTTCTTTTGCATATCACACAAATCAACAAAATTGTTTAGATGAGTAGCGGCATCTTCACTAGGAAGGCCGGCGAATTGATCTTTCAGAACAAGATTCAGCAAAGCGGTATTGATTTCACAAGACTCATCATTATTAAGCGGAGCAATCGGAGTACCATTATTAAGCGGAGCAATCAGAGTACTAAGGAAATCATTATTATTGGTATTCCAGAAATCACACAATTTGGTATTATCTTGCGCCATGGCAACAAGTAATCCAACACACAAGCAAATAGGAAGGCAACGAAAAAAGGCAAACGGGAAAGAGAGTAGGAGATTGGGAAAGAGAGGGCGAATAAAACGGCAAGGGTGAAGTGGGGGAGAGGAAAACAAGAGTCAAATAGCAAATAATGTAATGCGAGAGATATGGATTGTGATGGGTACTTGGTATGTTGACTTTTGCGTAAGCCTCCCCGGCAACGGCGCCAGAAATCCTTCTTGCTTCGTCTCGACCATGCGTTGGTTTTCCCTGAAGAAGAAGGGACGATGCAGCACAGTAGCGTAAGTATTTCCCTCAATTTTTGAGAACCAAGGTATCAATCCAGTACGAGGTCATGCGCAAGTCCCTCGTACCTGCACAACACGATAGCAAGTCGCAACCAACGCTTAGGGCTTGTCAATCCCTTCACGGTCACTTACCAGAATGAGATCTGATAGAGATAATATTTTGGTATTTTTGATACATAGATGCAAAGTAAAAAGTATAGGCAAAGTAAAATCAAAGCAAGTAAATAAAGTGATATGATTGATATGATGAGAATAGACCCGGGGGCCATAGGTTCCACTAGTGGCTTCTCTCAAGAGCATAACTATTCTATGGTGGGTGAACAAATTACTGTTGAGCAATTGACAGAATTGAGCATAGTTATGAGTATATCTAGGCAATGATCATGTATATAGGCATCACGTCCGTGACAAGTAGATCGAAACGATTCTTCATCTACTACTATTACTCCACTCATAGACCGCTATCCAGCATGTATCTAGAGTATTAAGTTAAAATCAGAGTAACGCTTTAAGCAAGATGACATGATGTAGAGGGATAAATTCATGCAATATGATAAAAACCCCATCTTGTTATTCTCGATGGCAACAATACAATACGTGCCTTGCTACTCTTTCTGTCACTGAGTAAGGACACCGCAAGATTGAACCCAAAGCCATGCACTTCTCCCATTGCAAGAACTACCAATCTAGTCAGCCAAACCAAACGGATAATTTGAAGAGACTTGCAAAGATAACTCAATCATACATAAAAGAATTCATAGAAGAATCAAATATTTTCCATAGATAATACTGGATCATAAACCCACAATTCATCGGTCTCAACAAACACACCGCAAAAAGAAGATTACATCGAATAGATCTCCACGAGAGAGAGGGAGAACATTGTATTGAGATCCAAAAAGAGAGAAGAAGCCATCTAGCTACTAGCTATGGACCCGAAGGTCTGAAGTAAACTACTCACACTTCATCGAAGGGGCTATGGTGATGATGTAGAAGCCCTCCGTGGTGGATGCCCCCTCCGGCGGAGCTCCGGAACAGGCCCCAAGATGGGATCTCGTGGATACAGAAGGTTGCGGTGGTGCAATTAGGTTTTTGGCTCCCGTTCTGATCTTACGGGGATACGTAAGTATATATAGGGGGAAGGAGTATGTTGGTGGAGCTTCGAGGGGCCCACAAGGTAGGGGGGTGCGCCCAGGGAGGGAGGGCGCGCCCTCCACCCTCGTGACCGCCTCGTGGCTTTCTTGACGGAGGGTCCAAGTCTCCTGGATCTTATCTGATGAGTAAATCACGTTCCCGAAGGTTTCATTCCGTTTGGACTCTGTTTGATATTCTCTTTCTTCGAAATACTGAAAAAGACAAAAGAAACAACAATTCTGGGCTGGGGCTCCGGTTAATAGGTTAGTCCCAAAAATAATATATAAGTGGAAAATAAAGCCCATTATAGTCCAAAACAGTAGATAAAGTAGCATGGAGCAATAAAAAATTATAGATACGTTGGAGACATATCAATGACGCCATCATTCGTTTCTCTCTCCGTGTCGCCCGACAAAAATTTCCTCACCAGTTGTGATCGACGACAAGTTATACGTGGCGAGCAATGGCTGGAAGCATGGCTACGGCAGAAATGAGATTGCCAAAAGAATATTGGTGATTGATGTGGCGATGGAGTCGTGCCGCACGTACCCACTTCCAGACTACGAGTGTTTTCGCTTTGAGAGCCCGCCGGTGGGTGCCTTTGAGCTCAGTGGCCGGCTGTGCTTCGCCGCGCATGCCCTCAGCTGTAGACCGCCTGAAACTAATGTCATCCACTTTTGGGTCACATCATAGGTCTCCTCGGCAGCGCCCATACGTTTGGCTGGCCCACTGGCCTTTTTTTGGTCGGTTGGTCGATCGATTAGTTCGTTCGTTATTGTTCCTGATTTTTCATTTGTTTTGTTTTTCACTTTGCTTTCTTTGTTTCTTCCGCTTTTTGATTTATTTGCTTCCTCTATTTTTTCACCAGCTTGTCTTCTTTTTTGGATTTGACTGTATTTTCCAGTGTTTGCATCCGTTTTCACTGTTTTCATCCTTTTCCGTAGTTTTTCCACAAATATGTTTTGATGCGTATTTCCTTTCTCATAGACATTATACATTTTTGGTATAATTTAAAACATTTTTTATAGTTGTTTATCTTTTTTGAATACATTATTAACAGCTTTTGATGTGTAATTTTTTCCATATACCTTCTCTATTTTTATACACCCGGAACATTTTATACATGTCTATTTTTTCATCCACGTTGTATATTCTTTCGTATATATCTGAAACACTTTAATACTCATTTAAAAAAATACATGGGAATTGTAAAATATATGTGGCTGATTTGGTTTGAATTTGTATAGTTTTTTAATATGTGTTAAACATTTTGCATATTCTGATATGTAACTTTGTGCTCCCGTATGGAGATCGACATGGTGAACGGGCCAATAATTGTGTTAGCTAGAGGTTTTGCGGTTTTTGGAAGCTTCTATGGACCGGTTCGTTGAACCTTCTATCGGTTTTGGTCAGTTTTGAGAAGATTCCACACTGTTTTTTTAAAAAACTGTATTTATTCTTTACCTTTTTTTGGCTTTCTTTTGGAAATACATTTCTACTTTTTTTTACTACACACTGAACAGTTCTTATTTACACGATGATCCTCTTTTACATACACGTTGAATTTTTTTCAAATACATGATGAGTACTTTTCTATAAAATCAGTGCCTGGATACGTGTCCACACCAATGACCATGCATGTATAAGCCAAAGCTAACTATGGAACATCTATGGTTGACTTCTCCTGCCCTCCAAATAATATGCATCTGCAATACAATACGTGCCCAACGACCTAAGCAACTACAACATGCATGGCCATGGCATGAAAGTCATCATACAGCATATCTTCAGCGCATTCCAGCCACTAGTATCCCGCTATTCTGTGTGCGGAGCTTGTTTGAAATATGGATGCCCATCAAATATTGAAACTCGCCGGGCGTATATCTGGCTCTAAACATTTTGTTGGCTAGCGCATAGAGGTTCAGAGCATCAATAAGGGAAAGGGTACACGTACGTAGATGAATTTTGTTATAGTTTATGTTAAGCTGTAGAATCAAACTCGAACGATCGATCATGGGATCAACACACTTGCATCAATAAGGGCAAGGTTACTCGTACGTATGTGCAACCAGGCTATAAATGCAACCTCCCACGCAGCCCAAACGCACAACACCTACAAACCCTTCCTATCTATTGTAAGCCTTGCTTCCTCTCGACCAAAGCTTTCGCAATGGCGCCATCAACCAAGCTCTTCCTCCTGCTCCTCGGCCTGAACTTGATGGTCACCGCTGTGCACGGTGGCTGCGGACCCCACTGCCCGACCCGACCCCACCGCCGCCTCCATCGACCAACGGCGGCAAGTGCCCGATCGACACGCTGAAGCTGGGCGTTTGCGCCAACGTGCTGAACCTGCTGAAGCTCGGGCTTGGTGTGCCGCCCAACGAGCGTTGCTGCCCGCTGCTGGCCGGTTTGGCCGACCTTGACGCCGCTGTGTGCCTCTGCACCGCCATCAGGGCCAAGGTTCTCGGCGTAATCAACCTCAACGTCCCCGTTGACCTCATCCTCCTCCTCAACCAGTGCCACAAGACTTGCCCGCCCGGCTTCACCTGCCCGCTCTGAACAATCGATGGACTCGTCCAAGCATGGCATGCTGCGTACACATGCCATGCATGCAGCTTTCTATATACTACTCCAGTTTGTGTTTCAGTTCATCTATATGTCTCATGCGTGCCTAAGTTCCCTGTCATGCATTAGCATTATGCATGCATGCAGTGATCACTTGGTAGATACGTAAACGTAAGCGCGTGTAAGTGTGTCATGCTGTGGTGCCCAAATAAATGACCCACGTAACCTGGGCTTCGTATCATCGTCTGAAATACTGTACCGGGCGGCTATATGCCCCTATATCTGAAATCTGGTGAAGTTGTGTAAACTCGAGCTGTGTGTTACATATATACTGCCGCCTCATAGTCCACTCCTAAAACATATATATACATGCACCGAGATCAAAGCCAACCCTAAGTTTTATATGGATCGTTGGAAGAGAAACAGAAATAGATCGAATCAAGGATGGAATAATTTAGTATTGACGAGCGACGTGCAGATACATGGCAAGGGAGCTGTGATGCAAGACCATGAAGCAATGATCTTTGTATCGGCCTGGCAGTTCATATCGTCCTTACATGCAATTATAGACCCAGAAACTTCTCGAAGCGTAGTCAAAATGTTTAGAGTGGCATCTTCTTTGCATGGAAGTCATTGCAAAAGAAGTGGAAGCTGCTTATGGCTTGCTGCGACCATAGGCGGGAGAGTGTTCCTTTGTCTCGTATGGCGCAGTTTCCTTCTTGTGTATCGGTCAAACTGGTTTGTGCAATTCAGAATGCTAGATGAAGTGGGTTGAAAGTGAGCCTGAGTTGAGCTGAGCATGTAGCGGGTTTTAGAGTATGCGGGGATTGTAGTTTTATTTGGGCCTCCATAACTTAGCCTAGTCTAATCGTTAGAAGAAGATTGGAATGCGTCCCAAGGGTTGAAAACAAAGAGGATATAAGTCTTCCAGACTTTCCCCCGATTAAACTAAAAATCATTTATTATTTTTGGTTGTCTTGTGCAATTCCTTTCCCTGCCGAAACATTTTCGTTTCAAATCAGGTTGTTCTTTAGCTTGTACACACTTCATGTGAAGGATAGTATGCATACCCCAAGAGCGTATTGGGTGGTTGATGTTTGGGTGGCATTATTTGCATTTTACTTTTAATCTTCTCTCTCTCTCTCTCTCTCTCTCTCTCTCTCTCTATATATATATATATATATATATATATATATATATATATATATATATATATATATATATATATATATATATATATATATATATATATATATATATATATATATATATATATATAATGTTTTGCTTTCTTCACCTTTTATTTGCATTTATGTTTACTTTCTTCATTTTCTGTTATGTTATAGTTTTTTTCATTTTTTCTTCTTTTATTTTTGGAAAATACATGAACATATCTCTACCTAATAATAAAGCAAATTGGGTTTCTGCCGTACGTCGTCGGCATTTTACAGAAAAACCCCTATGATATTAAGTAATTAACCTGCAGTCCAGTAAATAAGTGAAAAAAAATGTTTCGTATTTCTAATCCACCCGTGGACGCGTGTGCGGTTTGCCAACAAAAACCAACCCAGAGTCGAGCGTCCGCGCCTCCCGATCTGGATCCTCCGCTCCCGCCGCCGGTCCGCATCCTCCGCCACGCCATCCCCGTGCGCCGGCCTACCTCCTCTCCACCGCGCCCTCCTCCCCACACCACGGCCTGCCTCCTCTTCGCCGCACGCGGTTCGCCGACACCGAGGCCCAGGCCGCAGCGCTCCAGGCCCGCGCCGGCCGGCTGGAGCGCACGCCGCCGACCACGATCGGGCTGCTCAACACGCTCCTCGCCGCCGTGGGCAACGGCTGGGAGGAGGAGGACGCGCGAGAGGCAGGGCAGCGGCGTAATTAGCGCGTGTTGGATCCAGCCGAGGCTGAGGAGCCCGTGAGATCCCGTGACAGGGGTCTACTCGTCGTCCTCTTGCGCGAGACGACTGAGGGACGCGGCGGCGCGGGTTTGACTCCAGAGAACGGCGACAATCCGGCTGCCACTGGATGAATCCAGGCGGAGGAGGGTCAGGGAGGCGCGCGGGGGAGGCCGTCGAGGTTTGGGGGCGCCGGATCCAGAGTTCGGGGTGGCGCCATGGTTGCTCGGTGAGCTCCTGCAAGGGAAAGGGAACATGAGCGGCGAGGAGACTCTGCTATTCACCGGAGATAAGAAGAAGAAGATGAAGACGCAGACCGGTGAGTATAGATCAAGCACACAAAAAACAGAGGGATTTATTAAGAAAAAAGAAGAGAAACAAATCCACCAGCAAACCATGGAGCAGCTCCAAAGAGGACACCAAGAACCAGGCCAAGCATGGAGCAGCGGGGAGAGAATCTAGGCTGCAGACGCCTCCAGCCAGCGAGCGCCTCTTGCTAACTACTGACTACCTACAAGGGAGGCCAGAGGGAGAGGGGAGGGGAACGGAGGAAGAAAAGAGGAAAGCTTGGAGAGAGACAGGCGGAGAGCACGAGGAGGAGCTGGTTCACGCTGGCTACTGCCTCCGTCGTTCTCCGTATGTGGTTATCCCACAAATATAATTTTTTTAGGCCAACAAATGGAAGAATGCGTGTGCATCCCTCAAAAGTGTGCTTGCTTTTTTTTAATAAGTGCGCGTGTTTTTCTAGAAAAAGAGCCTACCGTCTGCGTAAAATGCTTGTGTTTGGGCCTAGTTCAAAAAGAAAGAAAAGAAATATAATCTTGCGAGCCAAACAACCAACATTTTCTAAAAAAATACAACATAGTAAAAACTTATTTTTTCGAACATTAATAAAAAGTTATATATAAACAATCACACTTCAATGCACCACTACTCTTGTTGCAATTGACAGTCTCAGAGGATTGTTGTGAAACAAACAAATCAGGCACTCTCTTAGCCCGTTTTGAACCACACTTTTTGTTCTCTGTTTAATTTGTGAAAGTGCCCAATTTTCTAAAATTTAAATGGAGTATATGTCTCACACCACAAGTAATTTTAATACGGTTCTAAAAAAACAGTAATTTTCATACGTTTGCTCTGTAACGATGCATGGACATTCGGACAAAGAGATGATATATCCAATTTATTGGTTGAATAATCTAAATGTTTTAACTAATATAATTTGTATATTAGTATAATTATTGTATGTATTATATTCTCATTGGTTTGATTTGAAGTCGCTATTTTATCATCCCGTTGCAACGCACGGGCCATTTTGCTAGTTTATATTTATATTTATTTAAAGCATGTGAACATATATTTAGATGTTCATGAGTAACTCTTCTTAAAAATATGTTTTTTATTTAGGAATACATTTCTTTTGAGGGAATACATTTTAAGCATGAAATGACCACTTCATTCAAATATATGAATATTTATAGTGAGGTACATGAACATTTTTCAAATAGTTTTTCCATATATGATTTTATCCATCTTTCAAACTAGCATAAGCATTTGTTTCTAAAACATATTAAATAAAAAACATACTTTCTAACAAATAGAAAATATTAGTAGATGTGCTGCACAATTAAGCATATTAAGGATCTTTCGGGCTCAATGCCCACTATCCATAAAACGTTGAATAGGATTACTCATTCATCCTTGCATATACTAGAAATTCGTGAGCTGCAAATTAGTCCATAAAAAATATAACAAGATTCATCCTTGCATAAACTAGTAATTAATCAGTTTCCTTCGGATTAGTTATAGTGTGGGTCTTTGCAAACAACAAACGGTACACTCATTTATTTTACCTAGACTAGAAGCTCAACAGCGGCATACAACATTGCCGTGGATAAAGTGCAAATGATTTCAATTTTACTAATTCTCAGTGTCCTAATACTTTTAAAGTATTTTTTTGCGGGGACTAACCAACTAGGTTCTAGTAGTGTGTGTTGCATCATGAACATGGGAAAGGACTAATAAGCACTCCCTCCATTCCACAATCTAGTGCATATAGATTTTTCTGAAAGACAAACTTTGCCAACTTTGACCAAATTTATACAGAAAATTGTCTACATCTACACTACCAAACATGTACATTAACAACTCATGATGTACCCAATGATGTGCATTTGGTATTCTAGATGTACCTATTTTTCTCTGTAAATATGAGTCGGAGTAAATAAAACCAGGGTAATGACAATCGGGTATAGTGGGCCTTAAAAACAAATCGGGCCTTGTGTTTCTGTCCGCAGAAGGAGCATCATGGGGGAACCCTTCAACATCCAGTGGACTTTCCCCCGCTCCCGCGCGAGGCGCCCGTGGCAACGGTGAAGGCCGTGTCTCTACGCGTTCTTCGTGGGGCCACTCCGAGAAGGGTGCGTCGGCATGCCCGGGAAGGAAGAGTTCACCCCAAGACAGGAGGACGATGATCCATCCCCGAAGGGCGGTTGCCGACACTGGTGGCGGGACATGGGGTGTATGACAGGACCTCCCTCATATGATCCTGGGGAATCTGTGTGATCCAAGGCATCCATTACTTGTCCTGAAAGATTAACCTACTGTCCACCGCGCGTCACTGCCAGACAAATACCAAAGGAGACATGTAATTATGCGGGGTAAACATGCGGTCCCAGAAGGACGTCATCATTGCTTGTACGAGCATGCCTGGGCGGCCATGCCCCTATAGTACAGGCCACGCGAGCCTACTCCAATGTATATTCGACCAGTCGGTGCCTTCGGCAGGGTCTCCCTTAACACTATAAATACGGGAGACCACGACCTCACCGGGGGTTGATCTTTTGGCCTCATAAGGAAGACAAGCTGATCCTTTCAGCTTGTAAGAGACACATTATAGCTTCATGCCATTGCAATACAAAACAAAGCGGGAGTAGGGTATTACACCAAGAAGGTGACCCGAACCTGGGTAGTTCCTTGCGTTCTTTTGTAGTTCATCCACCATATTCACACATGACTTAGGATCGTAGAACGCGTTCAGTCCCTGACCAAACTCTCAAAGAGTTGTTGCTCACAACTCATATGTAGGTTATTAGAAAACCGATAATATGGTCAAAGTTTGACTTATAGAAAAATCTATATGCACTACATTATGACACGGAGGGAGTACTAATTAGATGATCATAGTCTATAGTGGAACCAGACTTACAACATAAGGGATCGTATCAATGTATTCAACGGTCATGCGTGTTTGTTTATTGTTGTCATTGGGGTTGCGATACCTCATGTTCTTCATGAGAACCCTACCCTTCAATACAACTTCTTCACTCTGGCAGTCATAGCGCATGAGATGGTCGGATCCAGCTTCAAACACTATCTCCTCGTCAGCCATGCCGATCAGACGAAAATACCTTTGCTCGTAGAACGTGGGGGTGGAGTCGATGATATAACGCCGGTCCCACCGTGGTGGCTCATCATTGCGGCCGAGATCACTGCACATCCACATCTCTAGCGACGCGTAGCGGATTCCTTGGTGAGGTACACATAGGCACAACTCTCCGCGCAGCTCGGCCAAGCTGGATGCTGCGTAGTCTAGCCCTAGGCTGCAAGGAGGTGGTGGCGCCGTGATGCTGAAGGACTCGTCCTCCAAGTTAAAGAGAATGAAACCTGGAGCGTCATTCACAAGAAGCGACTCCTTGATTGTCCAGAGCAAGGAGCCCTTGAAGAAGGTCGCCGTTCGTCCTGTCATGATAGGGTATGGCGGTGGCGCCGCCGTCTCACGCCATTGTTCGTCCTTTCCGATTGTGAGCACCTCCATCCAGAGAGCATAGTAGAAATCATCCCCGTCGGACGTGGGCTCCAAGAATTGGTAGAAGAATCGAGCAACCTTGTAGGCGTTGGAGCGAGGGTCATGGCCGAGGCCGAACGCCTGATATCCTTGGAAGTCGGGAGGGAGTCGACGTGGCTCGACAACGTGCGGGCTTGGAGGAAGTGTGAGGTCGCGGTGTGTGGCCGGGTTGAACACGCGCACCACATCATCAGCAGGCAACAGCATGAGGCCGTCGCAGTGCGTGAGGTCGTGCGCCTCTCTCTTGCGGGGGAAGAAGTAGGAGGAGTCGGCCATGGCGTATATGAGGGTGGCGGTGGCGCCTGGCTGGCTCTCGTGATTCCACCGGTATAGGCCGGCGACGATTACCTCTTTGGACCGGTATAGGTCGCCCGCTGTATCTGATCATAGGCGCGACGAGCACGGACATGTTCTGGAGACGGAGGTGCACACGGTGGAAGGAATCGTCGTTGCCGATGGTGTCACGCCATGCCTTGCAAACACACATGAACCGTAGCAGCGACCTGGCGGGGATCCGGGGGAGGATGTGCGACAAGATGACCTCGTGTGGCACGTACGGCGCCATTGGTCACGTTGGTGAGCGCGGTGGTGATCTCTTGCGACGGCGATGAGCACGCACGCACGGTTGCTTGAATGAATCCTTGTGATAGATCGATGTATTGTAGTTAGGAAAAGCACACGTCTCCAGTTTTTTTCCCCACCACGCAACAACACGTCACCGACTCGTACAAGTACATGGTTTTTTTTTGCACCGTACACGTACAAGTTTATGCAAGTGAATCCTTGGCGTACACGTACACGTACGTTATTTCTCGATGGAGATATTTCTCAAGTAATTAACGACTGCACCGTCGGATCTACGCAGTTATTAATCCCTAATATCCAACCCGGGCGGTACAAATATTAGATCGAACGCGATGGGATCTCGTCGTCCGGCGGCGGAGGCCACCAGCAATATGGAGATCCTGCTGAAGCTGCCGACCAAGGACGTCGCACGGTGCTACTGCGTCTCCAGGCTGTGGCACATGGTCGACAACAACCCCACCTTCCGCAACCTCCACGCCATGGCCACCCATGTCGTCTCAGCGGCCCAGATCTCAAAGGCCTTGCTCGTCTCAGAGAGGCTCCAGGCCGGCCGGAGCGACGAGGCCGTCGTCTTCGACGTGTCGTCGGGCAAGACCACGTGCTGCGTTCCCATCCCCGGTGGCTACAGCCTAGCCAACATCTGCAACGGCCTCCTCTGCTTCGTACACTGCTATGGCCGCAACGACCCCGATCCTGAGGCGCCGGTGGTGGCGCGCAACCCCGTCACCGGCGAGACCCTTGCGCTCCCCAGGGTGCCTCCGCTAATGGTCACCCCCAAGGGCTCCTATACGCACCAGTTCGCCTTGGGTTTCAGCCCTCCCACCAAGGAGTACAAGCTCTTTCGACTATCGACACACTCTCTTTGCTCTGAGCAGCGCGTGGAGGTGGACGTGTACACCCTACGCGACGCCGGCAGGTGGAGCTGTTGGGCTAAGTCCCTCCACATGGAGGTGTGTTGGCAGCCCAACATCAGCCCACACAAGTCCAACACATATGAACCATTAATTTATTCTGCATCCAACGGTTGTGAGTGTTTCCTGGTGAAGGAAGCAAGGAGAAAACCCTAGCCACTCCACCCCTTGTTGGGTGGTGGCTGCCATTCGTGAGAGTGAGAGAGAGAGCACACAAGAGAAAACACAACCTGAGAGAGAGGAAGAAGAAGAAGCAGAGGTTCTGTCCAGATTTGCTGCATCTGACTAGACAGTGTTCAAGCTGGTGATTGGAGGCTCAAACGTGCTTGGATCGACCCCAAATTTGGTGAGCTCGTTCCTTACTTTGAGTACTTCGATCTGGTTAGCTGGTTTGAGGATTGGGTCAGTGGACCATCAGATTTGAGAGTGGTTTTGTCAGCTCTGACTGCTGCAGTTTCAGAACAGAGTAGTTTTGGGAGATGAACAGTTTGGGTAGGCAAACGATGTCCGATTGAGCTGAATTTTGGAGGGGATCTCAGGAACTCGTGTGTCTACTTGTCTGCCAAATTTGGTGCTGTTTGGTTCAGCGGTTTAAGAGCAGTTTGCAAAACACTGGAGGGTACAGAAGCTGTGTAAACTCTGCTTTGCTGAAATCTTGCCTCTTGTGGCTGTTGTTGCTGTTGCCGGTTGGAAACGTGGAGAGTGTGTTGTAAATCTCTCTAGAGGTTCTAGAGAAGACTTTGTACTCATCATTCTCATAGTGAAGTTGTGTGGACCGGTCGGTCCACAGCCGTGGTTTTTTACTCCTCAAGTTGAGGAGGTTTTTCCACGTTAAATCCTGTGTCACTCGTGCATGTTGTTTGTGTTATTCCGCTGCTTACTTGTTGGTTGAAGCTGTACTCAAAGTTCATCACAAATAGAGGGGGCTGTGTAGCGTGCATATTTGCCGTGCCGGTGAATTTGTGCAGCGCATTGTTGCTGTCCAGCCCCAACAAAGTGGTATCAGAGCCTTGGTTTGCTTGTGCAAATTGCTGAGTTTCTTGTGGTGAAAGATGGAAGTGAATACTAGCAGGATGATATCTTTGAATGGTACAAATTATCAAGCATGGAAGGGCAAGATGGAGGACTTGTTGTATGTGAAAGAATACTGGAAGTCAGTGTTCTCCACTGAGATGCCGGAGGGCATTGAGGAAGGTCAGTGGAAGGTACTTCATCGCCAAGCTTGTGGGTTTATTCGGCAATGGGTCGATGACAATGTTTTGAACCATATCATTGATGAGACACATGCACGCACCTTATGGCAGAAATTGGAAGAGTTGTTTGCCCGGAAAGAAGGTACAAACAAGATGTTCTTGATCAAACAATTGATGTGCTTGAGGTACAAAGAGGGCACTCTAATTGCAGATCATGTGAACACATTCCAAGGCATTATAAATCAGCTTTCTTCAATGGGAATAACATTTGAAGATGAAGTGAGAGCTTTGCTGCTACTAGGCTCATTACCGGACAGCTGGGAGACCTTTAAGGTCACAGTTTGCAATTCAGCACCTAATGGAGTTGTCACTTGGAATCTTGTGAAAACCAGGGTACTAAATGAAGAGTCCAGAAAGGTGGCTGAAGCCACTTCTTCCTCACATTCAGAGGTGCTAGTCACTCAGTCCAGGGGGAGAAGCAAGAGCAGAGGTCCAGGTAAAGGGGCAGAAAGAGGTAGGAGCAAATCAAAAAGTAAGTATGCTGATTACGAGTGCCATCACTGCCATCAGAAGGGCCACATTAAGTGGCAATGTGACAAGTGGAAGAAAGACAAGAAGAAAAAGAAGAAACAAGATCAGAAGCAAGTTGACAGTGATAGTGACACAGAGGGCAACCGAGTTACTGCAGTAGAAGAGGACATCATGCTTGTTATGCATGAAGAAAATGAGGGCAGTTTTGGTTCCACTGTTGAGGAGAAGATCACTGTTGTTTCTGATGAAACCGTCAACCTTGTGGATGGTGACGAGATGATTTGGATACCGGACAGCGGTGCTACCATTCATGCTACATCTCGCAGAGAGCTCTTCACTAACTATATATCAGGTGATTTTGGTGTTGTGAAGATGGGGAACAATGATAGAGCAACCATCATTGGAAAAGGAGATGTCCAGTTGGAGACCGCAAATGGTACAAGGTTAGTCCTCAAATCTGTGAGGCATGTTAAGGCACTTCGTCTCAATATTATCTCGGTTGGTTTGCTTGATGGAGATGATTACTTGAGCAGTTTTGGAAAAGGGCAGTACAAGCTCACCAAAGGCAACATGATTGTTGCAAGAGGTAAAATGGTCTCAGTTTTGTATCATGTTCATGCTAAGCTCTTTAGTGCTTCTGTCAATGCACTAGAGAAGGATGATCATTGTGCTTTATGGCACAAGAGACTTGGGCACATGAGTGAGAAGGGGATGACAGTGCTAGTGAAGAAAAAATTGTTGAAGGGTGTGAAAGGAGTTCACATCAAGAAATGTTCAGATTGTCTAGCAGGGAAGCAACACCGAGTTGCCTTCAAGACTCTACCTCCTCACAAGAAGCCCGAGAAGTTGGACTTGATACATTTCGATGTTTGCAAAATGTCGGTAAGATCTCTTGGTGGTGCTAAGTACTTTGTGACTTTTATTGATGACTTTTCCAGGAAAGTTTGGGCCTTCACTTTGAGGACGAAAGATCAAGTACTAGGTGTATTCAAGCAATTCCAAGCCTCGGTTGAGAGAGAAACTGAGAAGAAGATCAAGTGCATTCGCACTGATAATGGAGGAGAGTAAATTGGGCCATTTGATGCATATTGCAAGAAGCAAGGTATTAGGCATCAATTTACTCCCTAGAAGACACCACAGCTGAATGGTCTTGCTGAGAGGATGAACAGGACAATTGTGGAGAGAGTTAGATGCTTGTTGTCAAGTGCAAAGCTACGCAAACACTTTTGGGGTGAGGCTTTGATGACTGCAGTTTATCTTATTAATCTCTCACCAAGTTATCCTTTGCAGGGAGATGTTCCTAACAGGGTTTGGTGTGACAAGGACGTCTCATATGACCACCTAAAGGTTTTTGGGTGCAAGGCCTTTGTTCATATTCCTCAAGATGAAAGGTCAAAGCTTGATTCGAAGACACGGCAATGTATCTTTCTTGGTTATGGTGGTGATGAGTTTGGCTACAAGCTGTTTGACCCTATAGCAAGGAAAGTTGTGAGAAGCCGTGATGTTGTGTTTGTTGAAGACCAAACAATTGAGGATATTGTGAAGACAAAGGGGCAGGTTCCTCCTCAGCAACAACAAGACATGATTGATTCTGACCCAGTTCCTGCAGCTCTAGCTCCTGTGCAAGTTGAAGCAGATGCAGAAGATGTACAAGATGATGTACATGGTGGTGCAGGTGAAGAAGATGCTCCCCAGCAGCAGCAACAAGAGTATGATGCTGAAGTTGATGATCCGGATCAGCAGGAAGCACCAGCACCAGAAAGTCCACCAGCTGCTCCACTCAGAAGATCCAACAGGGGTCGAATTCCTTCCAGTAGGTATCCCTCTGATCAATACGTGGTGTTATTATCTGACGGTTCAGAACCTGAATGCTTTGCAGATGCAATGGAAGGTGAGCACAAGAAGGAGTGGAAAAATGCTATGCAAGAAGAGATGGATTCCTTGCATAAGAATCATACTTATGAGTTGGTGAAGTTGCCCAAGGGCAAGAAAATTTTGAAGAACAAGTGGGTCTACAGAATCAAGCAAGAAGAGCACACATCACATCCAAGGTACAAGGCCAAGCTAGTTGTAAAAGGACTCGGCCAGAGAAAAGGCATTGACTATGATGAGATCTTTTCTCCGGTTGTGAAGATGACATCCATAAGAGTAATCCTTGGCATGGCAGCAAGTCTCAACTTGGAGGTTGAGCAAATGGATGTGAAGACTGCATTTCTTCATGGTGAGTTGGAGGAAGAAATATACATGGAGCAACCTGAGGGGTTTCTTGTGAAAGGCAAAGAAGACTATGTGTGCAAGCTAAAGAAAAGTCTCTATGGCCTGAAACAAGCACCAATACAATGGTATATGAAGTTTGAAACTGTCATGGGGGAGCAAGGTTACAAGAAGTGTAGCTCAGACCATTGTGTGTTTATTTAGAGGTTCTCAGGTGATGATTTCATCATATTATTGCTCTATGTTGATGATATCCTGATTGTTGGCAAGAATGTCTCTAGGATTGCTAAGTTAAAGAAGGAGTTGAGCAAATGTTTTGCTATGAAAGACTTAGGTCCAGCAAAGAACATTCTCGGAATGAGAATTGAGCGAGACAGAAATTGCAACAAGTTGTACTTGTCTCAAGAGAAGTATATTGAGAAGGTACTTCGTAAGTTCAGGATGGAAAATGCTAAAGTTGTAAGTTGTCCACTAGCAGCCCATTTCAAGTTGAGCAGAAAGCAATGTCCTACCACTGATGAGCAGAAAAAGGAAATGCATCATGTTCCTTATGCTTCAGCGGTTGGGAGTTTGATGTATGCTATGGTGTGTACAAGGCCTGACATTGCTCATGCGGCTAGTACTGTGAGCAGATTTATGTCCAATCCAGGAAGACCTCATTGGGAAGCCGTGAAGTGGATTTTGAGATATCTCCGGGGCAGCACAAATCTGAAACTTTGTTTTGGTGATGGTGAGGCAAAGCTGATTGCTTTTTCAGATTCTGATATGGCTGGAGATGTTGACCGAAGAAAGTCTACCTCAGGTTACTTCGTTAGCTATGCAGGGGGAGCGGTGTCATGGCAAAGCAGGCTGCAGAAGTGTGTGGCATTGAATACAACTGAAACTGAATTCATTGCTGTAACAGAGGCGAGCAAAGAGCTATTGTGGCTGAAACGGTTGGCTTGTGAGCTTGGTTTTAAGCAAGACAAGTATGTGTTGTTTTGTGACAACCAAAGTGCTATCCACTTGAGTAAGAATGCAAGCTTTCATTCAAGGCTAAGCATATAGAAGTCCGTTATCATTGGATTCGAGATGTGTTGTATTCCAAGAAAATGCAACTTGAGAAGGTTCACACCGATGACAATGGGGCTGATATGTTGACTAAAGTGATGACAAGGAAGAAGCTTGAAGTATGCCGCCGGCTCGCTGGCATGGCTGCCGGAAGTCAGTAAGACCCTCCATGATGTCAGGAGGGGGAGTTTGTTGGGCTAAGTCCCTCCACATGGAGGTGTGTTGGCAGCCCAACATCAGCCCACACAAGTCCAACACATATGAACCGTTAATCTGTTCTGCATCCAACGGTTGTGAGTGTTTCCTGGTGAAGGGAGCAAGGAGAAAACCCTAGCCACTCCACCCCTTGCTGGGTGGTGGATGCCATTCGTGAGAGTGAGAGAGAGAGCACACAAGAGAAAACACAACCTGAGAGAGAGGAAGAAGAAGAAGCAGAGGTTCTGTCCAGATTTGCTGCATCTGACTAGACAGTGTTCAAGCTGGTGATTGGAGGCTCAAACATGCTTGGATCGACCCCAAACTTGGTGAGCTCGTTTCTTACTTTGAGTACTTCGATCTGGTTAGCTGGTTTGAGGATTGGGTCAGTGGAGCATCAGATTTGAGAGTGGTTTTGTCAGATCTGACTGCTGCAGTTTCAGAACAGAGTAGTTTTGGGAGACGAACAGTTTGGGTAGGTAAACGATGTCCGATTGAGCTGAATTTTGGAGGGGATCTCAGGAACTCATGTGTCTACTTGTCTGCCAAATTTGGTGCTGTTTGGTTCAGCGGTTTAAGAGCAGTTTGCAAAACACTGGAGGGTACAGAAGCTGTGTAAACACTGCTTTGCTGAAATCTTGCCTCTTGTGGCTGTTGTTGCTGTTGCCGGTTGGCAACGTGGAGAGTGTGTTGTAAATCTCTCTGGAGGTTCTAGAGAAGACTTTGTACTCATCATTCTCATAGTGAAGTTGTGTGGACTGGTCGGTCCACAGCCGTGGTTTTTTACTCCTCAAGTTGAGGAGGTTTTTCCACGTTAAATCCTGTGTCACTTGTGCATGTTGTTTGTGTTATTCCGCTGCTTACTTGTTGGTTGAAGCTGTCCTCAAAGTTCATCACAAGTAGAGGGGGCTGTGTAGTGTGCATATTTGCCGTGCCGGTGAATTTGTGCAGCGCATTGTTGTTGTCCAGCCCCAGCAGGAGCCACCACTCGTTCCTCTCCCCGTGTCGCCCGACGAAAATCTCGCCGCCGGTGTCGGTGGACGGCAAGCTGTACGTGGTGACCAAAGGTTGGCTCAGGCATGAGATTCCGAGAAGAATATTGGCAATCGACGTGGCTACGGAGTCATGCCGCACATACCGTCTCCCGGATTACGAGTGTGTTCACTTCGATAGCCCGCCGGTGGGCGTCTTTGAGCTTAGCGGCCAACTGTTCTTTGCTACGCATGCCCTCAACTGGAAACGTCCTGATACAAAGGCCATCCACTTCTGGGTCATGTCGCCGCCGGAGGGCGACAACGACGAGCAGCCAAGCTGGGATCTGCGCTACAGCTTCCACATAGCACCGGGACGACCAGGCTTTGCGTTCAACAGACCATGGTCATGCTGGATTGATGATGATGGCATGTTGTGCTACGCATGCACTGGCGTATTACACAAGTATGACACGAGACAAGGCTCATGGACATCCAACGGAGGTTTTCTACGATGGGACGAGGAAGTAGATCTCCCAGTTGCTCCCTTGCAGTCCAAATGCCGATGGAACTTCTATGGGGGTTTCCGCCCTATCCTACTCTCTCCTCTCACCATTGCGCTGCCCCCGTCCCAGGACGATGATGAAAACAGATACCAGTTTGAGCATGCAATGCTAAGTCTACTATGATGATGCTATCAGTAAATCAAGTGTCCCTCTTGAGCTGATCGATCAATGAAGCTAGCTACTGCTAGAAGTTATCTATAGAAGTTGTCTAATTAGTATCACGACCTATAAAAAGTTACAATTTATACTTCGTCTGCAAATTTAATATGCTTTCCATTTGTATCCTCCGCCACCGCTACACGGAGTAGAGGAAAAGATGCCCCGGGCCTTGTCATAGTTGATCTGATTGCACGAGATAAATCAGAGGAGAGGGTGACTCGCAAAGCATTGGAAGTTTGGTTCGTGTCAACCAACGACCAGGTGACGGATGGAGCGATGAAGCCCATCAATACACCACAACTTGTGATTGAGGGAAGTATAAGATCTTGGAGGGAGCTGTACAGACTTACATTTGGTGTCGGATATGAGGAGTGGAGTCAAAGCTAAGCTATGGAGCATAGAGTTGACTTGGCACATGCACGCCTGTAGTGCACGTTCACAATAATGAGAGCAAGCAGTGCATGGCCATGGCGTGTTCACAAAACCATCGGACAATTCCAGCTAGTGCCGGCCAAGAGGGCACGTGTACTGTAAGGGCATCTCCAGCCGCGCCCCCAACGCGGCCTTCCTAGGCGTGTTTTTTCGCGCCGGCGCCGAAAAAAGGCCCAGTCGCGTCCCAGGGAGCCCGTTTTTTCGCCGGCTTGGGCCGAACTCAGCGCCGGTAGATCAAGGACGAACCCGGTGCGCTCGGGGGCGCCGAGGTGTGTGTTTTGGCGCGAAAGAGCCGCGGGCCTGCCGAGTCAGCGAGACGTCCGTTTTCGTCGCCCTCATCGCCTCAGTTCCTGTGGGAATCAATGCCAAGGCTGCCGCGCTGCCGCGCCGGTCAGCCTCCATTGATGCCTCATGGGCGGCGCAGTGAAGACACCGCCGACGCGCGTCCCGCCCGCTCCCGCCACGCTCCGCCCGCATGACGCCTCCTCGCCGCACCGCTTTGGTTATAGAAGGCGCCCGCTCCCTGCCGGTGAGCGCCACAGCCTCCCCCTCTCCCTCTCGCAAAAGCCTTCTCCCCGCAAGTGAGCGCCACAACCTCCCCCCACTCCCCCCACCAACGAGCAAAGCATGGCCGGGAGGTTCCCAGGCGACGGCGCAACGGCAAACGGCTTCGGTCACCGACACCTCCAAGAGGCGGAGGCGCGCCTTTTCTACGATGCCGAGTACCCGGCGCCCCTGACATGCGCGTGCCGGGAGCGTGGAGACTGAGCGCCGCCTGCGTCCCGGTGCCGCCGGTACCCGAAGGTGCGACGCGGCGGGCGGAGATCGCCTGCATCCGCTCCTCCCCGACGGAGGAGCAGTGGGACCAGCCAAGGTACGCGCCTGACAGCGAAACGCTGTGGACGATGTACTTCCAGCACCGCCGCGAGGAACAAATCGCCTCCGTCAATGGCATCATACCCCGCGGCCGCCTCAACGCCGAAGGACGGCGCGAGTGGTGGGGCATCCCCGGCCGCACCCTCGACGCCGTCCTCGACCACATCGAGACCGGCAACATGCCACGGCTGGAGTACCCGACGCGATCGTCCTTCTCTCGCCGCCGCGGCAGTTCCTGGATGCCACGGCGAATGGATCCGGGGTCGTCCTCGTCGTCCGGCTCCGGCTCGCTGGTCCTCCACCCCGTCAGTCCCGAGCCGGAGGGGACACCGCTCGGGCGTCGTCGCGCTCGCAGCGACGCCCTCGTCATCAACGACCCCTCGCCGCCTGCGACGGCACCGGCGAGGCGCTCCCTGCTCATAGTCCGGCCGAAGCCCGAGCCGGGCTTGCTCCCGGTGAAGCCGGAGCACGTCGACATGGTGGCCCCCGACGATGAGTCCGCCCTCAAATGGGCGAAGGAGGACTACGTCCGCGAGTAGGTGCGCCGCCAGCGCCGGGCGTACCTAGAGCACCAGGCCCATCCCCGCGCCGAGAAGGGCGGCGTTATCGTCATCGACAACGACGAGGAGGGCGAGGCCGGGCCGTCAAGCGCGCCACCACGTGTCGGAGACCCCGGCCAGGGCTGCAGCAGGGACGTCGCAGGCGAGGTGCGCGACGACGACGCAGACGGCGGCGACTACACCCGCTTCTACAGGCTTCTCGGCATGTAGACGACGGCGGCGGCAACGGCGGCAGCTAGGCTTTTTAGTTTGTTTTTTAAGTTAGGCGTAGTTCTTGCATGTTTTTACGCTTTTGTACAAATTTTGATGAACTATGGCTGAGTTCCTGCAAAAATCGCCGAGTTTGAATTTTTTTGAAACGAACTTCGCCGAACCCGCGGCGACCGTGGGCCTATGATTGGGAGGGAACCGAACCTCAGGGCCAATCTAGCGCCGGTTCACCCCCCAGGCCGCTCTTTTTCGGCGCACTGGGGGGTGGACGGCTGGAGATGCTCTAAGCAGCGTGGCTTGTTGTAAAAAAGGTACCTAGGGTCAGAGCATCGATCCATGAGGGTACACGTACGTGCTAGTTTGTGTTCCAGTTCATCTTATATCTTGGTCTTGTGCATGTCTCATGCTAGAGTTTCCTGCATGCATGCATGCATGGATGCAACAGTGTTCGCTACGTAATCGTATAAGTGTGCCGTGTTGTGTTATTGAAATTAATAGTGTACCAGCCATGCATATATGTGTGCACGCATATGTACGTGGAATAAAAATATGTTGAAGTTGTCTAACAATGTGCTTGTATCTCGGGGCTGTGCATGCGTGGCAGCTGCTGACTTTTCTTTTTTTTTTGACGCCAATAACGCCCACATGTGTGGCATATTAGACATCCCCCCTTGAGCAGGAGGCAGCCCACACGAGCTGTGTGTGAGCGAACATTAGAATTGCTCACAAGTGTGGGCGCAGCTACTTCGTGCCACAAGCCCAACAAGTACTACTCATCTTCGCCCCGCGCGTGTGACACGAAGCAAAAATGTCCATACATCCTGGCGCAGCTACATTATAGGTACCCGCGGGATGACGATTTAGTTGCCATCCGGGATGACAGATTTAGTTATCCGGGATGGCAAATGTAGTTGTAAAAGTATGGCAACTCTATCTGTTTTGATTAACTGTAGTTGACATGTCTAATTTATGGTAGTTGTCGCGTGTAATTAAACCATAGTTACCGTGTGTGATTAACTACTTGGCACATATGGTCAAACAGTAGTTGCCATGTGTGTTTACCTAGTTGCCATTTGTGGTCCAATCATAGTTGCCATGTATGGTTAATCACAGTTGCCATGTGTGTTTATCTGGTTACCACGTACGCGCAACTGCAGTTGCCGTCTAGCAACGAATCATAGTTGCCACGTACGCGTAACTGCAGTTGTCATCCAACAACGTACGAGTGTCGTGTGGGCGAAAAGTAGTTCGCCCACACGCGCGTGAACTAGGTGTTCGCTGTGTGTGCAGAAACTAGTTCGCCCACACAGCGCAGCTGGCAAACCGCGTTCTGCGGGGAGTGTGGGTGAACTCTCCAACGCCCACACACCAGCCCCTTCCTACGTGGTACACAAATTCTTCCTCAATGTGTCAAGATTCGTGTAAACTCGACTGGACGGTGATCCACGCATGTGGGCAAGTTGCAAAACTGCCACATGTGTGGGCGTTAATATTTTTGTTTTCTTTTGAAGAACGATAGAGTATCACATGAACTAAGTTTCGGTGGAAACTGATGAAAATCATGCAGAAATAATGTTTTAAAGTCTCAAAAAATTCTTAAAAAACCAAGCATATTAATAGTGTGATGTTCTATTAGCATGTGAAATTCCCAAGTTCAAACACATTGTAGTTTTTGAGGTACGGACAAAACAAAATCAACATTGAATATTGCGGAGGCCACCAGCAGCATGGATATGCTACAGGAGATCCTGCTGAAGCTGCAGACCAAGGACGTCGCACGATGCTGCTGCGTTTCCAAGCTGTGGCGCCGGGTCGGCAGCAACCCCTCCTTCCGCAACCTCCACTCCATGGCCTCCCATGTCATCTCCGTGGCCCATATCTCAAAGACCTTGCTCATCTCTGAGAGGTGCCAGACCGGCCGGAGCGATGAGGCCGTCATCTTCGACGTGTCGTCGGGCAAGACCATGTGTTGTCTTGCGTTCCCATCTCGGCGGCTACAGCCTAGCCAACATCTGCAACGGCCTCTTCTGCTTCGTACACCGCTATGGCCGCGACGACCCCGATCCTGAGGCGCCGGTGGTGCTGTGCAACCCTGTCACCGGCGAGACCCTGGCGCTCCCCAGGGCGCCTCCGCTGATGGTCACCCCCACGGGCACGTACATGCACCAATTCGCCTTGGGATTCGGCCCTCCCAGCAAGGAGTACAAGCTCTTCCGGCTGTCGACAAACTCTCTTTCCTCCGAGTAGCGCGTGGAGGTGGACGTGTACACCCTAGGCAATGCCGACGGATGGCGCCATCATTCGTTTCTCTCTCCGTGTCGCTCGACAGAAATTTCCTCACCAGTTGTGATCGACGTCAAGCCATACGTGGTGACCAATGGCTGGAAGCATGGCTACGGCAGGAATGAGATTCCCAAAAGAATATTGGTGATTGACGTGGCGACGGAGTCGTGCCGCACGTACCCACTTCCGGACTATGAGTGTTTTCACTTCGAGAGCCTGCCGGTGGGTGCCTTTGAGGTCAGCGGCCGATTGTGCTTCGCGGCCCATGCCCTCACCTATAGACGGCCTGAAACTAATGCCATCCGCTTTTGGGTCATGTCACCATCGGAGGGCGACGAGGACGAGCAGTCAGACTGGGATCTGCGCTACAGCTTCCCCATAGTAGAGGGATGACCATGCTTTGTGTTCAACAGACCATGGTCCTGCTGGCTAGACGATGATGAGATATTGTACTACGCCTGCGCTGGCGTATTGCACAAGTATGGCATGAGACAAGGCTCGTCAGACTTCCACCGGCGGCTTTCTACGATGGGACGAGGAATTTTTTGTGTGTTTGGTTTTGGAAGTGGGTGGGTGGCCCCCAACATATAGGGCCTCAAAGGGCAATTTAGGATCTTTTTTTTTAAAAAAAAGAGAGTTAATACCAGTTTTAGTACATAAACTTGTCCTGGTAGGAACAAATTCATACAGAAACTTAAAAAACCCATAAAACTGACCCCTTAACTTGTCTAACAGAACATTTTAGTACAAATCCGTCAAATCTAGCGGCGCTGCGTCCACTCCCCGTTAACTGGGCGTCAGCGTGGCAGCAGGCCCACGCATTGTCTGTCGATTCGAGCCTGGGACGTCGCACAAGTTAAGGAGATACGGACCCTCACATAACTGTAAACTTGGAGATATAAACCTTATTATCTTTGAGAAGAGAAATTTCTACATCGATCGACCTGCACGTCAACGTGTGCTGCATATTCTTCACGGTCACCGACATGGCCAGCGCATGCGCGTATGCCTGGTCGAGGACCTTGTATAAAAGGAGCAGAACGTCCAAGAAAGGCCAGTGCCTTCTCCTTCGTGCTCTTGTCGACGGCCACCAGCAGCACGAGGAGGGAGCTGCACCACGCCGAGGTCGACGAGCCAGAACACGATGAGCTCGGTCTACCTATAACGAGGTAGTACGCGGATACCAGCGTTGCTTGGTAGCCCAGGTTGTACAGCTGCTACTCGCTCATTAATTCCCTATTTATACGTTTGCTCTAGGCTACTCCGTAGTCGATCCGTATCACTTTCCATCGGAGTCGATGCACAAGTTCACGCAGCGAAACACACCGAGTAAGAGGACATCATGAACGCGCTCTCTTCGGTTTTTTTTTTGAAACGAAGGCAAAGATTGCCTCATCTATTAATTAAGCAAAAGAGAACTGCCCAATTAATTACGAAAAACCAGGCAAAATACAGAACAAGAATGGCTAAGCCCACTCCAGAGACAGACACATACAGGGCAGAGCCCACCCTAATCCACACATGTCGACCTGCGGTCAGACAACGCAACTCCGACTCAGACGGAAAACTCGGAAGAACAAAACCAGGCGAAAGCTGGCGCCACGGGAAATAGCCGAACGAGCCACTTGTAGCCAGTCATCGTATACCACAGGGTCCCAGCGCCGCAGCTTCGACTCCACAACAACAAACAAACCAAGGCAAAACCGCGAACACGCCGGAGAAGAGCCGACTACCTGAACCATTGCCACGTCGCCGACATCACTCCCACCAGCATCGTTGCCATAGAAGCCTGGTCGCCACAGAGATTCTCTCAGGGCCGACGCCCCGATATCCACCGCTCCGTCGCGCCCAGCGCACTCCACCGGCACCGCCTTCCGGGGCCGCCGCCCCGACATACCACCGCTCTCCCCGAGCAGCAATGCCGCACAGCCCAGCTGCCCGCAGCCCAAACTACTCAGGGCAACCGCTCGCAGACCACGAATTTCGCACCACATCCGAGGCCGCCGCCCCGACATAAAATCAGACCGCCCCCTCTGGGGCACATCGACCGAGCCGACACCCCCACCGCCAAAGCGGGACAAGGATGACACCCAACCAATGTCGAGATCGAGCCCCACCTCATAGAGCTGCCACTCGCATTGTTCCCGAGATCGCTATCTCGGCGCACAAACAAAAACCACTCGGAGCCGCCGCCCCGACGTCCACTGTCCCCGCCGACGAAGAGATACGCGCAAACCGTAATATGCTGACTCTCCAAGGCGATGCCTCAAAGAAGGAAACGACGTAGACGCCGTCATCGCCCGCTTCGACCATCCGAAACTAGAGATTTCTCCCGGAGAGTCGTGTAATGGAGCTCCACAGCAACACATTCAAGAAGGGAAACGACGCCATGGCCATCATGGCACCGCTATTGCCCGCACCGATCCAAAGTCAGTGCTAGACTTTCACCTGTTCCACCGGCTCCTCACCGCACCACCTCGGCCTGTCGCGCCACCCGAACAGCAGCCAACCCTGACATCGCACCTGCCAGAGCGCCAGTTCCACGCCCGATCCCTTGGCACGCTCGCCCGCGTGCCAATGGCCACCTCTAGCCTACCGCTGCACCTCCCGCCCAGGCCTCCATGCGCCCGCCCCTCGCGCGTAGCGCTGGGGGCATCCTCCTGCGCGGTCACCGCGCCCGCTCTGCGCCGAACGTGCGCCAGATCCACCGCCCAAGCCACCCGCCTGCCACCAGCGCCTCCACCGCAACACTGGAGCCGCTCAGCGCCACCCTGTGTTTTGATTTTCGGCCGCAAAAAGTGGATTTCGGCCGAATTTCGGCCATCTCGACCTGAGGCGAAAAGTATATTTAGGCCGAAATTGCTCAAATTTGGGAAATTTTGGTCAAATTTAAGTCAAATTGCAGTCAAAATTTGGTCAAATTTCAGCCGAAATTTTTAAATATGGCCGAAATTCGGCCATCTCGGCCTAGGGCGAAAAAAAGCTCAAACCGAAAATCAAAACACAGGCGCCACCGAGCCCCCGCGCCGCCTGGCCGCCACGAGGCCGGCGCCTCCACGAGTCCCGAGCTCTCGCATGGCCGAGCCGCCAGGCTGCACGCGCCTTTGCGAGAGGGTGGAGAGCCCGTTGCCGCCGACGCCTTGCAGAAGCTTTGCGGGCGCGCCCCGGCGGCGGCGAGGAGGGGAGAGGAGTACTAGGTGGCCGGCGGCGGCGATTTGGGGTGCGCCCGGGACGCTCGCGGGGAGCGCCACGGGGCCTGCAGTCGGCGGCAGTGGGTGTGTCCGCGCTCTCCTCGTTGAGATTGCTCCCGACGGTGGCGCTGGAGAAACCGGCCTCCCGAATCACGCGGCTTACGCCGGGTAGTCAAGAATGGAAATGATGAGAGCTAATCGAGCTCGACATTGACAGCGAAGAGTGGCTGAGGCGGCTGCTGCTGCTGCGCGCGCGTCTTGCTGTTGCACCTGGGCGACGAGCGTTGGGCTAGATGAGACGTGACCGCATGCAGGCGGAGCTCAGCAGCGGCGTGACCTGCGCATGGCCGTGTTGGCGCGAGACCAACCACGCGCTTGAGCACGTCGGCCGCCTCGACAGTGAGCCACTGGTGCATGGTGTAAGCTCGAGTGCTGGACTACTACCGCGGCTACGTCTACGAGCACCGGCTGGCCGGCATGTCCCGCTCGCTGCATTATTCAGGTGAAGACCGCATCCACTCACCTCGCCCCGTGTTGGGTAGAAAGTATATAAACAACCTGTCTCTCGGCTGGCTTATCCTCATCCGAAAAGAAAACAGAGAAGTTATGTAACTGTAGTTACCGGTTGGTTTAGTTAGCGCGAGTGAGAATGGTCGCCGGGTCGAATCCCGGTAGCACAAAAAAAACCTCTTTTATTTATTTCGCACTATCACTGACAACTGGGTCCCATAGATGGAGAGAGAGAGCAGGCCTGCTGCTTCATATGCGCAGTTAACAGGACAGACGCCTCACCGTTAGATTTAACGAAATTGTACTAAAATGTTCTGTTAGACAAGTTAAGGGGTCAGTTTTATGGGGTTTTTTAGTTTATGTATGAATTTGTTCCCACCAGGACAAGTTTATGTACTAAAACTGGTATTAACTCAAAAAAGGAGGAAGACCCCGGCCTCTACATGAGAAAAGATGCATGCATCCATTTATTTAAAAAGTTTCCAAATGGTCTCAGTACAAAAATAGGCTCACTCTGAGCTGAAAGAAGAAAAGAAAGGGCAATTCTAGGTGGCTGCCAACTGTTTATAAGATTGGTAGTCTGATTCCGTTTCGGCCATGTCGGGATTTCTCCACCATCAACAACGGTTGAGCATCTCTGTGGGTCACAAAAGGATTGTAATAGTAGCACTTTTTTTGGGGAATGGTCATATCACATTATTAGTCACACGTAGGCAACTTAATCGTGGAGAAGAACATGAGAAAAAGATTTATAATGTACCTTTGGTGTTTCAATAAATTAAACTGGATTGGAACTAGGCTTGGAATGTATAGGATTGCATCAAATTGAGAGAGAAATTCTATGCATATAAATTGGATTTAGCAAAAGCTTATGATAGGGTTGATTGGCACTTCTTGGAGAGTATGCTAAGGGCGTTGGGCTTCACCCCAGATTGGATAAATTGGATTATGGCCTGTGTTATGTCAGTGAGATTTTCTGTGCACTTCAATGGTCAACTTTTGGAAGCTTTCGTCCCTTCATGTGGTATTAGACAAGGAGATCCTTTATCACCGTACTTATTTATGTTTGTGCCTGAGGCTCTATCTTTGGTGCTACTGGATGCGTGTACTAGAGGATTTCTTACGGACTTTAAGATCAATAGGCATGCTCCGGGAATATCACATCTTTCTATTATTCTTCAAGGGATCCACTAATCAAGCTTTGACAATTAAGAATATTATTTCCACTTATGAGAAGGGAACTGGTCAGGTGTTGAGCCCAGATAAGTGCTCTATCATGTTTGGAAAAAGGTGCAGTGTGGAAATTCAAGTGGCCGTTATGGTAATCCTTTGCATCGCTGTGGAGGGATTTGAGGACAAATATCTTGGGCTTCCAGTGCCTCAAGGTAGAATGAAAGCCGGTAATTTCAATCAGCAAAAGAAAAATATCTCAAGATTTTATCAGATTGGTTAGAAAAATATGCATCTTGTGGAGCAAAGGAAACATTTACTAAATATGTGCTTCATGCCCTCCGCGTGTATGACATGGGTATGTTTAAGTTTCTGGCTGCATTGTGTGAAGAGTTATCGCAGATTATATGGAATTTTCGGCGGGGTGATGAGGAGGATAGGAGCAAGACTCATTGGCTGGCTTGGGATAAATTGACAAGTCCTAAAGCTGAGGGAGGGATGGGATTCCGAGATCTCAGACTTTTTAATCAAGCGTTGTTAGCGAAGCAGGCGTGGAGGTTGGTGGTCAACCCTGATTCTCTGTGCGCCAAGGTGGTCAAGGCAAAATATTACCCACAAGGACTTATCCTCGACACTGTATTTCCTCAGTCGGCCTCACTGCCTTGGCAAGGTATTATGCATGGATTGGAGTTGCTGAAATTGGGAGTTATTTGGATAGTGGGTGATGGCTCTAATATTAATATTTGGAGAGATAACTGGCTCCCAAGGTACTTTGGACTTAAAATTACCGCAAGGAAGAGTAGGACGAGAATGAAATGGGTGTTTGATTTGATTCTGACTGGTCCAAAAGGATGGGACGAGAATTTCGTTAGGCACCTATTTTACCCACATGATGCAGAAGAGACCCTTCGGCTGTGTATTCCATCTTCAGGGGAAGGTGATTTTGTTGCATGGCACTTTGAGAAGGCCAGGATGTTTTCAGTTAAAAGCGTGTACAGGCATGCACTCACATTAAAGGAACAAAAAGAAGACGAGGGGCAATACAGCGATGCAACATTGGGGGAGAGGAAAATTTGGGACGTCATCTGGAAGGCCAATGTTCCTAGAAGATACATATTTTTGCATGGCGGGTTGCTACCAATAGTTTGGCTGTCCAAGTAAACAGAGTGGCGCACCACCAAGCGGTTCTCAGTACGTGCTCGATATGTGGAGTGGAGGACGAGAATACGTTTCATGCACTTATTATTTGCCCCAAGGCTCATGCGTTGCGTATGGCCATGAGAGATATTTGGGAGTTACCGACGGAGGATGCATTCAGGTATACTGAGTCGGAATGGTTTCTTGTTCTTCTAAGTCAAGTGGGACAGTCTATGCGGGACAAAATTATTTTCATTTCTTGGAGAGCTTAGCACTTGAGAAATGATTTGATTTTTGGCAAGGGCACGGAGTCAGTCACAAATTCGACCAATTTTGTTGATAATTATTGGCCGTCCTTTGGCGCATGTCATTCAATGCCATTGGAGGATTCAAAGAATAAAGAGAAAAATCCGATGAGTGGTTAAGTGATCCAAATACATTGGAAGTTCAGATGGGTTGGAAACCCCACCTTCAGGTTAATTATATCAACATTAATGTCGACAAGCTTTGTGGAAAGTATTAGCGCGGCAAGTGTGGGTGTGATGGCTAGGGATTTTGCTGGCAAAGTCATGATTTCTTCGTGGGACTACATTGGGAGGTGTAATAGCGTGGAGGAAGCGGAACTCCGAGCTTGCATTGCCTGTCTCTATATAGGTATAACACTTCATGCTTGTCTCTATAATTTTAGAGACTGGCTGTGCTTTTGTTGCGGCAATTTTTGCAAATGAATTTGATGATAGACCAGCTCTGCACGATCTGAAGAAGGAAGCATGGAGTATTTCTAAGCTAATGGATAGCTTCAGAGTTTCAGAGGTTAGACGTTCGGCTAATGAGGTGGCCCATCTAATAGCTAAGTTTAGTTTTGATAATAGAGTGGATGGGATTCTTGTTAATGCTATACCGCCCTGTGTGGTGAACTCTGTAATGAATGATTGTAACACGTCATTTGGTTAATTAATATACGAGGTGGTGTTTAAAATAAATTTGAGAGAGAAATTTTCTTGTCAATTCAACAAATGTGTCTGTTAACGTTGTGATACTTCAAGGACAGCATGTCAATCTTTTTCGTGCAACTAGCTTGTTGGTTTTGGAGATCGCTGCGATAGAGGTAGAAATATCCGACATAGAATACTATGTTGTCACTGATGCATCCATCAGGTGATAAAGTAAGACCGGGAAAGCAATGATATGACACTGATCCTATTGTGGGGGGTTGACATCATCTCCCAGGTCCCTACACACCCACATATCGAGCGAGGCGCACGCACGCACATAACTCCCCATGGAGCTCGGTTAAATTGGACGCAGCAGCGGTCCGACGGCGAGCCGGAGGAGGATCTGTGGCACCATCTCGTCCGGCACGTACGGTGTCAATCGGTGAATACATATGCATGGAATTTAGGTGGTTCGGATCCTAAAGTTACTAGTACTACTACCATCAGGAAGTAATTACGTGTGCCCACAAGGAGTCCGACTTGATACCTGCTTCAACTCCAACTCGGCAACTTGTGCTCTAAAATAGACACTCTGCAATCACAAGCTGGTCGACTCCACGTTGCCGGATTGCTGTTGCCCATCTATCCGTAACACGATGGGGCGTCGTCTTCGTCATCATCTTCGTCTATCCATGACGATGGGACGTCGTCGTCGCCATCTTCGTCGCGTTGAGGCTCAGAGCAGCAACCACAGCAGGGAGATCCCTAGGGAGATGCTCCAAGAGATCCTATTGAAGCTGCCGACAAAGGACGTGGCCAGGTGCTGCTGCGTCTCGAGGCTGTGGCGCAGCGTCGTCAGCGAGCCCTCCTTCCGCTGCCTCCACGCCGCCAACTACGTCACCACCTTGTCGGCTGACGCGGAGGTCTTGTTCGTCTTGACGACGTGTGAGCCGGGCCGGAGCGACGAGGCCAGCATCTTCAGCATGTCTTCGGGCAAGGCCATGTTCTCCTTCGACATCCCCAGCGACTACGACCTCGCCAATGTCTGCAACGGCCTCCTCTGCTACCCCGAGGCGCCGGCGGTGGTATGTAACCCTGTCACCGGCGAGATGCTGGCGCTTCCCAGGGCGCCGCCGCTCACAGGAACAAAGGACAAGACACATCTCTTCGCCTTGGGATTCAGTCCACCCACCAATGAGTACAAGCTGTTCAGGATCTCTAAGGTGCACATGGCCGTGTACACCTTAGGCGACACTCGCCGCTGGCGGCAGCACGCGTTCCACTCACCATCTCATCCGGCTGGAATCCTGACTTGGCCGCCACTGCTGATCGACGGCAAGCTGTATGTGGTGACGATAGGTTGGAAGCGAGTGTTGGTAGTCGATGTGCTTACTGAGACATACCGCACGTACCGTCTCCCAGAGCATGAGACTCTCGACTATGCCAAGCAGCTAGTGGGTGCCTTCGAGCTCGACGGCCAGTTGTGCTTCGTCAAACACGTCTGCCATGTGGGCCTCCACTTTTGGGTCATGTCGCTGCCGGAGGATGACAAGCCTCCACAATGGGATCTGCGGTATAACTTCCACATCAAGGAACCTTTCTACATCTTCAGGCCATGGAGCGCCTGGGTTGACGATGGCGACAAGATGCTCTGCTACATGAATGACGAAACTTTGTACAAGTATGACACGAGAACATGCTCATCGATGATGCCTGACCAGGGTCAACAGCTGCGGTGGGACCAGAGGCTCCAAATCCCGATGTCTCGAGTATCAGGGGAAATTTTGAAATGCCACTTTAGCATCCGTGGGGGTTATCGTCCCACCCTGGTCTCGCCTCTCATCTTTGCGTTGCCGCCTTCCCAAGATGACGAAGACAGAGAAAAATACAGACACCAATTCAAGCACACCTTGTCAAGTGTACTATATGGTGCCATCAGCAAATTAAGAAGAAGAAAGCAAAAGGAGAAAGAATAGATGACAAAAGTTGTACTCATTTGTTGATAGCTGATGTAAACTAAAAGCATTAGAAAATCAATTACATATGCATACATATCGGCGTGGAATCATGTTATCCATGCTTTTTTTTCTTCTAAGAATGCATGCATCTTCGATCTGGTGATATATTTGTGTATATTATCATTTTGGCATCCAAAGCGCTGCTCCAGCCAGTACAAAAGATTCCACGCTGACTTTGGAATTTTCGAGGTTAACTTCTACTGCAACACTTGTATATACAGTACTTCAGGGCAGGGAAGGGAAAGCGTATCTCAGAGACAGCAGGTCAGTTTGTAGTAAGTAGCAAACAGAAATGGCAAACGATTCTTTGCGTGTTCGAGTGACCCGCAGGAGTATCGTCAAGGCCTCCGTCACGCGGCCCAGCGCTGTGCTTCCGGTCTCCAACCTCACCTACTGTATTATCCATAGTTTTAAATAGCCGGCTATACTTTGCTATAGCCTTTTCAGAAGCGTGCTGCTAAATAGTCGCCTTCATAAATAACACGTTGTAGTCCGCTATAGCTTCGCTATAACTGATTTGGAGGTCCACCGCTATTTTTTATAGCCCGCTATCTAAAACATTGGTATTACCCCATGCCGCTCTCGATGGGCCCTCCACCGGCGGTTGCTTCGTCGACGTCATCGCCGCCTTCGAGGGCAAGCTGTCGCCCCTGCTGGACCACTTCTTTCCGCTCGCAGGCTGCATCGTGGCCAACCCGTGGACAGGGCTCCCGGAGGTGCACTATGACAACCAGGGCATGGAGCTCGTCGTTGTCGAGGTAGGCGTGGCGCTAGGCAGCCTGGACTTCGGCGACATGGACACGTCGCTGGCGAGGGTCGGCGTCCCCGTCCAGTACGGCGCGGATGCCGCGCTATCGGTGCAGCTGGTGTCGTTCGCCTGCGGCTGGTTCATTGTGGCATGGACCTGGAGCACCAACCACGGTCTCGCGGATGGGTGTGCGTTGTGCATGATCGTTGACGCGCGTTCTGAGCTCGCGCGGGCCGGGACGATCATCGCCACCCTGAACTATGACTGATCCTTGTTCGGCCCTCGCGTCGCGCCATCCTACGGCCCTTCGGTGGGCGAGCTGTTCATTCCGCTGGTGAGCGAGCGTCTCGTCAACACCCTCACGGACGGCGGCTCCTTGGTCTGCCGCACCTACTACGTCGAGGAGCGGGACCTCGCCATGCTGCGCGCGCAGGCGACCGACGACGGGGAGCACGCAGCGAGCCGTGTTGAGGCGGTGTCTGCATACCTATGGAAGGTGTTCGCCGCCACCGTGGGCTCGTCAGACCAGAGTTGCCGCATGGGCTGGTGCGTAACGGGCGATGACGTCTCACCACCGCGCCGAACGAAACCATGCGCAACTACGTCGGCTACGTCATGATGTTCGCGGTGGCCGAGGCGAGCGCGGACGCGATCTAGCGGCGGCCGCTCCCTAAGATCGCGTCGATGGTGCACGAGTCAATTAGGTCGACGACCACCGACGAGCACATCCAGGAGCTGCTGGACTGGGTTGAGGACAACAAGAGCAATGGCAAGGGCAAGGGCGCGGCCAAGTTCATGGAGACGGCGAACGTCGGGCTGGGCAGCCCGGCGTTGCGTGTGACGTTGTTCGCGTCCTTTAGCATTGACACAGACTTCGGATTCGGGCACACCGCCATGGCGATGCCCATGTGGGTGGACTGTGGGAGACTGTGCTCCGGCTTCATGAAGATCATGGCGTGTCCGCGGGGTGACGGTGGTGGTGGCTCCTGGATCTTCGACATGTCCATTTGGCCGAAGCTCGCCGCCGCTCTGGACTTCGACGAGCAGCGCATCTTCAAGCCTCTCACCGCCAAGTATCTCGGCCTCAATCATGGCAGCAGCAAATTAGTATAGCCGGCTCTGGTCGCATGCAGCATGCATGATGCTTATTAATTCAGTTTTGCTAAGTCTCAGTCGATTTAGACTTTGTTATGTCTGAGTCGATGTTATGTTCTATTGATTTTGCATTGAGATTCGTAGAAAAAATTCTTTTCAGGTTTTCTTTTTTCTTCTCATATACTATATCACTTGACTGAGACTTGGTTAAGTCTCAGTCGACCGAGATCTAAATAGACCGTTATTAATTACTCCATCCGTAAAAAAATATTAAAGCGTTTAGATTACTAAAATAGGGATTTAAACGCTCTTATATTTATTTTCAGAGGGAGTAATTTATTCAGGAACTTGGGTAGTAGCAGTTTTTGTGTGATGGATCCACACAAGTTTTGCGCTTCCTCCTCTTTTCTTGTTTCCTGAAATTTTGGTTGCACCAATGTTCTGGGGACAACTCCAATAAAAACATGACTTGTAATAAATGTCATCGGCGTGATCAGAAGCCCGGCTTCGTCGTTGTTCAACATGTTTTCTAAGGTTAAGTCTACTTGTTTATTTTTTAAATATAATAAAATGAATAATGACATAAAAAAGGCATATGATTTTTCGGAATGTCGTTTCATTCCCGTCCCTGCAAATCACGGGGACTCCATATGTCCTACTTTCTAGCAGAAGTCATGCCGAAATTCACGGAAAATTTCGGTATGACCTTTGCTAAAAAGTGCACATATCGAGCGCCTGAAATTCACCAGAACGGAAATAAATCAACATTCGGGGAAAACATAGGCCACTCGGATCATTTTCCTTGCACATATCCATCATTTTCCAAATATCACATGTCAAAATCAAATGCCCACATATGACAGGTGCACTTCAAATTTGCACATAACAGGACCACTTCAAGCTTGCTAGTGGAGTGCAAGAAGTGATCATTACTTGTAAAATGCAAGAAGTGAATTCAAAACTTGTCAAAGGCAATAACATTTCTAGTGAAGATTAAACCTAGAGCACTTGTGAAAAGGACTATTAAGTACTCCCTCCGTAAAGAAATATAAGAGCGTTCAGATACAATTCTATAGTGGAACCAAACTAGGAACATAAGGAATCATATCAATGTATTTGACGGTCATGCGTGTTTGTTTATCGTTGTCGTTGGGGTTGCGATACCTCATGTTCTTCATGAGAACCCTACCCTTCAATATAACTTCTTCACTCTGGCAGTCATAGCGCATGAGATGGTCGGATCCGGCTTCGAACACTATCTCCTCATCAACCTCGCCGATCAGACAAAAATACCTTTGCTCGTAGAACGTGGGGGTAGAGTCGATTATATAACGCCGGTCCCGTCATGGTGGCTCATCGTTGCGGACGAGATCACTGCACATCCACATCTCCAGCGACGTGTAGCGGATTCCTTGGTGAGGCACACATAGGCACAACTCTCCGCGCAAGTCGGCCAAGCTGGATGCTGCGTAGTCTATCCCTGGGCTACAAGGAGGTGGTGGAGCCATGACGCTGAAGGACTCATCGTCCAAGTTGAAGGGAATGGAACCTGGAACGTCATTGGCAAGAAGCGACTCTTGGAATGTCCAGAGCAAGCCCGTGAAGAAGGTCGCCGTTCGTCCTGCCATGATAGGGTATGGCGGTGGCACCGCCGTCTCACACCACTGTTTGTTCTTTTCGATGGTGAACACCTCAATCCAGAGGGCATAGTAGAAATCATCCGGTTTACGCAGTTATAATCCCTAATATTCAACTCGGGCAATACAAATATTAGGTCAAAGGCGATGGCATCGGCATCGGCACCTCCGGAGGCGGAGCGGAGACGACCAAAAGAATGGAGATCCGTAGGGATATGCTACAGGAGATCCTGCTATGGTGCTGAAGCTGCCGACCAAGGACGTCGCACGGTGCGACTGCGTCTCCAGGCTGTGGCGCAGGGTCGTCAGCAACCCCAACTTCTGCAGCCTCCACGCCATGGCCGACCATGTCATCTCCGCGGCCCTGATCTGAGAAGTATTGCTCCTCTCTGAGAAGCACGAGCCCTGTCGGAGTGACGAGGCCGCCATCTTTGACGTGTCGTGGGGCTAGGCCATGTGCCGCGTCCCCATCCCCGGTCACTACAGCCTCGCCAATGTCTGCAGCAGCCTCCTCTGCTTTGTGCATGGCCATGGTGGCAGCGATCCAGACCCCGAGGCACGGCAGTGGTGTGCAACCCAGTCATTGGAGAGAGGATGGCACTCCCCAGGGCGGCTCCGCTGATGGTCACCCCCAAGGGCACCCACATGCACCAGTTCGCCTTGGGATTCAGCCCTGCCACCAGCGTGTAGAAACTATTTCGGTTGTGGACGGACTGTATCCCCGAGAAATGCGTGGAGGTGGACGTGTACCCCCTAGGTGATGCCGACGGGTGGCGCCACCATTCCATTCTCTCCCCGTGTCACCCGACAAAAATTCCCTCGCCGGTTCTTATAGACGGCAAGCTATACGTGGTGACCAATAACTGGAAGCATGGCTACGGTGAGCATGGGATTCCCAAAAGAATATTGGTGATTGACGTGGCCACGGAGTCGTGCCGCAGGTACCCTCTCCTGGTATACAAGAGTTTTTGCTTCGATAGCCCGCCGGTGGGTGCCTTTGAGCACGGCGGCCGGCTGTGCTTCGTCGCACATGCCTTCAACTTCGATCACCCTAATGATGATGCCGTCCACTTCTGGGTTATGGCCACGCCGCCGGAGGGCGACGGCGAGAGGAGCTAGACTGGGATCTGCGCTACAGCTTCGACAAAGGGCAGGAAAGACCCAACTTTTGGTTTAATAGGCCGTGGTCATGTTGGATTGATGATGATGGGGTGTTGTGATACGCATGCGCTGGCGTATTGCACAAGTATGACACAAAACAAGGCTCGTTGACTTCCAATGGTGGCTTTCTGCGATGGGACGAGGAAGTAGATCTTCCGGTTGCTCCTT
Organism: Aegilops speltoides; assembly: GCA_021437245.1. Lineage (NCBI taxonomy): Eukaryota > Viridiplantae > Streptophyta > Magnoliopsida > Poales > Poaceae > Aegilops > Aegilops speltoides. The sequence continues at coordinate 489,418,031 of CM038144.1, forward strand.
CTCTTTCTAGATGCCGGTGGAACTTCTACGGGGGTTACCGCCCAACCCTACTCTCACCTCTCACCTTTGGGTTGCCACCGTCCCAGGATGATGATGGAAACAAACGCTGGTTCGAGCTTGCCATGCTAAGTCTACTACGATGATGCTATCAGTAAAACAACATCGCTCTCGAGCCGATCGATCACTGAAGCTAGCTACAAGTTATCTATAGAAGTAGTCTAAGAACCGGTACGTTGCCCCCCGGTCACTTGGTGGTGGCATATCCAGTAACTATATCCAACTCCTCCTCCTTCGATTTTTGGGAGCAGGGTTGCCCCAGCTTCTCGTTTTTGCACTGCGAGGGGACATCGCTCCGCGAAGCTGGCTTCTTGAAGCTATGGCATTCGGGCCGTCTCCAGCGCGGAGCCGCAGAAGCTAGGAGCAGGACAAGATCCGAACGGGGCCTAAGTAGTATCATGATCAATAAAATGTTACTCTTTGTTCCTAAATATTTGTCTTTCTAAAGATTCCAACAAGTGACTACATACGAAGCAAAATGAGTGAATCTACACTCTAAAATATGTCTATATAAATATGTCTATATACATTCGTATGTGGTAGTCCATTTTAAATCTCTGAAAAGACAAATATTTAGGAATGGAGGGAGTAAATTTATACCTCGTCAGCAGATTTAATATGCTTTGTATTTGTATCCACCGCCACCGCTGATACTTACATGGTCAAAGCCCCTACGCCACGGCTAGGGTTTCTCTCCTCCGGGCAATCTGATCGCCGGCGAGTCCCAATCCAACACAAACTCTTCCTCCCTGGCAATCAAACGCCAGCGAGCCCTCCGCAGCTACAAATTTCTCCCCTCTCGCAGGGTTCGTGTTCGGCTTCTCTTCCGATCCGATCGGGATGGCATCGTCGGCCGACGCCCAATCGGGAATGAGTGGCAGGGGTAGCGCCGCTATGAAGTCAGATCTGGGAGACTTTTTGGAACAATTGAACTTGGAAGAAGAAGAATTTGATGACCTGGTTATCGATGAGGATGATCCTGAAATCAACGAAAGCGGCAGATGGCTTGCCCTAGCTAGGGTTCATATTGACAAGTCCTTCAGCCAGACAACTTTCTACAGGGAGATGCGCGGGGCATGGAACACAGCCCAGCCGGTTAGGTTTCGACCAGTTGGACCGAATCTGTTTGTCGTGCAAGCCTCTTGCCTAGGAGATTGGGAGCGCATGCTTGATCAAGGGCCATGGCTGTTCAGGAATATGCTTGTGTTAATGTGTCCATATGATGGATTCACTAAGGCCGAGGAGGTTCCAATGGTTTTCATGCCAATCTGGCTACAAATCCACAAACTTCCTGAGGGGTTTTGCAAGGAGAAGATTGTGCAACATCTGCTGCGGAATTCGGGTAAGATTTTGGAGATGAGACTCAATGGAAACACTAGAGGAGATTATGTTAGAATTCGAATCCACCATGACGTTAGCCATCCTCTGACCAAATTTTTTAGTATTGTTCGAGGCGTAGAGAGGCAGGGTGTTCCTGGTTCGTTATGAGAAGTTGGCCCGATTTGTTGGGGAACGTAGTAATTTCAAAAAATTTCCTACGCACACGCAAGATCATGGTGATGCATAGCAACGAGAGGGAAGAGTGTTGTCTACGTACCCTCGTAGACCGAAGCGGAAGCGATCACTGGCGTAGAGGAAGTAGTCGACGTTCTCCTCGCGATCCGACCGATCCCGGCGCCCGTTACTCGGCGCCACCGAGTTCTTGACACACGTACAACTCGATGGCGCTCCTCGGGCTCCAATCCAGAGAGCTTGGGGAGGAGAGTTTCGTCAAGACGACGGCGTGGTGGCGATCTTGATGTTCTACGGCGCAGGCTTCGCCTAAGCTTTGCGACGATATGACCGAGGTGGAATATGGTGGAGGGGCACCGCACACGGCTAAGGAACGATCCGTAGATCAACTTGTGTGTTCTAGGGTGCCCCCTGCCCCGTATATAAAGGAGCAAGGGGTGCGGCGGCTTGGAGGAGGCGGGAGGAGTCCTACTCCCACCAGGAGTAGGACTTCCCCTTCCTAGTTGGAGTAGGATTGGGGGAGGGAAGAGGGAAGGGGCGCCCCCTCTCCTTGTCCTATTCGGACTAGGGGAAGGGGCGCGGCCTGCCCTGGCCGGCCCTTCCTCTTCTCCCTCATGGCCCACTAAGGCCCAATAACCCCGGGAGGTTCAGTAACCCCGGTGTTCAGTAAAATCGATTTCACCCGGAACCATTCCGAACTCAAATATAGGCTTCCAATATATCAATCTTTATGTCTCGACCATTTCGAGACTCCTCGTCATGTCCGTGATCACATCCGGGACTCCGAACTTCTTCGGTACATCAAAATACATAAACTCATAATATAACCGTCATCGAAACCTTAAGCGTGCGGACCCTACGGTTCGAGAACAATGTAGACATGACCGAGACACGTCTCCGGTCAATAACCAATAGCGGGACCTGGATGTCCATATTGGCTCCTACATATTCTACGAAGATCTTTATCGGTCAGACCGCATAACAACATACGTTGTTCCCTTTGTCATCGGTATGTTACTTGCCCGAGATTCGATCGTCGGTATCCAATACCTAGTTCAATCTCATTACCGGCAAGTCTCTTTACTCGTTCCGTAATACATCATCTCACAACTAACTCATTAGTTGTAATGCTTGCAAGGCTTCAGTGATGTGTATTACCGAGAGGGCCCAGAGATACCTCTCCGACAATCGGAGTGACAAAACCTAATCTCGAAATACGCCAACCCAACATCTGCCTTTGGAGACACCTGTAGTACTCCTTTATAATCACCCGATTACGTTGTGACGTTTGGTAGCACCAAAGTGTTCCTCCGTAAGCGGAGTTGCATAATCTCATAGTTATAGGAACATGTATAAGTCATGGATAAAAGCAGTAGCAACATACTAAACGATCGTGTGCTAAGCTAATGGAATGGGTCATGTCAATCAGATCATTCAACTAATGATGTGACCTTGTTAATCAAATAACAACTCTTTGTTCATGGTTAGGAAACATAACCATCTTTGATTAACAAGCTAGTCTAGTAGAGGCATACTAGTGACATATTGTTTGTCTATGCATTCACACATGTATCATGTTTCCGGTTAATACAATTCTAGCATGAATGATAAACATTTATCATGAAATAAGGAAATAAATAATAACTTTATTATTGCCTCTAGGGCATATTTCCTTGATCTCCCACTTGCACTAGAGTCAATAATCTAGATTACATAGTAATGATTCTAACACCCATGGAGTCTTGGTGTTGATCATGTTTTGCTCGTGGAAGAGGCTTAGTTAACGGGTCTGCTACATTCAGATCCGTATGTATCTTCTGAATCTCTATGTCTCCCACATGGACTAAATCCCGGATGGAATTGAAGCGTCTCTTGATGTGCTTGGTCCTCTTGTGAAATCTGGATTCCTTTGCTAAGGCAATTGCTCCGAGATTGTCACAGAAGATTTTCATTGGACCCGATGCACTAGGTATGACACCTAGATCGGATATGAACTCCTTCATCCGCACTCCTTCATTAGCTGCTTCGAAGCTGCTATGTACTCCGCTTCACATGTAGATCCCTTCACGACGCTTTGTTTAGAACTGCACCAACCGACAGCTCCTCCGTTTAGTGTAAATACGTATCCGTCTGCGATTTAGAATCGTCCGGATCGGTGTCAAAGCTTGCATCAACGTAACCGTTACGATGAGCTCTTTGTCACCTCCATATCTGAAACATATCCTTAGTCCTTTTCGGTATTTCAGGATGTTCTTGACCGCTGTCCAGTGATCCACTCCTGGATTACTTTGGTACCTCCCTGCTAAGCTTATAGCAAGTCACACATCAGGTCTGGTACACAGCATTGCATACATGATAGAGCCTATGGCTGAAGCATAGGGAACATCTTTCATTTTCTCTCTATCTTCTGCGGTGGTCGGGCATTGAGTCTTACTCAACTTCACACCTTGTAACACAGGCAAGAACCCTTTCTTTGCTTGATCCATTTTGAACTTCTTCAAAATTTTGTCAAGGTATGTGCTTTGTGAAAGTCCAATTAAGCGTCTTGATCTATCTCTATAGATTTTGATGCCCAATATGTAAGCAGCTTCACGAGGTCTTTCATTGAAAAACTCTTATTCAAGTATCCCTTTATGCTATCCAGAATTCTATATCATTTCCGATCAGTAATATGTCATCTACATATAATATCGAAATGCTCTGAGCTCCCACTCACTTTCTTGTAAATACAGGCTTCTCCAAAAGTCTATATGAACCCAAATGCTTTGATCACACTATCAAAGCGTTTATTCCAACTCCGAGATGCTTGCACCAGTCCATAAATGGATCGCTGGAGCTTGCACACTTTGTTAGATCCCTTTGGATCGATAAAACCTTCTGGTTGCATCATATACAACTCTTCTTCCAGAAATCCATTCAGGAATGCAGTCTTTACATCCATTTGCCAAATTTCATAATCATAAAATGCGGCAATTGCTAACATGATTCGGACAGACTTAAGCATCGCTACGGGTGAGAAGGTCTCATCGTAGTCAATCCCTTGAACTTGTCGAAAACACTTTGCGACAAGTCGAGCTTTGTAGACAGTAACATTACCGTCAGCGTCAGTCTTCTTCTTGAAGATCCACTTGTTTTCTATTGCTTGCCTACCCTCGGGCAAGTCAACCAAAGTCCATACTTTGTTTTCATACATGGATCCCATCTCGATTTCATGGCCTCAAGCCATTTTGCGAATCTGGGCTCACCATCGCTTCTTCATAGTTCGTAGGTTCATCATGATCTAGTAGCATGATTTCGAACAGGATTACCGTACCACTCAGTGCGGATCTTACTCTGGTTGATCTACGAGGTTACGTAGTAACTTGATCTGAAGTTTCATGATCAACATCATCAACTTCCTCATTACTTGGTGTAGATGTCTCAGAAACCGGTTTCTGCGACAAACTACTTTCAAGTAAGGGAGAAGGTACAATTACCTCATCAAGTTCTACTTTCCTCCCACTCACTTCTTTCGAGAGAAACTCCTTCTCTAGAAAGGATCCATTCTTAGCAACAAATGTCTTGCCTTCGGATCTGTGATAGAAGGTGTACCCAACTGTCTCCTTTGGGTATCCTATGAAGACACATTTCTCGATTTGGGTTCGAGCTTATCAGGTTGAAGCTTTTTCACATAAGCATCGCATCCCCAAACTTTAAGAAACGACAACTTTGGTTTCTTGCTAAACCATAGTTCATAAGGTGTCGTCTCAACGGATTTTGACGGTGTTCTATTCAGTGTGAATGCGGCCGTCTCTAGAGCATAACCCCAAAGCGATAGCGGTAAATCTGTAAGAGACATCATAGATCGCACCATATCTAGTAAAGTGCGACATGACGTTCGGACACACCATTACGTTGTGGTGTTCCGGGTGGCGTGAGTTGCGAAACTATTCCGCATTGTTTCAAATGTAGGACAAACTCGTAACTCAAATATTCACCTCCACGATCAGATCGTAGAAATTTAATTTTCTTATTACGATGATTTTCAACTTCACTCTGAAATTCTTTGAACTTTTCAAATGTTTCAGACTTATGTTTCATTAAGTAGATATACCCATATCTGCTTAAGTCATCTGTGAAGGTGAGAAGATAACGATATCCGCCACGAGCCTCAATATTCATCGGACCACATACATCTGTATGTATGATTTCCAACAAATCTGTTGCTCTCTCCATAGTACCGAGAAGCGGGTTCTAGTCATCTTGCCCATGAGGCACGGTTCGCAAGTGCCAAGTGATTCATAATCAAGTGACTCCAAAAGTCCATCAATATGGAGTTTCTTCATGCGCTTTACACCGATATGACCTAAGCGGCAAGTGCCACAAATAAGTTGCACTATCATTATCAACTCTGCATCTTTTGGTTTCAACATTATGAATATGTGTATCACTACTATCGAGATTCATCAAAATAGACCACTCTTCAAGGGTGCATGACCATAAAAGATATTACTCATATAAATAGAACAACCATTATTCTCGATTTAAATGAATAACCGTCTCGCATCAAACAAGATCCAGATATAATGTTCATGCTCAACGCAGGCACCAAATAACAATTATTTAGGTCTAAAACTAATCCCGAAGGTAGATGTAGAGGTAGCGTGCCGACTGCGATCACATCGACTTTGGAACCATTTCCACGCGCATCGTCACCTCGTCCTTTGCCGTGTTAAGCAATCCGTAGTCCCTGCTTTGAGTTGCAAATATTAGCAATGAACCAGTATCAAATACCAGTGCTACTGCAAGCTCTAGTAAGGTACACATCAATAACATGTATATCACATATACCTTTGTTCACCTTGCCATCCTTCTTATCCGCCAAATACTTGGGGCAGTTCCGCTTCCAGTGACCAGTCTGCTTGCAGTAGAAGCACTCGATTTCAGGTTTGGGTCCAGACTTGGGTTTCTTCTCTGAGCAGCAACTTGCTTGCTGTTCTTCTTGAAGTTCCTTCTTCTTCCCTTTGCCTTTCTTCTTGAAACTAGTGGTCTTATTGACCATCAACACTTGATGCTCCTTCTTGATTTCTACCTCCGCAGCCTTTAGCATTGCGAAGAGCTCGGTATAGTCTTTACTAACCCTTGCATATTATAGTTCATCACGAAGCCTTTGTAGCTTGGTGGCAGTGATTGAAGAATTACATCAATGACACAATCATCCGGAAGATTAACTCCCGGTTGAGTCAAGTGATTGTAATACCCGGACATTTTGAGTATGTGCTCACCGTGTAACTATTCTCCTCCATCTTGCAGCTATAGAACTTATTGGAGACTTCATATCTCTCAATCCGGGCATTACTTTGGAATATCAACTTCAACTCTGGAACATCTCATATGCTCCATGACGTTCAAAACGTCGTTGAAGTCCCGGTTCTAAGCCGTAAAGCATGGTACACTGAACTATAGAGTAGTCATCAGCTTTGCTCGCCAGACGTTCTTAACGTCGTCGGTTGCATCAGCAGAAGAGCTCGGCACCTAGCGGTGCATCCAGACGTAACTCTTACGTGCAGCAATGAGGATAATCCTCGTTACGGACCCGATCCGTGTAATTGCTACCATCATCTTTCAACTTTGCTTTCTCAAGGAACGCATTAAAATTCAACGGAACAACAGCACGAGCCATCTATCTACAATCAAACATAGACAAGCAAGATACTATCAGGTACTAAGTTCATGATAAATTTAAGTTCAATTAATCATATTACTTAAGAACTCCCACTTAGGCAGACATCTCTCTAGTCATCTAAGTGATCACGTGATCCAAATCAACTAAACCATAACCGATCATCACGTGAGATGGAGTAGTTTTCAATGGTGAACATCTTATGTTGATCATATCTACTATATGATTCACGCTCGACCTTTCGGTCTCCGTGTTCCGAGGCCATATCTGCATATGCTAGGGTCGTCAAGTATAACCTGAGTATTCTGCGTGTGTAAAACTGGCTTGCACCCGTTGTAGATGGACGTAGAGCTTATCACACCCGATCATCACGTGGTGTGCGGGCACGACGAACTTTGGCAACGGTGCATACTCGGGAGAACACTTCTTGATAATTTTAGTGAGAGATCATCTTAAAATGCTACCGTCAATCAAAGCAAGATAAGATGCATAAAGGATAAACATCACATGCAATCAATATAAGTGATATGATATGGCCATCATCATCTTGTGCTTGTGATCTCCATCTCCAAGCACCGTCGTGATCACCATCGTCACCGGCGCGACACCTTGATCTCCATCGTAGCATCGTTGTCGTCACGCCACCTATTGCTTCTCGACTATCACTACCGCTTAGTGATAAAGTAAAGCAATTACTGATGCGTTGCATTTCATACAATAAAGCGACAACCATATGGCTCCTGCCGATTGCCGATAACCGGTTACAAAACATGATCATCTCATACAATAAAATATAGCATCACGTCTTGACCATATCACATCACAACATGCCCTGCAAAAACAAGTTAGGCGTCCTCTACTTTGTTGTTGCAAATTTTACGTGGCTGCTACGGGCTTAAGCAAGAACCAATCTCACCTAAGCATCAAAACCACAAGCGATACTTCGTCAAATAGACTCCGTTTTAACCTTCTCAAGGACGGGCGTAGCCACACTCAGTTCAACTAAAGTGAGAGAGACAGACACCCGCGGTCACCTTTAAGCAACGAGTGCTCGTAGCGGTGAAACCAGTCTCGCGTAAGCGTACGCGTAATGTCGGTCCGGGCCGCTTCATCTCACAATACCGCTGAACCAAAGTATGACATGCTGGTAGGTAGTATGACTTGTATCTCCCACAACTCACTTGTGTTCTACTCGTGCAAAACATCAAACCATAAAAACCTAGGCTCGATGCCTTTGTTGGGGAACGTAGTAATTTCAAAAAATTCCTACGCACACGCAAGATCATGGTGATGCATAGCAGCGAGAGGGAGAGTGTTGTCTCGTACCCTCGTGAGACCCGAAGCGAAGCGATCTGGCGTAGAGGAAGTAGTCGACGTTCTCCTCGCGATCCGACCGATCCGGCGCCGTTACTCGGCGCCCGAGTTCTTGACACACGTACAGCTCGATGGCGCTCCTCGGGCTCCAATCTAGTAGAGCCGGGGAGGAGAGTTTCACAAGCCGACGGCGTGGTGGCGATCTTGATGTTCTATCGGCGCAGGCTTCGCCTAAGCTTTGCGACGATATGACCGAGGTGGAATATGGTGGAGGGGGCACCGACACGGCTAAGGAACGATCCGTAGATCAACTTGTGTGTTCTAGGGTGCCCCCTGCCCCGTATATAAAGGAGCAAGGGGGGTGCGGCCGGCTTGAGGAGGCTTGGGAGGAGTCCTACTCCCACGGGAGTAGGACTCCCCCTTCCTAGTTGGAGTAGGATTGGGGAGGGCAAGAGGAAGGGGCGCGCCCCTCTCCTTGTCCTATTCGGACTAGGGGGGGGCGCGGCCTGCCCTGGCCGGCCCTTCCTCTTCTCCCTCATGGCCCACTAAGGCCCAATAACCCCGGGAGGTTCCGTAACCCGGTGTTCCGTAAAATCCGATTTCACCGGAACCATTCGAACTCAAATATAGGCTTCCAATATATCAATCTTTATGTCTCGACCATTTCAAGACTCCTCGTCATGTCCGTGATCACATCCGAGACTCCGAACTTCTTCGGTACATCAAAATACATAAACTCATAATATAACCGTCATCGAAACCTTAAGCGTGCGGACCCTACGGTTCGAGAACAATGTAGACATGACCGAGACACGTCTCCGGTCAATAACCAATAGCGGGACCTGGATGTCCATATTGGCTCCTACATATTCTACGAAGATCTTTATCGGTCAGACCGCATAACAACATACGTTGTTCCCTTTGTCATCGGTATGTTACTTGCCCAAGATTCGATCGTCGGTATCCAATACCTAGTTCAATCTCATTACCGCAAGTCTCTTTACTCGTTCCGTAATACATCATCTCACAACTAACTCATTAGTTGTAATGCTTGCAAGGCTTCAGTGATGTGTATTACCGAGAGGGCCCAGAGATACCTCTCCGACAATCGGAGTGACAAAACCTAATCTCGAAATCGCCAACCCAACATCGCCTTTGGAGACACCTGTAGTACTCCTTTATAATCACCCGATTACGTTGTGACGTTTGGTAGCACCAAAGTGTTCCTCCGTAAAGCGGAGTTGCATAATCTCATAGTTATAGGAACATGTATAAGTCATGGATAAAAGAGTAGCAACATACTAAACGATCGTGTGCTAAGCTAATGGAATGGGTCATGTCAATCAGATCATTCAACTAATGATGTGACCTTGTTAATCAAATAACAACTCTTTGTTCATGGTTAGGAAACATAACCATCTTTGATTAACAAGCTAGTCTAGTAGAGGCATACTAGTGACATATTGTTTGTCTATGCATTCACACATGTATCATGTTTCCGGTTAATACAATTCTAGCATGAATGATAAACATTTATCATGAAATAAGGAAATAAATAATAACTTTATTATTGCCTCTAGGGCATATTTCCTTCACGATTTTGTAGCGTCCGCGGCTTAATTGGTCATGAGTACAAAGAATGTGGCAATGGTATTCATGAGGAAAAGGACAAGAAATACGGGGCGTGGCTATGCGCTGATGGCCCCAACAGACAGTGTCAGGAGGAAATGCCTCCACGAGGAGGTACACGGCAATATGAGGCTACACCCCAGCAGGTGAATAAGGCAGGGAAGGGGACGGTTGATCCTGAAATTTTAGATATAGCTACAAGTCCATCAAAAACTGGTCACACCTCCATGCAGGTGGATCCATCGGCTAGATAGAGATTAGCCATGGATGTGGTGAATGATGATGCGGTGCATGGTGCCCAGAAGCCAAAGGATGATGCTCTTGCATTGCCACTTGGGAAGGAGAGGATGATGGGACCAATTCACCTAGTAGCAACAATGGAAGTAAGAGAGCTAAAACTAGTTCAGACAGTATACCTGGCGAGAGATCGGCAACCTCCTTGGGGGAGGACCGCCAGGCACAATGAGTCTGTTATGTTGGAACTGCTGGGGGGGGGGGGGGGCGCCAGACAGTTCTCGAGGTTTTGGCCGTCTCTAAAGCCAATTCCCCGGGGCTCATATTCTTATCTGAAACCAGACAAGCCTCAAGTAAAATGGAGCGACTTAAGTGGAGACTACAGATGAAAGGTTTTGCGGGGGTATGGAGCCAGGGTCTTAGTGGAGGCCTTGCTCTTTACTGGGCTGAGAGTTTGGAAGTAACAGTCCTAGATACTTGTGCACGGTACATAGACGTGCGGATAGTGGATGCAGCAAACGATAAGTCATGGAGGACAACCTTTGTGTATGGTGAGCCGAGAGTGGAGAATCGACATCGCATGTGGAGCTCACTATCTAACCTCAGGGCAGTGTCTGCGGAACCGTGGTTAGTGTGTGGTGATTTTAACGAAGCTATGTGGCAACATGAGCACATTTTGCAATCACAACGATTTGAAAATCAAATGCAAGTGTTTCGTGATTGTCTGTTAGCATGTGAATTGATGGATCTTGGGTTTAGTGGCGTTCCTTTTACATACGATAATGGCCAGCATGGAGTGAGGAACGTACGGGTTCGTCTGGATAGGGCTTGTGGGGACGAGGCATGGAAGGATTTGTTCCCTCTTACACAGGTGGTTCACCTTGCGACTTCCTGCTCGGATCATTGCCCGGTCCTCATCCGATTATCTTCAACACCACCGAGAACTAGATCAGCGTCACGCTATGAAATCATGTGGGATAGACACCCTGGTTTATCTTCAGTGGTGGCAGAACGTTGGGAACGCAGTCACCCAGCTGGGAATTTAGGTGCGGTTCGGGACGCACTGAAAGATGATGATGAACAAGCTGCGGTCTTGGAGTAAGGAGAGAACTTTGGTCATGTCATAACAGATTTGGAAAAGCTGCGAGCGGAGTTGGCAGACTTGCAGCTTCATGATGCTGACAGAAACTTGATAAAACAGAAAATGCATCAACTAGATGAACTCCTCTACATGGAGGAGATGCTTTGGCTTCAGAGATCACGAATCACATAGCTAAAAGAAGGAGAACGAAATACGGCATACCTCCACCGGCGTGCTGTGTGGCGGGCTCGGTGGAATTATAAGATCGTTTCAAAGTGCTTGGTGAACAGGCTAAGGCCGATGCTTGTGGAGTTAATATCAGAGAATCAGAGTGCCTTTATCCCAGGAAGGCTTATCTCTGACAATTCTGTAATTGCTTTTGAATGCCTTCATCATATAAGTCGTTGAAACAAAACAGGCAGGCAGCGTGTGCTTACAAGCTTGATCTGTCGAAGGCATATGATCGTGTCGACTGGGACTTTTTGGAGAAAGCTCTTGGTAAATGGGGATTCGCCCAACAGTTGATTTCGTGGATTATGGTTTGTGTGAAATCAGTCAAATACTCTGTCAAATTCGATGGACAGCTGCTTGAGAGTTTCATCCCCTCTAGAGGACTGAGGCAAGGTGACCCTTTATCATCGTTCTTATTTCTTTTTGTTGTTGATGCCCTGTCTGCTTTAATCTCAAAATCTATGGAGGAAGGGTCCCTAAAGGGAGTGTCTATTTGTCGTGGTGCACTAGTTATTTCCCACCCGCTTTTTGCGGATGATACTATGTTGCTGCTTGAGGCTTCTGGCCAGCAGGCGAGCATTGTTAAGGGGCTGTTGAACACTTATACTTCAGCAACGGGTCAACTCATTAACCCAGAGAAGTGTTCCATCCTTTTTTTCAGACAATTGCTCTGTTGTGGTGGTAGATGAAGTCAAGAGCACACTTGAGGTTTCGCAACAGGTGTTCGAGCCAAAGTATCTCGGCCTTCCTGTACCGGAAGGAAGATTGCATAAGGGGCAATTTGAATCACTACAGGAAAGACTGAGGAAGAGATTAATTGATTGGAGTGAGCAATATGTCTCATCGGGGAATAAAGAAATTTTGATCAAGGCGGTGGCGCAAGCAATTCCCACGTATGTTATGAGTGTGTTTCGGCTACCGGTCTCTGTTTGTGATGATCTAACACGTATGATGAGACAGTACTGGTGGGGAGTTGAGCATAGCAAGAGGAAAATGGCTTGGCTTAGTTGGGAGAAAATGATTTTACCCAAGGATATGGGAGGCATGCGATTCAGAGATATGAGGGCGTTTAACCAGGCGTTACATGCAAAGCAAGCCTAGAGATTGCTTGATAGTCCGGACAGTTTATGTGCTCGTCTACTCCGGGCTAAATATTATCCCAATGGGAATCTGCTTGATACAGTCTTCCCTTCTAGCTCGTCTGCTGTGTGGAAGGGAATCATGTATGGACTTGAGCTGTTGAAGAAGGGGCTTATATGGCGTGTGGGTGATGGTTCGCTCATGAAGACTTGGAGGGATTCCTGGATTCCGAGGAGGCACGATTTCAAACCGGTCACCCCAAAGAGAAAATGCAGGTACATTTGGGTTGCGGACTTCCTTGATGAGTCAGGTGCATGGAATATGCAGATGTTACAGCAATACTTCTGGGATATGGATATCCGTGAAATTGTGAAGATCCGGATGTCACCAAGACAAGGCCAGGATTTTCTGGCTTGGTTTCCAGAGAAGAGCGGATTGTTCACTGTCAAGAGTGCTTATCATCTAGAAGCAGAGAGCCAAGTGGCACATGCGGTGGGCTCTTCTAGCACTAGCCCTAGTGGTCACAGGACCATATGGAGGCGAGTGTGGGATGCTCGTGTGCCACTCAAAATGAGAATCATGGTGTGGAAGGTTGTGTCGGGAGCGTTAGCAACTAACCAGTGCAAGAAATATAGGCACATTTCCACTCGAGATACATGCCCTCTCTGTGGTACAGAAAAAGAGACCAGCTTCCATGCGCTGGACACTTGTGATCATGCTCGAGCAGTTTGGATGCAGATGCGTTCACTATGGAACCTCCCTGATCCTCTACTACTGCGGGACACATGTAACGAATGGCTTCTGAATATTCTTATGAACTGCAATGGTGAAATGCAGGATTGCACCATCATGTTAAGTTGGAGGATATGGACGCTGCGGTCGGACTTGGCGATGGCAAAGATGTACCGACTCCGGCAGTGACAGCCGACTACCTTCAGAGTTATATGCACTCGCTACGGTTGTCTAGGAGGTCCTCTACAGAGGAGATCATCAAGGGGAAGATGCCAGTGCAGTGCGAAGACCCGATCAGACCACGCGGTGAGGCGGCGCAGTTGCCATGGCCGCGACCGGCGGAGGGCCAAGCTGCGCTATCGGTCGATGGGTCGTTCTTAGCGTCGGATGGATCAGCGGCAGCAGGCATGATACTAAGAAGATATGATGGTACGGTTATCTTTGCAGCCTACCGGTGTATCTTCAATTGCAATGATGCTTTCGGCGGAACTACATGCAATAATGCAAGAAATGGCACGGCAATTCAGCATTGCAATCTTCCTATCATCGTTCAATCTGACTCCTCACAGGCTCTATCAGCTTTGTTAGGAGAAAGTCTATCCCGATCGGCATATGGTCACTTAGTTGCGGAGATTCGTCATCTGATGGGTGTAAGAGAGTTTATTCCTTTGAAAATTAAACGAGAACAAAATAGGGTAGCAGATCGTTTGGCTATGTATAGTCGTACAGAGAGAACTATAGCTGTATGGCTTGGGCAGGGCCCACCTTGTGTTGAGGAGCTTTTGCCATCTGATTGTAACCCTATGAATGTGGAATAAAACTCTTTTACCATCGCAAAAACAAAAAAAAAAAATCCACCGCCACCACTACACAGAGTAGAGGAAAAGACGCCCTCGGCAATTTCGCACTTGATCTAAATGCACGAGATAAATCAGAGAAGAGGGTTTCACGCTACCAGAAATGGAAACAACAAGAGGAAGATGAGTCTAATCGAGGTGTTGCAATAGTAAACATTGAGCTGAGCCGATGTACGTCATTTGACGTGAACAAGGGGTGTCAGTTTATGAAACCCACCTAATAACAATTGGGTAGCAGCATAATAACGAATACTTGGGTACATCAAAGAAACCATGTACTTAGCCTGAAGATCACCAAGTCTTCCTCACAACTGTCGTTGAGGGCTTTCTATGCGGATTTGGTTGGCGGAGCTCCACTAGCGGGTTCGTGGTACTTTCTTGGTGATAATTTGGTCTTTTGGAGATTGATGAAACATGGAAAAATATATATTTGAGGTTGAGGGGAGTGTAATGATCTTGGAGGAAAGACTGAGCCGGCATATCATCTTGAAATTTGTGAAGTCACCGTAGGCATCTCGTTGTCGACGAGAACATCTCCTCCCACTGAATTCGAATCACCAAAAAATCTGAAATAAATTCAGAAATAAATACGAGCACCAGGATTTTAACCCTGATGGGCTGGAGATACCACAGTCCCTCCAACCATCTAACCACAGGTTGCTTCGCTACAGGCGTACCTACCTAATTAGTCCACCTGTGTGCATCGATCAAAGAAAATCAAAATCAAATCATACCAAATCACATATTATAGTAGCTGGTCCCGGTTTGTTAGAATCCGATCTAGGGGGAGGCAACTACCAATTTTGTGCCACGTATGAGGAGAGGAGCCAAAGCTATGCTGGAGCATATAGTTTTTTTTTTTTTTTTTTTTTTGCAGGGATGGAGCATATAGTTGACTTGGCCAGTTTTAGCTTATCGCTCGTTCTGCACATGCATGCCTGTACTGTACGTTCACAATAATGAGAGCTAGTGCCGGCCATGAGGGCACCTGTACTTAAGCAGCGTGGCCTGTTTTAAAAAAGGTACAGGGTCAGAACATCGATCCATGAGGGTACACGTATGTGCTTTGTGGTTTAAGTTGGCTAGAGTCAAATTCGATCGTAACACACCCTCTTGCATCATGTACAATCCGGCTATAAATACCACCCCACAACAACCCAAAGACATATACAGCAGCACAATCACATACACATCTTACTAGCTTCCCCTCCATCAAAGCTCTCGCAATGGCGCCCTCGTCCAAGCTCGTCCTCCTCCTCCTTGCCATGGCACTGACGGTCTCCACCGTGTGCGGTTGTGGCGGATACAACTGCCAGACCCCACCGCCGTCGCCACCACCTCCGTCATGCCCGCCGCCCCCACCGCCGCCGTCACCACCACCACCATCAACCAGCGGTGGGTCGTGCCCGGATCTGGCCGTGTGCTTGAGCCTGCTGAGCGTGCCGATTGTCAGCCTCGGCGTGTCGCCGTATGAACCGTGCTGCCAGCTGCTGGGCGAGTTGGCCGTCCTGGACGCTGCCGCATGCCTCTGTGACCTGGTCGTCCTCCATGGGCTGATCCACGTCGACGTCGTTGCCCTCCTCAACCAGTGCAAGATTCCATGCGAATCCAACTACACCTGCCGGCGCTGATCGATCACCTGTGCTCTTTACTAGTTTGCGTTCCAGTTCATCTTATATCCCAGTCTCGTGCATGCATGTTTCATGCTAGAGTTTCCTCCAGGCATGCATACATGCAACAGTGTTCACTAGGTAATCGTATAAATGTGCGGTGTTGTGTTGTTGAAATTAATACCGTACCAGCCCTGCATATATATGCGCATGCATATGTATGTGCTTGTATCTCCCGGATGTGCATGCGTTGCAGCTTCTACCTTTTCTTTTTCTTTTGAAAAATGATAGAGTATAACATGAAAACTAAGTTTCGGTGGGACCTGATGAAACCATGCGGAAACAATGTTTTAAAGTCTCAAAAAAATTCTTAAAAAACCAAGTGATATAGTAGAGTGATGTTCTATTAGCATGTAAAATTCCCAAGTTCAAACACATTGCAGTTTATGAGGTACAGAAGAAAAACAAAATCAACATTGAATATTGCCGAACAGTAAACATCACGATTAATATCTGAATGTGTTCTTTTTATAGCTCATAAATGGTAATGTGTTTGAACTTGGAATTTCGCATGTCAATAGAACAACACCCTCTTAATATCCCATTTTCCAGATTTTTTGAAACTTCCAAACATGGTTTCCATGATGTTTTCTTTGAAACTTGGTTTCATGACTCTCTTTGAGATGATGCATGTTCTACTCGTAAGGGCATCTTCAACGCGGACACCAAAACGCTCGCAAATGTTCGGAGACTTTTAGGCACCAACCACGGACCACCAAATTGGAACGGGTCTGTCCGGGTGTTTAAAATCCCACATACATGCCCCAAATCGAGGGAGTTGGGCAGTCCAGACTCCCGCCACTGCGGACTCCAACACCCCGAACCTCACCCAGAGCCTGCATATTCCCAACCCTACCCTCCTCGTGTGCTCCTAGAGACTGCCGCCACCCCAGCAGGCCCCCACGCGACACTGATCATGCCTTGACAGACCTCTGCCGCTCTACACATGCGTCTGCTTGCCTAGGCCTATGCCGCCACCGCAGTCCGCCAGATTTGGCCAGAGCCCATGTACCCTCCGCCCCTGTCGACGACATCCATTGCAGAGGCAATGCACGACAACTGGTTGGTCAAATGCCATAGCAAAATTTCTTGACGTTGTGGTTTTTTGCTTTGATGCAAACACAATGGATTCTGACGAGGAGTACTTCTAGGTTGAATTCATGGATTTTCCTTCATTAGATGAGGAAGATGGGTATCCAATGGAGGCTATGATGGCAATTCTTGAAGAAATAAAGCGTGCGGAGGAGCATGTTCTCAACTTCATGTTTGGACATCAAACGTTGAATCGACGCTAGTCACGGCATGTTGAACTGTACGAGGACTACTTTGCCCCTGATGTGCTATTCTAACACTTCTAGAGACAAAGATTGCATGCACATAAAATGGAAGAACTGCCCATGTACTCAACAAAGCAAATATTAGGGCCATCATAAAACTCCCACCGTGATTATTGAAGTATTTACATCAGAAGTTTTCAGGATTTGACAGTCTTTGTTTGGCATGCCAGGGTATCACAAGTCACAATGACACCAACGTGCTGCGTCGGTCTTCATTGTTAGCAAGGTTGTGTGCGGGCTAAGGTTCTACATGTGGGAAGTCGGGAAGGTTAAAAGAAAGATGGCCTAGCTCGCTTTGGACAAGAAGATCCTTCCAAAATCTACGCGAGGCATGGGTTTTAGAGACATGAGAACTTATAATCAGGCTCTTCTAGCCAAGCAAGCATGGAGATTAATCCAGAATCTGGATAGTCTTGTGACACGACTACTGATGGAGAAGTAGTACCTCAATGAGAACTTGGTTGATACATTTTTTTACTGGAAATGTGTCAGTTGTATGGCACTAGTGCCAGCTGGGGCACTAGGCCTTGGCCTTCATCTACATCGGATTGGGCTAGGAAACGATGACTACAATGCTAGGCCACACGGTCCATCTGCTCCTGGCCCTCTCCTACCGCAAATGCTAAAAACCTCTTGTTTTGAGACATAACTTGTGCTCGCATGGCACACCCTCCCTCTAGCTAGCTGCATGGGCATGTCACATCGACCGCATGCAAGCACTTATTTTAAATAGAAAACAAACACTATCCTATGAAGCATGAGCTTAGCTTTAGACTACAAACGCTCGCAAATGTTTGGACCGGGTTGTTTGGACACTTTTAGGCATCAACCGCGGGCAACCAAATTGGAATGGATCGGTCCGGGGGTCCGAAATCCCACAGACCGGCGCAGATCGAGGGAGCTTTGGGGGAGTCCAGACTTCCGCCACAGCGGACTCCGACACCCCGAACCTACCCCAGACCTCATCCAAAGCCTGCATATTTTCACAATCCTGCCGTCCTCATCGGCTCCTTGAGAACAACGCCGCCCCAGTACCCCCCTTCCCAATACTGACTAGGCATTAACAGACCTCTGCCACTCCACCCATGCGTCTACTCGCCTAGTTCTATGCCACCGCCACACTCCGACAGATATTCGTTCATAGCCCACGTACCCTCCACTCCAGTTGACGGCATCCATGGATGAGGCCGTGCATGGAAACTGGTTGGTCAAATGCCGTAGCGAAATTTCTAGGCGTTGTCTTTTTTTTTCTGTGACGCAAACACAATGGATTATGATGAGGACTACTTCTAAGTTGAATTCATGGATTTTCCTTCATCATATGAGGAAGATGGCTATGAACCGTAGGTGATGATGGCGATTCTTGAAGAAACAAAGCGTGTGGATGAGCATATTATCAACTTCAAGGGTTCAACGTTGGGACATCAAGCGTTCAACCGACATTGGGCAGATGGGCATGTTCCATAGGACTAATTTGCCCCTGATGCGCTATTCTAACACTTTTTTTATGTTGGTTCCGAATACAGCGATCATTGTTCTAGCATATCAGGCAAGGTGTCGGGTCTTAAGATGTTTACTTCAAGTTGATGAAGATACAATTTTTTGGCCTCCAGAAGTGCATGGCTTCTATGAGCATACTTGTCTATGGCACAACCGCAAATTCATGGGATTAATATCTTTAGATATCTGAGAGCCCAAGCCTAAAGGCAATTGTTAGATTTTCAACCGCAATGGTCAAGGTGTTGAACCTAGGAACTTCAGAGAACAAAATGCCAAAGACACAACAAGGCTCATGGTACTTAGAGAATCAAAAGCGTTTCTAGGTATGCTCGGATCCCAAAATTGCATGCACTAAAAATGTAAGAACTGCCCATATACTGAACAAAGGAAATACTGGGCCATCATAAAATTCCCGCCATCAATATTGAAGCACTTGCATGAAGACCACAAGATTTGGCACTCTTTCTTTAGCATGCCAGTGTCTCAGAAGTCACAGTGACATCAATGTGCTACAGCGGTCTCCATTGTTTGCAAGGTTGTGTGCCGGTGAAGATCCTACATGTGGGGAGTGAAGAAGGGTAAAAGAAAGATGGCCTAGCTTGCTTGGGACAAAAAGATTCTTCATAAAACTATGAGAGGCATGGGTTTGAGAGACATGAGAAATTTTAATCAGGCTCTTCTAGAAAAGCAAGCTTGGAGATTTATCCACAACACTGAAAGACAAGTACTACCTCAATAGAACTTGGTTGATACAATTTCTTACCGGAAATACATCAGTTGTATATCACTAGTGCCAGCTGGGGCAGTAGGCCTCGGCCTTCATGTGCATTCGATTGTGCTAGGAATTGACGCCTACAATGCTAGGTCACGCGGTCCATCTGCTCGTGGGCAAATGCTAAAAGCGCTTAATCTGAGACATAACTTGTGCTTGCCTATGGAGATCGACATGGTGCACCGGCCCAGTAATTGTGTTAGCTAGAGGTTTTGCATTTTTTGGAAGCTTGTATAGACATGTTTGTGGAACCTTCTATCGGTTTTGGCCAGTTTTGGGAAGATTCCATGACTTTCCTTTTTTTCTATTTTCCTGTGTTTTTCTTTTGCCTTTAAAAAAAATACATGTCTACCTTTTTTTACTACACATTGAACTCTTTTTGTGTGCACAATGATCTCTTTTTAGATACACATTGAGAATTTTCACATACATGATGAACATTTATTCGAAATTTCAAATACATGTTGAACATTTTTCTATAAACAGTGCCTGGATACGTGTGCACACCAACGACCATGCATGTATAAGCCAAAGCTAGCTGTGGAACATCTATAGTTGACTTCTCCTGCCCTCCAATTAGTATGCATATGCTATACGTGTCCATGCATGGTATCAAACTAAGTAGCAACTACAGCATGTGGCCATGGCATGAAAGTCGTCACACAGCATATCTTCAGCGCATTCCAGCCACTAGTATCCCGCTATTCTGTGTGCAGAGCTTGTTTGAAAATACACATGCCCATCAAGTATTGAAACTCGCCGGGCGTATATCTCGCTCTAACCATTCTGTTGGCTAGCGCACGGAGGTTCAGAGCATCAATAAGGGCAAGTGTACACGTACGCAGATGGATTTTATTATGGTTTAAGTTAAGCTGTAGAATCAAACGTGAACGATCGATCATGGGATCAACATGTACGTGAGACCATTGCTATAAATACCACCCCCACAAAGCTCAAACTCACAACACCTACAAACCATTGCTAGTTGCTTCCTCTCCATCAAAGCTTTGGCAATGGTGCCATCGACCAAGCTCTTCCTCGTGCTCCTCGGCCTGACCTTGATGCTCACCGCTGTGCACGGTGGCTGCGGACCCCACTGCCCTACCCCGACCCCACTGCCGCCTCCATCGACCAACCGCGGTCGTGCCCGATTGACACGCTGAAGCTGCGCGTGTGCGCCAACGTGTTGAACCTGCTGAAGCTCGGGCTTGGCGTGCCGCCCAGCGAGCGGTGCTGCCCACTGCTGGCCGGTCTGGCCAACCTGGATGCCGCGGTGTGCCTCTGCACCGCCATCAGGGCCAAGGTCCTCGGCGTCATCAACCTCAATGTCCCCGTCGACCTGGTGCTCCTGCTCAACCAGTGCCACAAGACCTGCCCGCCCGGCTTCACCTGCCCGCTCTGATAATCATACAAGTATGGAATGCTGCGTATACATGCCATGCATTGCACCTTCCTATATACTACTCCTTCAGTTTGTGTTTCAGTTCATCTCTATGTCTCGCGCATGCCCAAGTTCCTTGTCATGCATTCCCGTTATGCATGCGTGCAGTGATCACTTCGTGTAAGTGCGTGAAAGTGTGTCATGTTGTGGTGTCCAAATAAATTACCCACATAATCGGGGGTTGTATCATCATGTGAAATACTGTACCGGCTATATGTCCCTACCTTGTATCATCTGAAATATGTTGAAGTTCTGTTAACTCGAGCTGTGTGTTATATAGTATATTCTGCCGCGTCATAGTCCACTCACGAAACATATACTCCCTCTCTTCCATAATATAAAACCAACATCCTTAAGTTTAAGATCAAAGAGATATATACCTTTTTGACAAGTCAGACCTCACAAACTTTGAAAACCATTTACATCTGGAATGCCAAACATATATCATTAGATTCATCATAATATTTAGTTTCATATTTTATATATTTGGTATGGTAGATATAAATAGTTTTCTCTATAAACTTGGCCAAAGTTTGCAATCTTTGACTTTCAAAAAATCTATACACACTACACTACGCAACGGAGGGAGTACATGCACGTAGATCAAAGTCATCTCTATGTTTTATATGGATCATATGAAGAGAACAAAGAAATAAATCGGATCAAGGATGAATTAATTTAGTATTGGCGAGAGCTTTAGCGCCAACGACGTGTGATACATGGCAAGGGAGCAGTAATGCGAGACCATGCAGCAGCGATCTTTGTATCGGCCAGGCAGTTCATCTCATGCTTACATGCAATTACGGACCCAAAAACTTCTCGAAGCATAGATAAAATGTTTAGAGTTGCATTTTCTTTGCATGGAAGTCATTGCAAAAGAAGTGGAAGCTGCTTATGGATTGGTGCGATCTTAGGCAGGAGGGTGTTCTATTGTGCCGCATAGCGCATTTTCCTTCTTGCGTATCGGTCAAACTGGTTTGTGCAATTCAGAATGCTAGATGAAGTGAGCCGAAAGTGATCCTGAGTTGAGCTGAGCGCGTGGCCGGTTTTAGATGATGTGTGGGATTGCAATTTTGTATTGGCATCCACGACTTTGGCTGGGCATTCATTAATTAGCTACAAAATAATATTGGTATACTTGCACAAATGCATATCAAGAATTGATCATGGAAAATCCTACTATAAAATCATCGTTGTTTTTGTAATATATATAATTGTTTTTAGGATCATATATATAATTGTTGTGGCTACAAGCCGAGAAAAGGTGATAAAATCCCAGTCTAAAGTTGGAAGAAGATCGGAATGCATCCCAAGGGGCGAAAACAAAGAGAATGTAAGTCTTCCAGATTTCCCCCGAGTAAAGTAAAAAGTCCTTCATTATTCTTGGTTGCATTCCGCAACTCCTTTCCCTACTCAAACATTTCCATCTCAAATCAAGTTGTTCTTTAGCTTCTACCACTTCATGCGAGGATAGCGGGCGTACTGCCCGAAGAGCGTAATGCGTGGCTGATGTTTGGGTGTCATTTTTTGCGTATTCCTTTGTCTTATTTTTTTCCTTTTAACACTTTCTCTTTTTTTTGCTTTTATGTTTACTTTGTTCATTTTCTGTTTTTATTTTATTTTTGGAAAATACATGAATATATATTAACTCAACTAAGGCTCACTTTCAAACTAACATTAACATTTGTTTCTGAAACCTATTAAATAAAAAATATACTTTCTAAAAATAAAAATATTAGTAGATGTGCTACACTATTAAGCATTAAGGATCTGTCAAGGCTTCCTGCAAAAACAAAAGGAAAGGATCTGTCAAGGTGCAATGCCCACTATCCTTCGCATAAAACGTTTAATAGGATGACTCATTCATCCTTGCGTACACTAGAAATTTGTTAGCTACAAATTAGTCCATCAAAAAATAAAGCTAGATTCATCCTTGCATAAACTAGTAATTAATCAGTTTGCTACAGACTAAATGCAGTGTGGGTCTTTGCATACAACAAACAATACACTCATTTATTTTACCTAGACTAGAAGCTCAACAGCGGCATACAACATTTCCATGGATAGAGAGCATATGATTTCACTTTTACTAAATCTCAAGTGTTCTAATACTTTTAAGGTATTGATTACCAAAAATGGCATACTATTACCCAACATCAAAGTTTAGTACTCTGCGCAATTTTGCCAGAAAGTACAATAAGTGTAGGTGTTGATCCAAAGATTGAAAGATGACTGAAAAATAAATGTCGTATTATAGATAATTGAGAAATAGAAAATTAGTTATTTCTTCACTCGCCCTTGTTCAGACAGCGGCCTAGCTCCATCACATGAATATTGTAGGCTAGTTTTTTTTTTTTGCGCCGATATTGTAAACTAGCTACTACAACAGCGTAATTCCCTTGTCAATATTGAAATTATTTGGCAGCACAACCACTGCCCATTGGGGACAATTGACTAATAATTAGACAGCTAGTTGTAGCTTATGTGTCCATGCGTGCCAACGAGCCAGTATAATAAACCAAAGTACGAAACCTACAGTAGACATCTCTGCGCTGGTAGTACCCTGCATGTGCATGCATGGCCACATGTAATCTCCTATATTTTCCTCCCGTGACCCTGAAGATCAGGTTATGTGCCAGCTCGTAGCGCTGCCATGCATATATATTCCTTTGTCCTATCCTATGTATGCCCTCAAGATTACAGCTAAATTTGCAAACCCATCAAACATATCTCATGGCGCAGGTCTAAGGTTTTTTCTCGTTCGCAAACACACTAGTGGTCGTACATAATTTTCGCAAATTACTGAAAGAGTCAAACTCGATATATCATGACGTGCTTACACTTGTTGCACAATGCACACTACATCCCGGCCTATAAATGCCACCCCAAGCAACCAAAGAAAAGCATCACAAGCTAGCAAG
This sequence comes from Aegilops speltoides, assembly GCA_021437245.1. NCBI lineage: Eukaryota > Viridiplantae > Streptophyta > Magnoliopsida > Poales > Poaceae > Aegilops > Aegilops speltoides. The sequence goes on from CM038144.1 coordinate 489,442,061, forward strand.
CCCACCTAGCTCAGCCACAACCGTACACTCTTGCTGGCTACTTGTTTCATCAGCATAGCAAGGCGCCCTCCAAGCTAGCCCTCTTCCTCGCCCTGAACCTGGTCCTCATGGCAGCCGCGCATGGCTGCGGGTCGTACTGCGGCAACACACCGGCCGTCCCAGTGCCAACCCCGCCGATCGCCGTGCCCCCACCCGCCATCCCAGTCCCAAATCCCGCCGACGACCGGAGGCGGCAGCGGCACCTGCTCGATCAACACGCTGAAGCCAATGTACTGAACCTGCTAAAGCTCACCTAGGCGTGCCGGCGAGCGACGTCTGCTGCCCGCTGCTGTGCGGGCTCGCCAACCTCGACGCAGCCGTGTGCCTCTGCACGGCCATCAAGGCCAATGTCATCGGCATCAAGCTCAACGTCCCCGTCGACCTCGTTCTCCTCCTCAACCAGTGCGGCAAGACCTGCCCCGCTGACTTCACCCGCCCAAGCTGATCCACCCATCATCCATCGATCGATGCATCATAAACCATGCATCATCATCGTCATCGTCATCATCATAACAAACCACCCATCATCCACTCGTCATACGCATGCGCCTATATTTTGTATCCTGTTCCAGTTCGTCGTCATCACACTCGTCACCAAGGTTTTGGATCCCAAGTGGACCTTTTTTTCTCGAGGGGCACCGGCATTTGCGGTTACCACGGTAACCGTGAAATTCCGAAAAAAAATTCGGACGGAATTTATAATAAAATTTTGAATTCAAATTTTTTGAAATCGATCTAGAGAGCTATTTAACACTTAGAATCACCTACATTGCCCTGGCCTAGTGGCTACTCGACCGCAGCTACCTCTTGCTCACTCGTCGTGGGTTCGATCCCCCGTCGCTTCAACAAATTGGCATATTTTTCAAGTTTTGCACATTCAAAAAGTAAAAATGTGAGAGCCGTCGAACCCGCGTCTCCCAGACGAGGGAAGATTCGCTTTACCACTAGGGCACGACCAGTTATGTTGCTGGGGAAGAGATGGGCAGTATTTCACTATACTGTGAGAGTTTGAATTTAAAAAATTTCAAATTATTCGAGATTTTTTGCTCGATATGAATGTTTCTCGAGCGGGGTCGGTAACCGCGCGGAAGCTCGGAATTTCGCTCGGTTACCAAAACGTGGCTCGTCGCTCGTGCATGCATGAATGCTTACTTGTTTATTTCTTCCAGGGACTGCTTACAAGATAGACGTCCATCATTGTATTCTGTATGATATCTAAATGCGTGGTGCCAGAGGCCACTCCTGACACCGATACTCAACATGTTGAGGAGATGAAGGATAAATAAAAAACCTGGAAGAGGAAGGTTTATCCTACATCGGCGGTGCGTCGGAGTGTGAGAGTTAAACAAAAGAAACAATTCCATGATGAAATATGAAAGGGATATTCTGGAATAGCAGAGGTCTAGCGGACTTGGCTAAAAGGAGATTCCTTAGTGATACATCAGTAGAACAAAAATTAGATTTTATGGCTTTATTGGAGACGGGTAGAGATAATTTCACCTCCCAGTTTCTCAACACCATTTCGGGGTGATTTTGACTGGCATTGTTTACCTCCAAGGGGGAGATCCGGAGGGATACTACTTGGGGTGAAGTGCGAAACTTCAGAGGTGTTGAATGTCATCCACGGTGATTTTGCTGTCGAATTTCGTGTAAGGTCGAAAATTGACGGCTTCCGATGTGCTTTGGTGGTCGTATACGGTGCGGCACAACCAGAGCTTAAACCGGAATTCCTCGCAGATCTGGTGAGAATTTGTGGGGATGAAAGGTTACCCATTCTGGTGGGGGGCGATTTCAATATCATTAGAAGACAAGAGGAAAAAAATAATGACAACTTTGATGGAAGATGGTCATTCATGTTTAATATGGTAATTGAAAGTCTCGATTTGAGGGAGATTAACCTCACTAGTAGGCAATTCACGTGGGCCAATTCTTTGACAATTCTTACTTATGAGAAATTGGACAGGGTTCTCACTAGTGTTGAGTGGGAATAAAAATTTCTGTTGGTTACGGTTCAGGCCCTATAGAGGGCCATCTCTGATCATACCTCGCTACTAGTTGATTCCGGGGAAGCGACCCACATGGGAAACAAAAATACTTTCCATTTCGAATTAGGATGGTTTGAGAGGGAGGGCTTCATGGAGCTCATTGCGTCTGAATGGGCCAGATACATGGGAGGATCTTCTAGTGTTGAGAGATGGCAACACAAAATTAGACATCTACGCAAGTTTTTGAGAGGCTGGGCCAAACACCAAAGTGGTATCTATAAAGTGGAAAAGGAAAGATTAACACGAATTATTAATGAACTTGATGTGAAAGCGGAATCCATACTTCTTAATATATCTGAGAAACATATTAAGAATGAGCCCGAGAAGAAGTTACAAGCCCTTATGAGAGAGGAGGAGATCAAATGGGCGCTTAGAGCAAAGGTTTCTCAAATTGTCCAAGGGGATGATAATACACAATTCTTCCACATGATTGCTAATGGGAAGCATAGAAAGAAAAAGATAATATAGGTAGAACAAGATGAGGGTACAATTGTAGGACATGAGAACCTAAAACTATACATTTTCGAATATTATAAGAAACTTTTTGGAGCACATGAAGAAAGTTTTGTTTCTCTTGATGAGAATGTGATCGGGGACATACGGCGACTCAACTTAGAAGAGAATGAGGTGTTGTCTGCCCCTTTCACTAAGAAAGAGGTGATTGATGCTATAACGCAAATGAAGCATAATAAAGCGCCCGGGCCAGATGGGTTCCCAGCAGAATTTTATCAAAAATGCCGGCATATAATAAAGTGTGATCTTTTGCCTATGTTTCATGATTTGTTTGAAGGCCACTTAAATTTGTTTCACCTCAATTTTGGGACAATAATGTTGTTGCCAAAGAAGGTGGAAGCTGTTCGCATTGAGCAGTTTAGACCGATATGTCTTCTCAATGTAAGCTTTAAGATCTTTACAAAGGTTGGCACGAATAGGTTGACACAGATAGCCCATTCAGTCGTGCAACCCACTCAAAATGCATTCATGCCAGGACGACAAATCCTAGAAGGGGTGGTAGTCCTACATGAAACATTGCACGAAATCCATACGAAGAAACTAGCTGGGGTTGTCTTCAAAGTGGATTTGAAAAGGCATATGATAAGGTCAAATGGCCCTTCCTTCAGCAAGCCTTACATATGAAGGGGTTCAACGAAGCTTGGGGATCTCAAGTGGATTCATTCATACAGAAAGGCAGTGTCGGGATAAAGGTAAATGATGACACAGGTCATTATTTCCAGACACATAAGGAGTTACGACTGGGAGATTCCATGTCTCTTGTGCTGTTCAACATTTTAGCTGATATGTTGGCAGTACTTATTAGTCGGGCTAAAGAGAGTGGCCAAGTAGGAGGTCTCGTTCCCCATCTCTTAGAGGGGGGCGTCTCTGTCCTACAATACGCGGATGATACTATTATTTTCATGGAACACGATCTTGCAAAAGCTAGGAATATGAAGCTTATTCTATGCCTTTTTGAGCAACTGTCTGGGCTCAAAATTAACTTCAATAAAAGCGAATTGTTCTACTTTGGAAGAGCTAAAGGAGAACGAGAAAATTACAGAAAGTTGTTCGGTAGTGAAATGGGATCCTTACCTTTTAGTTATCTTGGGATCCCAATCCATCATAGATGGTTAACGAACAAGGAATGGAAATGTATAGAAGATAGATTCGAAAAAAGATTAAGCTACTGGAAGGGCAAGCTAATGTCCTACAGAGGGCGGATGGTGTTGATTAACTCGGTTTTGACGAGTTTGCCGATGTTCCTCCTATCTTTCTTTGAAGTACCGGTAGGAGTACGGAAAAGATTAGACTTTTACAGATCTCGATTCTTTTGGCAAAGCGATGAGGCCAAGAATAAATATAGACTGTCTAGATGGGATATCATGTGTAGACCAAAAGACCAGGGTGGGTTAGGGATCGAGAATTTAGAGGTAAAGAATAGATGTTTGCTTAGCAAATGGCTCTACAGACCATCTACGGAGACCGAAGGCATGTGGGTACAAATCTTATGGAGTAAATACCTACATACTAAGACTTTGGCCTAGGTGAATGCAAGGCCAACGGACTCACCATTTTGGAAAAAGGTTAATGAAGACAAAAGTAACTTTCTTCCAGCGGGTGAAGTTCCTAATTGGTAGTGGTACCTCTACTAGATTCTGGGAGGACATATGGCTAGGGGAGACACCTCTGGCTTTACAGTACCCTTCCCTATATTGTGCAATGTAAGGAGGATTATGTCGCCACAGTATTAAATTCAGTATCACTTAACATCCAATTTAGGAGATCTCTTGTAGGGGAATGTTGGAATGCTTGGTTTCGCCTGGTCCATAGGTTGATGGAAGTTCAACTTTCAGACCAGACAGATAAAATTTGTTGGAAGTTAACCACAAATGGATTATTCTCTGTGAAATCCATGTATTTGGACTTAATTGACTCCGGGCCATTGTCGAGGTCTTTGCACATCTGGAAGATTAAAGTTCCACTCTGCATCAAGATCTTTATGTGGTTCGTCCACAAAGGAGTCATCTTGACCAAAGATAATCTGACGAAAAGGAATTGGGTTGGTAACCCCAGGTGCTGTTTTTGTGATCAAAACAAAACGATTAAACACCTCTTTCTCGAGTGTCCACTTGCAAAATTGTTTTGGCGATCTATTCATATAGCTTTTAACATCCAACCTCCAATGAGCATAAACACGTTATTTGGGACGTGGCTTAATGGAGTAGATATATACATAGCTAAACATATTTAGACAGGAATATGTGCTTTATTGTGGGCTATATGGAACACTAGAAATGATATGATTTTTAATGCCACAACATTCACCAATTTTTTGCAGGTTATCTACAGAGCTACAGCCTGAATCTGTATGTGGTCGTTACTCACTCATGCGGACTACAGGGGGCCTATGGTTAATAGGCTAGGTGTGTAGGCATCGTAGCCTATTTTCTATCACCGGATGTGGCGCTTTATTGCCGGTTGTGGCACTTCACATATTTGTTTTCTCCTTTTTTGCTCGGATTTTGAGCCTCCTTGGATATTAAGACTCTGTTGCGACTTCTAATAATATGGCTGCATGCATCAACTGATGCAGAGGCCGGAGGTATTCCTCCTTTTCAAAAAAAATATCTAAATGCGTGGTTCACATATTTGTAAAATGTTATACATGCATGTACACGTACGTGGAATAAAACCATTCAAGTTGTGTTAACTCAACCCGTGATATATTGCCAACTTGTACGCACGCATTATTGCATGAGTGATGATCACATCTTGTATCAGATCATGGCCTCTCTTCTTTGCTTTTGCGAGTTACAACCGCAGCAACTTAATTGGCACTGTTTTCTTTTTGTTAAGCTTAAGCAGCACCACAAACCATGCATCTGTGAAAGGGAAGATTGTTTGGATAATGTAATCATGGGATCGTTAACCTGAACTGTAAATATTTTGCAGGGTAAGGCGAGCAAATGTTATTTAAACCTCCACACAAAAAAATGTTATTTAAACTTGATGTTGTAGCACTTTGACCTAAATTTTGTCATTGTGGTAATTTGAATCATACTTTAGCTTCATTATTTCACGTTAAACTAGAAAGGGCTGACCTGATCGGTTTTCACAATAGGGTTTTGTGCAATAGGTCAAGCTAAAACCTCTCAAATTGTCCAGAAAATAAAATTTGGCTCCCAGGACATCACAATTCCTGTCTTAAACCGTATTCTATGACACACATGAATGCATTTTTTTTCTGGAAGTCATTTAACATCGTCTAGCTAGATAAATCCCTGAAGCTAGAAGCACTTAACTGGTTGCGGTACCCATACATCTAAATTTATGAATAACTACCAATCATATGATCCAAATATAACATTACATATGAATGTAGGTATTAAATGTATCCTTATTTATTTATTCTGAGAATCATACATTTTATTAGCATTTAATTTATTGATCCGTTGGATGGGGATTACTATGTTCGAAAGAATGAAATTATGTAGAAATATATCCCACATCGTGCTTTTGGATGAAGGAATTGTTATCTTTGTACTAATTTCCATGGACGATCTCTATCTTTTAAAATCTGATGGAAGTAATAACTAAAAGATGAAATACTTTTTTTGCAAATCATATATCTGATCATTTGGAAATAGATATCTTTTAGGAACGGATATGGTCTTCAACATACAGTCTCAATAGTTTCTTTTCATACGAATATGTTGGTCAAATTTTACAGATTGCAATATTTAAAAAAACAACAAATCTAATGATAGTATTTTCATACGAATTTGACTGGACAAAGCACGGTTACCGTAGCGAATCACGAATGGTAATCGAGTTCATTTGTTGCTAATAATGTACCTTTAGCTCGCTTTTGGAAGGAACTTGGTCGAATTGTTCTTTGTGGTTTATAACAGTGAATTGCCTAAAATGTCCTTGATGTCCAAATATACTACCCGATTTTTTCTGTAGTATTGTCTAATTTGGGCCACTGGATCAAACGAAAAAGGCCCAAAATAATATGAGTACCATAAAGGAATTCAAATATATACTCCCACCAATATTCAAAAAAAAAAATACTCCCACCGTACGCAAAATCAAATAACATTTTGGAATTGACTCAAACGAAAGTTGAAGTTTCAACCACAAAATCTATTTTATATCCTCTAATGGATATCTATTTTATATTAGTTGATCTGAACCTAGAAAATCATATGCCTAGATTTGTATTGAGAAGTGCAACTTATTTTTTGTTGTTGTTATACCTCTATTGAAATATCAACTTGTGGTCAAAGTTACACATTGTGTCAATGTTTAAAACATCACATTCTGGTGAACTAAGAAAACACCCCGGTAAGTAAATATGGACGGAGTCTGAAAGCCATCCACGAGAAACGGCCCATCTTCTAGCTGCCGATGCTGAAAAATACCAGTTCTTGTAAGGCCATTTGCACTCCATCCTGCTACTGGAATACTGATCGGATACGCTCTCCCTTTCTTGAATCTCAAGTTGTCAACTCTCTAGTTAGCGTCATAGTCTTGAAATGATCCCTTCTCTTAGCAGTCGAATTGACTCAGTGTTTGTACATATATGGGAAATTCAAGCAGCTAGAGTGAGCAAGTTTTGGATGCATCCACATTAGTATATCCTAGTACATCGCTCGATCACATGCATGTACAGATAGATAGGTAGAGCTTCTCTGCCGACATGGAAGGATACATACATGCCTACGTGAACCCTTGATCGACCATACAAAACTACAAGGAAATAGAATAACCTAACCAGTAATATATGTGAGAGTACCAGCACCGCACAAACTTTGAGACCACTTGCATAAACGATAAGTTAGCGATCCATTTGACAACGATCGATGGACGCGTGAAATGGGCTGCAGATTCGTGCAAATAATCAGTAACTGGACGCGCGTACGTATACGTTTAACTGTTCTCGATCGATCGTGTGAAATGAAGAATAAAATGTCTCTGTTGGTCACATCATGCATGTTTGACCTAGCAACTAGTGTACGTACGAACCAACCTGTAGTTGGATTGTTAGAGGGACATTGGTATCCTCAGGTAGTGTACGTACAACGCACACATGCATATATAAATTCCGTGACAACATGGGTCACCAATCTCGGCCGCTGACATACGTGACACTCTGAAGACCACCTCTTTATTCACTTCTTTTCTTGAGAATGCAGTACAACCAAAGTCGCACACATTCACGAGCGTACACTTACCCCTTTGAACGCGTGCACGCACATCTTACCTCTATGAGTACCAGGCGATTCGTAGCATGTTGTGATCGACGAACTCACCACAGGTGCTTCGTAATTGACACACGCAACATAGCATCTTATGATTGAGGAAGTCACCACAGGCACTTCGTAGTCAACGGGAACATCTCCTCCTACTGAACGGACATCCAAAAATCCTGAAATAAATACTGGAAAATGCGAGCACCAATGTCAAGTATAGTACTTGAACCCTTGTGGACTGATTATACCAGTGTCCTCCTAACCATCCAACCACCAGTTTGTTCACCTCTTTATTCACTTGTACATTGTATTTTTATGGCTTTTTCTATGTCTTTAACTACTTTGACCGAACTAAGTTCAGCAATACCTAATTTCACACTTGGCCCATCCGTCAAGGATCATGAACGTTCTCAACAGCATGGCTACCATGGGGCGGCATGACGATGGGTCTATGGTATTGCCGATCATGGCCTAACTGCACGGTCAGATGTGTTGTCGTCCAGAGAGAAGTTGATGATTGGACTATGGATCCCATTGATTGGTGGGTGACCACAATCGGGAAAATCTATCCTACCACCCAGTGGTAGTTATCCCATATAGGAAAATAGGTTAGTACTCCTAGGAGTACATACTCCTACCCACGTGTCAGCTTTTGGCTTTCCCACGCTATTGAACTCGAGCGGATATCCAGTTAGTTAATTAATCACATGCAAATCTCACGTGCATTTTGAAAAGTGGCCCGTTCCGCAATACTAGGGATAAACACACGTAGTTGCATGTTTGCTGCCGCAGCATATTAGTCCATTAGGCTTTCGAATCTTTTATTCGTCTGACCATGCATCTCATATTATGCTGGGCGCCGGCGACATCGACGGTAACGACGAGAGGATGATATGCGGCTGCCTCCTGATCATCCGACGGAGAAAATACAGCTCTCGTCGGCAGCTGCTACGATCATTGCCTCCTCTTGTAACATAGCCGTCAGCAGCGGCGGTGGCTATGGCGACAAGGAGATGACGTGATGCCGCTGCCCTTGCCAGGCCCATGACGATGAGAAGGTACTTCACCATCTCACTGTTCAGGTATTAACTCATGTACGCATCACCTTTATGTATGCACTTCATTGTACTTCATTAATTAAGTTTCATACATTCGTTTTGGTTGAATCTCACAGCATGTGGATAAATCGCGTGGAGGTGATCAATCGGCCAAGTCTGCTTTTGCACTCTCATGTCTCATGGGTATAAGTTAGATGGATGAATTATCCTTTTTTATTTGTATTCTTTGACAATCTGATGCATCCACCTTACACAATTATGGTTACAGCTACTCTAGGAGTCAAGCTACGCACACATGGGTTTGGTTCTAAGCATGCGCACCCGTGCCCTCTGATTATTGATTTCTATACAAAGAGCGTGGGTGGCCTAGGGTGCAGCGATGGCAGCCGTGTGCGACGGTGCGGCATGAAGGGAGAGTTCTTGCATGTACGGCTGGTGATCCAACTAGACATCAATACGCCTGAGCTACCGCAGTCCAGCATCCATGTGTAGTGTCTAGTGTGTGATCTCCTGTCGATGTGGCACACGCCATGACACAAACATAAACTCCCAGGACCGATGGTGCATATACAGAATGTATTAACGTCGTATCATATATTGTATAAGGCAGTGGGTATGGTAGTTTTCTTTGCACTTATACTATCAAGCCAAGTTTGTTACTACTGATGAGCAAAGCCATGTATATTTCTTCATATGAATATACACCCCTTATGCAAGCTGTGTATAAAGAATGAACAAAGGGTGTGATAGCGATATGGTATATACTCTCTCACAAAAGAATTGTATTTTCTCACAGATATTGTAGTTTGTACTACTTCAGGAAGTATAGTCTATACTCTTGTAAATCCCTCACAAGCGATGTAACATATACTAGCTCACAAAAGACGAAGTATGAACTTACTCACAAAAGATGTAGTATATACTATATCATATTATATGAAGTATATACTTCCTAACAAAATATGTAGTACTCACAAAAAACGAGCTATATATAAAGCGGGTGAAAGCTATTTTTGGCTTCTTCAATAAGTGTAGTATATACTCTCGTAAAATGCAAAGTATATCGATCAGAAGTGATATACTAGCATATACTCTCACAACAAATATTAAGTATATATTGTCAGATAAAATATGAAGTATATACTTCCTTATAGATGATGTTGTATATACTGTCTCACAGAAAATGAGGTATATACTTCATCGGAAAATATGTTATGTACACCCTATAAAAAAAGGTGACTATATACTTCCACAAAGCATGTAGTGTATATGTATTCTCTTATAAAAATAGAGTATATACAGTATATCTTTTTTGATGGAATATACTAGTATTTTCTTATAAAAATAGAGTATATACCAGTATGCGTACTAAAAAATGTGGCAGACTCCTGCTGCAAGAAGAGAGATTATAACCCATTCGGCCGCTACCAACACCATTAAGCTAACAACCACAGATTAGCATTCACACGTTCCTTCCTTTCAGGAAGTTGGTATGCATGCAACCAAATTGGTTATTCTACTAGTGTTATTCGGCAATTGCGGTTACTGGGTCTACCCGCCTCATCCGTTAAATCTCATCTTTAGGATGGGAGTATAAAAGAATGCGTGTAACTTATGCGTGTAACTTATATTTTATTAGTCAAATGTATGATCAAAATGATATTATGAACATGGACGAAGAAAGTATGTGCTAATGATGCTTCTCTTAGGGTTAGGTCACATGTTGCGGAGTGGATTGGTATCACAAGGGAGCAACATGCACTACTACAAATGGGCCTCCACCCAAGGTAAATTGTCAAAACTGGTTTGTGAAATTTACGATCCTATGGAAAAGGTACCTCTTGCTCAAGCCATGGTTCGACAGGTCCCCATTACGCGAGGATTTCTTGGCTCTCTTTATGATCTGCAAGGGTTTGATGCTCTTGGTTGCCTCGACAACAAACAATGGGAATCGTAATATCTTCTAAAAACAATTGGCCCCAATGAAATTTTTGTATACCAATTTGCGCGGATAGGAGGGCGATGGGGCAATTGCTCCCTCGCTGTGGGGACCGTGGATGTTGTTTCTTGGCTCCTGGCTCCCTCGGGGCTCTTTTCTGTTAGGCTGCCATACCGTGCCTTATGCCATGCGCCGACCCTTGCATGGACCACACCCTTGTGGATAGCGCTTCTGCCTCTAAAGATCAAAATCTTCGTTTGGCGGCGGCTCCAGGATATCCTCCCCTCAGGTGCTTAGGTGGTGAAGCGGCATATGTCAGATAATTGATTTTGCCCTCTTTGTGTGGATCTTTTTGGGATCCACATTTTCTTTTCTTGTCCCGTCGCCCGGTTCTTACAGAGCTTTATTCATGAGGCTCCGGAGCCCGAGTCGCAGGTCTCAGACTTGGGAAAGTTCCTAGAGACTCGGTCCAACCGTATTGGTAGGAGGAAGTGCCTCTTCTAAAAGTGCTCACATTGATGATCTAGACCCTATATACTGCATGTAACAAGATTGTTATCAAGCTGGTGTTTGCACGATGTACTTATGGCTCTATGTTTAAATTTATGTTTTCTTGTAGTAGTGGTACCTACTTTATAGGCAGCGAGACAAGGACCGGCGAGGCGGCATGATTTATGATCATCTAGGGGCAGGCCGCCAACTTGCTATCTCCCTTAGCCGGTGATCTTTTGACTCCATTGACTAATGCAGCGCTTTTATTTTGCATTTGGGTGTGTTACTGTTGTCACCCCGGCATACCTCCTGTTTTCTTTCACCTACTTGAACTAGTCCAGACGTGGTGATTGCTTTATGTATAAAGTGGGATCAAATCCTATTTCGAGTAAAATGAGAGTGGGTTGGCTGGTAGTTTTATTTGGACCTACACAGTTTAGGCTGGGCCTTCATTATTACTCATTACCTACAAAATAATATGGAAGCTTATAGTGGTATGCATACTTGCATGCCTGCACATCGAGAATTCATCATGGCAAACCCTATTTTACAAGCATTATTATTATCGTAGTATATATAATTGCCAGATCTGTAATATCAGAAAAAGATGATAAAATTCCAGTTTATTCCTAGAAGAAGATTAGAATGTGCCCCAAGGGGTGATCGAGCAAACGTGACAGAAGTCTTCAAGAATCACCCCCGCGTAATGGACAAGGCCATTTATTATTCTTGGTTATCTTGCTAAACTCCTTCCAAGACTAACAGATTTCCATTTCAATCCAGGTTGTGCATTCGCTGCTATGCACTTTATACGAAGGAGAGTGGTGTTTACCCCAAAGAGAATATGCATGGGCTAGCTCATGTTTTGGGTGTCATTTTTTCGGTTTTCACATTGGTGTGATGTGTTTCCTTTTAAAAAAATTCCCACTTTTTATGTTTTGCTCATTTTCGCCTTTTATTTTCATTAATATTTACCATTTCCTATTTTTTTTTATTTTTTTATTTTCTCACCATTTTTATGTTTCTTGTAAAGCATATGAATATCTAGTCATCTGTGTATGAATAACTCTTATTAAAAACATGTTTCCGTATATAGGAATACATTTTAAACACGACATGAGCACTTCTTGCAAATATATGAATATTTGTACTGAGGTACATGAACATGTCTGAATTTTCTCATAATATATGATTTCACATCTTTTAAACACACACTAACATTTGTATCTCAAATAGATTACATAAATTCCATTTTTGCATAGAATTAAATACTACCCCTCCGTTTCTAAATATAAGTCCTTCTAGAGATTTCAATACGAACTACATACGGATGTATATAGACAAATTTTAGAGTGTAGATTCACTCGTTTTGCTCCGTATGTAGTCCATATTGGAATCTCTAAAAGTAAAAGGTCTTATATATAGGAATGGAGGGAGCAATAGTAGATGAGCCGTACCCTCTGTGGCTGGCCGGTTAAGGATCTCTTGAGGCGAAATGCCCATTATCCTTCGCATAAAGAGTAGAATACTATGACTCATTCATCCTTGCTTACAAAAATAACTCGTTAGCTACAAAACAGTCCATCAAAAATAAAACTGGATTCACCCTTGCATAAACTAGTAATTAATTTGTTTTCTACATATTAGTAGTAATGCGTCTTTGCAAACAACAGATACTAGATTCATTTATTTCAGCAGCTCAACAGATGTATACAATATTTTTCATTTTTACTAAATCTCAGTGCCTTAAAACATTTTAAACCTAAAACGGCACAGTATTACCTACTCAAAGTGCGCAAGCTTCATTCAAATTAAAGAGTGACATAAAGTTTTAGTATTCAAACTGCGCAATTTTGCCAGAACGTACGTAAATGTAGGTGTTGATCCAAAGATTTTAAAAACTTAACTATGAATATTTTTGACAACAAAAATAGATAATTATCAATTTGTTCATGTGCCCTTGTTCACACGGCGGCCTAGATCCGTCACAAGACTATTGTAAGCTAGCTATGACAGTGTAATTCCTTTGTCAGTATTGGAATTATTTGTAAGCACAACCACTGCCCACTGGGGCAGGATCAACTAATAATTAGATGGTTAGCTGTAGCGTACGTGTCCATGGATGCCAACAAGCCAGTATAATATAACCAAAGCACGAAACAGAAAGTAGACATCTCCTGCGCTGGTAGTAGCATGCATGTGTATGCCTACACGGAATAAAAACCGACATAATAATCTCCTAAATTTGTCTCTAGTGAACCTCAAGATCGTCATATATTTCGATTGTCATATACTACTACTATGTGCGTCTTCTAGGATAATGATTTTCTACCCATCGTTCATGAGTTTCTTCGAGATTCATGCTATTTTTGTTGTTGTTGTCAAAACTTATCTTGTTTCAGTAATATGGTAGCGCTACGAGATGGCACATAACCTGATCTTCAGGTTCACGGGAGGCAAATACACTGTCTCCATGTGGCCATGCATGCACATGCAAGCTCCTACCAGCGCAGGAGATGTCCACTATACGTCTCGTACTTTGGTTCATTATATAGTGGCCCGCTGTCACGACGCGCGCTACAACTAGCTGTCTAATTATTTATTATTAGTCCCCAGTGGGCAGTGGTGGTTCTGCCAAATAATTTCGATATTGACAAGGGAATTACACTGTTGTAGTAGCTAGGTTAAAATATCGTCCCCAGTGGGCGGTGATGGCGCTGGCAAATAATTTCGGTATTGACAAGGGCGTTACACTGTTATATATTAGCTAGCTTAAAATACCCCCTAAAACCTAGCTTACAATATTCATGTTATGGAGCTAGGCCGCCATGTGAACAAGGGCACGTGAAGAAATTACCTCCTCCTTCCCAAATATAAAGTGCCGGTTGACTTTTCTAGTCCTCGTTAAACAACTTTGACTATGATTTTCATGTATTATATGTTTAGAAAATAAATATATATATATATATATATATATATATATATATATATATATATATATATATATATATATATATATATATGCTACTTAGACATGTTCAATCCATGTACTTTAATATATACCCCCTCCTTTCCTGTTTATAGGGCTTAAATACGAAATCTCATCAACCAAGACAGATGGTGAGTGGAGGAATGTATCTCGTACTCTAGATGAGTAGGAAACCTTGCATGCATTGGTGAGTTCCTTTTTAATTCATGCATGCAAATATTTTATGCGCCTCGAAATCTCAATAGGAGATGGAGATGAGCCCTTTAAATCGGTAAAACGAAAAAAATTGATATAAGCCCTATAAACCAGAAAAGAGGGAGTATTAGTGGATAAAGTCATGGATCAAAGACCATGCAAAGTCAAGTGCGCCTTATATTTTGGGAAGCAGGGAGTTATAATTTGCTATTTTTGAATATTCTATAATATATTTATATTCTATTCATCTTTTCAATCTTTGGATCAACACCTAGACTAAACGTACGCGTTCTTGCAAAATTGCGCACTTTGAGTACTAAACTTTTATGTTAGCTATAAGTATGCAATTCTAGATAATCAATACTTTGAGAGTATTAGGTTACTGAGAATAGTAAAAGTGAAATCATATGCATTCTATCTGCGAAAAAAACTGTATGCCGCTGTTGGAGCTTCTAGTCTAGGTAAAATAAATGAGTGTACTGTTTGTTGTCGCAAAGACGCACACTACAACTAATCTGTAGCTAACAAATTAATTTCTACTTTATGCACGGATGAATCTAGCTTTATTTTTTGATGGACTAATATGTAGGTAAGAAAAATTTCTAGTTTGTGCAAGGATGAATGAGTCATCATATTCAACGTTTCTGCGAAGCATAGTGTGGCATTGCACGCCCTGACAGATCCTTAATGCTTAATTGGCTACGCCATCTACTAATATGTTTTGTTTGTTAGAAAGTATGTTTTTAATTTAATATTTTTCAGAAACAGATGTTAAGGTTAGTTTGAAAGATTGACAAAATCACATGTTGCAAATCAATTTAAAAAATGTTCATGTACCTCACCATAAATATTCATATATTTGAATGAAGTAGTCATCTCATGTTTAAAATGTATTCCGAAATACCCAATGACATGTTCTGAAGAAGAGTTATTCATGAACATCTAAATATATGTTCATATGCTTTAAATAATTACATACGGATATTCCTGTATTTTTCCAAAAGCAGACGAAAACGAATGAAAAAAAAGACATAACAGAAAATGAACAAAGAAATGGATGCAAATAAAATTTGAAGAGCGCAAAACATAAAAAACATGAGAAAAGGTTAAAATGGAAAAAAAATGAGACAAAAGGAAAACGCAAAAAATGATACCCAAACAACATCAGCCACCCAAAAAATGTAAGTGTAATGTTTGAGAAGGGAAAGGAGTTGTGCAAGACAACAAAGAATAATAAACGACTCTTTTACTTTACTCCGAGGGAAGTCACGAAGACTTATGTCCTGTTTGTTTGATCACCCCTTGGGATACATTCCAATCTTCATCCAGTTCATAGCTAATTAATAATACTGAATGCCAAACCTAAGTTGTTGTGGCCCAAATAAAACTGCAACCCCGCATACTGTAAAACCCGCTACGTGCTCAGCTCAAGTAAGGCTCACTTTTGACCCACTTCACCTAGCATTCTGAATTGCACAAACCAGTTTGACCGATACACAAGAAGGAAACCGCGCCATGCGAGACAATAGAACACTCTCCCGCCTATGGTCGCACAAAGCCAGAAGCAGCATCCACTTCTCTTACAATGACTTCCATGCAAAGAAGATGCAACTCTAAACATTTTGACTATGTTTCGAGAAGTTTTTGGGTCTGTAACTGCATGTAAGGATGATATGACCTGCCAGCCGATATAAAAATCGCTGCTGCATGGTCTCGTATCACAGCTCCCTTGACATGTTTCTGCAAGTCACTCGTCAATACTAAATTAATCCATCCTTGAACCGATTTATTTCTGTTTCTCTTCCTACGATCCATATAAAACTTAGGGTTGGCTTTGATCCTGGTGCAAGTATATGTTTTAGGAGTGGACTATGACGCGGCAATATATATGTAACACACATCTCGAGTTTACGCAACTTCATCAGATTTCAGATGATACAATCTAGGGGCATATAGCCGCCCGGTACAGTATTTCAGATGATGATACAAACCCCCGGTTACATGGGTCATTTATTTGGACACCACAAACATGACACACTTTCACGCACTTACGTTTACGTACCTACCTGGTGATCACTGCATGCATGCATAATGCTAATGCATGAAAGAGAACGTAGGCATGCACAAGACATATAGATGAACCGAAACACAAACTGGATATAGATGCATGGCATGTGTACGCAACATGCATCATGCTAGCACGAGTATACGTCGGTCGATCAGAGCGGGCAGGTGAATCCGGGCGGGCAGGTCTTGTGGCACTGGTTGAGCAGTAGCACGAGGTCGACCGGGACATTGAGGTTGATGACGCCGAGGACCTTGGCCCTGATGGCGGTGCAGAGGCACACCGCGGCGTCCAGGTCGGCCAGACCGGCCAGCAGCGGGCAGCACCGCTCGCTCGGCGGCACGCCGAGCCTGAGCTTCAGCAGGTTCAGCACATTGGCGCACACACCCAGTTTCAGCGTGTCGATAGGGCATGAGCCGCCGTTGGTCGATGGAGGGGGCGGTGGGGTCGGGGTAGGGCAGTGGGTTCCGCAGCTACCGTGCACAGCGGTGACCATCAAGTTCAGGCCGAGGAGCACGAGGAAGAGCTTGGTCGATGGCGCCATTGCGAAAGCTAGCCTTGGTTGAGAGGAAGCAAGACTTACTATAGGTAGCAACAAGCAAGGGTTTGTAGGCGCTGTGAGTTTGAGCTGTGTGGGGGTGGTATTTATAGCCCGGTCGGACGTACATGTTAATCCCATGATCGATTGTTCAAGTTTGATTCTACAGCTTAACTTAAACCATAATAAAATCCATCTGCGTACGTGTACACTTACCCTTATTGATGCTCTGAACCTCCATGCGCTAGCCAACAAAATGGTTAGAGCCAGATATACGCCCGGCGAGTTTCAATACTTGATGGGCATGCGTATTTTCAAACAAGCTCTGCACACAGAATAGCGGGATACTAGTGGCTGGAATGCGCTGAAGATATGCTGTGTGACGACTTTCATGCCATGGCCACATGCTGTAGTTGCTACTTAGTTTGATACCATGCATGGACACGTATAGCAGGTGCATACTAATTGGAGGGCAGGAGAAGTCAACTATAGATGTTCCATAGCTAGCTTGGGCTTATACATGCATGGTCGTTGGTGTGGACACGTACGCCCGTGAAAAACGATTAAATTATCAAGGCACAATGCTTTTTTAAGAAAAAAATGTTGAACACGTATTCAAATAAATCCATGTTTTGAAAGTTGTTCAATGTGTATCTAAAAAATGTTCTTTGTGTGTATAGAAAAATAAGTTCAACGTGTACAGGACCGTCTCCAGAAATTATGGTTCCCCATGCGAAATTTGAAATGGAACATCTTTTTTCTGAAAAAATATATGGCATAACTACAGCATAATCTTAATTCGTTATGTACATTTAAATATGTGTTATTTTGTATACTATTTAAAGTATATCGAATATCAATGCTGAAAGACATCAAGTGACCTCATGTTCTACCGAAAAGCGTCGCTCTTCCAGTATTTTTTGAAATTAAATTTCAATTATGTCTTCATAATTAATATTCTCCAAGTCTTCACTTCTAGTATTTAAAAAATCTTGGATCGTGACCTTGAGCAACTATACAACTATCTTTCTCAACAATCAGTTTGCAAAGCAAAATATGTAAACAACGAAATTAGTAATATTTCCTCATGAAATTATAAAACTGATGCGTATGTATGCAAAAGATGACAGTAATAAAAAATGTGAACTGACAATAACAAAAAATTATTCAATATAGTATTTTGCAAGATGTATCAAGAAGAAAATACAATAAGTCAATATTGTAAACTCACTAACATAATTATCCAATAAAGTGATTAGTCTAAATTAGTAACTTTGTGCCAAAAGAAATGATCTCAAGGGCGGTATCATCTGGGAGGTTGTGAATAGGTGATATGCCATGCGCGTGAGGTGCGTAGCGTAATCGCATGTGGCGATACGTCCTACATGCGGTTTTGCTTTTCTTTTGAGAGAGAAACGTTGCATGTTAGGTTGCCTACCAGGCACAAGTTGGAGGAATTTGGGGAACGACTAGCTAAGGGGTACCCCTTATGAAAGGGAAAGAACTTACGCTACGGGAACGCTCCGCGCACACAAAGTGCTCTCACGTGGGGAAACCAAGCGGTTTCTGGTTTCGTGCGTTTTGCAGTTCGACTCTGATGGATTCATGTACCTAGGGTAGGGTCATAGGCCTGACCTAAACGTCCTACCCAAGCACACCCTTAGAAGAGATCACCTTCCAGTCGACCAACGAGGAACCCACTCGACTGACTAGAAGGACTCGACTATGGAGACTCACTCGACCATGAAGATACACTCGACCACCAGAAGGTCAGAAGGCACTCCGCAACGCAACGGCCTGTAATTGAATAGACTTAATGATAGTTAAGGCACTTTATGAGGGGCGTTACCAGTAACGCCCCAAGCTTAATGTACTTTAACCCCTCCATTATGTGGGCTGGCTGGGGTCCTGGCGCACTCTATATAAGCCACCCCCCTCCACAGGCAGAGGGGTTCGGACTCTTGTAATACCTATACTTATAATCCACTCGACCGCCTCAGGGCACCGAGACGTAGGGCTTTTACTTCCTCTGAGAAGGGCCTGAACTCGTACATCGCTTGTGTTTACAACCTCTCCATAGCTAGGACCTTGCCTCTCCATACCTACCCCCACTCTACTATCAGACTTAGAACCACGACAGTTGGCGCCCACCTTGGGGCCGGTGTTTTAGCGATTTTTTGGAGAAGTTGCGGTACTTCCGAGTACTTTCATCATGATGACTGCTGGAGTTTTGGTCGAGGGGCACGAGATCCGTCTCGGTGCTCTCACCTTTGTCGCCGACGACTCCGCTTGGCTCCAGGAGGCTCCACTCGACATCGAGGCGCTCCCGTCATGGTGCGCGCATTTCCGCGCATGTGTCCGCGGCGTTTCTGCTGCGGCAACCGTCGACCCCATATCGGTCGACTCCTTTATCGGCCGCCCGCCCGGTCTCTCACCAGCGCAAGCGCTCTGGTCGGTCGAGACTCCAGCGGTGGGTGAAGCACGCGGTGGCTCACCAGACAGCCATCGCCCAGGTCGCGGCAATTGAGCCCGACGAGTCCCCACGGCTGTTCGATCTGGCCGACCGGCTCGAGAAGCGCATCCGAATGCGATAGCAGTGATCCAGCGGCGGAAATCCTCATGGTCGACGGTCCCCGCAGTCCTCCCGGCTTCGCCCATGGGGGCGGGGCAGGCGGTGGAGGTGACCCCGCACAAGACCACGAAGAGTACCTGCCCGAGACACTCGACTCTCTGCAGAGAGAAGAGCTACGCCGCAGGAACATGGATGCTCTGCATACTCCCATCGCGGGAGAAACCCCCGAGGCCCGCGCCTTGGAGGAAGCACGTTTGGCCAATGTGGCTGAACGCGCTCGTCTGGAGAACCTTCAGCGAGCACTCGACGAGCGCGCGCGGCAACGAGTTCCTGAAGCCAGTCGACGTCGACTCTTCCCGCCGACTCAGGTATACCGCACGCCAATTCAGAATTTAGCAGCTGCAACCCGTATAGCAGAGTCCATCCAGCCTTCCCAGTCGGAAGCTGGGAGAGGCTTGATGCAGATCGAGATCTACCCGAGCAGCAGGAGACCGAACTCAGCGATGTCGCGATCGCGCAAGCAGAATTCACGATCGATCCGTCGCTGCGAATCTCGTTCGATCGCTCACGAGCCCCAGATCGCCTCCGCGACGGGATGGGCGCGACAACCGGCGAGATCAGTATGGAGACCGACACGACCGGGATGACAGGCATCGAGTGCCCGTTTCCCCTCCGAGGGAAGGGTCTTACGCTCCTCGGCGGCAGGATGACAGGCGTTAGTTCAGTACGGGGCGAAGAGCTCCAGTCGACCCCAGAGAACCAGGTTTCGACGCGCGATCCATTATCGTGCAAGGCTTGGTCGACCGGAACAGAGCCCATCGAGGTGGACCCGAGGGAGATGCACCCACGAGCAGTCGAGTGCACGTTTCTGGTCCAGAGTGTTTTAGCAGGGCTATCAGAGCCATAGTGATCCCCCCCAATTTCAGGTTGGCAACAGGAGTCAGCAAATTCACTGGGGAGTCCAAGCCTGAAACTTGGCTTGAAGATTACCGAGTGGCTGTTCAGATTGGTGGTGGGAATGACGAGGTGGCCATGAAGCACTTGCCCCTCATGTTGGAAGGTTCTGCCAGGGCATGGCTGAATCAATTACCTCCTAGCAGTATATACACTTGGGAAGATTTGTCCCGAGTGTTCGTCAGGACTTTTGAAGGAACCTGCAAGCGATCGGCTGGCTTGACAGAGCTGCAAGTCTGTGTGCAGAAGACCAATGAGACTCTCCGAGAGTACATTCAGAGGTGGATCACTCGCACCATACTTGTGGAAAATGTGTCGGACCATCAGCGGTTTTGCCTTCAAAGATGGCGTCAAGAACAGAGAATTGAGTCTGAAGTTTGGTCGAACCGGCGACATGACCTTGAGTCGGATGATGGAGATTGCTACCAAGTACGCCAATGGCGAGGAAGAAGACCGACTCCGAAGTGGCAAGTACAAGCCAAGTCAGTCGGAGAAGGGAAATTCCAGTCAGAAACAGAAGCGGAGAGCCGAGCCAGCAGCTCCTGGAGAGGCTCTGGCCGTGACTCAGGGGAAGTTCAAGGGGAAGCCAAAAGGATCCTGGAATCCTAAGAAAGTAAAGGATAAAGAAGGAAACGACGTGATGGATATGCCATGTCATATTCACACGAAGAAAGACGAAGAGGGAAACATCATTTACCCAAAGCACACCACTCGCCAGTGTCGACTCCTGATCCAGCAGTTTCAGGGAAAACAGTCTAAGGACAAGGAGAAGGAGCCAGACAAGGCTGGAGACAAAGAGGACAGTGAGGAAGAATATCCGCATGTCAACTCCACTTTGATGATCTTAGCCGATGTGGAAAGCAAGAGTCGACTGAAAGTCATTAACCGTGAGGTAAACATGGTTGCTCCAGCAAAACCAAGTTATGTGAGATGGTCCCAAACACCCATCACATTCGACCAATCTGATCACCCGACTCACATTGCCACCCCTGGGAGGCAAGCTTTGGTGGTCGATCCAGTTGTCGAAGGCACTCGACTGACGAAAGTGCTGATGTACGGTGGTAGTGGGCTGAACTTGTTGTATGCGGACACACTGAAAGGAATGGGCATCCCGATGTCCCGACTGAGCGCCAGCAATATGAGTTTCCACGGAGTCATACCAGGGAAGAAGGCCAACTCACTCGGCCAAATAGCTTTGGACGTGGTTTTTGGTGTACCACGCCATTTTGGGGAGGCCAGCCTACGCACGATTCATGGCTCGACTATGTTACGTGTACCTCAAACTGAAAATGCCAGGTCCCAAGGGAGTGATCACTGTCACCGGCGATCGGAAAAAGGCAGAAGAGTGCTTTCAGAAGGGCTCGAAGATTGCCAACTCCCAAGTGACAGCGGTCGAATTCGAAGAATACAAGCAAAACGCAGATCCGAGTGATTTGTTGCGATCTAAGAAGCCCGCCACAGAATCTGCATTTCAGTCGTCTGGTGAGACGAAGCCAGTTCATATTCACCCGACCGACCCCAATGCAGCCCCGACCCACATCTCCACGACACTTGACCCGAAATAGGAAGAATCGCTCATCCAGTTCCTCCGTGAGAACTGGGACATTTTTGCATGGAAGCCAGCTGACATGACAGGTGTTCCCAGGGGACTGGCTAAGCATCGCCTTAGAGTCGACAAGTCAGCAAAACCAGTCAAAGAGCATCTTCGGCGGTCCGCCGTCCAGAAGAGAAAGGCTATTGGTGAGGAAGTGGCTCGACTGTTGGCGGCAGGATTTATCCGAGAGATATACCACTCCGAGTGGCTCGCTAATGTCATCATGGTTCCCAAGAAGGACAACTCACTCCGCATGTGCATTGATTTCAAGCACATCAATCGGGCCTGCCCGAAAGATCATTTTCCTCTCCCTCGCATAGATCAAATTGTTGACTCGACCGCGGGATGTGAGAGATTGTCTTTTCTAGACGCATATTCCGGGTATCATCAGATCCGTCTGTATGGACCCGACGAAATAAAAACAGCTTTCATCACTCCATTCGGGTGCTTCTGCTATATCACCATGCCATTCGGCCTCAAGAATGCCGGAGCCACATTTATGCGAATGATTCAGAAGTGTCTTCTCACTCAAATCAGTCGGAATGTGGAAGCGTATATGGATGATATCGTCGTTAAGTCGCGAAAAGGTTCCGACCTGCTTGCTGACCTCGCCGAAACATTTGCCAACCTCCGAAGGTATGATATCAAGCTTAATCCATCAAAGTGCACATTCGGAGTTCCTGGTGGAAAATTACTCGGTTTTCTCGTTTCCGAGCGAGGGATCGATGCTAATCCAGAAAAGATCGGCACTATTCTCTGAATGAAACGCATACATGCGAGTGCACGATGTCGAGCTTCTTGGATGCTTGGCGCTTTAAGTCGATTCATTTCACGACTCGGTGAAAAGGCATTGCCTCTTTACCGATCGATGAAGAAGCGCGACAAGTTCGAGTGGACTCGAAGTCGATGCAGCGCTTGCCGAGCTAAAAGCTCGCTCTCCACCCGATCGGTGCTTGCTGCTCCAATTAGCAAAGAGCCTCTGTTGCTTTATATTGCAGCCACAGGACAAGTCGTCGAGATGATTGCTTACGATCGAGCGGGAAGAGGAAGGAAAAGCCTTCAAAGTTCAGCGCCGGTGTATTATTTGTCTGAAGTCTTGACTCCATCCAAGCAGCGATATCCGCATTATCAGAAGCTTGTGTATGGGATATACATGACCACGAAGAAGGTTGCTCATTATTTCTCTGATCATTCTATCACAGTCGTCAGCGACGCTCCTCTATCGTAGATTACGCACTGTGAGACGCAACCGGTCGAGTGGCGAAATGGGCGATTGAACTTCTTCCCCTTGATATCAAATTTGAGGCAAAGAAAGCCATTAAGTCCCAGGCAATAGCGGATTTCCTTGCCGAGTGGATTGAACAACAGCAGCCGACTGAAGTTCACTCGGAGCATTGGACCATGTTCTTTGACGGCTCTAAAATGCTGAATGGTTCCGGTGCTGGGGTAGTTCTGGTTTCCCCTAGAGGAGATAAGCTTAGATATGTGCTCCATATTCACTTTGATTCCTCCAACAATGAGGCAGAGTACGAGGCCCTTTTATATGGATTGCGCATGGCCATCTCACTCGGCGTCCGTCGCCTGATGGTCTATGGCGACTCAGATTTAGTGGTCAACCAGGTGATGAAAGAGTGGGATGTGAGAAGCCCAGCCATGACTGGATACTGCAATGCAGTGAGGAAGCTGGAAAAGAAGTTCGAGGGGTTGGAGCTCCATCACATCCCCCGGCTGAAAAATCAGGCAGCAGATGATCTGGCGAAGATAGGTTCCAAAAGAGAAGCCATCCCAAGTGGTGTGTTTTTGGAGCATATACACACTCCGTCAGTTAAAGAAGATCCCTTCACAGAGGAAGCTCCACAACCCAAGAGTGCCACAGATCCGACTGAAGTTGAGGTCCCAGCAGTGGTCGACTTGGTCATGGAAGGTTTAGTGGTCACCTTCATGACTCTCCAAGTGCCATGAGGCTTGTTTTGTCTTGGACATTTGACTCTCTCAAGAACTATGGTCAGATGACACTACCACAGTAGTAGCAAATCTAACCATGGCCTTTAGGCACTTCTACTGATCAGAGTAGTACGGCCAAAGACACCCGTCTTCAACTTGAAGTAATCGTCATAGGACCTGACAACTAGCATGATGCGCAAGAACAATGGTCGTTGCATCTAGAATTGATGTAGGAAATAGCATCCTAATAGCGCATCGGGGCAAAGTATTACTCGTAGAGGTCAACATGCCCCCTATGCCCAACATCAATTCAACACTCAATGTCCCAACATTGATCCCTTGAAGCCGAGAGCATGCTCCTCTGCAAGCTCCGTTTCTACAAGAATCACCATCGTCACGTTTGTTTCATCTTAACCTGATGAATCCATGAACTCAATGTAGAAGTACTCCTCAATGGAATCCATTGTGTTTTGCTTCATAGAAAAAATAATGAGAACATGAAAAAAAAATCGACTATGGCATTTGACAGAACAGTTGTCGTGCACGGTGTCCACCATGGACGGCGCCGTTGATACGTCTCCAACGTATCTATAATTTTTCATTGTTTCATGCTATTATATTACCCGTTTTGGATGTTTATGGGCTTTACTTTACACTTTTATATCATTTTGGGACTAACCTACTAACCGGAGGCCCAGTCCGAATTGCTGTTTTTTTTGCCTATTTCAGTGTTTCGAAGAAAAGGAATATCAAACGGAGTCCAAACGGAATGAAACCTTGGGGAGCGATCTTTTTGGAACAAACGCAATCCAGGAGACTTGGAGTGGACGTCAAGCAGCAAACGAGGCGACCACGAGGATGCCCGGCGCTTCCTAGGGGGGTGGGCACGCCCCCACCCTCGTGGGCCCCTCGTGGCTCAACCGACCTACTTCTTCCTCCTATATATATCCACGTACCCTGAAAACATCCAGGAGCACCATGAAAAATTATTTTCACCGCCGCAACCTTCTGTATCCGCGAGATCCCATCTTGGAGCCTTCGACGGCGCTCCGCCGAAGGGGGAATTGACCATAGAGGGCTTCTACATCAACACCATTGCCTCTCCGATGAGTTGTGAGTAGTTTACCACAGACCTTCGGGTCCATAGTTATTAGCCATATGGCTTCTTCTCTCTCTTTGAATCTCAATACAATGTTCTCCTCGATCTTCTTGGAGATCTATTCGATGTAACTCTTTTTGCGGTGTGTTTGTCGAGATCCGATGAATTGTGGGTTTATGATCAAGTTTATCTATGAGAAATAATTGAATCTTCTCTAAATTCTTTTATGTGCGATTGGTTATCTTTGCAAGTCTCTTTGAATTATCAGTTTGGTTTGGCCTACTAGATTGATCTTTCTTGCAATGGAGAAGTGCTTAGCTTTGGGTTCAATCTTACGGTGTCCTTTCCCAGTGACAGCAGGGGCAGCAAGGCATGTATTTTATTGTTGCCATCAAGGATAAAAAGATGGGGTTTATATCATATTGCATGAGTTTATCCCTCTACATCATGTCATCTTTCTTAATGCATTACTCTGTTCTTCATGAACTTAATACTCTAGATACAAGCAGGAGTCGGTCGATGTGTGGAGTAATAGTACACTATGAAAAATACACTTCCATGATGATACGTGTTTGTTAAAGTAGGTCGCATTTTTTGTCATGCATGTACATCCATGACGATTGTATGGTAGAATCAATATAGTCATACATGTGTTGTCGTAGAAGTGTTTCATGACATTACCAAAATTACCATCACGGAAGTGTCCACTTCCATGACGATAAATCGCACGTCACAGAAAGTGCTTTCGTCAAGGGTGACCGACACGTGGCATCCACCGTGATGGAACATCGTTAAGCTATCGGGTCCGGTTTTGGATCCGGTAACCCGTTAACAGCCCGGACCAATGGGGATTTTCCACGTGTAAAATCATCATTGGCCGCAGGAAACACATGTTGCCTCACCGTTGGGATAGATGTCATCCACTCGTTGGACAGGAGGCGCCTATGATAGGTCGACACGAGGCATGGCCCAACAGTGGACCATTCCGGTGAAAAAGGCCGGCCCAGTAAAAATTAGCAGGCCGACCCATATAAGGCCTACTTGTGTCCATTTAAGCCCACGGCCCATACGAGATGTGCCAATTCGGCCCGTCAACCGCCGCCATGAATGTGTAGAAAGAAACACCACTCCACCGAAGAAGCCTTCCGCTGGTCCCTGGAGCCCAAGTGCATCTCCAAAAATGCCGCCCCCAAGGGGGTAACGACACACTAATGTCGTCATCATCCGATCAACTGATCTAGGGTTTCCCCCAGAGGTATTGGGTGGGGTTGGGAGTTTCACCTCGATGATGCCTTCATGAAGCAAATGATGATAAGGGCATCGTCATCACCGGCTCCGGCCAACGACCGAAGACCAAGTTTGCACCCCGATCCGTCCCAAGAAATACACCCCTGTGCACTGTCTCGACCACCTTCAAAGCCCCAGATCTAGCCGTCTAGATCCGGCGACCAACCGCAACAGCAGTTCCACCATAGGAGCCCTGGCGCATCGGCCACTCCCTAAATGTGCCACCACTGGAGCCTGGGAGGCGGGCTCCCACCCCACCTTGCCAAACCACGAGAGCCACCGAGATGATCCCGCACACTCATCACTTCTCTGGTCGGACCCAATCCGTGGCAAAACCATGAGATTGCCGACGTAGATCCGCGTTGGATATGGACTGCACCACGCCATGCCACCGCGGGAAGCCCGAGCTTCACCCGCGGCCCTGGGATCCAGCCGCCGCCGACAGGCCGAGCCGCCGGCCACCGCGACCAAGGCCGCCATGACCCCGTAAGCCCACCGTACGGCCAGCGCCACCAGAACTTCCTCGAAGCCTAGCAGCTCCGCCGCCTCTGCCCAGCACCACGCCGCCGCGTCGCCCAAGACGAACAGCCGCGCTGCCGCGACGCAGATCGGGGAAGGAAGCGCCCCGGCGCCATTGGTGACCTGGCTCACCTGATGGCGCGGGAGGGAAGAGGGCCTCCGCCGCTGCCGTCCGCCGACCGGGGCTTCACCCGGCAACCTCCTCTAGCGGCGACGGAGGGAGGGGGAGGATGGACGCGCCCGGCGGCGGAGGCTAGGGTTTCCACCCTAGGCGCCCTAGCGGGAGGGCGACACGGGCAAAGGATGTCTCAGTTGAACACTTTCATATACCGTATAGTTGATGTTAATTTCTGTTGTTGTTTGTCAAAAGATGTATCTCTAAGAGGTTCATCTTTGTTCCAATCCAAGGGCACAACAGGTACAATTCTCAGTTTCTTCTCTGCATGTTATTTTCTATTGCTGTTTGTTTAATTGTTTTCAGTTTTGCATGGAGTAAACAAAATCAGTTAGCAAATATGCCCTACATGTTGTCAAGAGTATCATATATCTTCTTCATACAAATGATTGGCATATACAGCTATTTTCCCGAAAAAAATTATACCCCACAAATCGGTGTCTCTTTCTCTTTACTTTCCTGTATTATCTACATGGTTGACCAAGAATTCAACTAGTAAGCTACCATATGTATGAATAGAGAAGCATCTGTTACTTTGGCTACCATTTGTATGCTTTGACTTCATTTCCAAAATGATTGATTTCCTTCTCAGACATCCTCTAGGATCCGAGCAACGCTTGCTGCTCTTCCATCTTCGGCAACTTAGTTCCAGCGGGGCAATGATGTTGTACCCATGTGTCGCATTATTAATGAAGTTGGGATCTATGAAATGAAAAAAAAGAGTTGTATTGTGATCTACGAAATGAAAAAAAAAGTTGTATTGTGATCTGTTTGCCCATAACAGATCTTCTCCGAATTAGTTCTGCAATGAGTTTACCACTTTCTGTCTTTCTGAGACTTGCTTCTTCCCTTCGTCTTGAAGTTGTATTGTGATGTACATATGTGGATCCGACATTGTATGTTTTGACTGCATTTCCCAAATGATTGATTTTATTTTATAGTGGAAGCATCTCGACCCAGGAGAGATCGGGATGCGTTCCCCGACATGACTCTAGAATCCAAGCCTGATCTTCGACCGTTCCCTCATTTGGTTGGTCCTCTGTGTTTCAATATCATTTGGCTAAAAAGATTGTGTTGTTGTCTGTTTGCCAGTCACAGATTTTCCTGCTCACCTCATGATCGAGTTGTATTTCTTAATTTGGCTTAGGACCTCTTTTTTTATTGTTTTGCAGCGGAATGTGCTGAAGGATGTTATAAATCGACATAGATGGATGTTAATTGACTCATCAGAGTGGGCAGCACAACACATGTAACAAACTTTCAGCACTCAGAATTAGTCCCTGCCGATTTATGTGCCATGTCAGACTAGCTCATCTGCTTGGCCTGTTCTCTTTCTCTCTTTTCTTTAGGACACGTTAGCTTCTTCCCTTTGTCTCCTAGTACAACTAGAACGATAGTACATAAATATTAAATACTTGCCCGAATGTGGATCGAAGTAGCGTGCATACGTAGTAAAAGTTCAGTTGGTCAGCACTAAAATACGTAAAAACATGGTGTCTTTGTTTCCAGTTAAAGCATTGCTAAAACTAAAACTATTATAATTTCCAAATAAAACAAACAAGAAACCACCATTGGTCTACTAGTAGAATAGTACCCTGCCACGATACAGACCCGGGTTCGATTCCCGGCTGGTGCACCTTTTTTTTTCATTTCCCTTGGCCTTGTCACATGGCTCCCCTAAGACTCAATTCAACCTGGCGTGTACTTCGGCGTTCAACTGGCATTTTTTGGGTTGCGTTTTTTGTTTTCGGTTTACTATGTTACTAGGTTTATTGGGTCTCTTGTTTATAAAAAAGAGTTTATTGGGTATCTTCCTGACTAAACCGCTTGTCCACACAGAGGGTCTTTTTCCTTTCGAAGAAAAAATGTCAAAGCAAAACCGCGTGCCATTTGCCCTTCTTCGACCCGAAGTAGGAGCTGTTGGGAAATAGTAGGACTCTTCTGTGTGTATTTATATTTTTTCCTTTTTGCAGAGTACCTATTTAAAAGAAACTTGAAACTAAATGAAGGAGTCTACCCAGCTTTAGTTATGTATATAACCTTTTCTGGTAGTTCTATGGGTTAGTACTTTGAGTTGCTCTTTAAATCTATGTCTACAACTATACACACAAAAAACTAGGGTCCTTCCCCCTCAAGATGTAATCATTCCTTGTACCTAAAATCACTAATGTTACTAACACAATCAGTTCTGCAAGTATGGCTGACCTAATTCATTCTTGATCAAGATACGAACAAGCCACCGGTCGTCCCCCTTCGCTCGTGACCTGCGAGATACACATGAGATACGGCTTCCGTCTTTCTGTCGGCGCCGTGGCCGATCTGCCTTGTCTCCTATGGCCTTAGGGCCACAGAGGCATGGTGGATCCTGCCCCTTAGCCAACGGGAAGACTCCATTTTTGGTGTTCTTTTTAGTTTGGTAACGGTTTGTGTCCTACTCAGGAAGGCGAGGCAGCGACGGTTTCCTAAAGATGAAATAAAGGTCTTCTCGCCTAGTCCCTCTCCTGGAAGTGCATCTAGATTCGTCGGAGGGCATATGGAGGTGTGTATCCACCAGATCTCGTGAGATTTGGTCGATGTTTGTCTTAGGTGGATCCGCTTGGATCCAAGATCTTTGGGTGTCCACACGTTGTATCCTTCCTATGTATGCTTCTCTTCATCGGTGATGGTTGTTTTTTTAGATGCACTGATTCTATGTGGCCTTAGAACGAAGATTTTCGGATTGTATGCTATAACAAAAAAAACCAAGAAAACACTGGAAACCAAAAAAGGAAATCAAAACCACATATGTGCTTTTCACTTTTTTGGGGAAGCACAAATGTGCCTTTTCACTTTTCAAGAAAGCACGGTTGTGCTTCACCATGAAGTACAAATTGTGATTTTCAATTCCCAACAAACACAAAAGCACAATTGTGCTTTTCACTTTTCGGGAAGCACAATTGTGCTTTTCCATGGAGCATAATTGTGCTTCTTACTTTCGAGAAACAAAACTGTGTTTTTTCACCCGAGAAAAATATTGTTTTATAGAAACCTAGAAAAACCAAGCTAAATCCGAAAGAAGCCGGAAATAAAGCCCGAAAGCACGTGGCGTCAGCTGGGGGCACCTCCGCCCATCCCATGCCTCCACTCTGATCCCTACGCATGAGGTACCCATTTGTTTAGGTGTTTCCACGTTTTGATGATCCACATTGAAGATTTTTTTAAGAACTTTGCTAAGCTTTCACTAGTAGAAAACATGGCTTTGGTCCAAGCAGGGCAAGCCCATTAATCTCGGTTCACTCATGAACCGGGACCCATGGGGGCATAGGTCCCAATTCGTGAGGTCAGGGGGTTGGCCGGGCCTCGTGGGGGCCTTGGTCTCAGTTCGTCTGGCCCCTTTGGTCCCGGTTCCAGTCACGAACCGGAACCAATGGGCCTCGCTCCTAGCCCACCACCATTGGTCCCAGTTCGTGGCTGGAAACCGGGACTAAAGGCGTTGGTCCCAGTTGGTGGCTTGAACCGAGACCAAAGGTTGTCCTTTAGTCCTGGTTCCAGCCACGAACCGGGACCAATGAGATGCCTTTATATACCCCTTGCCCGCGAGCAGAGCAGTGGAGTGCTCTATTTTTTTGGGAGAGGTGTGTGAGAGGTGTGTTGTGCTCGAGCTCACCTCCTATGCACATGAGGTGTTCGATGAAATGTTGAGCCACACTTAAGCTTTCTCTTCTCGAAGCTCCTTATCCAAGCTCCATTTTCCTCAAGATTTGTCTAGGTTAGGCTGTCTGTCCTATCCCGTCCCCGTCCTCACCGCCATCGATCTCCCGTGCCGATCTCGTCGCCGGCACCACCATGGTGAGCCTCTTGTTCTTATCTTCTTTCTAAAAGAAAAAAGTTCTTACTTGTATGATTTAGATAGATACTTGTGTAATTTTCTTACTTATTATTGTTTGTAGTTATATAGTGCGATGGTTTTGGTATCCGCCTCCGTCGGCCCTC
Organism: Aegilops speltoides; assembly: GCA_021437245.1. Classification (NCBI taxonomy): domain Eukaryota; kingdom Viridiplantae; phylum Streptophyta; class Magnoliopsida; order Poales; family Poaceae; genus Aegilops; species Aegilops speltoides. The sequence continues at coordinate 489,473,287 of CM038144.1, forward strand.
GTCCTGTCTATGATTCGGATGTGGTATATATATTGTCTTTTATAACTATTTGTTTCATTTAGTGTTTATGACAATTATGCCGAGCAACGTGACATAGATTTTTTTTATCTAGGAGGTATGTGAACCGGAAATTCCAACCGACACATACACTACAACTAGATGTCTAACTATTAGGTAATCCTCCCCAATGGGCCGTCGTTGTGCTACCAAATAATTTCAATATTAGATACAAAAAGATATCAATATTGGCAAGGGAATTAGAGTGTTATGGTAGGCCAATGTGAACAAGGGCGCGTGAAGAAATTAGTACTGTTCTGCTTGAATTGTCTATAACATATTTATATTTCAGTCATTTTTAAATCTTTGGATCAACACCTTCACTTATCGTACTTTTTGGTAAAATTGCGCACTTTGAGTACTAAACTTTTATGTTAGGTAATAGTCCCCGCAAGAAAATACTTTAAAAGTATTAGGACACTGAGAATTAGTAAAATTGAAATCATTTGCACTTTATCCATGGCAATGTTGTATGCCGCTGTTGAGCTTCTAGTCTAGGTAAAGTAAATGAGTGTACCGTTTGTTGTTTGCAAAGACCCACACTATAAATAATCTGAAGGAAACTGATTAATTACTAGTTTATGCAAGGATGAATCTAGTTATATTTTTTATGGACTAATTTGCAGCTCACGAATTTCTAATATATGCAAGGATAAATGAGTAATCCTATTCAACGTTTTATCCAAAGGATAGTGGGCATTGAGCCTGAAAGATCCTTAATGCTTAATTGTGCAGCACATCTACTAATATTTTCTATTTGTTAGAAAGTATGTTTTTTATTTAATAGGTTTTAGAAACAAATGCTAATGCTAGTTTGAAAGATGGATAAAATCATATATGGAAAAACTATTTGAAAAACGTTCATGTACCTCACTATAACTATTCATATATTTGAATGAAGTGGTCATCTCATGCTTAAAATATATTCCCTCAAAAGAAATGTATTCCTAAATAAAAAACATATTTTTAAGAAGAGTTACTCATGAACATTTAAATATATGTTCACATGCTTTAATTAAATATAAATATAAATATGTTCATGTATTTTCCAAAAATAAACGAATAAAAATGAAAAAAAACTAAAACATAACTAAAACATAAATGCAAATAAAAGGTCAAGAAAGCAAAACATAATAGAGAGAGAGAGAGAGAGAGAGAGAGAGAGAGAGAGAGAGAGAGAGAGAGAGAGAGAGAGAGAGAGAGAGAGAGTGTAGAAGATTAAAAGGAAAATGCAAAAAATGCAACCCAAACATCAACCATCCAATACGCTCTTCGGGCGGTACGCCCGCTATCCTTCACATGAAGTGTGTAGAAGCTAAAGAACAACCTGATTTGAAACGAAAATGTTTCGGCAGGGAAAGGAATTGCACAAGACAACCAAAAATAATAAAGTGATTTTTACTTTAATCGGGGGAAAGGCCGGAAGACTTATATCCTCTTTGTTTTCAACCCTTGGGACCCATTCCAATCTTCTTCTAAGGTTAGATTAGTTTAAGTTGTGGAGGCCCAAATAAAACTACAATCCCCACATACTCTAAAACCCGCTACATGCTCAGCTCAACTCAGTCTCACTTTCGACCCACTTCATCTAGCATTCTGAATTGCACAAACCAGTTTGACCGATACACAAGATGGAAACTGCGCCATGCGAGACAATAGAACACTCTCCCGCCTATGGTCGCACCAAGCCATTAGCAGCTTCCACTTATTTTGCAATGACTTCCATGCAAAGAGGATACCACTCTAGACATCTTGACTACGCTTCGAGAAGTTTCTGGGTCTATAACTGCATGTAAGGACGATATGAACTGCCAGGCCGATACAAAGATCGTTGCTTCATGGTCTTGCATCACAGCTCCCTTGCCATGTATCTGCACGTCGCTCATCAATACTAAATTATTCCATCCTTGATTCGATCTATTTCTGTTTCTCTTCCAACGATCCATATAAAACTTAGGGTTGGCCTTGATCTCGGTGCATGTATATGTTTTAGGAGTGGACTATGAGGCGGCAGTATATATGTAACACACAGCTCGAGTTTACACAACTTCAACAGATTTCAGATGTAGGGGCATATAGCCGCCCGATACAGTATTTCAGACGATGATACGAAGCCCAGGTTACGTGGGTCATTTATTTGGGCACCACAGCATGACACACTTACACGCGCTTACGTTTACGTATCTACCAAGTGACCACTGCATGCATGCATAATGCTAATGCATGACAGGGAACTTAGGCACGCACGAGACATATAGATGAACTGAAACACAAACTGGAGTAGCATATAGAAAGCTGCATGCATGGCATGTGTACGCAGCATGCCATGCTTTGACGAGTCCGTCGATTGTTCAGAGCGGGCAGGTGAAGCCAGGCGGGCAAGTCTTGTGGCACTGGTTGAGGAGGAGGACGAGGTCGACGGGGACGTTGAGGTTGATTACGCCGAGAACCTTGGCCCTGATGGCGGTGCAGAGGCACACAGCGGCGTCAAGGTCGGCCAAACCGGCCAGCAGCGGGCAGCAACGCTCGTTGGGCGGCACGCCAAGCCCGAGCTTCAGCAGGTTCAGCACGTTGGCGCAAACGCCCAGCTTCAGCGTGTCGATCGGGCACTTGCCGCCGTTGGTCGATGGAGGCGGCGGTGGAGTCGGGGTCGGGCAGTGGGGTCCGCAACCACCGTGCACAACGGTGACCATCAAGTTCAGGCCGAGGAGAAGGAGGAAGAGCTTGGTTGATGGCGCCATTGGGAAAGCTTTGGTCGAGAGGAAGCAAGGCTTACAATAGATAGGAAGGGTTTGTAGGTGTTGTGCGTTTGGGCTGCGTGGGAGGTTGTATTTATAGCCTGGTTGCACATACGTGTAATCTTGCCCTTATTGATGCAAGTGTGTTGATCCCATGATCGATGTTCGAGTTTGATTCTACAGCTTAACATAAACTATAACAAAATTCATCTACGTACGTGTACACTTTCCCTTATTGATGCTCTGAACCTCTATGCGCTAGCCAACAAAATGTTTAGAGCCAGATATACGCCCGGCGAGTTTCAATACTCGATGGGCATCGATATTTCAAACAAGCTCCGCACACAGAATAGCGGGATACTAGTGGTTGGAATGCGCTGAAGATATGCTGTGTGATGACTTTCATGCCATGGCCATGCATGTTGTAGTTGCTTAGGTCGTTGGGCACCATGCATGGACACGTATTATATTGCATATGCATATTATTTGGAGAGCAGGAGAAGTCAACTATAGATGTTCCATAGCTAGCTTTGGCTTATACATGCATGGTCGTTGGTGTGGACACGTATCCAGACACTGATTTTTATAGAAAACTACTCATCATGTATTTGAAAAAAAAATCAACGTGTATTAAAAGGAGGATCATCGTGTAAACAAGAACTGTTCGATGTGTTTAAAAAAAAAGTAGAAATGTATTTAGAAAGGAAAGCCAAAAAAAGGTAAAGAATAAACACAGATTTTTATAAAAAAAACGGTGTGGAATCTTCTCAAAACTGGCCAAACCCGATAGAAGGTTCAACGAACCGGTCCATAGAAGCTTCCAAAAACCGCAAAACCTCTAGCTAACACAATTATGGGGTCCGTTCACCATGTCGATCTCCATACAGGAGCACAAAGTTATGTCTCATAATATGCAAAATGTTTAACACATATTAAAAAATTATACACATTCAAACCAAATCAACCACATATATTTTACAATTTCCATATTTTAAAAAAAATGAGTATTAAAGTGTTTCAGATGTATACGAAAGAATATACAACATGTATGAAAAAATAGACATGTATAAAATGTTCTGGGTTGTATAAAAATATAGAAGGTATATGGAAAAAAGTACACATCAAAAGCTGTTAATCATGTATTCAAAAAATGATAAACACATATAAAAAATGTTTTAAATTATACCAAAAATGTATAATGTGTATGAGAAAGGAAATACGCATCAAAACATATTTGTGGGAAAACAATGGAAAAAGATGAAAACAGCGAAAACCGATGCAAACACTAGAAAATACAGTCAAAACCAAAAAAGAAGACAAGCTGGTGAAAAAACTAAGGAAGCAAATATCTCGAACGGAAGAAACAAGGAAAGCAAAGTGAAAAACAAAAACAAACGAAAAAATCAGGAACAATAACGAACGGACTGATCGATCGACCAACCGACCAAAAAAAGGCCAGTGGGCCAGTCCAAACGTATGGGCGCTGCGGAGGATATCTATGATGTCGTCGAAATAAGCGAGGAATAGATCTGGCACCAGAGAGTGGCTCTAGTCCAGACCAATGGGCCCTTAACTCTGGCTCAAGATGCAACACCCACCATGAGTTATTCAGATGAGTACTTAGGGCATCTCTAATGTGGATCATCACTTTCTACTTTTAAACATCTGCGGACACGTCCAAAAAATTCCCCGGACATACGGCGTGCGACAATCATCCAATTGTGCCCCTCCCCTTCCCCCAAATGTTTGCTCCATTCGATTAATACAAGCAATACTGAAAATAATCAAAGACAAATACCAATGCACATTAATAACTCCAACATAAATATTCTAATGTAACAATAATTCAAATATAAATAGTAAGACCCAAAAATTAAGTTTTAAAATAAAATAGTTTAAATTAGAATTCAACTTATTCTGACATATTATTCTAGTGAACAGATGTAATGCCCACAATTGATTAGTCAGATCATTCTGTGGTTTGTGTATGAGTTTTTCGATTGCAAATCTGATGATACATTTCGAGAAATTGCTCAAAATGTCACTGGATTCTGCTCTGGAAGCTGGATAGCTAGGATCACCCATCTATTGAAAATCCAGACCACGGCGAACTGCCTAATTATCCTCACCCTTCACAATCAGGTTATGCATGATCACACAAGTTGTCATCACCTCCCACAATGTATTTTGAACCTATTATTTAGTAGGTACATGAGCAACGGCAAAACTGGCTTGGAGCACTCCAAATGTCGTATCCCCATCCTTTCGACCACCTTCCTGTCGTGTATGAAATTAAAAAAATGTTATCTATCAGATTGGAGATGGTCCTGAAAAAGGTTTCCCATGAAGTATGGATGCCATCACCAAGATAGTACCCCATGGTGTACTCATGCCCATTGTTGCATGCAGGAGCTTCACCCGCACACAACCTTGCAAACAATTCAGACTGTTGTTGCACATTGATGTCACTGTGACTTGTGAGACCCTAGCATGCCAAAGAAAGAGTGCCACTCCCGAGTCTTCTGATGCAAATCCTTCAGTAACTATGGCAGGAATTTTATGATGGCCCTATTATTTCCATTGTTGAGTATATGGGATGTTCTTTCATTTCTAGTGCATGTAATCACGGGATCCGAGCATACCCAAAAACCCTGTCGATTCTCCAGGTGCCACGAGCCTTCTTGTGTCTTCGGTAGTTGGTTCTCTCAAGTTCTACGGTCCCACACCACTAGTAGAAAACAAGGCATACGTTTGGGCCAGATAAGCTCATTTGTCCCGGTTCAGTCACGAACCGGTAGCCATGGGCCCATTGGTCCCGGTTCGTGAGGCCAGGGGCCTCCCAGGCCTCTTGGGGGCATTGGTCCCGGTTCGTTTGGGCACTTTGGTCCCGGTTGGTGGGACGAACCGGGACCAATAGTCCTCGCTCATGGCCCACCACCATTGGACCCGGTTCGTGGCACGAACCGGGACGAAAGGGTGACCTTTAGTCCGGGTTCGTGCCACGAACCGGGACCAATGAGTTGCCTATATATACCCCTCGCCTGCGAGCAGAGCACTCCCACTACTTTGTTATTCTTGGCCAGCGAGGGGAGAGCTTCGTGGTGCTCTAGCTCACCTCCTATGCACACGAGGTATTCGATGGAATGCCCGAGCCACACTACTTAAGCTTTCTCCTCTCCAAGCTCGACCTCCAAGCTCCATTTTCCTCAATATTTGTCTAGGTTTAGCGGTCCGTCACGTCGCGTCCCAATCTTCACTGCCGTCGATCGCCCCGCGCCGATCTCGTCGCCGGCACCACCGTGGTGAGCCACTTGTTCTTATCTTCTTTCTGAAAGGAAAAAATTCTTACTTGTATGTTTATATAGATACTTGTATAATTTTCTTACTTTTATTATTGCTTCTTATTATTTAGTGCGATGGTTTTGGTATCCGCCCCCGTCGGCCCTCGTCCTGTCTATGATTTGGATGTGGTATATATTATCTTTATAACTATTTGGTTCATTTATTGTTTATGAAAATTATGCCGACCAACGTGACATAGATTTTATTTATCTAGGAGGTATGTGAACCGGAATAACCAACTGACCCTATTGTCGAGAGGCTAAATTTAGTTGAAGAAGAAAACAATTTCTTGAAGGAAAAACTAAAAAAATTGAGGAGGAGAAGATGATATTGGAGTTGCATGTTGCGGATGTCGTCGATGATAGATGCTCTGGAGAGCTATCTGTTGTGAGATGAGAACTACGTATGTACTTTGGTTTTAATGTGATGATGAACTTCTATTAATTTGGTCACTTAATTATCTATTCATGATGTTCTGTATTGGTTTTTGACACACTTAATTATATATAATGCACGCAGATGAACCGGCAATGGATGTATGGTGACAGCGTGCATGATTTTCTCGTAGTGGCTGAGGCAAACAAGCAGAATGGTTTTATGTGTTCTCCATGCCCTATATGTAGGAATACGAAGTCTTACTCTGACTCAAAAATTATTCACACCCACCTGCTCTATAAAGGTTTCATGCCACACTATAATGTTTAGACCAAGCACGGACAAATAGGGGTTATGATGGAAGACAACAAAGAAGAAGAAGACGATGAGAACTATGTGCCCCCCGAATACGGTGATGCTGCAACGGGGGAAGCTGTTGAAGATCAAGAGGAACCAGACGATGTGCTTGATGATGATCTCCGCCGGGTCATTGTTGATGCAAGAAGTCAGTGTGAAAGTCAAAAGGAGAAGGTGAAGTTCAATCGCATGCTAGAGGATCACAAAAAAAGGTGTGTACCCCAATTGCGAAGATGGCAACACAAAGCTCGGTACCGTACTGGAATTGCTGCAGTGGAAGGCAGAGAATGATGTGCCTGACAAAGGATTTGAGAAGCTACTGAAAATATTGAAGAAGAAGCTTCCAAAGGATAACGAATTGCCCAACAGTACGTATGCAACAAAGAAGTGCCCTCTAGGATTGGAGGTGCAGAAGATACATGCATGCCCTAATGACTGCATCCTGTACCGTGGTGCGTACGAGGATTTGAACTCATGCCCGGTATGCTGTGCATTGTATTATAAGGTCAGACGAGATGACCCTGGTGATGTTGACGGCGAGCTCCCCCGGAAGAGGGTTCCTGCCAAGGTGATGTGGTATGCTCCTATAATACCACGGTTGAAATGCCTGTACAGAAACAAAGAGCATGCCAAGTCGATGCGATTGCACAGAGATGACCGTAAGAAGGACGGGAAGTTGAGAGCACCCGCCGACGGGTCGCAGTGGAGAAAAATCGAGAGAAAGTACTGGGAGGAGTTCGTAGGTGATGCAAGGAACGTAGGGTTTGGTTTAAGCGCGGATGGCATTAATCCTTTCGGGGAGCAGAGCAGCAATCACAACACTTGGCCCGTGACTCTATGTATCTATAACCTTCCTCCTTGGTTGTGCATGAAGCGGAAGTTCATTATGATGCCAGTTCTCATCCAAGGCCCTAAGCAACCCGGCAACGACATTGATGTGTACATAAGGCCATTAGTTGAAGAACTTTAACCGTGGATTGGAAAAGGTGTACGTGTGTGGGATGAGCACAAACAGGAGGAATTTGACCTGCATGTGTTGCTGTTTGTCACCATCAATGATTGGCCTGCTCTCAGTAACCTTTCAGGACAGACAAACAAGGGATACCACGCATGCACGCACTGTTTAGATGACACCCAAAGTATATGCTTGGACAAATGCAGGAAGAATGGTGCATGCATGAAAAATACCTAATGAAGTCAGAGAGGGTTGAAAATTGATGATGTGGCTTTGAATGGTGCATTTTGAACACACAAAAAGTCTGGAGTTCAAATAAGTTCAAAAAATGGAATCCCTTTGTAACAGATGAGTTTCCGTCCAAAACCCTGATACTTCGAAAGAGATTGTCCATTTTGCACACGAAGTGCAGCCAGTTTTTGCCGTAACCCTCTCAACTTTTTAGCACATGCAATGTGGGTGAAATCATGATACCATGCCAACTTTCAACCTTTTCAGAGTTCATTTGTAGTGCTTTTTAATTTAAGGGTCATTTATCTCAAATAATGAATTAATAGCAAAAAGAATGAACTAAAAGCAAAAAGAATGAACTAATAGCAGAAAAGAATGAACTAAAAATAATCAATTAAAATATTCTGTTATGATCAACTAAAACAAAACTATAATATCCTTCAATAGCAAAAAGAATCAACTAAAAAGCTTTTATAAAACTCCAATAGCAAAAGGAATCAACTCAAAAACTTTTATAAACCTCTAGTGTTATTGAAACTAAAATTATAAAAAAATTATGCACCCAAAGTATTTTCTGTTCAAAACATTAAAAGCAAAAAGAAATTTCATAAATAATTTTTTTTGTTAGAAATTTTAATGGCAAAAAGAATTATCAAAAAGAATTTTTGTGTTAGAAACTAAAATAACAAAATATTTTTTTGAATATAATGATAAATACAGTAATATTAAATAGTAGGAAAAATAATTACTCAAAAATCTATGTTTATAGTAAAGTTATTCAAAAACTAGTGATTCACATAAATTTCAAAAAAATCAAATTTAAACTAATCAAATTGGAAAACAAATGGCACTAACAGAATGTTTATATTTTTTTATTACCTAAAAGCAAAAAAAAAAGAAAATAAATAATGCAAAAAACAGAAGAAAAAAACTAGGAAAAATAAAAAAATGCCACCTACTGGGCCACTACGGCTTGAATACGACTAGAAACCCTACCATGGGCCAGGATTCAGGCCCGCAAAAGGCCCAGTAGGCCCATCAGGCATAGAAGTGACCATTAGGCCCGTAAGCCTGCATTCGATAGGATCTCGTGAGGGGTGCGACAGTGGGGCTTATAAACCACTGCGCGCCCCTCACAACTAGCGAGGTAGGACTAAAGTTTTGGCCACAGGAAGCAGAGGCTTTTGGTCCCGGTTGGTGGCACCAATCGGGACTAAAGGGGGGCATTTGTCCCGGTTCTGGCCACCAACCGGGACCAATACTTCGTTTATATAAACAATACTTGTGAATTTTTCGTTTCAATTCCTCATTCTCCCGCCGCTGACGCCGCCCTCTGCCCTGTCGCCCGCGCCCGTCGCCACCGTCGTCGTCGCTCGCGCTTGTCGTCGCCGCCCTCATTGCCGCCGCGCGCGCGCGCCCGACGTCGTCGTTAGACGCCACCCCGCACCGTCGCCGTTACCTCCTCGCCGCTGCTCGACGCCGTCGCCGCCTGCGCCACCGCTGCCCGACCTCGCCGCCTCGACGCCACCGCAGCCCAGCGTCGCTTCAACGCCACCGCTGCCCCTGACGTCGCCCTTGCCTCCACCCCTGCCCCGCCCCCGAGCGCATCGTCCGGCCGCGGCCCTGTGCCTTGTCGTTGCCGTTGTCGCCCCCACCGCCGTCGCCGTCGCCGCCCCCGTCGTCGCCCTCACTGGCCACCCCGGTTGTGAGCCGCCCGTTGCAGTTTTTTTATGTGATGATTTTTTATATATATAATGTATATATGTATGTGGATATAGGTATGTATGGATGTGGCTATGTATGTATGGATATAATGTTCATAGCATGTTTTTGTTCATATATGTTTTTTTCATATATATATTAATTTTTTTATTTAGGTTATTAGTAGATATCGATTTTAGGTTAGTGCATTTTAGGTTGTTAGTAGATATCAATTTAAGAAGAAAAAGAAGGAGAGGAAAAAGGAAAATAATAAGAGGAAGAAGGAGAAGAAGAAGGAGAAGAGGAGAAAAAAATAAGAAGAGGAAGTAGAAGAAAAAAAGGAGAAGAAGAATGAAAAGAGGAGAAGAAGAAATTTTTTTCTTCTTCTCCTCTATTCCTTCTTCTTCTCCTCTTTTTTTTGTTCTATTTTTTCTTCTTCTTCTTCTCTTTTTTTCTTCTTCTACTCTTTTTTTCTTCTTCTTATTTTTCTTTTTATCGGGAACGAGGGTGTCGAGGATCGCCGAGGGGTCAAGGGTCGTGAACTAGGGTAGAGGTTCACGGATCACCTAGCCGTCGAGGGTCGTAAACTAGGGTCGAGGGTCGAGAGTCTCGCCGAGGGGTCGAGGGTCGAGAGTCGAGGGTCGAGGGGTCGACGATCGCCGAGGGGTCGAGAGGGTGGCCTAGTGTCAAAGTATTGAAGAAATCCATGGCTTCATCATTAGCCGGAAGTAACCAGGGCATGGTGGTACGAATTTCTCCAAAATTGTTTTGGAATGGAGTCCCGGATAGGATGATCTGCCTTTTGGTATGAATTTCAGCAAATGCCTTCCAAATAGCAATATTCGGAAGGTTCTTGATGTACTCTGTACCAAAAAGCGATTTATCCTATATGGGACTCCGTTCCAAAACAACTTTGGAAAGCTTCGTACCATCATGCGCCTATTACTTTCGTCTAATGATGAAGACATGGTTTGTTGAATCCTTTGACACTAGACAAACGTGACATGAGGGGGTCGAGGGTTGGGAACTAGGGTAGAGGGTTGTGGATCGCCGAGCGATCGAGGGTCGTCAACTAGCTAGGGTCGAGGGGTCGAGGATCGCTGAGGGGTCGAGAGGTGGCCTAGTGTCAAAATATTGTAGAAATCCATGGCTTCATCATTAGCCGGAAGTAACCGGGGCATGATGGCACAATTTTCTCCAAAGTTGTTTTGGAATGGAGTCCCGGATAGGATGATCTGCCTTTTGGTACAAATTTCAGCAAAGGCCTTCCAAATAGCGATATTCGAATGGCTCTTGATGTACTTTGTACCAAAAAGCGAATTATCCTATCTGGGACTCCGTTCCAAAACAACTTTGGAGAGCTTCGTACCATCATGCGCCTGTTACTTTCGCCTAATGATGAAGACATGGTTTTGTTTGAATCCTTTGACACTACACAAACATCATACAATCATGAGAGAGAGGCGGTCGATATACCCCCTCTCCGATAACTTCGACAAGTGGGGGGTCGATATATATACCCCCTCCCCGATAACATTTTTTTTCTATGTATATGTTGTCGTTGTTGATATACCCCCTCTCGGATAACTTCGACATGAGGGGGTCGATATATATACCCCATCCCCGATATATATCCATCTCTCATGTTTGTATATTAATTGCCATGTTGTAATATTTGCAGAAACTATGGATCATCAAAGAAACTTCGATCAAGAAAAGATATTGGGGGACATAATCCGCGACGGAGGTGATGTAGTCTTGTCGTATCTCAACGACATCGAAGAAGGTCTGCAAGGAGAGGAAGCAGGCTGCGTTGATCAAACAATGGAGGAGGGTCATGATCATGATGGTGGCTCCAGAGACCGTGATGACGGATCCGGTGACCGAACGGAGTCGGGAACAGCTGTTGCAAAGTCCGGCGAAGTGTGTGTGTGTGTGTATTAAGCCTGTGCTGACTAGCTAAATGTGCATTAATTGTTTTGGTATGTACATATATTAACTCTTCTTTCTTCTTTTATATAGCCCTTCGGATCAAGCAATACTTCAGTAAAGAAACGAGGCACAAAGAAAAAGTTGCGCCCGGATGAAAGGTTCATGTCAGAGAGATCGCCCGCGATGGCCAACCGATTAAACCCCTCCGGACCAAGGAAGCATTTTCTACTCAGTGCGGGGTTCTTGTTAGGGACATGATCCCGAAGCAACGATGGAGTGAGCCTAAGAAGGAAGAGCTTCTTCAAATTTCTTTTGTCAAAGATAGACAGAAAGAAGATCTTTGGAAGCGTTGAAGGTAAATTTCACCCTACCGGAAGAGGAGGATCCGGAGAATCCAGTTATAGAGCCATTGATCAAGTCCTATGCTCTCAAGAAGATCGCAGATCTATTCAGGAGGTGGAAGAATGAGTTGAAAATGACGTATGTCGACCAAGACAAGACTCCAGAATTCACCGGCCGATTTGAGAAGATAAGAGATCACTGGCCCGCATTTGTGGCCAACAAGACATCGGAGAGGAGTAAGAAGATGTCAGCGACTAACAAGATAGATGCTGCAAAGAAGGAGCATTACCATCGCATGGGGTCAGGTGGATACCTAAAAGCCCGGACGTTGTGGGACAAGCTTGAGAAGGACCTGATTGCTAAAGGGGTCGAATCAGAGACATTGCACTGGCTAGACCGTTGTAGGACTTGGTTCTTCGGGGCTGGTGGAACATTGAACCCTGAAACAGGGAAGTGCTGCTGGACGGACGAGCAACGTGCAACACCTGTCACGAAGCTTCGGAAAGCAATCAACAAAGTGCGGGAAGGAAAGTTTGTTCCCAACAGAGAGAACGACAAGCTCACAAGGGCCCTCGAGAATCCTGGGCACCCTGGACGAACACGAGGCATGCCAGGCTCAGTTGCATGGAAGGTTGGGTTTCCCGACGCAGACGGTTACAAAACCCAAGAGAGGAGGAGGAAAGTGGAGCAGAGCGAACTGTAGGAGCTTAAGGCAAGGGTAAGAAAGCTAGAGGAACGAGATGCTGAGAACCAGCAGCTGCGAGATCCTGCCCAAGATGTTACCCCAGAAGCTACCCCGCCATCTTAGCGGAGAAGCAGTGTGGCTTCCACCGAGCTTGTTCACCAGCCTGACTTGACGGGTCCTATCTACCCATGGATTTTATCACGGATTCACACTAGTGCCACCTTATGACGCAACGGGATCAGCTCAATGTCAAGGCGGCTGTTGGCTATGTGTTCCCTCCTTCACCCGGAGCAACTTTTCACTGCCGTCCGCTTCCACAAGGCTATGCTGTTGTGATGGTGGATGAAATAACGGAGGGATTTGAGGAGCTCTAGCTTGACCACCCTACAGGTGATGGGGAGACTCAGCTGGGTCTAGCTATGCATACTTCGTGTCTATGGCGGAAGGAGCACATCAAGCTTCCGAACTTCACGGCTCCTGCTAGTCAACTAGGCACTCCGCCTCCTCCTCCTCCTCCGGCGAGTGATCAAGGCACTCCGCCTCCTGCTCCGACGCGTGAGGGCGGCAGTACTCCGCCTCCTCCGTCGCCTCCTCCTCCTCCGGCGCGTGATCAGGGCACTCCGCCTCCTGCTCCGACGCGTGAGGGCGGCAGTACTCCGCCTCCTTCTCCGCCTGCTCCGGCCCGTCCGAGCAGCCCGCCTCCTCCTTCGCCGCCTCGTAAGCGACGACAGAACACAGACGCCGCTACTCCGGCTGCTCCGGTGCATCGTAGCAGTCCGCCTTCGGCTGCTCCGCCTCTTAACCAATGAAAGAAGACAGCCACAACCGCTCCGGCTGCTCTAGCTTCTAGCAGTACAGCCAGAGGCGGTAGGCAATACAGATACGGTCCATCGTCTCTCAAGCCTCTAGAACGGGAGGCAGTACAGCCAGAAGCAGAACGAATAAAAGGGAAACAAATTCCCTAGCTCGGCGAACAAGCGAAGCAATCGTGCCCCCCGCTCAATGTCTCTAGCGATATCTTTGCTAATCTTTCGGGGGTGCTGCCCGGTACCAATCCTGGAGATTACATGGCTGACGATGATGCAATAATTTTTGGAACAATGGAGGTGGACACATGAAGATTTGAGCACGGGATGCCTCTCGTCAGACCTGGTACTTCCCTAACAACGATGATGCAAAGATTCCATTATTGGTACATGGACATCTGTAGGAAGCCTGGGAAAAATACTTTGTCGCTATCGGTTAAAGAGGAGCATGACCTCGTTGGAATTGATCTGTGATGACCCACAAGTGTAGAGGATCTATCGTAGTCCTTTCGATAAGTAAGAGTGTCGAACCCAACGAGGAGCAGAAGGAAATGATAAGCGGTTTTCAGTAAGGTTTTCTCTGCAAGCACTGAAAATGTAGGTGATAGATTGTTTTGTGATAAGATAAATTGTAATGAGTAACAAGTAAATAAAGTAAATAAATTGCCGCAAGGTGGCCCAATCCTTTATGTAGCAAAGGATAAGCCTGGACAATTTCTAATAATGAGAAAGGAGCTCCCGAGGACACATGGGAATTATCGTCAAGCTAGTTTTCATCACGTTCATATGATCCAGCGTTCGGTACTTTGATAATTTGATATGTGGGTGGACCGGTGCTTGGGTACTGCCCTTACTTGGACAAGTATCCCACTTATGATTAACCCCTATTGCAAGCATCCACAACTACAAAAGAAGTATTAAGGTAAACCTAACCACAAGATTAAACATATGGGTCCAAATCAGCCCCTAACGAAGCAACGCATAAACTTGGGTTTAAGCTTCTATTACTCTAGCAACCCATCATCTACTTATTACTTCCCCATGCCTTCCTCTAGGCCCAAATAATGGTGAAGTGTCATGTAGTCGACGTTCACATGACACCACTAGAGGAAAAGACAACATACATCTCATCAAAATATCGAACGAATACCAAATTCACATGACTACTAATAGCAAGACTTCACCCTTGTCCTCAGGAACAAACGTAACTACTCACAAAGCAAATTCATGTTCATAATCAGAGGATTAATAATATCCATTAAGGATCTGAACATATGATCTTCCACCAAGTAAACCAATTAGCATCAACTACAATGAGTAATCAACACTACTAGCAACCCACAGGTACTAATTTGTGGTTTTGATACAAGATTGGATACAAGAGATGAACTAGGGTTTTGAGAGGAGATGCTGCTGGTGAACATGTTTATGGAGATTGACCCCCTCCCGATGAGAGGATCGTTGGTGATGACGTTGGTGATGATTTCCCACTCCCCGGGGGAAGTGTCCCCGGCAGAATAGCTCCGCCAGAGCCCTAGATTGGTTCCGCCAAGGTTCCGCCTCGTGGCGGCGGAGTTTCGTCCTGTAAGCTTGCCCATGATTTTTTCCAGGGTAAAATCTCTCATATAGCAGAAGATGGACACCGAGGGCCCACCAGGGGGCCCAGGAGATAGGGGCGCCCAGTAGGGAGGGTGCGCCCCCCACCCTCCTGGCAAGGGTGTGGGCCCCCTGATGTATTTCTTTCGCTCAATAATTCTTATTAATTCCAAAAACATGTTTTGTGGAGTTTCAGGATTTTTGGAGCAGTGCAGAATAGGTTTCCAATGTTCGCTCCTTTTCCAGCTAGAATTCCAGCTACCGGCATTCCCCCTTTTCATGGTAAACCTTGTAAAATAAGAGAGAATAGCCATAAGTATTGAGATATAATGTGTAATAACAGTCCATAATGCAATAAATATTGATATAAAAGCATGATGCAAAATGGACGTATCAACTCCACCAAGCTTAGAACTCGCTTGTCCTCAAGCGGAAGTCGAAATCGAAAAATATGTCCACCTGTTTAGAGATAGAGGTGTCGATAAAAATAAAATACGGACATGAGGGCATCATGATCATTCTTATAACAACAACATATAATTTTATCGTATGATTTCTTATGCTCAAGTAACAATCAATTCACAATGTCAAGCATGGTTCAAAAACTTCATTGGGAACTAACAAACTATAATCTCAGTCATTGAAGCAATTGCAATTTATCATAAAATCAGAAAGAGTCAACAATAGAGCTTTTCAGCAAGTTCACATAATCAACTATCTTGTATTCTACAATTGCTAACACTCACGCAATACTTGTGGTTATGGAGTTTCAGCCGGACACTGAGAAAGATAGGGGCTTATTGTGTTGCCTCCCAACGTATTCACCTTTAGGTGATGTCAACAATAATAATCCATGCTAACTTACTTCCAATTGGATATATATATCAGGATCTTTCAAACACAAGGAGCTTGCCAAAGGATAAAATGAAAAAGGGAAAGGTGAGGATCACCTTGACTCAAGCATAAAGTAAAAACATAAAGTAAAAGATAGGCCCTTCGCAGAAGGAAACATAGGTTGTCATGTGTGTTTAGGGTTGGATGCACAAAATCTTAATGCAAAAGAACGTAACTTTATATTGCCCCTTGTATGTGGACCTTCATTATGCAGTCCGTCGCTTTTATTACTTCCACAACAAGATCGTACAAAGTTTATTTTCTCCGCACTAATAAGTCATACATATTTACCCCGGAGACTCAGGATCAACATAACGCGGAGGTTACATAACTGAGGGATCAGATAACTCAAGCCAAGGAGGACTTGGCGGCTAAGGAAGCTAGGATGACTGAAGAACGGGCCGCTTTAGAAGCCCAGTCACAGCAAATCCAGGCGCAGAATTACCGGCTTATATTGGATCAGAACGTGTCAAGCGAAGTGCTGAGGAGGAGGCACCGATCTCGTCTGCCGCCGGTTTACAAAGGAATGAATCTCTTCAATACGTCGGGGGCCGGGCCAAGTGATCCGGCAGCAGTGAACCGGACCGAGGCACCTGGGACCGGAGCTCCGGGTCAGCCACGGGTGATGGACCTGCCACGACGGACGGATAACCCGCCGCAATACGTACCAACGCCGCCAGGTCACTTCTCTAGCCTTTGGATAACATGATTGCAGCGGCGTCTCGTTTGGAAGCTATTCCGATGGAGGGCGAATCACTGGCGGCGGTTGAAACGCGACGGGCCAGGGATCTTCTTCAAACTGCCATGGTGAAACAGCAGGCTTATTCATATAGTCGGGATAGGATACATTCAATCCCCCGTCCGAGCAAGAGTTATAGTAGGCACATTGATGAACCGGCTGTGTCAAGCAGTGCACGACACCGTGACGCCCCTAAAGGGCCTAATCCGACGCGCGGTGGTATGAATGCTCAGGATGTGGTAAACAATGGCAGAGCACGACGAGATGCAGAGTTAGCGGCACAGTTGGCAGCACAGTACCCTAATCATCAACCCGCTCCGGTTCAACCAGCGGCATCAGTTGAACGTGGATTGGCTTTTAGCTCTTGGGGAGTGCCGTGCCTCACCCCATCTCTGCGTAATGTGCGGCTACCCAAGGATTTCAAGGGTCCGCGTAAGGTGCCTAATTATACCGCCAATCAACCCCCCCCCCCCGGAGGCATGGCTTGAAAGTTATGAGATGGCAATGGAGATGCTGGATGTGAATGAAGCGGCATGTGCAAAATACTTCACCATCATATTAGACGGAACGGCTCGCACCTGGTTAAAGAGTCTGCCCGTTAACTCGATCAGTTCATGGGACGAGTTGAAGGCCCGGTTTATAGCGATTTTGATGGATACGTGCAAACAACCCATGTCCATTGTGGATCTGGCTGCTTGTGTCCAAGGAGAGAACGAATCAACAACTCATTGGGTGCGCCGGGTTTCGGAAATCCTGCATTCATCGGACCGCATCAATGCTGATTCGGCGATTATAACGCTGGAGGGCAATTGCCGGTTTAAGTCGTTGGAGATGAAATTGGGATGGCTCAAGCATCATTGCAATGATATGGGAATGCTCATGGCAGCTCTGGTTAAGTATGTTGATTCTGATAATACCAAGGATCCTGAGTCTGACGAAGAGAAGCCGGAGAAGGGAAAGAAGAATGCCGGCGCAAAAGGATAGCATAACCAGACTGGACATGGGAATAACGGTAAGCGCAAGGCAGACAACAATTCTGATTTTGTGGCTAACACCAATGTTCAGGGCAATAATCAGCGCCGTAAGGTTAAACCGCCCCTGCGGGGTGGAGGATCAGGGATGAATCTGGAGCGTCTGTTGAACCAGCCTTGCCCAAAGCATGGGACGCAAGAAAAACCGGCTACGCATTTATGGAAAGAATGCTTCATTATGCGAGAGTTCAAATATTCAGACCTCTTCCGGTATGATCATGGACCATCCGGCAGATCAGGACCCGGGTTTCACAGACCGGGTTATGGTGGAAGTAATTCCGGTTCAGGTTTTCAGGGTAACCAAGGTGGATAGGGGAATCAAGGCAATCAGAACAACCAAGGTGGTTATAATCAGCAGGGGAATCAGCAACAGTAGCAGTCGGGCTATCAGAGCAACCCGAAGCAGTTAAATGGTGGACAATATCATCTCTTCACTACTAGTCTGTGCAAGCGCGATCAGAAGCTCCATAAAAGGGCAGTAAACTCTGTTGAGCCAGCGGTGCCCCATTATCTGCGCTGGTCTGAACAGCCTATTGTGTGGAGTCGGGAGGATCATCCGCCCCAGGTTGATAATCCTGGTCATCTAGCATTGGTAGTTGGACCACAAGTTGGGGGTTATAAGTTCACCAAAGTGCTCATGGATGGAGGGAGCAGTATCAATATCTTGTATTATGAAACCTTCCGGCGTATGAGGTTAACAGATAAGAATCTTAAACCATCAAACACCGTTTTTCACGGTGTCGTACCTGGTAAATCGGCTTACCCGGTCGGTAAGATAGCTCTGGAGGTGGTTTTTGGAGATGATCATGATTCAAGGTCTGAGACACTGACCTTTGAAGTAGTAAAAATCAGAAGTCCGTACCATGCCTTGTTTGGACGACCAGTTTATGCTAAATTCATGGCAAGGCCATGTTATGTTTATCTGCAGCTCAAGATGTCGGGTCATAAGGGGACCATCACGGTTCATGGTAGCCGCAAGATCGCTCTGGAGTGCGAGGAAGGTGATGCAGCTTATGCTGAGTCGGTTTGTGCGACGGAGGAGTTGAAGTTTTATAAGGACAATGTTGATCCGGCAGATATGATTTCTCTAAAGAAGCCCACTACAGAGCATGATCGGGCTTTGAAGTTTAAATCGGCTGATGAGACTAAGTTGGTTTATTTTGTTCCTGGAGATTCATCCAAGCAGTTCAGCATCAGTGTTAACATGGATCCGAAATAGGAAGGCGCGCTCATCGAGTTCATCCATGAGAACCGTGAAATCTTTGCATGGAAACCTTCTGACATGCCAGGTGTACCAAGGGAACTCGTTGAGCACACTCTTAATGTTGATCCGAAGTTCAAACTGGTCAAACAGTTTCTTCGCCGCTTTAATGAAGAGAGACGCAAGGCCATTGGTGAAGAGGTTGCCCGGCTATTGGCGGTAGGGGTTATTGTGGAGGTGTTTCACCCTGAATGTTAGGCTAATCCGGTGCTGGTACTTAAGAAAAACGGCACTTGGTGTATGTGTGTGCGTTACACAGATTTGAAAAAAGCTTGCCCAGTTGATCCCTTTGCCCTCCCTCGTATTGATCAAATCATTGATGCTACTATGGGTTGTGAGCGTTTGAGTTTCCTGGATGCTTATTCAGGTTACCATCAGATTAAAATGGCAGTTAAGGACCAGGAGAAGACAACTTTTATAACTCCTTTTGGAGCCTTCTGTTATGTGTCTATACCTTTTGGGCTCAAGAGTGCTCAGGCGACTTATCAGCGGTGTGTGCAGAATTACCTTCATAATCAGATTGGGCGTAATGTTCATGCTTATGTGGATGATATCATGGTGAAATCCAGGAAAGCAGAGACACTCATAACTGATTTACAGGAAACTTTTGATAATCTGAGGGTTTATAAAATGATGCTTAATCTAGCTAAGTGTGTTTTTGGTGTACCGGCTGGCAAGCTCTTGGATTTTCTGGTGTCCAATAGGGGCATTGAGGCTAATCCGGAAAAGATCAAGGCTATCACGTCCCTGGCTAAACCGGCGTGTATCAATGACGTTCAAAGACTGGCAGGTCGGATTGCAGCACTGAGCCGGTTTATCAGCCGGTTGGGAGAGAAGGCGATCCCACTTTATCAGATGATGAAGAAAACAGATAACTTTGTTTGGAGTGATGCTGCTGATGCGGCATTTGAGGATTTGAAAAAGCAGTTGGCCGAGCCGCCCGTCCTTGCTGCCCCCATTAATAAGGAACCATTGCTGTTATATGTGGCTGCTAATGCCCGAGCTGTCAGCGTGGCTATTGTGGTGGAGCGCAAGGAAGCTGGTAAGGAATATCCGGTTCAACGGCCGGTTTGTTATATCAGTGAGGTGCTTATCGAGTCCAAACAGAGATACCCCCATTGGCAGAAGCTGGTGTATGGAGTGTTTATGGTGAGCCGGAAGCTCAAGCAATACTTCCAAGGCCATCCCATCACTGTGGTCTGTTCTGCTCCATTAGGAGACATCATTCAAAACAAGGAGGCAACTGGCCGGGTTGCTAAGTGGGCTATTGAGCTTGGGCCTCACAGGTTGAAATACATGCCTTGCACTGCTATCAAGTCCCAAGCACTGGTAGACTTCATCAACGACTAGACAGAATTGCAGGCATTGGAGGATAAACCGGATAACACATACTGGACTATTCACTTTGATGGATCCACGCAATTGGAGGGCTCGGGGACTGGAGTTGTTCTTACTTCCCCTCTAGGTGACAAATTTTGTTATGTTCTCCACTTAATGTTTCCCTGTACTAACAATGCAGCTGAGTATGAGGCCTTACTCCACGGACTGCGGATTGCTAAGGAGATGAACTTAATCCGGGTACATTGCTTTGGTGACTCCGATTTAGTGGCTCAGCAAGTATCCGCTACGTGGGATTCCAAGGATCCACTCATGGCGGCTTATCAACGGGAGGTGGACGTCATTGATGGTCACTTCAAGGGTTATCAGGTCGACACATTGATCGACGTAAAAATGAAACGGCAGATGCTTTAAGCCGGCTCGGATCCCAGCGTAAACCGGTGTCGCTTAATGTTTTTCTGGATGTTCTGCATAATCCGTCGGTCAAAGTACCAATAGAGGAGGACCTGGCGATTCCTGACCCGGAGGCTCAACTGGTGGCGGTTCTTCATGCTATCCCTGACTAGACATTGCCGTATCTGGCGTACATGAACCGAGGCGAGTTACCAGAGGACGAAGTTTTAGCCAAACAGATAATCTGGCGTTCTAAGTCCATGGCTATTGTCAATGGCGAGTTACATCACTGCAGTGTTTCAGGAGTGTTTCAGCATTGTGTTTCTTCTGAAGAAGGATGTGAGATCTTGCGTTAAATCCACGAAGGAGATTGTGTTCATCATGCCGGTTCAAAATCCTTGGTGGCTAAGGCTTTCCGGCACGATTTTTACTGGTTAACAGCTCATGCTGATGCGGAAGATCTAGTCTGAAGGTGTGACGGCTGTCAGAAATTTGCACGTCGAGCTCATGTTCCGGCTCACGAGTTGAGGATGATTCCAATTACCTGGCCGTTTGCAACTTGGGGGCTGGATATGGTTGGGCCTTTTAAGATATCCAAGGATAAGAAGACCCACCTCCTGGTGGCGGTTGATAAATTCACCAAGTGGGTGGAGGCAGAGCCAGTGAGCAATTGTGATGCGGCCATGGCGGTTCAGTTCATGAAAAAGGTGATCTTCCGGTTTAGTTTTCCACACAGCATTATAACAGATAATGGCACGAATCTTTCCAAGGGAGATATGGAAGAGTTTTGTCAACGTGAGCACATCCGGCTTGATGTGTCGTCGGTAGCCCACCCCTAATCTAATGGTCAAGCAGAGAGAGCTAATCAGGAAATCTTAAAGCGTATCAAGCCCCGGCTTATGGTCCCTTTGAAGCGGACGCCGGGTTGTTGGGTGGAGGAATTGCCTTCCGTTCTATGGAGTATTAACACCACTCCCAATAGGTCTACGGGTTACACACCCTTCTTCATGGTCAACGGAGCAGAAGCAGTTCTCCCAAGTGATATACGTCATGACTCACCCCGAGTGGCAGCTTACGTTGAAGCGGATAATGAAAGAGCACGCCAGGATGCCTTGGACCTGTTAGATGAACAATGGGATATTGCGGCAGCTCGCTCGGTGATTTATCAGCAAGACCTGCGGCGTTATCACAGCTGCTGGGTTAAAACCAGGACTTTCCGAGAAGGCGACTTGGTGCTCCGGCTTATCCAAGATCAGACTGACATGCATAAGCTGTCTCCACCTTGGGAAGGACCCTTTGTGGTCAGCAAGAATTTGAACAACGGGCCATACTACCTCATCGATGTTCGAGAGCACAAAGAATCACGCAAATCAGAGGAGGAGACTCGCCGGCCGTGGAATATAGCTCATCTTCGGCCTTACTACACCTGAGCCATAGGCTCCTACTATGTATATATTTTTGACAACATACATATTATGATCAATAAATAAACCGGCATCCTTGCTAAAGCGGGGCCTCTGCCGTTTTTGTCTTATATGTCTCCTTGGTAACTTGGGGACTCATGCTTACAAAGCAGAGTTTTCCAGTAAACCGGTTTATAAAACCACAACATAGCTTGGGAGCTTCACACCCAAGGGACCAAAGAGAGCCTGTTGCCACACACAGCTCAAAGATAGGTACCCATTGAGCACAGCTCACAATGTTACTTGGGGGCTTTTTGTGCATAGCAACAAAGAGTTTGAAAGGACCCTTGTAATAGGCTATCAAGCCAGGCTTGGAAGCTAGGTGTATTCACCTAAAACCCTGGGTTAACCTGCCTTCATCAAGTAAGCCACTCCGTCCAGGTAATCCTGTCATGACTCGCCGAACGTTTGACAAGTCAATCTTATACAGACCCTGAACTTGTCAAAGTTAAAACGACGATTGGTTAATTGGAGGCCCATCTTAAAAGGCTTTGTCAAATGGATTAACTCAGCGGCCTGGCAGCCCATGAAAAACCTCGAATTTTGGCCTAGCAGCCCTTGAAAAGCCTCGACTACAAATTTTTATTTGATTTTGTTTTTTACAAGTTTTTCTTTCCTTTGATAAGGTTTTAAGATAAACCAAGTTCCATTGACCCGGCCTGACTATAAGTCATTCTATCAGCCTGGTGTTTTTCATCCCGGCGTAGCTTTCAACTATCAGTTGTTAGCACAAAATCAATTATAAACTGGTGCTCTTAGCACGGTCTGGCATTGACTATAAGTCTCCAGGGTGATCATCCGGTGTTTATCATAACCCGGTGTGGTTTATTATATACCAGCACAGCATGGTGAGAGTTATCAATACTCGGGATTTGGGTTATCACCCTTACTGCAAGAATGATTGGTAAACCAATGATGTGATTTAAATCACAGTTATGAGGTATTTTAATATTTCATCATCTTTATAGCCTTGGTTATAAAACTATGACTTCATATTGGGCATCGTAACCCGTCCGGCGGTAAACGGCCGCCAGGATAAGTTTTCAGTTTATGACATGCAGAAAACAGGATTGCATAACACTGATACAAATCATAAGCACACATGGCATCTTATGACAAAGTGGCAGTCTCAAGAAAGTGATTATACGGCATAGCAGACCAAATGTTTCAAGCTATGCACGATGGCATAGCAGACCACGTGTTTTAAACTAGCCTATTACAAGGCGCTTGGACCGCCCAACAAGATAATTGTTTTTCTACGAAGGACGGTACACAAATAGTAAACCGGCTTCCGGATTATGATTCCTCTTTGGCTTGATGAGAAGTTTGCGGATCACCTTGCGCCGGTTCAACCTCCTCCTCCCCACCCAGTGGCTGGAAGTCAATGGTTGCCCAGTCGATCCCGGTTAAAGCTTGGAAGACAGCTTCATCACTTATTAGATTGGAGGGTTTAACGTCAGGGGCATAAGTGTGCTTACGGATTGGCGGGATAAGATTTTGTGCTTCTTTCACAGATGCATCAACCCGTTTGTTGTCCGCATCATAGTTGTACTGGTGGACAGACAAGTCAACTTCTTCGGCCAATCTGCTTGCAAGCGGGCGCATCTCCACTACTAGGGAAAAGCCTAGCAACAGCGCGGGTTTTGGCCCTCTCAGTAGCGCGGGTACCGGCGCTACTAATAAGGCGCTACAGCTAACGTATAGCAGTAGCACGTATTGACACACGCTACTGTTACACATGAATAGCTGCAGTGCTCTTTGGAAAAGGATGCTACTGGTATTATCTGCAGCGCCGTTTACAGGTAAGCGCTACTGGTAAGTCGGTGCTACTGCTAAATCCCCCCCTCGCTACTACTAGTTTTATTAGTTTTTTTCCCTGTAGATTTGTTTTTTATTTGTTTTGCATTTGAATAGGCTTTATACAATAATCTTTAGCATATCATCCACATACAAATGTAATCATAGCATATACATACAATTAGTCTCATCAAATCATGTCATCATCATAATCATCATCCAACACAAAGTGGTCTCTCGTCATCAATCTCGAAAATAGCGATACAAGTCTCGATTACTTGCAAATACATCGTCATCCATCTAAACAATGATATATGCGAGAATAGCTATCACTTTGAGTACATGAGTTCGTATCCCTCTCTCGCATTAGCGTGAACCTAAACTAAGTACTGCGTGTCGCTCGGAAACCGAAAACCGGTACACCTGGGCCTGACACTCCGGCCACTTGTCGTATATATACTCCTGGCGTAGCACTTCTTCGCCATTTATGATCTATGCACCTGCATCGTCACATGAGTCGATGATATGCAACATATATAGTTGAGCAACACAAAGAGACAGACTTGGCAAAAATAGAAACAACATATCATAAGCATAAATAACAAAGTTCATCATACCCAAATGACCTAACTAGAGTGATTTTCGCAAGTCGAGGAGGACGGTTTAATTACATCACAAATAAAGTTTCACCGTGCATAACTCAAAGTTTTGTCATAAAAGAAAGTATGGACTAAACGGACACATTGTCATATATCGACAATCACTCCATCATGTCGTGCCATCCATCCAAGTCGGGAGATAGTCATCGAGCTTTGTGAAAGGCTTCATGTCGAGGCTGAGAGGCTATCCATGTTCGGACGTCTTCCGCGACATTTGTCCTTCGCATGGAACATCCCTGTTTTCCGACGACCTCATTCATGATGATTTGGGCAAGTTCGCTGGATGTTATAGAACTCAGCTCGAAGTCGATGATCCTCGATATCTCCTATGTCCTTTGCCCATTGCGAGAATATGGGCATCGCCGAGATCTAGGTGCCATGTGAAGGTTCGGTGATCCCGTCGGTACTCCAAGCATGTGGTGTAGGACATAGAATCCATCATTAAGAGAATCGTTTGGTTGCTGGATGCAGCAGAAGTCGGTCTTATGGCTGAAGGCGGCCCTGCCGCCCCTTCTCTTCTTGTCCCTAACCTCTCCACCCCTTGCTTGGTAGTAAAACATAGCCTTCGTCGAGAACATCTTTGATGTGGGTGTAATCCTTTTTGTGAATGTTCTTCGACGAGTCCAAGTAAAGAGCGTGGGAGAATCGGGGGTAGAGGATGATGAGGACGGCGCGCCCGCCGCTGCGCAAAATAAGTACACCTCAAATTAATTAGCCTCCACCGTGCAAATGAATTATTGAAATCGAAGGAAGGATAGCAGCGCGGATGACTTACACGGGATGATAAGGCACGAGAATCGCCTCCTTGTCCTTATTGGCGAGCATGAAACTGATGATGTAATCCCTCGCGTATTCACGATGCTGTGCACAGACTCCCAAGAAGCCCTCGTGCATGTAGTACGGGTCAGCGACACAGATAAAACGTATCTGCTCAACCCCAATGATGTAGTTCATGTGCAAGGCATAAAGGCGGACAAAAGTAAAATCCAGCTTCTTCACGTGAAACATGTCGAATATGTAATCGAATCGGAGGAAGAACTTATCCGCGGGAAGCCATCGACGTACGACATTTGCCGCGGAACGTTAACCACGTAGAGTGGGTATCCTGGATCTTCGGCGATGAGGCCTTTCTACCCGCAGCACATCGTCATGAAGTCTCCTTAGATCGCGAATCTGGCCCGTGGCGCTGTTTGGTAGGATTGGTTGACGGGGATATGCCATTTATCCGCATCGGGATATCTACACGCCCGAAGCCGAGGCTGCCGAGGCGGCTGGATCATAGAATCAGCTTTTTGCCTTTCCTCGCTCTCTTCCTAGGCTTCTTTACCACGGATGGTCGTCAATAACACGTTGAGGCGGTAATTCAGGCACCGACTCATGATGCTCAAACCACGAGGAGGCGGTATAGACATCTTGTTCAGCTCCATCGTCATCCTCATCCTCATCCATGGCGATGTCATCAGCCTCTAATGGAGCCACCTGCTTACCCGTCCGCTATCACCCAACCCGACACCCGCGCTAATTGGGTAGGTGGGGTGTTGATGTTCATACCTTGCTGAGGCTGCGTGCTTGTGGGTGTGCTCGGCCGCTTCGAGCAAGCAGACTCTTTAGCCACAACAGGACCCACCCATTGCAACAATCACCAAGCCGCGCGGGTCTCGTCGCCATCCCCACTAGTATTAGAGGAGGCAAATTCTCGTGGCCCGGTTTGACACTGGCCACGGAAACCTTGAAGACATTCGGGGGGATCGACCGGCTGTGGAACAATGGTTCCTTCGGCTCCATTATCGTCCCCTTCCCCACGTCCACCTTCTGTTCGCCGATGGTGTACAATATGGTGCACGGGGTTTCGTCGGCCTGCAAATAAAAGTCTGCGACGTGAGACATCCGAAAGGCAACGAAAATGGGAGATTATACATTTATATTGAAGGGGCGGTGCGGAAGATACCGTGAGGCGTCGAGCTCAGCTAAAGAGGAGGCACCACCGAGCACGTCGGTCGCGGCAGCAGTCGCGGGGAGCAGGTGCGGGAGCGATCTTGAGGGAGCAAAGTGCGGGAGCGGTGTGGGAGCATGTGCTGCCAAGAAGTCGCAAGGGAAAGTCCTCTGCATTTTTTGGATTTTCCTTGTCCAAGTGTGAACGCCCGTCACCAAGGAAGTAGATATATCTGCGATCGCCTATTTTGCGGCAGCTACCGCTGTTGCGGTATGCTCGAGATGATTTCTTCTCAACCGCAATCTCAACCTTCTAGTCGATGCTTTCTTGATTAACCTCCGTCTTTCCTTTTTCTCCTCCGTGGTCTCACGGTAGTACTTCTTCCACGTGGCGCCGTCTCCGACACCGTGCAGCGTCCATCTGACGGTCGAGTATCCACGGTTGTTGTTTCAATATGTTCAATGCCGGTTGAATGGAGTGTCCCACTTGGCCTCGCCAATGCCTCAAGCGGCGAGTCGCTTTCGGCCGCAATCCGGTGTTGCTCTCTCGCAAAAGGCACAAGGATCGTTTACAAATATGACTAACGTGTGCAATCGAATTGATCGAAACTAAAATTACCAGCAGTCTCATGAACTCCGTAATGACCGGTGTTGTCTCATAAACCTTCTTGATGGGTCCCAGCGGTGGCGGGCCCTAAGGGCGTCATGCTCCTGCGGGGCGGTGAAATCCGCCAAGGGGTGCAGGATGCCCGGACTCGCGGCTTCGCGTCCTCCTTGGCCCATTTGGACCTCTTCCGCCGTAACCACGGCTTTCGAGTGGTGGGTCCCAATGTTCCTCTTTGAAGCCCCTTCATGTACTTAGACTTTTCTTTGGCAGCTTCGCCTCGCAAGCCTCCTTGAATATTTGAAACTGCTCTTCCGTGATTGTCGGACTTTCCTTTACAATCTCGGAGTAGGGTTCCGTCGTTGATCTTTGCTTTCACTCGATTTTTCCAGCGGCCACGCGTTGCTAAACTTGGTCATGGCGTGTTTGTTTATCTTCTTCATTGCCGGGTCATTGTCTGGATCTTCATAATCCTTCTCATTCCGGCCCGGGAACAAGAATATCTGGAGAAACTTCTTTAGGAGGGAGCTCCTCATATTTTCTATCTTCTTTAGATTCTTATCGTTGATGGTGGCGGTTGTCCGTATGATGCAGCCTATTTGATTGCCGTAGCACGCGCGCGCTTCCTCGGGCGCCTTTGGCTCAAAATTGACATCGTCCACCTTCGTGACCACCAGTCTAGTAGTCCTGAGTTTGTTAGGAACCCGTTGCCTCTTCTCTTTCGGTTCTACACCGGCTCCGCTCCCCGAGGCAGCACCGGTCTCAGCGCCGGTCTCGATGCCGGTCTGAATCTCAGCGCCGGTGTCAGTCTCAGCACCGGTCTGCGTATCGGTCTCAGCACCGGTCTACGTGTTGGTCTCAGTCCCCGATGCCGGGCCCAGCAACAACATCTGTTGATCATCGGTAAAGCTAAAAAATTCGTCTGCCGCCCGGTAGACGTCGTCGCAATCACCAGAACCCTGTCCTTCATCGTTGCTAGCCATGTTTCCTATGATTAAATCTAGTCAATTAATTCTAGACCTAATAAAATGAATAATGACATAAAAAGGACTATTGTTTTGCAGGAATGTTGACTCCTTCACAGTGCGGCAAATCCGGGCACTCGATATGTCCTAGTTTGTAGCACAAGTCATGCCGAAATTCACGGAAATTTCGCATGACCTTTGCTAAAAAGTGGACAAATCGAGAACACAGAATTTGCGGAACAGAAATGAATCAACATTCCGGCAAAACATAGGCCACTCAGCATCATTCCCTGGAAACAACAAAGCCACCACTTGGGCACAATCGAACAACTTCAATGAAAAGATATAACATGACCACTTCAATGAAAAATAAAATTTGCCTAAATTCTTTTCCTTGAAAAATAGTGGTCTTTGACAAATCAAAACCTTTGCCAATCTACTTAACCTAGCTTCTTAATCCAACGAACCTAATTAACCTACCTATTTAACCTAGTTAGTTAATCTAGTTTACCTAGATAATTAACCCTAATTAAACTAGTTAACGCAGCTAGTTCTCTGTCAAAGCCTAAAATAAATTTTTGCACTAATTAACATGGATAATTAACCTAATTAAACTAGTTAACCTGAATAGTTCTCTGTCAAAGCCCTAACTAAGTTTTTGCACTAACCTAGATAATTAACCTAATTAAACTAGTTAACCTAACTACTTCTCTGTCAATGCCCTAACTAAAATTTTGCCCTAACCTAGATAATTAACCTAATTAAACTGGCTAACCTATGCATGAGAGAGAGAGGAGGGGTGGGGGCTTGCAGATGATGGCTCCGGTGGTGGTGACGGAGGCAGTGTGGTGGCGAGGGAGGCAGGGGCGTCTCCGGTGACGGCGAGGGAGGCAGGGGCGTCTCCGGTGACGGCGAGGAAGGTGGCGTCGACGGCGGCTCCGGTGGCGTTGACGAGGTCGCCCGGCTCCGTGGCGGTGGGGGCGGCTCCGGTGTCGTCGACGGCGCACGGCTCTGGTGGCGTCATCGGCGGCGGCGAAGTGTGGGGCGAGAATCGGGAGACGGCGGCACGCTGGGTGGGTTTGAGGATTTGGGGAAGTGGTGGCTGGGGAAGCGGTTTTTGGCTAAGTCAAACTTAGCGGCAGCGCGTTTCGCAAAACGCGCTATAGCTAAGTTAGCTATAGCGCTTTCCTCAAAACGCGCTGCTGCTATAGCTAATTTCCTATTTTGTTTCTATAGCGGGGGTCTAGGGCACGTGCTGCAGCTACGTTAGCTATAGCGCCTCTTACAAACAAATGCTGCTGCTATGCCTTCCTCCGATGTTTCGCTTTTTCGTTTATTTTGCTTTACATTTTATTTTTCCCTTTCTCCTTTTTCTATTTATTTCATTTTCATTTAAATTTCTATTTGTTTATCATCTTATTTTATCTCCGTTAGTAGTAGCGCTCTTCTTTGAAGCGCGCTGCTAAGCGTGTTTCTAGCGAGAGCGCATTTACATTAAGCTCGCCATCGCTATGCGTAGCCTAACATTCTCGCCAATGGGAATATTAGTAGTAGCGCTTTCTTTACAACAGCGCTCTCGCTAAGTTTGTGTCTCAGAGCGGTTTTTATTTGCTCGTTACGGCTATATAGCACTAGCGTAGTTTTTTGACCCGCGCTGTTGCTATATTTCTGTGTATAAGGTTTTCCCTAGTAGTGCTCCTTTGTCAAGGCTTTGAGGGCTTCATTATCAAATTCGGACCCGTCTTCTTCTTGGCTAGGATAGCCCTTTCCGATATCTTCCGGATCAAGATCAGCTATCCAAGCTTTGGCCCTTGTCAGTGCAGATAGAGCGCCATCCCTTGCAGTGGATCTCTTTACCTCTTCTATCTAGGCAGGAGTCATAGATAATTTGGCCAATGTATCCTTGATTAAGGTTGGCGGCGGTTTATTGTATGAGGCCGCGCAGATGTCTCGTTGAGCACTGGTATACAGTTGTTCTATCAAGGTATAGGCTGCTTTCAACTTCCTACGCATATCCGAGCCCAGATGAGCAACACGACTACCTGCAACGGTTTAAGAATTTGCTGTTAAACCGGCAGTTTCAAAAATGTTTAAGAAAGGCTCTTCCAAAGAGTACTTACCAAATATAGCAGAAGTCATAGCATTGATCTGACGTTTTAAACCAGTTAGCTCTTCCGCCACCGGTTTAAGAGCCGCTTCAGCATCCTCATCCCGTTTTGACAGAGTGGCCCTCTTAGTTTCCCAGTCTGCCCGCTCGCTTTTGAAGCCATCCTTTAATTGCTCCATGGCAGTTAAAGCACCCTTTAATTCATCCTTGGCCTTGTAAGTTTCTGCTAGCTGGGACTTGATATTTTCTTGAAGATCAGTGATTTGGGAATCTTTGTTGCTCAAGTCAGCCTGCAAAAGACAGATAATAAAGTTGTTAATATTTTCTCAAAAGTCCCAAGTACATAACAAGTTATACACTTGGCACTTGGGGGCTAATGCAGATTTCTTCTTCTTAACTGATATTTTAAGTCCCAAGGCTCAATACAAGTATTAACCTTGGCACTTGGGGCCTAATGCTTAATTGCTCCGATAATCTAGAGGTGAAGGAATTCAACAAGGATAAGATTTGCAACAGGAAATCCCGGTTCATCTTCAAGAGATAAACCGGCCCTTGGGGGCTATGCAGTTGAAGTTTTTTTTATCAATCCATCTTTAGAGTTGTACTGCTACATCTACCTTGCCCGATCTAGCTGCCGCCGACGCCAGACAACGTCGACCTCCTACGCGTGTCCATCGTCACACATCTGACGCCAAGCCTCCACTGCTCCATGCCGCCAAGAACCGCCGCCATGAATGTGTAGAAAGAAACACCGCTCTACCGAAGAAGCCTTCCGCTGGTCCCTCGAGCCCAAGTGCATCTCCAAAAATGCCACCCCCAAGGGGGTAACGACACATGAATGCCGCCGTCATCCGATCAACTGATCTAGGGTTTCCCCCGGAGGTATTGGGTGGGGTTGGGAGTTTCACCTCGATGATGCCTTCATGGAGCAAACGATGATAAGGGCATCGTCATCACCGACTCCGGCCAACGACCGAAGAATAAGTTTGCACCCCGGATCCGTCCCAAAAAATCCACCCGACAACCTGTGCACTGTCTTGACCGCCTTCAAAGCCCCAGATCTAGCCGCCTAGATCCGGTGACCAACCGCAATAGTAGTTCCACCGTAGGAGCCCTGGCGCACCGGCCACTCCCTGAATGCGCCACCACTGGAGCCTGGGAGGAGGGCTCCCACCCCACCTCGCCAAACCGCGAGAGCCACCGAGATGATCCCGCACGCTCATCACTTCTCTGGTCGGACCCAATCCGTGGTAAAACCACGAGACTCCGACACAGATCCGCCTTGGATATGCACTGCACCACGCCATGCCACCGCGGGAAGCCCGAGTTTCACCCGCGACCCCGGGATCCAGCCGCCCGACAGGCTGAGCCGCCGGCCACCGCGACCAAGGCCGCCATGACCCCGCAAGCCCACCGAACGGCCGGCGCCACCAGAACTTGTTCGAAGCCTAGCAGCTCCGCCGCCTCCGTCCAGCACCACGCCGCCACCTTGCGCCCGTCGCCCAAGACGAACAGCCGCAACCCAGATCAGGGAAGGAAGCGCCCCGACGCCATGGGTGACCCGCCTCACCTGATGGCGCGGGAGGGAAGAGGGCCTCCGCCGCCGCCATCCGCCGCCCGGGGCTTCACCCGGCGACCTCCTCTAGCGGCGATGGAGGGGAGGGGGAGGATGGAAGCGGCTGGTGGAAGAGGCTAGGGTTTCCACCCGAGCCGCCCTAGCGGGAGGGCGACGCGGGTAAAAGATGTCTCAGTTGAACACTTTCATATACCGTATAGTTGATGTTAATTTCTGTTGTTGTTTGTCAAAAGATGTATCTCTAAGAGGTTCATCTTTGTTCCAATCCAAGGGCACAATAGGTACAATTCTCAGTTTCTTCTCTGCATGTTATTTTCTATTGTTGTTTGTTTAATTGTTCTCAGTTTTGCATGGAGTAAACAAAATCAGTTAGCAAATATGCCCTACATGTTGTCAAGAGTATCATATACCTTTTTCACACAAATGATTGGCATATACAGCTATTTGCCCGAAAAAATTTATACCCCACAAATCGGTGTCTCTTTCTCTTTACTTCCTTGTATTATCTACAGGGTTGACCAAGAATTCAACTAGTAAGCTACCATATGTATGAATAGAGAAGCATCTGTTACTTTGGCTGCCATTTGTAGGCTTTGACTTCATTTCCAAAATGATTGATTTCCTTCTCAGACATACCTCTAGGATCCGAGCAACGCTTGCTGCTCTTCCATCTTCGGCAACTTAGTTCCAGCTGGGCAATGATGTTGCACCCATGTGTCGCATTATTAATGAAGTTAGGATCTACGAAATGAAAAAAAAGAGTTGTATTGTGATCTACGAAATGAAAAAAAAAACTTGTATTGTGATCTGTTTGCCCATAACAGATCTTCTCCGAATTAGTTCTGCAATGAGTTTACCACACTCTGTCTTTCTGACACTTGCTTCTTCCCTTCGTCTTGAAGTTGTGTTGTGATGTCAGTATGATGTACATATGTGGATCCGACTGCATTTCCCAAATGATTGATTTTCTTCTGTAGTGGAACCATCTCGACCCAGCAGATATCGGGATGCGTTCTCCGACATGCCTCTAGCTAGGATCCAAGCCTGATCTTCGACCGTTCCCTCATTTGGTTGGTCCTCTGTGTTTCAATATCATTTGGCTAAAAAGATTGTGTTGTTGTCTGTTTGCCCATCACAGATTTTCCTGCTCACCTCATGATCGAGTTGTATTTCTTAATTTGGCTTAGGACCTCTTTTTTTTATTGTTTTGCAGCGGAATGTGCTGAAGGATGTATAAATCGACATAGATGGATGTTAATTGAGTCATCAGAGTGGCAGCACAACACATGTAACAAACTTTCAGCACTTAGAATTGTTCATGCATGGTTGCACCACACAAATTGTTTAACTCGTGGTCGACATAGTTCTCTGAATTAGTCCCTGCCGATTTATGTGCCATGTCATACTAGCTCATCTGCTTGGCCTGTTCTCTTTCTTTCTTTTCTTTAGGACACGTTAGCTTCTTCCTTTTGTCTCCTACAACTAGAACCATAGTACATAAATATTAAATACATGCCCGAATATGGATCGAAGTAGCATGCATACGTAGTAAAAGTTTAGTTGGTCAGCACTAAAATACGTAAAAACATGGTGTCTTTGTTTCCAGTTAAATGATTGCTAAGACTAAACTATTATAATTACCAAATACAACAAACAAGAAGGCACCAGTGTGGTCTAGTGGTAGAATAGTACCCTGCCACGGTACAGACCCAGGTTCGATTCCCGACATTGTTCTGAAAAAAATCCTAACTCGTGGCTAAATGATTTTGATTTGGTGGAAAATCATGTTTTCTCCCCTCAGACTCAATTCAACCTGGCGTGTACTTCAGAGTCCAATTGGCATTTTTTGGGTTGCGTTTTTTGTTTTTGGTTTACTATGCTACTAGGTTTTATTGGGTCTCTTCCTCACTGAGCCGCTTGTCCAGACGGAGCGTCTTTTTTCTTTCGAATAAAAAATGTCAAAGCGAAACCACGTGCCATTTGCCCTTCTTCGTCTCGAAGTAGGAGCTGTTGGGAAACAGTAGGACTCTTCTGCGTGTATTTATATTTTTCCTTATTGTAGAGTACCTATTTAAAAGAAAGTTGAAACTAAATGAAGGAGTCTACCCAGCTTTAGTTATGTACATAACCTTTTCTGGTAGTTCTATGGGTTAGTACTTTGAGTTGCTATTTAAGTCTAAGTCTACAACCATACACACAAAAAACTAGGGTCCTTCCCCCTCAAGATGTAATCATTCATGTACCCAAAATCACTAATGTTACTAACACTATCAGTTCTGGAAGTATGGCTGACCCAATTCATTCTTGATCAAGATACGAACAAGCCACCAGTCGCCCCCCTTCGCTCGTGACCTACGAGATACACATGAGATACGGCTTCCAGCTTTCTAACGGCACCGTGGTCGATCTGCCTTGTCTCCTATGGCCTTAGGGCCATGGAGGCATGGTGGATCCTGGCCCTTAGCCAACGGTAAGACTCCGTTTTTGGGTGATCTTTTTAGTTTGGTAACGGTTTGTGTCCTACTCAGGAAGGCGAGGCGGCGACGGTTACCTAAAGATGAAATAAAGGTCTTCTCACCTAGTCCCTCTCCTGGAAGTGCATCTAGATTTGTCAGAGGGCATATGGAGGTGTGTATCCACCAGATCTCGCGAGATTCGGTCGATGTTTGTCTTAGGTGGATCCGCTTGGATCCAAGATCTTTGGGTGCCCACACGCTGTATCCTTCCTATGTATGCTTCTCTTCATCGGTGATGGTTGTTGTTATTGATGCACTGATTCTATGTGGCCTCAGACTGTCTATTATAACAAAAAAAACCACAAGAAAACACTGGAAACCAAAAAAGGAAGTCAAAACCACATATGTGCTTTTCACTTTTTTGGGGAAGCACAAATGTGCCTTTTCACTTTTAAAGAAAAGCACGGTTGTGCTTCACCATGAAGCACAAATTGTGATTTTCAATTCCCAACAAACACAAAAGCACAATTGTGCCTTTCACTTTTAGGGAAGCACAACTGTGCTTTTCCATGGAGCATAATTGTGCTTTTTACTTTCGAGAAACACAACTATGTTTTTTCACACGAGAAAAACATTTTTTATAGAAATCTAGGAAAACCAAGCTAAATTGAAAAGAAGCCGGAAATAAACCCCGAAAGGACATGGCGTCGGCTGGGCGCACCTCCGCCCATCCGACGCCTCCACTGTGATCCCTTCACAGGAGGTACCCATTTGTTTAGGTGCTTCCATGTTTTGATGATCCCCATTGAAGATTTTTTTTAAGAACTTTGCTAAGCTTTATTGATCAATGTTTGTGGGGATACATGGTGGGTCTAGCAAAAAACCAAGCCATGAGTGGCGAGCCTGATCTAGCGATTATGAGTCAACAACCCTTAAAATTCGTAATTCTAGAGTGAAAACTTAGCAAGATTATGAGCCTCATAATTCCACATTTTGATGATCCGCGTTGGAGGTGCTCTTAGATTTGCATTCTGGGAAAATAATAATTAACTGCTTTACATGGCCACCTTATGTTTTTATTTTTGAGAAACGGATCGGAGTTTTTTTCTAAGTCTAGGCCATGGTTTTGGGTACCCGGCGGAATATCCGGATACCGCCCGGTTACCGCGTTTCTCGCCACCCCACGAGAAACCTACATACCGAGCGATTTCTTTTGAAATTTTTCAAATTTTTTGAATTTAAACTCTGGTACTTAGGTTAGATACGTTGGGAACTCTTGCAGAACAGGCAGTGAGCTGTGGCGTAGTGGTAAGTGTGTCCTTCCTAGCTTTTTTGAGGTCTTGAGTTCGAATCCCATTGCTGCTGGGTTTTTTTTACACAATTTTTATGATAAAAAGAAAGATGCTATGAAAATAATTGTTGCTGTGGCGATTTGATCTTGCAACCTCGACGAAATAGTAATACGTCCTAATCAAATTGAGTCCAGATCCAATCTATACAAGATTAAAAAAAATTAATTCAAAATTCAAATTCAAATTCCGTCCGAATTTTTTCTGGGATTTCGCGGTTACCGCGGTAACCGAGAATTTCGGTGGCCCGCGAGAAAAAATGTGCACTTGGGATCCAAATCCTTGGTCTAGGCTCGGAGCTACTACTAAGCCGTGTTAAGCTTTAACCTCCCGCGAGCCCGGCCCGGCCCATTCTTATCTCCCTTTCACTTCGACTAATCGACCAAACATCTCAGACAATCTGACGCGAGGGAGTTCCACGGCACGACGGAGGAGGGTGGCACTGGCGGCTGCAAAGAAGTGGGGAAGTGGGGCTAATTCGGTTCATCCTCCCGCTCCACGACGGCCCCTCCGCCGTGGAGCGCGTGCTCGCCCTCCGGGACGCCCTCCCTGGCGCGCGCGCAACACCTGTTTGACGGATGGCCGAGCCAGCCCGGTCCAATGCCAGAGCGCGCTCTGGACGATCGCGCGCCGTTTCCTTGGTCAACCGCAGAGTTAGGCACGCAGAAGTAGGGAGCCAGTCCTCTGGTTGAGTTTGTCCATAGCACTGGCCATCCGGCCATTCAACTGCGGTAGCTGCCACCCTTTTGCGTGATTATTTTTGAACCGGGCTATCCCCCTTTCCATTACTTAGAACGGAAATACAAAGTCCGGCAAGCAGTCCAAGAACAGGGAGAAGGGGAGAGCGAGTCCAACGCACTGCTAGGAAACCCACCGCACTCGCCCGACATCGAAGCGAGTGCTATGGGGCGAAAACCTAAGCAGCACCGAAATGAAACTAGCCCTATTACACAAAGCAATATGGCATGATCCCCACAGAGTATCACAAAGTATGGCTAAAACAGTCTTAGCATCAAAGCTACCACCACCAAGATCTCCAGCGTTGTTATCACAGAGGAGAGAATGCCAGAGCAAGCGTTGCACTTCACTTTCCGCCCTTGGACGCGTCACAGGCCCTCCTCAGCAGCATGGTCCCGTTGCGAATCATCTCAGCACCCCCTTTTGGGTGATGGCTGATGCTATGGATAAATTCCACCCGATGGTTGTGCATACCCGACTGAAAGAGAAGAGGCCTTGTTTAGCCAGATTGAAGCAGGGTTTCCCTCGTCCCAGTTGCCTGGTTGAATTATTTTTCATGTCATCATACAAACTGCCATTGGACACCCATAGACTCCTTTTGCAGAACGGGTAGGATGGATGTTGTTGTGGCTGAATCCCACCGGATGATTCATATCTGACTGCCCACCTCACGCAGTTCCCGTTATTGTACTTATATTAACTCTTATTTTAGTATGCCTTACTCAAACTGTATTCTGTTATCTAGGAAAGGATAGTCAAAATCTTGACCTGATTACCTCTGCTTTGCTTTTGCAGTTCTAGGATGCATACATGGTTCTAAGGACCATGGTCTGGACAGTGCAAAATTGATGCAGCGAGAGGGCCGGTTGAATGAGTAATGTAAATGTATTGACGCGATTTAGGACTTCGCTGGTGTTTAAGGTTCATATGTATTGCTTGTCTTTTAGGTTCAGCTTGCTGTGACAAATTCTGCTAGCCTTCCTTTTTGCCTAAAATTTCTGCTAGAATTTGTTGTAGCGAAATTGTAGTCAGCTACACTTCTTAATTTTGTAAGTGTGCAAAGTTTAGAAGGTCAGAAAGCTTGGTCATGTATGGAATTTGTACGGTTCTGAACTGAAAATTAAAGAGGCTTTTCCACCGATGGTGTCCCCTCCATTTCTCCTGGGTATTAAGCACAACTTGCTCTTCCGTGCTGGATGATAAACAAAGCTTGCATCTCGCATATTTTCTTGATTTGCATGAGCCATTTTGCTGTCAGCTGAATCATTCAAGTCAACTGTAAGGTCATGTTTCTGATGTTTGGTGCATTTTAACCTCTTATGCATGTTTGACATGAAAAGGAGCTTGACGTGATGAACTCTAAATTAGTAAATTTGCACAGTAAAGGAAGAATATATTCTTATTACGTGCTAGTTATTGTAATTTTGTCAAAATATGCTGTATCTGGAAGAGGGTATCATTGTCAGTTGAGCAATTTCATATACCGTATAGTAGATGTTAATTTTCTTGAATTGGATCTTATATTATTTTTGCTGAATGAATTCTTATATTTGATCTCTATAGGTTCATCTTTGTTTCAATCCAGGGGCACAACAGGTACAGTTTTCAGTTCCTCATGTGCATGCTATTTTCCAGTGTTGTTTGTTCAATTGCTTCCAAATTTGAGTACGGTTAGCAAATATGTACCTATATATTTTGGAAAGTATTGTATATCCTTTTTCTGTAAAAAGAAGATGTGGCTTGATCACCTTGTGAGAGGTATCGAATAGAGCAAAAGATTTGCATGTAGTATGCTCTTTTGCATATGCATTATTGACATATACATTTATTGTACAAGATTATACTTCTGTTTTGTATATTTGCCTTGCATGTAGGCTATGCCTTCCCAAGCACAAGGAAATTTGAAATACCAAGAAATTAATTGAAGATCAAATTGTTGGCTGAACAACATAGTGTGCCACCGGAACAGTAATGCCATTAATCTTGCATTCAACCGTGCTTCGAAATGCTGTTTGTTCATGTTCAAAGAACCATGCACGCAGGTTGCTGTGGGTTTCATTCTATGTCCATTAAAAGTGTGCCCTTGCTGATCTGAGCCTGTTTTGAAGTTTTGGTGCATGCATGTCATGTTAATCTTAAGATTTGCTGACTTTTGTTCGCATGACATCATTGTAGTTGGTATTTCTTTAGTAGGGATTGTTGCTTTGACCTTTTGCCAAAGGATTTTTTTTGCAGAAGTCCAGAAAGCCTTAGGTACTTAGAATTAAATTAGTATACTCCCTCCTTCCATCTATATAGGGCCTAATGTGTTTTTCGAGGCTAACTTTGACCAAATGTTAGAGCAATAATATATGACATGCAACTTGCACAAAGCACACCGTTAAATTCGTATGTGAAAGGAGCTTTTCAATGATATAATTTTCACATTATGCATGTCATGTACCATTAATCTTGTCAATAGTCAAAGGCGGTCTTGAAAAACGCATTAGGCCCTATATAGATGGAAGGAGGGAGTACTTTTGTCACCTTCAAGACATTGTTCCGAAAAAAGAGGGATCGCATCCCATCATTCAGTCAATTTTCCTTTGCTGATCAGGAACTATGGTGGAAAGCCCCATGGTATAGTTTTGTATTAAATAAAAGACAACCCAGGAGGGTTAAACAAGTTACAGAAATGCACAAAAACTCT
This sequence comes from Aegilops speltoides, assembly GCA_021437245.1. Taxonomy (NCBI): domain Eukaryota; kingdom Viridiplantae; phylum Streptophyta; class Magnoliopsida; order Poales; family Poaceae; genus Aegilops; species Aegilops speltoides. Next base: position 489,512,395 of record CM038144.1, read on the forward strand.
TAATGAGATGCTAAGAGAGAAAAGCAAAAAAGAAGAGGACCTCTAGATATAACAAGTGTTACTCCAATATTTGAATTGTTGTTATTTGGAGTTCTTAACACGGTGGAAGGTGAGCTTCAAATCAGATAAGAAGCCAGCCTTCCAGCTTGAAAATCTTGGTCTCTTTTGTTGGAAGAGTAGCTCATTTCTCTCTTTCCATATATTCGAAGCACATGAGACCACAAAGCAGGGCCCAAGGAAGGCATCCTTTGTTTTGTTAAAAAGTGTGAGCAATAGAATCAGAGGATACCCAAGTGATCTTAGCAAAATTATAGCAGTGAGCAACAAAAGGACATTGAGAAAACAAACTTCTCTTGTTTCCAGAGTGTTTGAGAGCATAGTACACAATTAGGTCCAGACTCCAAATGCCAATGTCTTCTCAACATTATGTCCCTGGTATTTAGGTGATCCATCAACAACAGCCATGCAAACACTTTTTTACTTGCTCAAACACTTGCTCTTCCAAAGCTATGGAAAAATAGCGTCCACCTCTCGTGCTAAAAATAAGAATTTATAATAGCTAGCAAGGGAATATCTGCCTGAGTTTAATACACAAGACCAAGGTCATGTTCATTCTCAGAACTTCCAACCTGCAGGGATGGCAGCAAGTAAATTAGACAGAACTGTCCTCATAAGACCGTTCTAACAAAGGAACGAAGAATAGTGTGGTGATGTCAGCAGACTGGATGTCCTTGCTCAGAGAGGTCTTAGGGTCTAGAGCAAAAGAGAACTGTCTGGGGAGGAAATTAGCCAAAATACCCTTAGGGGAAACTGAGGTACTAGTTTTAGAAATGCATTTGGATATCGTATTTGCATCATTCTTTTGTTAGCAACATGTACAGGAAGGTAGGACCGTTGACTGCGCAAGAAATGATGCCATGCCTCCATCAATTGGACGTAGAAGATCTTCAAGAAAGCTGGAGACACGGGGTAGGTACCATGCTTTTTTCACTTCCGTTGCTTCGATTTTAGCATTTAATTCTTTAGCTAAAGTGAAGTAATAATTAAACAGCTCCAGGTAAAATAGTACTACATAACAAGTACCCCTCTATCATTTCACATCATGTATTCCAATTAAACTTTGATCACCTGATGTACACAAGAATATAATAATCCTTTTAAAACTCTAATTGATGATATTTATCCACACAAATATTATGATCTTAGTTCCTAACATATTTTCACCAGAGTAGATTCATGTGTCTTCTTAATAAATTTTAAGGGAAGACAGAGTAAATGGTGGTGCGACATAAAACTCGAATATGGGACTGGGGAGGCCCATAAGCAGTGGCCCAAACTCATGTTCTTTCATGCATGTTCTTTCTTTCTTTCTGGACGGTTGTAATATTATTGCAATAGTTTCCACTCGGGAAAAATACAAGTACATTACTTTTGCAAATCAGTAATGCTAAGAAATCACCACTGACATGCTTTTGGAAAGGCAAGAAAAAAAATCCAAACACACCATGCAGAAGTATTCAAAATCAAACAATGTAATGGAAACAAGCAAGCCACCACACCAAAAAGCATCAAGGGATGGGATGAAGCAGCGCACAACATAGAAGCATGCCAAGCTATCCCTCAAAATGGGCGCGCAAGATACCAACGCTCTACGGTTCAAATGAACGCTGTGCTGCCTCCCTGGGTGCAAGGGCTAGCCTGGTTATGCCAGTATGTGTGCATAGTGCCCATAGCACGGTGATGAACTCGCCGCCATGCGCGAGTGACTCCTTGTGGGCCTTCACGTGCAACTCGCCGCCCGACGGTGCAATGTACACCATGAGCTCCGTCCATAGGTCGGCCAGAAGCTCCCACACAAACTCACCCGTGTCATTTTCTTTGGCCTTCTCAATCAAAGCCTTCCCCAACTTGCCCCCCTTCTGCACCACCGTCACCGCATGCTGCTGTGATTCGCCAATCTCTATCAGCCTCTTGTACCTGGTTCCTCGCAGTGATAGGTGGTACCACCAACACCCACCAAGCTCCTTCTTCAACTCCTTCTTCATGTCCTTGTAAGCACGCTCTGTCCCATCCTTGTCTTCAGGGAGCAGCTCTGGGTAAAAGCCCACCAAGTAAGCGCAGTACTTGGACAGTGTCGTTGCCACCTTACGATGATGCCCCATCTCTTTCTCCTTCTGCGGATACGTCATCTCCAAGAGGCCAGTGGCAATGTGGCAGGTGAGGATGAACTCGGCGATGCTCTTGCTCTCACACACCGACGAGAGCAGGGGTTGGTATGCCCTGTGCTTGTTCAACTGCAGTGTTGACCAGCCACCATTGAGAGGGTCAGCATGGTCATCAATGTCATAGTCATCCATGTGAGCCACCACGTATTCCATGATGGACTTCTTTACTTCCCTGGGCACTGCCTTGGTAGGCATTGTGAAGGAGGAAAGCGACGACAGTGGGCAGAACCCTAGCACAGAGAACTGCTTGAAGCAGAGGTTAGGGTGGCTTAGCTTACTTCGCGCCCATAGGATGCGGCGCATGAGCCCGCTTACGATGCTACTCTCACGCCAGGGGCGCTTGGCAGTGTACTCACAGAGTAGCGACACAATGAGCCAGTTGGATAGGATGAAGACGAGGAACTCCCAGACTTCCTCGTAGATGAAGGTGAGTATGAGCAGAGTGGTGGTGCCTAGGTCGACACTGGCGAATAGCACCTCCGGTGAATGGGTGATGCTTTTCAGTAGGCATTTGACCAGTGTGGGTGGACCGGTATATATGATGTAGTTGTCACTCGTGATGCTATGGTAGGCATATAGCACGTTCCCATTGCCACAGGCAATGAAAGTCAAGAAGCAGAAGGCCCAAACTACAATTGGAAACAAGATGTAGTTGGCTAGGAAGAAGAAAGGGTTGGAGAACACGACCGGTAGAACGGAGTGGTAGAACTCGCAGATGAATTGGATCTCGTCGTTGAAAACTTGGAGCAGTGCAACCTCCGCATCTTGCTCCTCCTCATCCTTACGCACCTTCTCCTGGTACAAACCTTTGAAGATGAGGTCCCGACAATTGCGGGTCTCCTCGCTGGTGATGGGGATGTCCTCAAACCTACGGCGCAGCAGCTTGTAGAGAGCAAAGGAGAGGCAGAGCCTTCTGAGTCTTGGGTCTTTCTGGAGCAGACCGTCCTCCTCGCTGGCTGCGAGCTTCCAAATGTCACCAACCGTGACAATGGTGGAGCCAGTGCCGGCGGTGTCTGCAGTAGTTGTCTTCTTCAGCTCGACTTGGTAGCCATGGGGACCTGCTTCCTTCCCCAAGTTGTCTTCTCCCATCACGGTGTACTTGCACATCTTCAGCATCTCCGACCCCAGCTCCTGGACATTCCCGGCCTGCTCTTGCTGTTGTTGCATGATCTGGGCCATGTACGAGTTTAGCAGCTGGGCGTTCCTGCCATAGGCGAAGGAACGCTTGAAGAGCTCGTTGACGACGACCCGCTGCAGGAGCTTGGCGGCAGCAAGGACCCATAAGGTGCCGTAGATTGCCTTCTTGCCTGCGCTTTTGACGTTGTAGAAGACGAGGTAGCCCAGCCAAACGATGCGGGCAAAGCGATCGATGGTGCCTGAGTACACCTGCATGCCCACGTTGACCAGGATCACCTCCACCTTCTTGCGGAGGAGCTCCACAAGAAGCATCCACATGAGGATGGTCCTTGCTCGCAGCGACAGCTCCTCACCAAGCTGACCGTAACTGGAGCTATTAGTACTGCTATTAGCAGCAATGGTGGCACCTTCGTTCTTGGTCTCGGAAAAGAGGTAGGACATGACGGGGAGGAAGAGGGAAAGCGAGGTGGAGAGGAAGAGACGGACGCTGGGGTTGAGGATGGCGCTCACGTCGGAGAAGCGGCTGAAGAGGTTGAGGTTGAAGAAGAGCGCGGCAAGAATGAACATGAGAACAGAGGTGGCCACCATGGTGCCCTCATTTTTCTGGTTGGCGTACGTGGAAGTCAGGTTATACGCATAAGGGTAGACTGTGTTGTTGCAAAATGAATCTAAGCCTTTCATCTTCAGTCACACAAACCTACTAGAGCTGGCTACTGAATTCCCATGAATGGATTGAGTTGGCATAGCAAATATATACACAGACCATGAGGTATGAACGCGGAATTGCTTACCTGACCGGATAAATGTACACAAAGTTAAAGCACCGACAATGGCATGATCATTTCGTCAGTAAAACTTTTCTTTATGTTCTTTTACAAAGCTTAAATCAGAATCTCTCTAGCTTGAATTGCTTATATACCTGACCGGATAAATGTACACAAAGTTAAAGCACCGACAATGGCGTTATGATTTCATCAGTAAAGCTTTGCTTTATGTTCTTTTACAAAGCTTAAATCAGAATCTCTCTAGCTTGAATTGCTTACCTGACCGGACAAACATAACCATTTGAATGTAACACGAAGTTACAGCACCGACAATGGCATAATCATCTCCGTCATAAAACTTTGCTTTAGCTTCTTTTACAAAGATTAAATCAGAATCTTTCTACCTCGAATTGCTTACCTGGCCAGATAAACATAACCATTTGAACGTAACAATAAGTTACAGCACCGACAATGGCATGATCATTTTGTCAGTACCAACTTTTCTTTTTGTTCTTTCTGCGAAGCTTAAATCAGAATCTGTCCAGCTCGAAACCTTACCAGATAAGCGTAACACAAAGTTAAAGCACTGACAATGGCATGATAATTTTGTCAGTATCAATTTTGCTTTCTGTAGTTTCTGCAAAGCTCAAATCAGAATCTCTCTAGCTCCAATTGCTTACCTGACTGGATAAATGTAACACAAAGTTAAAGCACCAACATCATTTCATCAGTATCAACTTTTCTTTTTGTTATTTTTGCAAAGCTTAAATCAGAATCTCTCTAGCTTGAATTTGCCTTTAGTTCACTTTAGGGAAATTTGTAATGTAGACCTAGTGATAGAAAATGTGCTCCGAAATAATTGTTGTCCTTTGCATGCAATTGCGCGTCATCATTTGGTAGGGCTTTCGAAGCATATCTTCTTTCACATTTTGTTGTCTTTCCATGTATATACTTTCTATTTGCCAAAGATGGTCTTTGGAAATATTTGTTTAATATATATGGTGGAAGCTCCAAGGCATGTGCTCGGCTGGGGAGGATATTGCTAGTTCAGTACTAGTACATATGCACGGCTATATGATGATCGTTCTTACTTTTCCTTTCTGTCCATACACTTCCCTTTTCCAAAATCAGTAGACCATCTAAGACCGAATTATCCCCGTGAATCTGCATTAGTAGGATAGTACAAGTTATTATGGCATCTGTTTGATACACGCTTCTTAATTTATCGAACATGTTTTTTCCAGTGCGAGCACTTCTCTTTACCAGAAGAAATCAGGGACCAAATCTTGGGATATTTATAACCCTAGTCCAAAGTTCCTAGCCAAGTACACACGAATGTCTATTTCACCGAGCCTCCCTCCGAGACCGAAAATTCTAAACTCATGGGGTTTTACAGGGATCTTACGGGGCCTTTCCTAATTAATCTCCCCCCCCCCCCCCATTTTCAGTGGGGGTGGGGCCCTCACCTTATTTCTATCCAATGAAAACCTGCCAGCTAAACCACCCCGTGAATCCCGTAAAAAAATTATCCGTGCGTGTAGCATTGCTCCTCCGAGACAATTCCCAGATCTTTACGCCTTTCGTGTGGGTCGGAACTTACCCGACAAGGAATTTCGCTACCTTTCAGAATAAAAAAAAGTATCAAAATTATTTAGCCTATTCTCTCAAAAAAACAGTATAGGTAACTACTTGTCAGCTGATATAGCATGTGCACACATGTGTGTAGTCATTGAAATCTACTAGCCCCCACAATCATGGAAGATTTGTCATTTGGGACTTATTTTGTGCACTTTTCCTTTCCATTTACTTTTTCTTTAGCAAAGATGGTGAGGGGACCCACCTTTTAAGATACGATCCTGGCATGATAATTTCATCCATCCATCTTGATCTTTCTTTGATTAATATGCTTCTTCTACCTTTTCCATTCTAAGGCTTGGACCAAATCCCCAACATCTGTAGCTGTGATTTTCATGGGGAGATTGGCACGGTTGATCTAGCGATATAATAAACAAAATGGACCTAAGAGCACGATTTTCATCTGTATGAGATGGAATTCGCATTATAAGACAACGCCGAAGAGAAAACGGTCAGATGAGAGTACACCCGCATTGCTCTAGCTAGAATGGCATGTTTAAAGGTTTGGAAGGCTGATCGGTCAGCTAATTATTAATAGAAGATATCAAGTACAACGTCACGGGCCATCAAGAATGAAGTCGATTTATAGCACACAACACACACAAGAATTACAAGGTGATAGAGAGATGCTTCCGTGCAGATCCAGCTGCTATATATGGAGATCAGTCAGTAGGTACAGTTGGTATAGGGAGTCTGACTCTGGTTGATGAAGTTCACGGGGAAGCAGGACACCCTGATGGGGTACGGCCTTGTGCTGGCCAGCCCCACCTTGAACCACAGCTTGGCCATCACCACCACCGTGCAGTTGGGCCAGTGCCCCGCGCTGCCGCCGCTGCCCTCCGTCGGGTTGTCATACTGCGCCCACTGGGCGCGCCAGGGCACCTTGGTCACATTCCGTGGCGGCTGGACGTACTCCTGGAACTGGAACCCGCTCATGTTCACCTCGGCGGGATACCACTTAGTCGGGTCTATCCATATCACGGCGTCAACGTTGGTGTAGTGCGCCTGCATGCGCCGGCTGGTGTTGTTGGCTGAGAGGCTGAAGATGTAGAATTTTTGCTCCTTGTACTGACCGTCTAGCAGCCTCGCATCCTGGATGGAGAAGAGGACTTGCGGCGGCGCTAGGCTGATGATGATGACGGCCGCTATGGCGATGACCACCAGGGTTCCTGTGCTACCTGCGACTACAAGGTGCTTGCTGCTCCATTTGTTGAGAGGAGGAATACCAATTGCCATGGCTGGCAACTATGAGTAGTATCTAGTCTAGCTGGCCAGGCATGTCATCTGGAGTACATATATATAGAGGACCATTCCTGTTCCTATATGCGAGAGTCTGTCAGCTATTTCGTGCGTCTCCTGACTCTAAACGTCTAACTATGGTTAGTTATATATCTCGCGGAGGACCTGATCATTGACCGGCCACAACCCCCCCCCCCTCCCGCGGCCCCCGCGTCGACCGCTTCGGGCGACTCGGGCGGCGACTAGGGTTTCCCCGTCGGGCCGCCGCTCCCTCACCCTCCCTCCCTCGCCGCCACCTGAGAAAGCCGCCGGATCCGCTCGTGCGGCCGCCCGTGAAGGTGGCGGCGAGGCCTCGGTCGCTCCTTTCCTCGAGGAGGACCTCGGATCTGGGGCGGCGGCCCTTCTTGGCGAGGCGGCGGCGCCTTCTCGGCCAGCGTCGTCCGCGGGTGTGCTCTGGCCGGCGGCCTCGACCACGCGGGTGGTGAGACGACGGCGAGTGGCGGCGGCGGCGCGGAGGTCTTCCCCTCCTCGTCAGATCTGAAGGTGGCTCCTTTCCCCTGTCTTCCTCGTCCCCGCTGCTTCTCGCCTGCCTCCCTCCGAGCGCCTGTATGAAGTGGGTGGGTGACCGACTGACCGGTGGTCTGGTTTTGGGCCGCGGGAAACCACTGGCCGGCGTGGCCGGCCTGGCAGCAGCGACGTCCCCGACGCCGTCTCCTCCTTGGAGGTGCTGCAGAGGCCCTTTCCCTTTCCACCCCTGCTCCTCCTGCCGGGTGAAAGCCCAAAATCCGGCTTGGATTGGGCGGCGACGGCGCGCTGTGCGTCGTGTTCTTCCTTGGGGGCGCCGCCTGGGGAGAGTTGCGTTCAGGTGAGGGGTTCAGGTCGGAGCTTGGGTGGCTTGGGTGGTTCGGTGACGGCGGTGTCATGAGGTCCGGCATGGCTGTAGGCGTTCGGCTGCCTGGCAATGCTCCTCGGTGGCCTGTCGGTTCTCTTGATGCCCCTGCTGCCTTTCTTCAGTAGCTGCACCTGGTGGTTTTCCTGCAGCTCTCAGGCGTTCTAGGTTGTGGCGATGCGGCAATCGCGGAGTGCTCGAATGTTCAAGTGGTGATGTGATGTGGCTGCTCCAGGTCCCGAAGCTGACACGTCCCCTGCTCTAGGGTGAGCGTCTCTCAAGTCTGCCGGGTACGGCGCCTTGCGAGCCATGGCGAGAGGGAAGGGTCCCTCTGCGGCGTGAGAGACGGCGGATGTGTAGTGTCTTTCTACTTGGGCGTTGGTCGGGCTCACTTACCACACTCTGTTGCAGGCAGGTCCTCGTCGTGCTCGTGTGTGCCTCTATTAGACTTAGGATTTGTGGGAACTGGCTCAACCCTTTGGGGGTGGCCTATCACATATATTTATAATGATACATGATGTACATATTACACAGATGGACTACGTTACAAAGTCTAACACCCTCCCTCAATCTCAACTCACTCCTGATGCATCTAGGATGTTGAGATTGCGCCTACAGACCTCAAACATGGGAGAAGGTAGAGGCTTGGTGAAGATGTCAGCAAGTTGATCCTTTGAGGAGATAAACTTGATCTGTAGTAGCTTCTGTGCAACACGTTCCCTCACAAAATGATAGTCAATCTCAATGTGCTTGGTTCGTGCATGGAACACTGGATTTGTCGAAAGAAAAGTAGCACCGATGTTGTCACACCAGAGAACTGAAGGATGTGACTGAGAGATCCCCAGCTCTCGAAGCAAAGACTCAATCCAGATAAGCTCAGCAGTCGCATTGGCAACTGCTTTGTACTCAGCCTCTGTGCTACTGCGAGAAACAGTGGCTTGCTTGCGCGCACTCCAGGCGATCAAATTAGGCCCAAGAAACACAGCATGTCCCCCCGTGGATCGCCTGTCATCTGGACACCCAGCCCAATCAGCATCTGAGAATGCAGAAAGAACAGTAGAAGAACTAGGTCGCAGATGAAGACCATAGGAGACAGTAAGACGCACATAACGAAGAATGCGCTTCACTGCAGACCAATGCACATCCGTAGGAGCATGAAGGTACTGACACACCCGGTTAACCGCGAATGAAAGATCAGGTCGGGTGATAGTCAGATACTGCAAGCCACCAACAATACTCCGATATTCTGTAGCATCCTGAGAGGAAAGAGGAGTACCAACAGTGGCTGAGAGCTTATCCGTAGAGGACATGGGCGTAGACGAGGGCTTACACTTGAGCATACCAGCACGGCGCAAGAGATCAAGGGAGTACTTCTTCTGAGTGAGAGCCAAGCTGCCACGAGACTGATGTGCAACCTCAATGCCCAGAAAGAAGTGTAGCTGTCCCAAGTCCTTTACCGCAAAATCTGTGCCAAGAGCAGTCACAAGAGCATCGGCAGCCGTGACAGAAGAACTGACCAGAATGATATCATCCACGTATACAAGCAGATACACCGTCAAACTGGGGCGCTGAAATAAGAACAGCGAACTGTCAGCTGTGGACGGAACAAATCCATGAGTACGAAGGACCGAAGCAAGACGAGCATGCCAGGCGCGGGGTGCCTGTTTCAGTCCATAGAGCGCCTTCGTCAGGCGACAGAGATGATGAGGCTGATCTGGATCAACAAACCCGGGTGGCTGCCGCATATAAACCTCCTCTTCAAGCAACCCATGGAGAAAAGCATTCTGCACATCTAGTTGTCGAAGAGACCAACCACGAGAAACTGCAAGAGACAAAAGAAGCCGGATGGTAGTAGGTTTAACAACCGGGCTGAATGTGTCCTCATAGTCCAGACCTTGTCGCTGCTTAAATCCCCGAGCCACAAGCCGCGCCTTGTAGCGCTCAATAGACCCATCTGCATGTCGCTTGACTTTGAAAACCCACTTCGAGTCAATGACGTTGACACGAGGCGGAGGAGGAACCAACGTCCAAGTCCCGTTAGACAGAAGAGCGGCATACTCCTGCTCCATAGCTGCCCGCCAGTGAGGAATACTCATAGCAACCTCAAAGTGGCGTGGCTCATCAGTGGGATCTGCAACAGAATGAGCAAGACAGGCAGCCAAATATGTGACAGTACCATCATGACGCTGCTTGGGTTGCACAATACCGCTGCGGCTACGAGTGTGCGGGCGTCGCGGTGCAGCGATAACCGGAGCCGGTGGCGCCAACTCGGGAGAGGTCGACGGCAGATCAGGCGAAGAGAGCCCAGGCGAGTGTGTAGGCGAGGCGACAGCAGTCCCAGGCGACCCAGGCGAGTCCATGCATGGAGGCGGGGACGTAGACCGCTCGAGCCGCCCAGGGGAAGGTGGCGGGGTCGTGGGCCGCGCCTCAGCTGTCGGGGAGCGCCGCCCAGGAGAAGCCGGGGTCGTGGGCCGCGCCTCGGCTGTCGGGGAGCGCCGCCCAGGGGAAGGCGGGGTCGTGGGGGACCGGGCCTCGGGCGACAGCAGCCCAGTATCGGAGGCCAAGGCCGGTCCAGTGGCATGGACAGGCACAGCTGCAGTGGCGGGGTTGACGACAGTTGCATGTTCAAGCACTGTCCGGTCAACATGCGCGGCAGGAGGTGTATCCGGAAGGAGTTCCAAGCGAGCACCGCGTCCAACACCTGCACCATGGTTAGGCAACAACACAGGCGAATATGCAACATCTTCAAATTGGCCAAGCATAAGAGGAGATGAATGCATAGATGGTGGTGTGGAAGGTGGCTGTGGCATGGAGGAAAAGGGGAAGACGTTCTCATCAAAGACAACATCACGAGATATATATACACGATTTGTTGGCACATGAAGACACTTGTAGCCCTTATGAAGAGAACTATAACCTAGAAACACACATTTCTTAGATCGAAATTCAAGCTTTCTAGAGTTATATGGACGAAGGTGGGGCCAACAAGCACACCCGAAAACCTTGAAGAAGGTATAATCAGGAATCTCATGTAAAAGGAGCTCAATAGGGGTTTTCATATTAATGACACGCGTAGGAAGACGATTAATAAGAAAACATGCTGTAGCAAAGGCATCACTCCAAAAACGGAAAGGTACAGACGCATGAGCCAAGAGTGTGAGCCCGGTCTCAACTATATGTCGATGCTTGCGCTCAACAGCGCCGTTCTGCTGATGTGTATGAGGACATGACAAACGATGAGAGATCCCAAGCTTATTAAAGAAAGCATTGAGGTTGCGATATTCGCCCCCCCAATCAGACTGAACATGAATAATCTTATGCTTGAGGAGACGTTCTACATGCACTTGAAACTGAATGAATATATCAAACACATCGGACTTACGCTTAAGAAGGTAAAGCCAAGTAAAGCGACTATAAGCATCAATAAAGCTGACATAATAGTTGTGACCACTCACAGAAGTTTGAGCGGGACCCCACACATCAGAAAATACAAGTTCAAGAGGACTCGTTACTTGACGAGTAGAAGAAACAAACGGTAACTGATGACTTTTGCCTTGTTGACAGGCATCACACACAGACATCTCCTTATTACTAGACTCAATAGGCAGCTCATGACGATGAAGTATATGACGAACTATGGGAGTGGCAGGATGGCCAAGGCGAGAGTGCCACTGAGATGGTGACACACGCACACCACTGAAGACGCGCAGGGCGGATGGATCCTCCAAGCGGTATAAGCCATGGCTGAGACGACCACTAAGCAGAATTTCCCGGGTGGCTCGGTCCTTAACAAAAAGATCAAACGGGTGAAATTCACATAGGACATTGTTATCAAGAGTGAGTTGTGGAACAGATAACAAGTTAAGAGTCACCGAGGGGACCCGTAAAATATTACGAAGATGAAGCTGCCTAGATGGATGACTAGTTAAAAGAGATGCTTGACCAACGTGAGAGATGGGCATACCTACACCGTTGGCGGTGTGAACCTTGTCGGGACCATAATATGGCTCATGAGTGGACAGCTTAGCGAGCTCGTTCGTCATATGATTCGTGGCGCCAGTGTCCATATACCACGCAGGATCAACCGGATATGAGGGTGTATAGCCGGGGTCAGCACGTGTATCCTTGCCCTTGGCAGCAACATGAGCAGCAGGAGGGCCGAAGTCCGCCATGGCGAACTGACGCTCATTACCTTTTCCATCGTTGCCAATACCCAGAAAGCTCCGCTGAAACCTTTTGTGGCACCTGGAGGCAACATGCCGCTCACGCCCGCAAAGCTGGCAGCGTACGGGGCCTCCTCCTGAGGTCGGCGCTGGCGAGTTGGTGGCGCGGGCAGGCGGCGAAGGTGCAGGCGGGCGCTGGCCACGCGAGGCCCAGAAAGCCGCGGGCTGGTCGGCGATGGTGTGGACGGAGCGCCGAGCTTCGATGCGCTGCTCAGTGAAGAGCAGCCGGGAGAAGAGCTCGTGCAGCGGAAGTGGCGGCTTGGCGTTGTGGACGGCTTCGGCAAGGTTGTCATAGTCAGCATCAAGGCCCTTAATCACATAGCCGGCAAACTCCTCATCACTCAAGGGACGACCGATAGAGGTTAGTGTATCCGCCAAGACCTTGAGTTTGTTGAAGTAAGTTGTGGCCGAGGAGTCCAGTTTCTTGACATCATCAAGCTTGCTGCGAAGAGCCATTGCGTGGGCAGTGGAGGTCTGGGCAAACGCGTGTTCCAGAGTCGTCCATGCATCCAACGAGGAGGCAGCGAAGAGACACAGGCCAGCGACCCCGTCTCCAAGGGAACCCTGGATGGCGGAGAGGATCGCTTGATCCTGTTGCACCCACAAACGATGCGCCGGGTTGATGACCGGACCGTGGACGGTGTGAAGAACCTGCGGTGGGCACGGCAGAGAGCCATCGACATAGCCAAGGAGAGAGCGACTGCGGAGCAGCGGTAGAACCTTGGCGCGCCAAAACATATAATTGTCCGGCGTGAGACGAGTCGTGATGAGGTTGTCGAAGTGGAACGGTCCGGAGGGCAGGGCCGCGTCAGGGGCAGCTACTGCCGAGATCACCGGGGCTGGGGGTGTTAGACCCGCATGCTGGCCCCGGGGCTGAGCGTCGGAGCCCCCTGCGTGCTGATCGTCGGAGCTCCCCGAGGTCGCCTGCGTGAGGGCGAGTGTCGAGGACGAACCAGCGGTGGCCGCCGGTGGCACGAGCAGCGCGGCGGTGGAAGCCGCGACGGTCGAGGGCACGGGAGACGGCGGGATCTGGGCAGAGAACAGGGATCCCACCGCCGTGGTGCCGAAGAACTGCGGCGTCGACGGGGCACCGGCGTGGGCAGGGAGGTTCAGCAGGGCAGCCAGCGTGGCGGGGATGGTCCCGGAGCTGGCAGAGCTAGAAGCGGAAGCAGACATGGCAGCAGCGGCGGCGGCGGCGGCCTAGGGTTTAGGGCACGATGGCGGCGGCGGCGGCTGAGTCGGAGGTGGAGTAGGTCCTAGGGTTTAGGCTGATACCATATTAGACTTAGGATTTGTGGGAACTGGCTCAACCCTTTGGGGGTGGCCTATCACATATATTTATAATGATACATGATGTACATATTACACAGATGGACTACGTTACAAAGTCTAACAGCCTCATCCCTAGTTGGCCGTTTGGCTGTAGTCTTCGGCTAGGACAAGCTTCGAGCTTTGTTTTCCTGTTTTCTTTTTGTGCTTGTGCGCCCCGTTGAGTTGTAAGCCTCCTAGAGTGTCCCCTTGTATCGTTTGGTCGTGGGGGTTTATGTGTGTCTGTATTTCCTGGCCGGTTGATGGCTTTGTTAATTCAAAGCCGGGCTCTCCGCGAGCCTTCGTTCTAAAAAAAAGTTATATATCTCGCTGGATGGAAACATAGGGGAATTCAGAATTTCAGATCATATATACCTCATATAATCTTTTTGAGTGGAACTTCATCATTTTATGTTCTTATTAAGCAGAGGCAAGAAGCAATTAAATCCTCACTACTGGAATCGGGTCGTATGCCAGGTCGGCAAAGGCCTTGACGGCGTCGCCAACTTCCAAAGGGCTTTCAGAAGCGGTTATTCGTCAAAATAAAGGCACCCGACGGCCGGCAAATGGAAATAGCGACTGACATGTCCTACATGTTTGCCGAGTGTCCCCAAGAGACACACGGCTAACTTGGTGAATAGAAAAAAAAACAGTTCGCCATCGACTCGCCCTAGACAGCTTCAGTAGTGGTCGCGCCTCCTGTAAACATGACCTGGCCGCCGCATTGCGCCTCGCCACCCTGTCCAGGCCACAGTAGCATGAGGCTGGAGTTGGTGTGGGTAGGTCGGCGGCGAGGCAGGGCCTGCATGAGAGAATGGTGGAGACGTGGCCAATTGGCACATGGAAGGCGGCGGTAGTGGGGTTGGTGGGGGTCGCCATAGTCGTGAGGAGGTGGACGTAGTCTGCGTGTGGGAGGTGACCATAGCCCGCGACGGTAAGGGGGGTGGGGATTTCCTGTCAGCGCTTCCGTCGGGAGCTTGTGTGCTTGCTGACTGGTGGTCAATGTTCTGTCAATGCTTCCGTCGTGGTCGTCAGGCAAGTCGCGAGAAGAGGGCATGAATTGGGGAGAAGCGAGAGGGTATGCGCGCTATTGGATATGGGAGAAATCGACGGTCGAGATAGCGATCCCTGGGAGGGTTGAGCTAACCAATCAGAATGCAACAACTGCTCTGCCTTGCCAAACACATATGACTTTTGCCGAGTATTACAATCGGTAAACTTCTTCTTATATGACTTGTGAAAAAATGTAATCTATATCAAATACAATTTCTATCTTATATACCTCAATACATTTTTACAAGTAATATACTACCTCTAAGTTGTTTTTAGGAGTTTTCCTAATTATTGAATTGATTTAATATTATCTAAATTTTAAATGCCTAGAAATGCATTTATTACTTAAATATATAGCAAATGGATATGAAGAAAATGCCAATTTTTCCATATGTATGATGTAATGGTGTATGTTGAGTGTAAAAATGTTTCAAGGCCAACCGACAAAGTGACCTGACACTTTGCATGCAAACCCGATCTGATCCCTCTCGCAACCTAGATTCTTCCTCAGATATGGTCTGGCTTCTAAGCATTCGACGCGACAACTTCTGTGAAACATTCTCAAATTTTTATCACAGACTCAAGGGTTCATATCATGACATCATGTCAAGTTTCATATTTTTCTCTCTTTCCTTGATTTTTTTTTGGAATTAAATAATCACTAAGCTCAATGTTGATGCGTCATGGCCTCTTGGTGTTTGACACCCTCTTGTCTTTTGTGGTATAAGGGCTAAACATAGATTAAAGGCCATCAATAATATTTTTCAACCAAGTTTTGTTATTATTTAATGTATATGTAGTTCAAATCTAAATTATATCTGTGGTAAAGCTGCTGCCTTGTGACCATGAGGTCACGGGTTCAAGTCCTGGAAACAGCCTCTTACAGAAATGTAGGGAAAGACTGCGTACTATAGACCCAAAGTGGTCGGACCCTTCCCCGACCCTGCGCAAGCGGGAGCTACATGCACCGGGCTGCCCCTTATATGTAGTTCAAATCTAAATTATATCTGTTAAATACCTAGGAACACACTTAATGACTTAAATATAGCAAGCGGATGCACTTAATAACTTAAATATAAAAACGAACCCAGGAAAATGCAAAAATTAACATGTTACATGTAATGATGTATATCGAGTGTAGAAACATTTTCAATGCCGACATATGAAGCAACAGTCGCTTCGTTGCCAAACCTGGCTCGTTTATCTTTTGAAACCTAAATTCTTGCTTGGAGATGGGTCGATTTCTAAGCAGTCTACGTGACAACTTTTACAAAATATTCTCAAAATTTTACAACCGCTTCTACAGGTCATACATTACACCATGTCAAGTTCATGTGTTTATGGCTTTGTTTGAATTTTTCAGAATTAAATACCAGCTAAGCTCCATGTTGGTGCTCAAGTTTTGGCCCATGAAGTTTGGCACTCTTTTTTTCTTTTGTTGTATAAGCCTTAGAGTAAAGAGCTACCAATAATATTATTCAACCCATTTCCGATAATTATTTTATGTAACTATAGTTTTAAAAAATATATTCATTAAATGTTTAGAATGCATTTAATGACTTAAATTTAATGAATGGACCCGTGAAAAAGCCAAATTTTGACATGCAATTGTGTATGGTGACGTTGAATGTAATTGTTTTTCAAGGCCAACAGATGAAGTGGCCTGGGACTTCGCATGCAAACCTTGTGCGAGAAGAAAGAAGGAAAAGAAAAGAGAAGAAAGCAAAGCAAAGAAAACAAGAAAGGAAATAAACAAAGAATAAAGCAATTATAAAGACAATAAAGAAGGACCCTGATAAGTGCCACACGTGTGGCACGAACACATGGCAACTCCGATCGTTTTTATGGCAAGTTTAGTGACGCGAGGATTGCAACTTTAGTTGCCAAGCATGGCAACTTCTTTTCGGATGGCAAGTTTTAGTTTTATTTCTTGAGGTTTATTTTGGATGACAACTTTAGTTATAAAAAACGTTAGGACCGAAGTGCTTCGTGCCACACGTGTGGCACTTATCATTTGGGATAAAGAAAGAAAAGAGAAGAGAAGGAAAGGAAATAAAGAAAAGGTTTGCTGTGTGCTCTTTGTCGGGCACACGGCAAGGGTGACTGCACTGCTACCCTTCCATCAACCGCGAAACAGCGGACACATTTGTTGAGTGCATGTAAGTAGACACTCGGCATAGGTGACTATTTACCGAGTTCCCTGCTGTTGTTGAGTGTTTTCCGAGGCAAAGTGTTGTCTTTGCCGAGTGTTTGTGTTTTACTGAGTGTTTTCAGTATGCATTTTAGTTTAGGTGATTCTTTGCCATGTGCCCAACAAAATGCACTTACCAACCGTTGGTAACTCCGTACAAGTCGATTCCGGTAGTGCCTCCGTTGTCTAGCCTGTTGGACTAACCATCCTTGTCTTCGTTTTTTACGGGAAATATTTGGAGCATATTCTGCTGGTGCAGCTATTGTTGAATAAAGCATCCTTGTCGTATAAGTAGATTGAGCAAATCACCAGCTCCAAATTAATGACTATGTATACACGTACAGATTTATGTTCTACTATACGCAAACGCCTTACTGAAGATAAAGGGCATACATGGTTTTCTCAAATGCAAGACAGGTTGGTTGGACAAAGCAGAAAACAAAAAGACGAGTTGGGGGGAACCAGAATAATATCTGGTAGCATCATCCTTGCAGATGATGTAACACCGTCAAATACACTGTTTGGTGACCCCGCAAAAAAAAAAAACACTGTTTGGTGGCTTTCATATACACCGTCATGGTGGCTTTCCCTAAAGAAAAGAAAAGATAAAGAGTGTTCGGTGCAGGCCGGTTATCATGCATGCAATTGCTTTCCGGTCTATAATAATCACCTTTTGCTTTAGATTCTATAATAATCATTTCGCCAACATGTACTCTCCTGTATATGCTTCTTTCAGAAAGGACCAGGAACATGTGCTGGTGTCCATGCTTGGTTATTGTCAGTTACGCAGGTCTTTGTGCAAGGTTCGGTGGTATCGGTGACAGATATGAGAGCATCTCTAGAGTCGTCACATTAATCACCATTACGATGATTTTGGCCAAAAAAGACACTGTAAAAATCATCATAGTTTATGAAGCACCCTCTATATCTGACCTTCCAGTCATCATATATTGTGTTTCGGGGCTGTCTTTAGAGCATGCTCAAGACAGTTAAGTGCAATTTCGTGTGGCGGGAGAAAAAAATTAGGTGGCCCCCACCTCACATTTGATGGCAAGGAGGTTGGGGAAAAAAATGAATGTCTCATTAACAGTCTAAGCGTGTCTCATAATTATGGAGGCAACAAATATGACTCCTCTGGCAACAATGTGAGAACGGTTTGTCGATGCCTCTGGCCACAATAGACGATGACATATATTTATACAAAGACTATATGTGTAGCTTTTAAAAAAATGAAATAAAGGATTAATTAAGATTTCTTTCATTATGGTTGCATGAGTAAAAAGTATAAAATCACCACATTTGCAGCGTGATTAGCTGTTTGTCCCCATGTTGAATTGATCTTCTTCCTCCTCCTCATCCTCTCCGCCTCATTCCAAACGGGGCCTAAGCCGAAAGGAGTCAGGAATGGATAGTTGAGACTTGAGAGTAACATATACTCCCTCCCTTCCATTTTATAGGGCTCAATTCAAAAATATCACCAACCAAGTAGATGATGAGTAGTGGAATAATGTTTTGTAGTTTGCAAAAGTATTAAATTAATGCGCTTGTTTCCTAAAAAATTGTGTTTTCCAATGCATTATTTGAAATGCATGCTTGGGTGAACAATTTATGACCAAGAATTTTTACATGCATTGATGCGTTTTTTCTTAATGCTTTCATGTAGTGATTTAACGCGCCTTAAAATTTAAATATGTGATGATGAGCAATAAAATTAATTGAGGAGGTGTGGCGTAAAAGAGCGAGCACTTGGTGAAGGGTATAATAGCAAGTGGTGTGTGAGTACACTAGCTACTCTAGCTAGTACTCCGTCCACACTGCATCTGCATGCAGAAAGGAAGCGATAGATAGAGAAAAGAGTTAAGTATGGCGCGAGCAGGCCGCGACGGCGAGAACACAAGATTCCCGTTCCTAGCGACGGTGCGGTCATTGGTGACCATCGTGGTCACCGTGCTCGCCGTCTCCGTAGTGGTGATGGTCATCGTGGTCGTCCACCGCCCAGTGGACATGGGCTTCCAGAGCTACGGCTATGTGTTGACGGAGAAGCCGTGGTGGATACAGCATAGCAGCACCACGGCTTGGCCGGCGACGGCGGTGGACTACCTGATCGTCGTCAAGGCCCTGAACCCAAGCGGGCGCGGCGAGATCAATGGCAGCATCAACGTGGTCCGCATCCTGGACGTCCCCAACGCATCCTTCGCGGGGATGGTGGACCTCGGGTGGTTCAAGCCTGAGTCGGGCCCCTTCGACCTGCCGCCGCACAGCAAGCACAGATACAGGGACTGGAGGCACATCGACGATCAACCAACGCTGCAGTACCTCTACGACAAGGACGCCCACGAAGACGCCGGGTTCACCGTGATGGTGGTGGTGAACGCCACCTACAAGCCGGCGCATTCCAAGAAGAGCATCAACGCGGCCTATTGTTGCTGGCCGGTGACATTCATCCGGATCGACGCCACCAACACTCCGGCGGCCGACAACGTCGATTGCAAGACGGCCCAAGAGATGGGCGTCGAGGTTAAATGGGAGAAGCCGCCGCCAGCTACTGCTTGATCATCGGTTCCATTGTTGTATTGTATCAATCAACGACTTGACTAATCCTGTTTTAGTTTCCTGGTACGCCTACTGCATCATTTGCCTGCGCGTGTGCTCTACTTCAACTGAGTATTCTTACGGCTCCTAGTCTTGAATTATATTTCAACTACCATGTGTCATACCCATAATCCTTTTTCTTATTTGTTTGTACGGATGACCTTGTTAAGTGAAGGCATATATGGCTTTTGCTTTTGCTATTGCTTGTGCTTTTGATTTCCTGAAAAGAAGTGGTGCTTTTAGCATCATCGGAGGATGTGTGGAGGTTTGTCTCCGGCGGATCTAATGAGATTCGGTCGGCATTTGTCTTCAATAGATCCACGAGGAACCGATCTTCGTTCGTCTGTGTTCATGTATCTATAGGCTGGATCCTTCTGATCTACGCATCTCTTCATGAGCGGCGGTTGCTGTCCTGGTGCACTGGTCATATGGGGCCTTAACATAACGACATTCCTACTGCTTACTACAACAAAATTTACCCGGCTCCAATAAGGGAGGGGCGATGACGGCGGCGCGCCTTCGGCTTGCTCCAGTGTTTGTAGTCGTGGTTTGGTGGTCTACGGACCTGGATGTTTTTTTTTACCTTTTGGTGTTCTTTATACTACCTTGGCAGATGATGAATAGTTTGGAAGTTTTCCTCGTAAAATAAAAAGAAAAAAAGAAATGGTGACATCTGCAAACAATGTATTCTCTCCTTTTCTAGGCGCACCTAGTTTTGTTACGATAAAGAAAAATGACCGTCTATATTAATATATTCTCTTTTTGTTTTGAGATTTGCACGATAATGTATTCTCTCCTTTTCTCGTGAAATGGCTAAAAACCATACATTAAAGTTGATCAACCCTTACAACGTCATCCTTACAGAAATTAAAACACATTGGTCCTTGGGGAAATCGAAGCTAACTTCCTTCTACACTCACCGGCAGCACATCAAAACTCGGTGCCGCCTCTGGACCTCTGAAACACCATTGGAGCTAGAGAAGCATTGTTGATGCAACGACCGGGAAATCGCTGATTGGAGCTAGGGAAACATTGTTGATGCAACAGTTGGGACTTCCTGGATCGGAGCCAGAAGATGTAGACAATAATGATCTGAAAGAAGACGACAAAGAGGGCTGGACGACCACCCCAGATCTGGCCAGGCAGATCCGCGAATCCCTAACCTCACGAGCTCCCTGACAATGTTGAAGTTGGGCGAACATCGTTGATCAGAGAAGGAGCCACCTGCGTAGGAATGACCACCCTATCAAACAAAAACATTCAATCCGGGAAGGAGTTTCTTTCTAAATTATCCGGGGAAGAGCTGGAACAAACGATTCATGTCCGGCCTGAAGGAAATATGCCCTAGAGGCAATAGTACATTTGTTATTTTATATTTCCTTATTCATGATAAATGTTTATTATTCATGCTAGAATTGTATTAACCAGAAACTTGATACATGTGTGGATAAATAGATAAAATACCGTGTCCCTAGTATGCCTCTACTTGACTAGCTCGTTAATCAAAGATGGTTAAGTTTCCTAGCCATAGACATGTGTTGAAATTTGATGAACGGGATCACATCATTAGGAGAATGATGTGATGGACAAGACCCATACGTTTGCTTAGCATAATGATCGTTCAGTTTTACTGCTACTGCTTTCTTCATGTCAAATACATATTCCTCCGACTATGAGATTATGCAACTCCCGGATACCAGAGGAATGCCTTGTGTGCTATGAAACGTCACAATGTAACTGGGTGATTATAAATATTCTCTACAGGTATCTCCAAAGGTGTTTGCTGGGTTGGCATAGATCGAGATTAGGATTTGTCACTCCGAGTATCGGAGATGTATCTCTGGGCCCTCTCGGTAATGCACATCATAAGAAGCCTTTCAAGCAAAGTGACTAATGAGTTAGTTGCAGGATGATGCATTACGGAACAATTAAAGAGACTTGCCGGTAACGAGATTGAACTAGGTATGAAGATACCGACGATCGAATCTCGGGCAAGTAACATATCGATGACAAAGGGAATAACGTATATTGTCATAACGGTTCGACCAATAAAGATCTTCGTAGAATATGTGGGAGTCAATATAAGCATCCAGGTTCCGCTGTTGGTTATTGACCAGAGAGGTCTCCCGGTCATGTCTACATAGTTCTCGAACCCGTAGGGTCCGCATGCTTAACGTTCGATGACGAATTGTATTATATGAGTTATGTGATTTGGTGATCGAATGTTGTTCGGAGTCCCGGATGAGACCACGGACATGACGAGGAGTTTCGAGATGGTCGAGAGGTAAAGATTCATATATAGGACGATAGTATTCGGACATCGTAAGTGTTCCGGGGGTACGGGATACGTATCGGGTCACCGGAAGGGGTTCCGGGCAACCCCCGGCAAACTACATGGGCCTAATGGGTCAAGAGGGGGACAGACCAGCCCCTAAGTGGCTGGTGCGCCCCCATGTAGGTCAAATTGGGGGGAAAGGAAAGGAGGGAAGACAGAAGGAAGGGAAGGGATTTGGCCTCCCCCTTCCTTCCCTCCCCCTCCTCCTTCCACTAGTAGAAAAAGGGGCTTTTGTGTCCCGGTTGATAAGGCCCTTTAGTCCCGGTTTTTGAACCGGGACTAAAGGATCGTTACTAATGCCTCTCCCCTTTAGTCCCGGTTCTTACATGAACCGGGACTAAAGGCCGCGGCCACGTGGAGCTCCACCTTTAGTCCCGGTTGGTAACACCAACCGGGACTAAAGGAAATTTTATGATTTTTTTTGAATTTTTTCTAAAAAAAATTTATTTTTTTTTATTTTCAAATTTCTGAAGTATTTTAACCTCTAATCTCTAATCACCACCCCTCATCACTGCTCAATTTATCCTCTAATCTCTAATCACCCCTCATCATTCCAAATCATCTAACTTCCGGGTTCTATTCTCCCTCATTTCCAAGTTTGCACTTGTTGTTTTCCTGACAATAGTAAGATGTCAATCCTATTAACCCTCTGGAATTTTGCTTGAGCATGAAGTGACACATTTCACTGTTTGAGTTTGAAACTATTGTTTTAAAAAACAATAATTATTTAGTAACACTAATATTTCTTGAATAATTAGTTTGACCATTCTTTGACCACAGTTTGACCATAGTTTGACCAGATTTGACCAAAATTCAAAATAACTGAAATAATTAATTAGTAACACTAATATTCTATAATAATTAGTTTGACCATTGTTTGACCACAGTTTGAATTTTTTTCGATTTTTTCCACTCTAGATCTTAAAAGCCCCGTAACATTTTTTCTGTTAGGTTTTTGAGGATTTTGAAAATGTTTAACGGGATTCCCCTAGTTAAATTTGGATGTAACTTTTCGAGTAGATGATTTTTCATATAAAAAACTTTTTCATCTGAGTTAGTATGCAAAAGTTATGCCCATTTTTACAAATTCTCGAGAGATTTTTGCAAATAAAATCGAAATTCATATTTGCAATTTTCCCCAACAATTATACCACATATCACATGGGAAACTTATTTTTTTTTACATTTGCATCATTTTCTTTTATTTTTTTTAAAAACTGAAAAGGCGATCCGGGGGGTAGAGTTTGAAAATGGGACCTTTAGTACCGGTTCGTGCCATGAACTGGTACTAATGCCTCAAACACCATTAGTACCGGTTGGTGGCTCGAACCGGGACTAAAGGTCTAACCTTTAGTCCCGGTTGGTGCCACGAACCGGTACTAATGGGCATCGCACCCTTTAGTCCCGGTTCGTGGCACCAACCGGGACTAAAAGGTCCAGACAAACCGGGACAAATGGCCCACGTGGCCCCTGGGCTCACGAACCAGGACTAATGCCCCCATTAGTCCCGGTTCTGGACTGAACCGGGACTAATGGGCTAACCCGGCCTGGACCAAAGCCCTCTTTTCTACTAGTGTTCCTTCCCCCTCCGACACTTATGGAAGGGGGGGAGGCCGACTTGTGGGAGGCGCCCAAGTAGGATTACTCATACTTGGGGCGTCCCTTGCTGCCCCTCTCCCTCTCCTACCTATATATATGTCGGGGGGGCACCGCTAGAACACACATCATTGATTCCTAGCCGTGTGCGGCACCCTCCTCCACAATTTACGCCTCTGGTCATATTCACGTAGTGCTTACGCGAAGCCCTGCGCGGATCACTTCATCATCATCATCGTCACCGTGCCGTCGTGCTGACGCAACTCTCCCTCGACACTTTTCTGGATCAAGAGTTCGAGGGACGTCATCGAGCTGAAGGGGTGTAGAACTAGGAGGTGTCGTACGTTCGGTGCTTGATCGGTCAGAACGAGAAGAAGTTCAACTACATCATCTGCGTTAACAAACGCTTCCGCTTTCGGTCTACGAGGGTACGTGGACACACTCTCCCCCTCTCGTTGATATGAATCTCCTTGATAGATCTTGCGTGAGCGTAGGAATTTTTTTGAAATTGCATGCTACGTTTCGCAACAGTGGCATCCGAGCCAGGTCTATGCGTAAATGATATGCACAAGTAGAACACAAAGAGTTGTGGGCGGTGATCGTCATACTGCTTACCACCAATGTCTTATTTTGATTCAGCGGGATTGTTGGATGAAGCGGCCCGGACCAACCTTACATGACCACATTCATGAGACCGGTTCCAGCGACAACCATGTAACTAGTTTTGCATAAAGGTGGCTGGCGGGTGTCTGTTTCTCCAACTTTAGTTGAATGGAATTTGACTGCGTTCGGTCCTTGTTGAAGGTTAAAACAGCAAACTTGATAAATCACCGTTGTGGTTTTGTGCCGTAGGTAAGAACAATTCTTGCTAGAAGCCCATAGCAGCCACGTAAAGCTTGCAACAACAAAGTAGAGGGCGTCTAACTTGTTTTTGCAGGGCATGTTGTGATGTGATATGGTCAAGACATGATGTGATATACGTTGTTGTATGAGATGATCATGTTTAGTAAAAGTTATCGGCAACTGGCAGGAGCCTTATGGTTGTCGCTTTATTATATGAAATGCAAACGCATGTAATTGTTTTGCTTTATCACTAAGCGGTAGTGATAGTTGTAGAAGCAATAGTTGGCGAGACGACCACGACGCTACGATGGAGATCAAGGTGTCGAGCCGGTGACGATGGAGATCATGACCTTGCTTTGGAGATGGAGATCAAAAGCACAAGATTATGATGGCCATATCATGTCACATAATTTGATGGCATGTGATGTTTATCTTTATGCATCTTATTTTGCTTAGTATGACGGTAGCATTATAAGATGATATCTTAACTAAATTTCATGGTATGAGTGTTCTCCCCGAGTATGCACCGTTGCGAAAGTTCTTCGTGCTGAGACACCACGTGGTGATCGGGTGTGATAGGCTCTACGTTCACATACAATGGGTGCAAGCCAGTTTTGCACATGCGGAATACTTGGGTTAAACTTGACGAGCCTAGCATGTACAGACATGGCCTACGAACACTGCAGACTGAAAGGTCGAACGTGAATCATATAGTAAATATGATCAACATAGAGATGTTCACCATTGATGACTACTCCATCTCACGTGATGATCGGACATGGTTTAGTTGATTTGGATCACGTATCATTTAGATGACTTGAGGGATGTCTATCTAAGTGGGAGTTCTTAAGTAATATGATTAACTGAACTTAATTTATTATGAACTTAGTCCTGATAGTTTTTGCATATCTATGTTGTAGATCAATGGCCCGTGCTACTGTTCCCTTGAATTTTAACACGTTCCTAGAGAAAGCTAAGTTGAAAGATGATGGTAGCAACTACACGGACTGGGTCCGTAACTTGAGGATTATCCTCATTGCTGCAAAGAAGAATTGTGTCCTTCATGCACCACTAGGTGAAAGGCCTACTGCAGGAGCAGATGTTGACGTTATGAACGTCTGGCAAGCTGGATCTGATGACTACTCGATAGTGTGCCATGCTTTACGCTTAGAATCGGGACTTCAAAGATGTTTTGAACGTCATGGACCATATGAGATGTTCCAGGAGTTGAAGTTAATATTTCAAGCAAATACCCGAGTTGAGAGATATGAAGTCTCCAACAAGTTCTATAGCTGCAAGATGGAGGAGAATATTTCCTGTCAGTGAACACATACTCGGAATGTCTGGATATCATAATCACTTGACTCAGCTGGGAGTTAATCTTCCAGATGATTGTGTCATTGACAGAGTTCTTCAATCACTGCCACCAAGCTACAAAGGCTTCGTGATGAACTATAATATGCAAGGGATGGAAAATACTATTCCCGAGCTCTTCGCAATGCTGAAAGTTGCGGAGGTAGAAATCAAGAAGGAACATCATGTGTTGATGGTTAACAAGACCACTAGTTTCAAGAAAAAGGGCAAGGGAAAGAAGGGGAACCTCAAGAAGAATGGCAAGCAAGTTGCCACTCCCGGGAAGAAACCCAAAGATGGACCCAAGCTTGAACCTGAGTGCTTGTACAACAAAGTGACTGGTCACTGGAAGCGGAACTGCCCCGAGTATTTGGTGGATAAGAAGGATGGCAAAGTGAACAAAGATATATTTGATATACATGTTGTTGATGTGTACCTTACTAATTCTCGTAGTAGTGCCTGGGTATTTGATACCGGTTCGGTTCCTCATATTTGTAACTCGAAACAGGCACTACAGATTAAATGAAGATTGGCTAAGGACAAGGCGACGATGCGCGTTGGGAATGGTTCCAAGGTCGATGTGATCGCCGTCGGCACGCTACCTCTACATCTACCTTCGGGATTAGTTTTAGACCTGGATAATTGTTATTTGGTGCTAACGTTGAGCATGAACATTATATCTGGATCTTGTTTAGTGCGAGACGGTTCTTCATTTAAATCGGAGAATAATGGTTGTTCCATTTATATGAGTAATATCTTTTATGGTCATGCACCCTTGAAGAGTGGTCTATTTTTGTTGAATCTCGATCGTGTGATACACATATTCATAATATTGACGCCAAAGATGCAAAGTTGATAACGATAGTGTAACATATTTGTGACACTACTGTTTAGGTCATATTGGCGTAAAGTGCATGAAGAAACTCCATGCGGATAGACTTTTGGAATCACTTGATTATGAATCATTTGATACTTGCGAACCATGCCTCATGGGCAAGATGACTAAAATTCCATTCTCCGGAACAATGGAACGAGCTAATGACTTATTGGAAATAATACATACCGATGTATGCGGTCCGATGAGTGCTGAGGCACGTGGCGGGTACCGTTGTTTTCTGACCTTCACAGATGATTTGTGCAGATATGGGTATATCTACTTAATGAAACACAAGTCTGAAACATTTGAAAAGTTTAAAGAATTTTAGAGTGAAGTAGAGAATCATCGTAACAAGAAAATAAAGTTTCTATGATCTGATCATGGAGGTGAATATTTGAGTTACGAGTTTGGCCTTCATTTAAAACAATGTGGAATAGTTTCACAACTCACGCCACCTGGAACACCACAACGTAATGGTGTGTCCGAACATCGTAACCATACTTTATTAGATATTGTACGATCTATGATGTCTCTTATCGATTTACCACTATCATTTTGTGGTTATGCATTAGAAACAGCTGCATTCACGTTAAATAGGGCACCGTCAAAATCCATTGGACGACACTGTATGAACTATGGTTTGGCAATGAACCTAAGCTGTCATTTCTTAAAATTTGTGGATGTGATGCTTATGTCAAAAGGCTTCAGCCTGAGTAGCTCGAACCCAAATCGGAGAAGTGTGTCTTCATAGGATACCCTAAGGAAACAATTGGGTACACCTTCTACCACAGATCCGAAGGTAAGATCTTTGTTGCCAAGAATGGAACCTTTCTATAGAAGGAGTTTCTCTCGAAAGAAGTGAGTGGGAGGAAAGTAGAACTTGATGAGGTAATTGTACCTTCTCTCAGTTTGGAAAGTAGCTCATCCGAGAAATCCGTTCCCATGATGCCTACACCAATTAGAGAGGAAGCTAATGATGATGATCATGAAACTTCTGATCAAGTTACTACAGAACCTCGCAGGTCAACCAGAGCATTTTATCCGCACGAGAGTGGTACGGCAATCCTGTTCTGGAAGTCATGTTACTTGACCATGACGAACCTATGAACTATGAAGAAGCTATGAGGAGCCCAGATTTCGATAAATGGCTTGAGGCCATGAAATCTGAGATAGGATCCATATATGAAACCAAAGTATGGACTTTAG
Source organism: Aegilops speltoides (assembly GCA_021437245.1). Lineage (NCBI taxonomy): Eukaryota > Viridiplantae > Streptophyta > Magnoliopsida > Poales > Poaceae > Aegilops > Aegilops speltoides. Next base: position 489,539,861 of record CM038144.1, read on the forward strand.
TGGATTTGCCCGATGATCGGTGACCCATAGAGAATAAATGGATCTTCAAGAAGAAGACTGACACTGATGGTAACGTTACTGTCTATAAAGCTTGACTTGTTGCAAAAAGGTTTTCGACAAGTTCAAGGAGTTGACTACGATGAGACTTTCTCACCCGCAGCGATGCTTAAGTCTGTCCGAATCATGTTACCAATTGCCGCATTTTATGATTATAAAATCTGGCAAATGGACGTCAAAACTACATTCCTTAATGAATTTCTTAAAAAAGAGTTGTATATGATGCAACCAGAAGGTTTTGTCGATCCTAAAGGTGCTGACAAAGTGTGCAAGCTCCAACGATCCATTTATGGACTGATGCAAGCATCTCGGAGTTGGAATATACGCTTTGATGAGGTGATCAAAGCATATGGTTTTATACAGCCTTTTGGAGAAGCCTGTATTTACAAGAAAGTGAGTGGGAGCTCTATAACGTTTCTAATATTATATGTGGATGACATATTGTTGATTGGAAATGATATAGAATTTCTGGATAGCATAAAAGGATACTTGAATAAAAGGTTTTCAATGAAAGACCTCGGTGAAGCTACTTATATATTGGGCATCAAGACCTATAGAGATAGATCAAGACGCTTAATAGGACTTTCACAAAGCACATAACTTGATAAAGTTTTGAAGAAGTTCAAAATGGATCAGTCAAAGAAAGGGTTCTTGCCTGTGTTACAAGGTGTGAAGTTGAGTCAGACTCAATGCCTGACCACTGCAGAAGATAGAGAGAAAATGAAAGTCATTCCCGATGCCTCAGCCATAGGTTCTATCATGTATTCTATGCTGTGTACTAGACCTGATGTGTGCCTTACTAAATGTTTAGCAGGGAGGTACCAAAGTAATCCAGGAGTGGATCACTGGACAGCATTCAAGAACATCCTTAAGTACCTGAAAAGGACTAAGGATATGTTTCTCGTTTATGAGGTGACAAAGAGCTCATCGTAAATGGTTGCGTCGATGCTAGCTTTGAAATTGATCTGGATGACTCTAAGTCACAAACCGGATACTTAATTTTTATTGAATGTTGGAGCTGTCAATTGGTGCAGTTCCAAGCCGAGCGTCGTGGCGAGATCTATGTGTGAAGCGGAGTACATAGCTACTTCAAAAGCGGCAAATGAAGGAGTCTGGATGAAGTAGTTCATATCCGATCTAGGTGTAATACCTAGTGCAACGGGTCCAATGAAAATCTTTTGTGAAAATACTAGAGCAATTGCCTTGGCGAAGGCATCTAGATTTCACAAAAAGACCAAACACATCAAGAGATGCTTCAACTCCATCCATGATATAGTCAAGGAGGGAGACATAGAGATTTGCAAAATACGTATGGATCTGAATGTGGCAGACCTATTGACTAAGCCTCTTTTGTCGTGGTTCTAAGCCTGGCAGTAGAATAGGGGGTAGGTATGGAGAGGCAAGATCCTAGCTATGGAGCAGTTGTATACGCAAGGGATTTACGAGTTCAGGCCCTTCTCGTAGGAAGTAACAGCCCTACGTCTCGGAGCCCGGAGGCGGTCGACTGGATTATATGCGTATGAGTTACAGGGGTGCAAACCCTTTACACTGAGGAGGGGGGTGGCTTATATTGAGTCTGCCAGACACCTCCGGCCCTCAGTTATGCAGGGTTTAAAGTACATAAAGGCCTGGCATTACTGGTAACGCCCTACATAAAGTGCTATCATGGCCATAAAGACTACTTAATAACAGACCGTTTGGGTGCAGAGTGACCCTAGATCTCCTGGTGGTCGAGTGAGTGGCTTCATGGTCGAGTGTCTTCGTGTCCGTCGACCGAAAGGTAGTTTCTTCTATAGATGTCCTTGGGAAGGGTACCTTTTATAGGTCCATGACCCTACCCTAAGTACATGGATTCATCATCTTTCACGAGCATAAACTGATCAGCACCAAGACTCCATGGGTGTTAGAATCATTACTATGTAATCTAGATTATTGACTCTAGTGGAAGTGGGAGACTGAAGGAAATATGCCCTAGAGGCAATAATAAAGTTGTTATTTTATATTTCCTTATTCATGATAACACTACTAGGGAAAACCTTATCAGTAGCGCATGTTTAAAGCCTATCAGTAGCACGGACATCCACATGAAACTAATCCACGGTTCTTTCACCCAATGATATAATAAATATCATCATCATATCATTAACAACTTATCATCATAATACATCATTGTCATATAACACCTCCTCATGATCATCATTTTCATCAATGAGACATCACATACAAGTTGGTCACTAGACATAATCACAACTACTCATCATCATCAACTCTCATAAACATATTGTACCTCATAGGACCTACTACATTCTCTTAGGAACTACTATATTATCTTGGGTAAAATAGCATAAAACAAGATAGCCCCTGACTCTCCATTATGGAGATTGGAGATTATCCTGTCTCCAGTTCTTGCCTTTCACGCAATGTTGCTTCCAAGAACCTCCTTACGAATGTCCATACATTTCTTCCATTCTTTGATTATCATGTGTTCACCATTTTTAGAAATCCGGTATGCACAGGTGAGATTCGTAGGACGACCTGGCTGTATGTTCAAAACATCCAGGCGACCATTCTGATACATCAAATGAGGCACACAATCTATCGAGATTTTCTGTTGAAAAACATAGTAATAATTTCGTAGTTAGCAATGTAGTTCAGTTTTAGAAGTATGCAAAAGATGCATGGATGTGCATAATAGTAAAAAATCTACCAAGAAATCTCCATGGAAGTTATCGTTGTTCAACACGTGCACTAGTGGCACGTATTCACCATAATTTGGAGGAGTTCGATAAAAGGCATTGTAATTCTCAATGTCAGTACAATATGCGACCAGATGATTTTTCTCTTGATAAGTTAACTCTGAGCCATCGGTGTAGTTGGTTCTGTCTACCATCTTCCGCACACTCTTTGAAGCATGAAAATAAGCTATCAATGTAAATAAGCTGTCAACTATTTTGAAATAAACAATATAAATTACTTAATAACTATGTTTGAGGAACTCACATAGCGGTAGATTGGAAGCGTATCAACAAGAACCCAAATGTCCAAATTATCTTGGTCGATGTCAGGATCACCAAGATCCATGGTGACAAACATACCCTCTTGAAAATCATACATCTTGCAAAGTGCTTCCAAACCTGGGAAACCAAAATTGGATACGCTCTCAGAGTTGTATAGATTTACCTCAAAATCCATACCATGATGGGTCCTTAGGTTAATTTTCTTTGTTTCATTCCTCTCATGATGTTCAAAACCCATCCTCTCCAAGACATAGCGTCTTGCATGGCATGGGATAAGCTAGTCGAATTGTAAAAGACGAAAATTACACATTGAAGTAGTAGAAGTCGAGCTTAATTACGAAAAAAACACTTAGCATCGTAGCGTACCGTTTCACAATCTAAGGCCTCCTCAAGCTTAATGCTGAAGCGCCAATCGTCGTCCAGGTGAGGCCTGTCAAAGAAACCCCGGTTGTCGCCGCACCAGGAGCACTCCCCGGGACCTTCTTCGTCCGACGACATTTCCTATGTTCATAATTCAAAGATTAAACTTGTACAATTAAATATATGTACTACAAAAACTAAATTAGATCATTATTATTCATCGCGGGTTGACTATGGGTCCGTCGAGTCTTTTCTTGAAAACTCTCACCTCACGTGGTGTATATATTCGACCGTCGGTGATGGTAGCTCCTCCTTTCGTTCCCGAGTGCATTACACCAAATTGTCTAGCACATGGGAACGAAGGAGAAGCTACCCCCACGACAACGGTCGGGATTCTTCGTCCTCTCATATATGGTGGATACTCTCCCTCAGTGATTCCTCTCTGACATTTGCGACTGTAGGTGATGGTCGTTACTCCTCCTTCCCCTAGTGCATAACAAAGGTCTAGCACCCGGAGAAGAAGGAGAAACGACCCCCATGACAATAGTCGGGATTCTTCGGCCTCGATAGTCTTAAGGTCAAACCGAAATATCGTTTAATTATCTTTCTAGAAAATCCAGGTCATTCGATATTTCCTACATATTCTAGCAAAAGTCATGCCAAAATTCACGGAAAATTTCGGCGTGACCTTTGCTAAAACAGGACATATCGAGCACCTGAAATTTGCCGGAACGGAAATTAATCAACACTCCGGCAAAACATAGGCCACTCGGAGGTGTAACCTGCAAACATGACCGGCCACTTGGGCAACCACATATCCTATTTGAGCAACACAAGATATACATGTTTTTATCTACATCATATCTTATAGGACTAATATTGACATGGAGATTTGGCTGGTCTCACCTCGAGATCGGAGGGGGTCGGCGACGGGGACGACGGCGGGGATGATGGAGGGGCTCCTTGATTTCTGCAAAAACAAAAACCTTATAAGTTATCACTAATACATCCTGAATAGTATCATACATATAACATCACTAATATAACTAAAACCCTAGCGAACGACGGGTATCGACGACGAGGATGCGGGATAGGCATCATCGACGTTGATCGACGTCGATGCGGGAATAATTGCTTAAACTAAAAAAATAACAACAAATGTGACATGTTCAACTAGTTCTATTAATTCAACTAGTTCTTACTAAAAATAAACTTACTATAAATAGAAATAAACTAGTTCTTTCTAAAAATAAACTAGTTCAACTAGTTATATTAATTTTCTTACTAAAAATACATTAGTTCTATTAGTTCAACTAGTTCTTACTAAAACCAAACTAGTTCAACTAGTTTATTAATTTACTTACTAATTATTTTAAACACTTACTAAAAACAGTAAAAAAACTACATTATACAATAGTAAAAAACAGAAAAAAAGAGATGGAGGGAGGAGGAAGAAGGAGAGAGGAGGGGGGGAGGAGGCCGGTGGGATCGGAGCAGGGAGGGGGCGGGGGACAAGGCGGAGGGGGTGGCCGGAGGAGGAGGAGGGAGGGGCGGGGTGGAGGGAGGCGGTTGGAGGGGAGGAGGAGGGTGGGGGTGGAGGGTAGGGGCGGCGGAGAAGGAGGAGGAGGGGGCGGCCAGAGGAGGAGGAGGGAGGGGCGGCCGGAGAAGGAGGAGGGAGGGGCGGTGGAAGGAGGGCGGCCGGAGGAGGAGGGGGAGGAGGGAGTACCTCGGCGAGGAGGAGCACGACGGCGGCAAAGAACGGGTTCGGCACGGGCGAGAGCGAGTGAGAGGGAGAGAGTGAGTGAGAGGGTACCGGTGCAGTGAACCGCTCTAGGATAAGGTAAGTAAGTAGTAGCGCGTTTCAGAGAAATGCGCCATCGCTAAGGACGTAGTGAGAGCGCTGGTCGGGCATACGCGCTACTGCTAAGTGGGGCTAGCCATCTGCGCCCAGTACAAGTATAGCAGCAGCGTTCTTTAGCAGAACGCGCTACTTCTAAAGTAGTAGCAGTAGAGCGATTTATTTAAACTCACTACTACTAAGTAGCAGTAGCGCCCTGTTTTGTCCAGCGCTACTGCTAAGATGATGTGTATAAGGTTTTCCCTAGTAGTGCAAATGTTTATTATTCATACTAGAATTGTATTAACCGGAAACTTGATACATGTGTGGATACATAGAAAAAATACCATGTCCCTAGTATGCCTCTACTTGACTAGCTCGTAATCAAAGATGGTTAAGTTTCCTAGCCATAGACATGTGTTGTCATATGATGAACGGGATCCCATCATTAGGGGAATGATGTGATGGACAAGACCCATCCGTTACCTTAGCATAATGATCGTTCAGTTTTATTGCTACTGCTTCCTTCATGTCAAATACATATTCCTCCGACTATGAGATTATGCAACTCCCGGATATCGGAGAATGCCTTCTGTGCTATAAAACATCACAACGTAACTGGGTTATTATAAAGATGCTCTACAGGTATCTCCGAAGTTGTTTGTTGGGTTGGGTTGACATAGATCGAGATTAGGATTTGTCACTCCGAGTATCGGAGAGGTATCTCTGGGCCCTCTCGGTAATGCACATCATAAGAAGCCTTGCAAGCAAAGTGACTAATGAGTTAGTTGCAGGACGATGCATTACGGAACGAGTAAAGAGACTTGCCGATAGTGAGATTGAACTAGGTATGAAGGTACTGACGATCGAATCTCGGGCAAGTAACATACCGATGACAAAGAGAATAATGTATATTGTCATAAAGGTTCGACCGATAAATATCTTCGTAGAATATGTGGGAGCCAATATGAACATCCAGCTTCTACTGTTGGTTATTGACCGGAGAGGTGTCCCGGTCATGTCTACATAGTTCTCGAACCCATAGGGTCCACACACTTAACGTTTGATGACAATTTGTATTATACTCCCTCCGTTCCTTTATATAAGGTGTATTTGTTTTTTGATAAAATTCCAGAATGTAAGGTGCATTTCTTCTAATTCCTCATAATTCCCTTGTTAGCCCTCCAGAAAAAGGGAAAGTATCTCTCTCCTGATTGTCTGTACCTCTCCATGTAGAAAAAGGAAAGTATCTCCCCGTTGATTGCATGTATCTCTTACTTTCCTGGACTAACTGATTTACTTACCACTAACCAACAAATTTGCCAAGGGTAATTTCTTCATAACATGTCTATAATGATGTGCCTTGGTCACTGTGCCAAAAATAATACACCTTACATAAAGGAATGGAGGGAGTATGAATTATGTGATTTGGTGACCGGATGCTTTTAGGAGTCCCGGATGAGATCACGGACATGACGAGGAGTCTCGAAATGGTGGAGAGGTAAAGATTCATATATAGGACGATAGTATTCGGACATTGGAAGTGTTCCGGGGCTACACGATACGTATGCATGGGGTCACCAGAAGGGGTTCCGGGCAACCCCCGGCAAACTACATGGGCCTAATGGGCCAAGAGGAGGACAGACCAGCCCCTAAGGGGCTGGTGCGCCCCCATGTAGGCCGAATTGGGGGGTAGGAAAGGGCGGAAGAGAGAAGGAAGGGGAGGGATTCGGCCTCCCCCTTCCTTCCATCCCCCTCCTCCTTCCTTCCCCCTCCGACACTTATGGAAGGGGGGAGGACAACTTGCGGGAGGCGCCCAAGTAGGATTACTCCTACTCGGGGTGCCCCTTGCTACCCCTCTCCCTCTCCCACCTATATATATGTGGGGGTGGGGGCACCGCTAGAACACACATCATTGATTTCCTAGCCGTGTGCGGCGCCCCCTCCACAGTTTATGCCTCCGGTTATATTCATGTAGTTCTTAGGCGAAGCCCTGCGCGGAGAACATCACCATCACCATCACCAGCCGTCGTGCTGACACAACTCTCCGTCGACACTTTACTGGATCTAGAGTTCGAAGGACGTCATCGAGCTGAACGCGTGCAGAACTCGGAGGTGTCGTACGTTCGGTGCTTGATCGGTCGGAACGAGAAGAAGTTCGACTAAATCAACCGCGTTAACAAACGCTTCCTCTTTCGGTCTACGAGGGTACATGGACAGACTCTCCCCCTCTCATTGTTATGCATCTCCTAGATAGATTTTGCGTGAGCATAGGATTTTTTTTTTTGAAATTGCATGCTACGTTTCACAACACGGCCCAGCACCCCTCCCCCATGCAAACCGTTCCTTCCTCCGGGACAAAACAACCTCCAATAAAGGCCAAAAAGGACTACTTTTCCTGTGATGCCTCTATCAAGACAAAAAAAATGGTGTTTGGACCTAATTTTAATAAGTAAACAAAATCTAATAAAATTGCCATGACGTACTAGGGGAAATTTGCCATTTTCTGAACCATAAATATGCCAAGGCATAAAGAGAAATAATGGAAAATGGATTTTTGGCCAGGTGACTATATTACACCTATTTAATAAAAAATCCATGATTTTCAATAACAAATGGAAATTTCCAACTTTTTGACCATTCGAGTAGAACAAACTATTTTGCCATTTGCCATGATGAATTTTTTTGACAAATGGCAAATTTTACAACATTTTTTTGCTTAAAAAAGCATGGCGGAATGAGAATTTATCATGACATATTCATATAAAAATTGCCATGGTATTTCAACTAAATTTCCATGTGTTGTATGAGAAATCTCCATGTATGTAAAAGAACACAAATTATGAAGAAAACTACCATGGCAAATGCATATTAATATTTGCCATGCTTTTTATATTAAAATTGTCATGCTTTTTCTGGAAATTGCCATGAAAAAATAGAATATACAGTACAAACACAACTATGAACAAAAAATTGCCAGGGTAGATTAATATTAAAATTGCCAGGTTTTTAATTGAAATTTCCATTTTTTTTGTATGAGAATTGTTGTGTATGTAAAATAACACAAAATATGAACAAAATTACATTGGCAGATACATATAAAAAATTTCCATGTTGTTTTAATTACAATTATCATACTTTTTATAAGAAAACCAGATAACGCCCTGCGAGTTGTTGTGGGAATTTTTAGCAATAAACTTATCTGAAATAGAATTGGAATATATGAGAATAGTGCCACGCCACATTCAACCTAGAGGTAAATGGAGCGTGTATGCGTCTTATTTTATCTTGTGACATTCAAGTTCAATTATGTTTTCTTGAAAATTAAAAATAAAAATTAATGATGTTGAGAGCTTTCATGTTCTTTGATGATGTGGAGGGCTTGCATGCAGTGGAAATTGAAATTTTGAATGGTTGCATGAGTGTTTGATGGAAACGTTGATTGACCGCATGCGCTAGATGATGAGGATGGTTTGCATGTGCACTCAAATGGGAGGTCGTATGTGTGGGACATATGTGATGAGGTGGATTGGTTGCATGTTAAGATAAATAAGATAGTGAGGATGAACCTCTTAGGTATATAGGATTGCAAAATGTATGTATTCATATAGTAAGAAATGCCATGACCCATAAGCTACATTTGGCATGCTCCATGGACATAAGTTGCCATGGTCACGTAAAAAAAGAAATATTTTGCCAACATATATTTGTGCGCATCATCCAAAAGTCCAGACAGGGACGGAGCGAGCTCCATTCTTAAGCTCTTACAGACCAGTGAGGACAGGCCGAGCCAAACGAAATATAGGGTGCAAAGAAGCCTAGATTCGAACTTGTGTTTTCATAGGTGTAATTAAAGACTACAAACACCACAAATTGTACTTCTTTGACGATACAAATTTAATTCCAAAATTAGTTATGTAAAAAAAATGATACTCCAGTGTATAACCAACAAATTCCAAATCCAATTTTCATATCGATCAAATCATTCATATTGGGGGGGGGGGGGATTTGAAGCCGAGGTTAATTATAAGTGGGCATACCTTAGAGAGGATGTCGTGCACAGTCAGCCCTATTGTCACTCATGGCGGTGTTGGTGCTTCCCCTAATCCCCTTTACGATGGCTGATGGCAGTGATCAATTTGGGATTCATAAGGATGAGGACTAACCATGCACCGATGCAACCATGATGGATCCTAATTAGGCTCCTTCTGATCTTCTCTTACAGGCTGAAGGAAATGTTCCCTGGCGGCGGTTGGCGGAGACTCGGACGGGGTAGGGAGATCGCATGGTGCGTTTTAGTGGCAGCGAAAAAACCCGCATTGATGGCAAAAACCAATAAATGAGCGACTGCGTTCATGGCTTCGCGTGGGAGCTATATCTCGGATTAAGCGAGACAGACGAACCTCTTGCGTCAGGCGCTACAGTATTGGGCCCGGCCCAAAGAATAAAATTCGTGTGCGTGAGGGATTGATCCTGCATCTCCTCGTTGCAAGGCAAGGCTAAAGCTCCAAAGTGGCGCCTCAAGCGCCACTTGGAGCAATCGGCGGCCACACAGGCGCCTTCATGGGCCGGCCAATTATAAGACCGCTCCCTCGCTTCGCTCCCTTTTAGCTTTTGTCCGTTCGCTCGATCAACTCAGCTCACTTTTTTTTTCTGTATTGCGATGTTGGTTAAGGAAAAAACCAGCCTTTGATTTTTTAATTCAAAAAAGTACACAAAAATGTAAAAAGTACACTGATTCAAAAAAGTAATTTTTTTTAAAACAAGTTCATCAATAGGAAAAAAGGTTATCGAATTTGAAAAAATTCCATCGACTTTAAAAATAGTTGAACGAATTTGAAAACAAATCATCGATTTGAAAATAGTTCATTGAGTTTGAGAGAAGTGCAACGGATTTTCAAAAAGTTCATCAAGTTTCAAAAAAGTTCATCAAATTTGAAAAAAATTCATCGAACTTGGAGAAAGTTCATCCATGTTGAAAAAAAGTTCATGGAATTTGGAAAAAGTTCATTGAGTTTGGAAAAAGATCATCGAAAATTAAGAAAAGTTCATCAAATTTGAAAATATTTCATCTAGTTTAAGAAAAAGTTCATTGATTTTGCGGAAAAAGTTCATGGAAAATGAAAATGTTCATTGAACCAGGAAGAAGAAAAGAAGGAAAAAGAGAGAAAGGAAAGTAGCTGAACAAAAGGATAAGAAATGTGTGTGTAGTCAAATGATGTTCGATGGCGGGGTGGTCAGGGTAGCGAGCCTCGAATTGGTGGTTTGCAGGTTCCATTCATGTTTTCCACTATTTCTTTTTACCCTTTGTTTTTAGACAACTTTCTTTTACCCTTTTAATACAGAAGAAAATGTAGATGGGCCGGCCCATTCAGATCGAAAAGGCAAAGGAGGGGTGTGTGCTGTTTGCGAAATAAACCATTAACTGGCGCCTAAGGTGCCGTTTAGGGTTTGCCGCAAGGCTAAGCCACTCCGCTAGCGTTGATTTGTTCTCTAATACATTGGACGCAACCTACCAGAAGAAAAAAAGCCGTTCTTCATACAGGTTCGTCTTTTTCATGTTTCTACTCGTTTTTTTTCTTTTCTTTATTTTTATTTATTTTTCTCCAGTTTTTTTCCGCCTTTTCTTTTTTTGTTTGGTTTTCTTATTTTCATTGTTTCTTTCATTGTGTTTATCGGTTTTCCCTTTTCTTAGTCATTTTCCATATTTTATTCTGCAGTTTTATATTTCATGGTTTAAATGTTTTTTCTTTATTTTTTTTGTTTTTTCTTATTCTCCGGCCTTGTTTTGTTTTCACTTTTTTCATGCTTTCTGCATTTGTTTCTTCGGTTTTATTTTTCATTTCTTTTCCTTTTTTTTATTTTGCTTCATTTTTTGTCCTATTTTTTTTTGTTTTTCTTTGTTCATTTTGGTTTTCATTCTACATTTTTTGTATATGTCACCAACATTTATTCAATACAAATTCAATATTTGTTTAGTACATGGTCATTGATTTTTCTATACATATATTAAACAGTTTTCAAACGTATGATTAACATGTGTCAAATACAAGATTAATATTTTTTGAATACATGGTCAACATTAGCGCCTATACACACTTTTAAACTTTTTCAAATGCTTGATTAACATTTGCCAACTACAATATGAACATTTTCTAATACATGGTCAACAATTTTTCTAAGCAGATTTAACATTTTTTAAATGCTTGATTAACATTTTCTAAATGTAATTTCAACATTTTTTGAACACATGGTCAATATTTTTCTATACAAATTTAACGTCTTACAATTGCTTGATTAACATTTTTCAAATAATTTTTGAACATTATTTCAAATGCTTGATTAACTTTTTTATATACATGCTCAAACAATTTCATCATTTTTGAATACATGGTCAAAATTTCTTCTGTATAGATTTATAATTTTTCAAATGGTTGGCAACATTTTTTAAATACATGTTCAACATTTTTTCAAATGCTCGATTAATATTTTTATTTATGTGATCCAAAAATTTCATCAGTTTTAAATACATGGTCAACGTTTTTGTCCGTACACATTTAACATTTTTCAAACGCTTGAACAACATTTTCTATACCACTATATACTGTGGGAATAACGGTGAATGTTGGACGTCCGATCTGCACATCCAATGGCCAGGATCTGGCAAATCCCTACAATGTGAGCCGTCGATTTTGGCATCTAACGGCTGAGAAGCGTTTCACCTATCTGGCTCTCCCAGCGTGCTCGCCTTCCTTCTGGCTCTACGGCCTCTCCTCCTCGCCCACTAGCCACCGCCATTTCTTCTTCCATGGCATCATTGTCATCCAGCCTCGCCTAAATAAATCAACCATAATGACACCTATGCTTCGCTATCACTGGATCTTTTGACTGCGTCACCTTGCTTTGTTGCCAAGCTTTACTCCCCGTTGCTATTGCATGAGCAAAATTTAACGCTGGTCGGCCGCCCGCTTGCCCACAGCGTGCACATCTCCCGTCTTCTCATCAGCCAAAGGCCAAATCCATGGTAGCCGGGAGGTGGCCGGAGACGGCGCCCTGGGTGCCTAGTCCTTTGACGGTGGCCAGGTCACATCGACATAGTGATAGGAGGATGTGGTAGAGAAGATGTGAAGAACATGTGCTACAGATCTAATATACAGAACGAGAGACGAGAAGCAACAAGGACACACGGGAGACTTTGAGAGATGCGTAGAAGAAGACCAGGGCGCTCATGGGCCTGCTCGGATGGGCAAGTGGACCATAATGGAATTGCTTCTTCCAAAAATCATGACGTGCCTGACGTGAATGAATGCTCACGGACCCATCTCACGCCTTAATAAAAAAAGAAAAATAAAAAATTACGGTAGGCTAACGTACAGCCCCAGAAAACGTGACATAATTAGCTCGAATATATAAAATGTAAGATAATTGGAACTAAGCTCTAGTTGGATGGTTAGAGTGACCGAGGTATCACTAGCCCACTAGGGTTTAAATCCTGGTGCTAGCATATATTTCTTGATTTATTTCAGGATTTCAGGCGATGCATATTCAGTGGGAGGAGATGTTTCCGTCGACGACGAGGTGTCTACGGTGACTTTGTAATTTTTAAGATTATATGCCGGCTCGGTCTTTCTGAGGTGCCCAGAGGGGTAGAGTGTGCATTTATGCGTTCATAGGGGTGAGTGTATGCGCGTGTATATGAGCGTTTGCGTCTGTACTATCTAAAAAAACCATAATTGAAACACATGACATACTTTTTTTTCTTTTTTTATGAAAGTGACATAATTGTTTTCACAATATACACTAAAAAGAAAAGTGAAACTTAAGAATGTCTATATAAGCGGACACGGAGTTTTGGCTCTAGAGAGCATATGCTCCATAAATCACTAGTGGAAAAACAGGCTTTCCGTCCAGCCCATAAGTCGCGAAGCTGTAGGAACCGCGACCAATGGGACCTTTAGTCGCGGTTCTGGAGGTGAACCGCGACCAAAGGTCTGGGCACTGGGCGCCGGTGGCCAGTGGTGCGTGAGGGCTTTAGTCGCGGTTGGCCGTGCCAACCGCGACTAAAGGTTTTCGGCATTTTTAGTCGCTACTGCTTCGCCAACCGCGACTAAAGCCCTCCCTATATATACCCATCCAAAGAGCCAACACTTAGCCATTTGGAGCCATTCTCTTCACAAGTGGGTGTAGGTTTGCTTTTGGTTCCTCTTATGCACATAAGGTGTTTGATGAAATGCCCCAAGAGCATGAAACAAACATGACATGAAGTGTTGGAGCCACACTCTTCGATCGCGGTTAGCAACTTGATGAACCTTTGATGTGTCAATATGCATGTGTGTAGTTCATAACAAATGCATGATGGTTAATTATATATTTTATATTATAATAATGCAGATGAATCGGCAATGGATGTACTGTAACCGACTCTCCATGAAGTTCAAGACGGGTTTGAAAGATTTCTCGTAGTGGCTAATGCGAACAAGCGGGGGTTTTGTTATCTGTCCATGTGTTATCTGTAAGAATGAGAAGGGTTACTCTTCCTCAAGAGTTGTTCACATGCATCCGCTTGAAGGGTTTCATGCCAAGCTATAATTGTTGGACCAAGCATGGAGAAAGAGGGTTATAATGGAAGAAGATGAAGAAGGGATGATTTCATCGATGAAAGCTATCTTGCTCATTTCGGTGATACTTTCATGGAGGATGTGAAGGTGAAGGGAAGGTGAAGAAGAGGCACGTGATGATCCCGCTGATGATCTTGGTCGGACCATTGCCGATGCACGGAGACGCTGCGAAACCGAAAAGGAGAGGGAGAATTTGGATCGCATGTTAGAGGATCACGAAAGGCGCTGTACCGGATGCGATGATGGTCCAAAAAGCTGGGCTGCATAATCGGATTTGCTGAAATGGAAGGCGAGGCAGGTGTAGTGACTCGGCATTTGAAAACTTGCTGAAAATGTTGAAGAATATGTTTCCAAAGGATAACGAGTTGCCCGCCAAGACGCTGAAGCAAAGAAGGTTGTCCGCCCTCTAGGTTTAGAGGTTCAAGATACATGCATGCATCAACGATCGCATCCTCTACCATGTGAATACGAGAATTTGAATGAATGCCCGGTATGCACCGCATTGCGTTATAAGATCGAGTCGATGACCCCGGTGACGATGTTGAGGGCCGAAACCCGTGAAGAGGGTTCCGCCAAGGTGATGTGGTATGCTCCTATAATACCACGGTTGAAACGTCTGCTCATGAACAAAAGCATGCCAAGTTGTTGCGATGGCACAAAGAGAAACGTAAGTCGGACGGGAGTTGAGACACACCGCAGATGGAACGCAATGGAGAAAGATCGACAGATGGTTCAAAGATTTTGCAGGTGACGCAAGGAACATAAGATTTGCTCTAAGCACGGATGGCATGAATCCTTTTGGCGAAAGCGAGCTCCAGCCATAGCACTGCCCGTGACTCTATGCATCTACAACCTTCCTCCTTGGTTGTGCATGAAGCGGAAGTTCATTATGATGCGGTGCTCATCCAAGGTCCGGCAACCCGCAACGACATCGATGTGTACCTAAGGCCATTAGTTGATGAACTTTACAGCTGTGGGTGGTGTCCGTGTGGGATGAGCACAAACAAGAGGAATTTGACCCACGGCGTTGCTTTTCGAACCATCAACGATTGGCCTGCTCTTAGTAACCTTCGGGACTGTCAAATAAGGGATACAATGCATGCACGCACCGCTTACATGAGACCGAAAGTGTACATTTGCCAAATTGTAAAAAGAACGTGTACCTTGGGCATCGCCGATTTCTTCCGAAAATTCATCCAAGAAGAAAGAAAGGCAAGCATTACAACGGCAAGGCAGATCACCGGCGAAGCTCTGCGGAACGACCGGTGCCGAGGTATTTGATATGGTCAAGGATTTGAAAGTCATCTTTGGAAAGGGTCCCGCGGACAATCAGTTCAAGGGAGCCGACGGCACGCAGCCATGTGGAAGAAGAAATCTATATTCGGGAGCTAGAATATTGGAAAATCCTAGAAGTCCGCTCTGCAATCGACGTGATGCACGTTACGAAGAATATTTGCGTGAACCTCCTAAGCTTCTTGGGCGTGTATGGGAAGACAAATGATACAAAGGAAGCACGGCAGACCAAAGAACGCTTGAAAGACCCTAATGACCGCATCCGGAATGGTTTCAAGGTCGTGCAGCCTACGCCTCGACCAAAGAAGAGAAGGTCATCTTTTTGAATGCCCGAGCAGTATGAAGGTCCCGTCTGGATTCTCGCCCAATATAAAGGGAATAATAAACATGGCGGAGAAAAAGTTCCAAAACTGAAGTCTCACGACCGCCACGTGATTATGACGCAATTGCTTCCGATTGCTTTGAGGGGCTCTGCGGAAAATGTTCGATTAGCCATTGTGAAGCTATGTGCATTCCTCAATGCAATCTCTCGAAGGTAATCAATCCGAAGTTCTACCACGGTTACTGAACGATGTGATCCAATGTCTTGTCGGTTTGAGTTGGTGTTCCGCCATCCTTCTTCAATATTATGACGCACCTCCTGGTTCACCTAGTCGAAGAGATTTCCGTTCTCGGTCCTGTATTTCTACACAATATGTTCCCCTCGAGAGGTTCATGGGAGTATTAAAGAAATATGTTCAGAATCGTGCTAGGCGAAGGAAGCATCGCCAAGGGCTATGGAAATGAGGAGGTAATTGAGTTTTGTGTTGACTTTGTTCCCGACCTTAAGCCGATTGGTCTTCCTCGATCGCGCACGAGGGGAGACTAAGTGGAAAAGGCACGATCGGAAGGAAATCAACGATATGTATGGACGGCCATTCTCGATCAAGCACACCACATTGTCTTGACCAATTCCAGCTTGGTGGCTCCGCACTTTGAGAAACACAAGAATATTTTACGCTCGGACAACCCGGGAAGCTGAATCTGGATTAGGAAGGCCCACATGGAGACTTTCGCAGTTGGTTGAGAAAACATTTAATGAATGACAATGATGTTGTAGATCAATTTGTACATGTTGGCCAAGACACCATCTTCGACTATAACGACTTTCCAAGGGTACGAGATAAATGGGAATACATTTTACACGATCGCCCAAGATAAAAAGAGCACCAACCAAAACAGTGGTGTCCGCTTTGATGCAACAACCGAGAATGGGCAAAAGGTCACATATTATGGTTACATAGAGGAGATATGGGAACTTGACTATGGACCCTCCTTTAAGGTCCCTTTGTTCCGGTGCAAATGGTTCAAGCTAACGGGAGGTGGGGTAAAGGTGGACCAGCAATACGGAATGACAATGGTGGATTTCAACAATCTTGGTTACCTTGACGAACCATTCGCCCTAGCGAAAGATGTCGCCAGGTTTTCTATGTGAAGGACATGAGTAGCAAACCGAGGAAATGGAAAGATAAGAAAACGATCAAGACATCATGCGATGATTCAAAGCGCCACATTGTTCTTTCAGGAAAAGAAACATCGTGGGAGTGGAGGACAAGATGACATGTCGGAAGATTATAATATGTTTGCTGAAATTCCGCCTTCAAAGTGAACACCGACCCAAGCATTAAGTTAAATGATGAGGATGCTCCATGGATACGCACAATCGTAAGCAAGCGGGGACACAAGGGAAGAATTGATGTGTAATAATTTATTGTACCAAACTTTGTATTTGGTCGATGAACTGAATGATGTATCAAACCTTTTGTCAAACCTTCAAGGATTAGTTTTATTTTCCTGATTTTTCGATATATAATTGTATTTTTAAGATTTTAAAATGAATTAGTTTTATTTTTCTGATTTTAAAAGGAAAAGGAAGAAGAAGAAAGAAGGAAAAGGAAAAAAACAGAAGAAAAAACAGAAGAAAAAGGAAAAAGAAGAAGAAAAAAACAAACAGAAGAAAAAGGAAAAACAGAAGAAAAAAACAAAGCAGAAGAAAAACATAAGAAAAAAACAAAGCAGAAGAAAAACAGAAGAAAAAAGGAAAAGGAAGAAAGGAAGAAAAAAAGAAGAAAAACAAGAAAAAGGAAGAAACAAACAGAAGAAAAAAAGAAGAAAAAGGAAGAAAAAACAGAAGAAAAACAAGAATTTAAAATGAATTAGTTTTATTTTCTGATTTTTTGATATATAATTGTATTTTTAAGATTTTAATAACATAAATAAATAAGTAATTAGAAACTTTAATAGCAAAAATAATTATCATAAAGTAAAATAAATAAGTAACTAGAAACAAAATAAAATAAAATAAATAAGTTTTTTGTTGTAAGTAGAAACAACACAAAATAAATAAAGCAAAAATGAAAACAAAAACAGGCAAAAAATAAAAAATATGCCACCTATTGGGCCACCACGGCTGAATACGACTATAAACCCATTAATGGGCCAGATTCAGCCCGCAGAAGGCCCAATAGGCCCACAAAGCTAATAGTGTGAGAATAGGCCCGTAAGCTTTGCATTTGAGAGGAGCTCGAAGTGGTGGCGCAGCCGCTTATAAACCACTGTCGAAGCCTCTCGGCTAGCGAGTGGGACTAAACATCCCACCGCACGCGCCAGGTTCAAAGACGGACCTTTAGTCGCGGTGGGGAGGCGGACGCGACTAAAGGTACCCTTTAGTCGCGGTTGTTATCCCCACCGCGACTAAAGGGTCTTTCTGTGAGAACGAGGCGGCGGCAAAACCCTTTAGTCGCGGTGGGGAGGCGGACCGTGACTAAAGGTACCCTTTAGTCGCGTCCGCCTCCCCACCGCGACTAAAGGTTCGTCTATAAATACTCTACTTAGCAGTTTGCCTCCATTCCTCTCTCTCGACGCCGAAGCGCCGCCTCGACGCCGATCGACGCGACGCCGACGCCGAGCGCTGCCCGACGCCGATCGACGCTGGCGCTCGCGCCGCCGCCCGTCCCCAATGGCGCCGCCGCCCGTCCCGATGGCGCCCTTGCCGCCTTGCCGCCGCCCGGTGCCCTGCGCCCTTGGCCCCGCCCCCGCCCTGCCCGCGCCGCCGCCGCCGTGCCGTGCCTGCGCCCACGCCTGACGCCCGCCGCCCGCTGCTTGGCCGCCCTGCCGTGCCGTCCTCAGAAGAAGAAAGAAGAAGAAAAAGGAAGAAGAAGAAGAAAGAAAAAGGAAAAAGGAAGAAGAAGAAAGAAGAAGAAAGAAGAAGAAAGGAAAAAGGAAGAAGAAGAAAGAAAAAGAAAAAGGAAAAAGGAAGAAGAAGAAAAAGGAAAAAGGAAAAAGGAATTTTTTTCTTTTTTTTGTTCTTTTTAATTTTAACTAGTTAATTAGTTTAACAAAAACGGTAAATAATTAACTTAAAACCCTAAACCCCAAAAACAAAAAACAACAGAAAACCGGCCAAAGAAAAACAAAAAGGAAAAATGAAGAAGAAGAAAGAAGAAGAAAGAAGAAGAAAGGAAAAAGGAAGAAGAAGAAAGAAAAAGAAAAAGGAAAAAGGAAGAAGAAGAAAAGGAAAAGGAAAAGGAATTTTTTTTGTTTTTTTTTTTTTGTTCTTTTTAATTTTAACTAGTTAATTAGTTTAACAAAAACGGTAAATAATTAACTTAAAACCCTAAACCCCAAAAACAAAAAACAACAGAAAACCGGCCAAAGAAAAACAAAAAAATAAAATGGAGGGGGCGGCGAGGGGGCGGCGAGGGGGCGCGGCGCGCTGTGTTTTTTTGGGATCGAGAGGGGCGGCGAGGGTTATACATGTGTGTTGTCCTCGCCTCCCTCTCCGTGACGCCATCGTCTGCCGCCCCGTCTCGCGCTCTACCGCGACACCCTCTCCCACCCCTTCCTCGCCCCCTCCTTTTGCCACCGCCCTTTCGCCACCGCCACCGCCACCGCCCCCCTTCTTCACTTAATTAATTTGTTTTACTACATGTTTTCAGGATCGACATAATGGCGGACGATAGAGCTGACCCGATTATGGACAACTATGATCCGGACGGTGAAGCACATATGTTCGGCATCATAAACGGCGATATTCAATATGTGCCGACCGGAGAAGAAGAAGATGATATCTCTTCTTATCTGAACCTTGACGGTGAAGATGAAGGGCGCCGTCAGCAAGATGATGCCGAAGAAACGTCGATAAACGACGATCTTCAAATGGAAGTAGCAACCGCCTCCGAGGTATATATATACATTGAGCCTCTGGTGATACAAACTAACTGATTTGAATAAATATGTGTGTACTAACGCGCGCGACTCTCTTTCTTATTTTAGCCCTCGGCCGGATCGTCGAAACAATCGAGTACGTCGTCAAAGCGTGGCGCAACCAGACGATGAAACCAGGAGAAACATGCACCATCCGGGTTGTCGATTGGCAACCGGCAGGTCAGCTGGAGCCCCGCAAGAACGCCACCAAGTTTGTCACCAATGCGGAGCCATTGTTAGAGACAACGCCTCGATCACCGCCCAGAGTGGAATGAGCCAAAGAAGGCACGAATTGATGGTTTCACTTTTGTCGACAAGAGAACAAAAAAGATTGCTTCAAGAAGCTTATGGAACATTTCGTTCTACCTCCGAATACAACAAATTCGATGAGGAGGGTAACAAGATTGAGGAAAACAAGGAGAGGAGGAGGCTAGTCAAACACTTCGCTCTTCATAAGATGGCCGACGATTCGGAAATTCAAGCAAAATCTAGCCCGTGACTTTGTCAAGCGTAACAAGACTCCGGATTTCAGAGGACAATATGAGAAACCGAAAGATGATTGGCCAGAATTTGTGAAGCAAAAGAAATCGGAGCAGTTCCTTCAAATATCGAAACAAAATAAGGAAAATGCGGCTAAGAAGGAGTACAATCATGTTATGGGGCCAGGAGGGTATCGCATTTGGGTGCCTAGGTTCGAGAAGATGGAGAACGAGTGAGGCGCGAGGAATCCGCCCAGCACGGAGGATGGGACCCAAGGGCCAAAAGCTGGTGGTACGGCCATGGGGAACGCTCAACCCGGAGACAGGGGAGTGTGTTTACCAGTGGCAAATTAATTAAACCCACCCAAACCCTTATTGACGCAATGAAGGATGCTCAAGAGGGAAGAACAAGTTCAACAGAGAGAACGACGCTACCGACAAAAGCCCTCGGGAATCCCGAACACGGAGGACGTGTACGAGGCATGGGGCACATTCCGTGGAAAATAGGGTTCCCCGAGCGATGACCCGTCTGATTCTGAAGCCGTAAGAGAAAGATGGATCGGGAAGCAGATGTTGTGGCGCGGTTGGCATCGGAAATGGAAGTGATGAAGAAACCATGAGTGTACTAGTAGCGAAAGAGATTCAGCTCGGTGCAGCATGAAGATCATCCGGCGGATCTCGGAAGCCAGCAGCGAGAAGCAGCGTGGCTTCCACGGAGGCCCCACCGGCTGGTGCAGATGCACCGACGATCGAAATTACTGCACCGGAGCCTCGGTGGTCGAAATTACTGCACGGAGCCTCCTCGCTACCCCATGGACGATATAAAGGAGATGAAAGAATGTCATCTCAGATTATCCTATCGGGAACATGTCCATGAAGGTAGCCATCGGCAGTGCTTTACCATGTTTACTCGAGCACTCCACCACAACAACCCCATTAAAGATGGCTATGCTCGTGTCACGGTGGAGGACATAGTCCAAGGGTTTGAGGACCGGAGATTGAAATTGCTACACCAAGGGGAGAAAAGACTTGAAGATGTCAAGCGCCATTACATTCTATGGCAAAAGAAGTTTATCAAGTTTCAGCGAGGCGCCAAGGACAACAAGTCCACCCCTCACGGTGGTGGTGGTGGTGGTGGCGGTGGTGGTGGTGGTGGTGGTGGTGGCGGTTCACCTACACCTCCGTCACATCACCGACGCCGCCCCGATCCACAACGTCCGGCGGGTGATCATCCGCCGCCCCAGATCCTCGTCCGGAGGGTGATCGACGCCGCCCCAATCCACCTATGGCAAAGAAGGTATAGTCCTGGATTATTAACCCGGACCCTTATGTACCTAAGACCACAAAGGTACGGAGCCATCATCAAGCCTCTCCCCACAAGGCCTTGGGAACGAGTGCCGAGGAAGTCGACGCGCGCTGCTGCTGATTTGGAGAAATGGAAGGCGGACTGCAAGAAGAAAAGAGAGCCCGAGCCCAAGCCAGATTTTTCGATGAGCAAAAGAAGTGGGCTAAGTCATTTTGAGCACACCGTCCCAAGCCGCCAAGAATCGCCTACCGACTATGCACGTGAACTTAAAAGGCAGGCACTCATGTTCAAGGAGAACAAAGAGCGGAGAAGGCCGAAGTATAAAAAGCGGAAACAAGTTGCCCAGCTCGGGAACAAAGTAAACAATCGATTGCCCGCTTATAGTGGAAGCCTTCGTCCGGATGCCCCGAGATCATACAAGCTGCGCAAGACAGGATTGATCAGAACGAGTGCGAGAACAAGCGCCAACTTAGGTATTACTCTTCGTGAACTATTAGACCTTGATGAGTTGCCGTGAAGGAGGTAGTAATTACATATGTCAAGAATGGGCCTCTCGTCGAGCTGCAGCAGAAAAGGATCTACCCGACCAAATGAAACGTCTGCTGAATTGGTACAAGGGTTACATAAAAATAAAACGCCAAAGAATATATTTATGCGGAAGTTAGACATGAGCATCACTTCAAACATTACTATGTACAAGTTGAACTGAGTGAATTGTTCCAGCTTTTCAATGCATGAGCTCGACAAATCTATCATCGGTTGCTACGCTCGTAAGTGATATTTATTAATTTCTACCCCATCTCGTTCATATTGCCTGCACTATATATATGTCCTAACTATATTGTTGTGTCCTCTATTATACATGCAGAATGAAGATTAAGGAATGCGAGTAAGGAACATCCATGATGTTGGGTTCATTGACCCACACATCGTTAATGATATTGTGTTGAAGCATTACCCCGCCGACGTGGAGGCGCACTGTGGCGTTTCTTACAAAGCAGGAACTCAAAAGTGATATTCTATTTCCTTACCATTTTGGGTGAGTGTTTCGCATCTTGAGCACATTCTCTTTTGTTTACTCCATGCATGGTATGTGGCGGCTAATCGATGAGTTATGCATGACGTCTTGTGCATGTATCGTGTCCGCAGGTTCCTTTGGATTCGCTAGTAATTAAAGTTAACACCTCGTAATGTCTCGCCCACGACTCTCGGATAAGGATCCAAAGCTTTGGGCCGACATCGAGAAAAATGCTGCGAAGTAATTATTTTCATTCATTTGCGCCTATATCGATTGGCCTATTTCGCTCATTTCTTAATATCAAGTAACTAATAACTCTCTTGTTCATTTAATTTTCTTTGCCTCGTAGGGTTTGGAGACGGTTCAGTAGATACAAAGGTCGGTGAATTCAAAAAGAGCTAGAATTCAAAAGGGTAAAGACTAAGATCGGGGATATTCAGCCACCGTGACCAATCTATGTGCATACTATGTTCGTGAGATGATCCGGAGATACACCTCGAGCGGGTTGATTCGAGTGATACCAATGCTAAGAGGAATAACCTCCGTGGATGCTTAGTCCGAAGCTCGCTCCGACCACTTCAAGAGGAACTAGCTGGATGGTTCTGCAGGGAAGTCCTCCATCCTAAAGGAGAACACTATCACGAGGACGTAGAACTTTATATGGATTAAATCATGTATGGAAACTTGTTCAAAATTGTATATGGTCATCCGATGATATTGAATATATATTGTATATTCCTCTTGAATTCTTTTTGTTTCTAATTTCAAATTTATTTGAAATTGTACATTCATATATGCATGTATGTAGTACCGTAGAATATATGAAACTCCTTCAAAATTAAAATAAAGCACAAAAGAAATAAAACAATACAAATTAAGCAGAAAACAGGTTTAGGGGGTGGGGCTAAAACCCTAAACCTGGGCGGCCTTTAGTCGCGGTTGGCCGAAGAACCGCGACTAAAGGTCCTCCGCCCGACGGCCACTGGCGCCCACGTGGACGGGCCTTTAGTCGCGGTTCTTAAGCAGCCGCGACTAAAGGTGGTGGGCTTTAGTCGCGCTTTGCTGGTCGCGGTTGCGCAGCCGCGACTAATGGCAGTTGCGAACCGCGACCAAAGGCCTTTTTTCCACCAGTGAATTTAAAATAAATATTAAATAAAATTTAAAAATTATGGATTTTTAAATGTCCATGTTAGTGTGAAAAGCGTGCTTGCCAATTTTCTTGCGAAACGGGTTGGCAGTGCTTAGTCGGTGAAGAAAACAAAATTATGTGTAACATTTGAAGGTGATATTTGTCGTTTGACTTGTTTTTTTTTACACATGCAAAATACACAATCTTACCCCCTAAAAATTTACAGATAGCATTTGTGTGTGACAATGAATACATCTATCTTTTAAAATGTTTTTGACCTTTGCAAATACAATTTTGGCGCACATGAGGTTATACTCCCTCGAGCCAAAAGCAATATCTGTATATAAGCATGCATACTATTTTTAATCAATTGTTACATAAATTTTTATATGATGATACATGTCTTATTTATATAGTAAAGATCATAGTACAAGCTACGTAAACATGGACCTGACAAAATTTAAAGAACAACCGAGCACCAGCCTTTGCACAAAGTAGTACATCAAGGCCAAAGAAACCTTTAAACTTGACACGAATGCCCGTCACCTGGCACCAACACAACAACCACAAAGAAAAAAATGATGAATCACCTCCTCACCTGAACTCAATAATGCGGCTCCATCACTAATATGTAGTTTTGCGGACCCAGAAGGTGTCTCACCAAAGATGGAACCATTCCCGTTGAACGAATCAGATCAAGGCAACACCCTAGACACACCATCGAATTCGAAATCTGGCACCCCGCACGACTAACACGTCGAAGGAGGAAACCACACCTCCCATCCACAAACCATATACCCAGCACACAATCTACCATCTTCTAGATGCCGTTGATGCAGACAACAATCTGCATCCGCTCCCGGACTACATCCAAAGCTTCACGTCGGCGCTGGAGCCAACGTCGACGGAACGGCGGAGCCCGAGGACACAAGTCCACCACGAAGATGTTGCATCCTTGCCTGAACAGACTGGTTTCAAATCCATCTCCAACCATAGTGCCAATCGCATGTTCAGAGAAGGATCTGAAGAATCTTTATTAAACACCGCCATCACCGTCGTCGAAGCCAAGACAATGATTAACTTAAAAAAAGAAGCTACTTTGACATAAAACTATTAACACACGTGAATCCGGCGACCCCCTCACCACAATGACCGAGGTCATCAGTGGATGGGAGCCACCGGAGGACAGCCGTGAAGTAAACAAAAAATATAACACGTCACATAACATGAATCGTTGACATGCATGCTATGAACGTACAAAGCACGTGCCACTTACTAGTATTAAATAGTCATCAAAAAAGTTATATGCTTGATTAATTTTTTTGAAATACATGATCTGAAAATTTTATACACGTTTTATAAACTATTTTCCTATATGTGAATTTTTTTCTCTATACACATTTTGCATTTTTCAAATGCTTGGTCAACTTTTTTCATTTGTTTTTTTAGTATTTTTGATATATTTAGAATATTTTAAAGTTTAAAGAAATTTAAATGAAAACAGAAAACGAAAGGAAAAAAAATACAAATAGCGTGTTATGGCCTCCCACGCTCCTGGGCCGGCTCATCACGGTTTTCTCTTCAGCGAGGGTTCACTACGGCTCGCTGAATGCGAGACATATGAACGCCCATGGCTTCGTGCTGCTATGGGCTAGTTTCCCTGGTGGTGGGCCTTTTCTGGTGTTTTGGCCTATGAACTGCTCTACAATGGATGGGCCTCACGTTGTTATACGCCATAGTCTCACAAGTCACAACAAGCGAAATCACTAATTGATGAGCACTATTTCCAAAGATCATGTTCACCCTCCTCAGGCTGAGATAAGTGATACATTGTATGTGCTCCACTTGTCGCAAGTTAGAAGTTTTCCTTTTTTGTAGATAAGTTTACCCAAAATGTTTTATCTCTAAAACCGTGCATCCAAATCTCGAACCGTTTTCATCGTTGGATTCCTTGCGTCGAGTAGATCCCATGTTGATATTTTTGACAAACATTTTTTTGAGAAAAAAACTGAAAGAAAAAACCGAACCAGGAGCACTTTTTTCCGCTCGTTCCTCTCGTGGAAGCAAATATGTGCCTCTCCCGTAAGCAAATTCGTGCCTCTCGTGGAAGGTCAAAAAAGAGAAAACACATCTTTTTCCGTTTCCAAGAGGCACGGCCGTGCCTCTCACGGAAACAAAAGAACGCGTTTTTTCACGCAAAATACTTTTTAAAAAAAAAATTGTGCCGAAAAGCTAAGAAAGATTGGTGAAGGCGAAAAAAGCAGAAAAAGAACCATCTAAAAAGTCAAAAACGTGTGCGGAAAAATAAAAGAAACAGAATCCAGAAGGAGCACCTAGAACATTGATACATGGCGGCGGCTGAGAGCACACTAAGTGGCACGCTCTTGGCCCAGTCCATGTGCCCCTTGGGAGCCTCCCGAACGAGTGCTCCTCAAACGAACTAGCCACGCATCTGTGTAAGACTGCCCATAGTGGGAGTAACTTCAGTAGTAACATAGGGTCCAACTCAGCAAATTTGCATATGTGACAACGATTTAATGAGAAGAGAGATGATTTGAGTAACATAGCTAGTTACTCATATTATGGGTAAAATCACACATATCAAAGACAAAATGAGTCTACAACCAGTGTTGCATGACACCACACATATGTTACTCCCCACTATAAAGGTAGTAACATAGATTAGTAACATACTCCCTCCGTCCACGAATAAGTGTAAATCTATCTTTTGTGCTAAGTCAAAGTTTTTAAAATTTTAAACAACTTTATAGCAAAAGTAACATCCTTTATGGCACTAAATTAGTATAACTAGATTCGTTTAGGAAAATAATTTCATAATATATCAATTTGATGTGATATATGCTATTACTTTTCTTATAAAGTTGGTCAATTTTTTAAAAGTTTGACTTAAACAAAAGGTAGAAGTACACATATTCACGGACAGAGGGAGTATGCATGTTACTAGTCCCCACTATGACTAGTTTAATCCCTACAAGGGACAACGAAATTATCACGGGTGTCGCCCCCCCCCCCCCTCGCCTTTAGATTCATCACTGAATCCAGGAGACATTCACCTGAAAGTCCAGAAACCAACGCCAGATTTTTAGCCTTTTCGATCTTATTTATCCAAGACACGGTATTAAGCTAGCTGCTGATGTACAGTATGTCTTTCTTGTGCGCCGTGTAGCAAATGTAACAACTATACACTTTCTTGATTTTCCACGCACGGTTTGTTGTACCATTGTCATGGGAACTACTCCATCCCGCGCTACTGAGACAGTCATTGGATGGCCCACTAGGCCCAAGCGCCAACTGAAGCCCAACACTCGAGTGACTGGAGCGGACTGGGCCAAGTGAAGAGTGAGTGGGTGACTGTCTACATATGTCGTGTCGTGAAAGGGGAGTAGTTGGCGAAGAACTGAACCCTAAAACGGCCGCCGCAGGGGGTGTATCTCTCTCCCATCCCTGGATCTCATTCCCCGATCATCCCCTCTTCTTGCTGATTTGTGATTGTATCCAAGTTGTACCTATGAACTCCTTGAGGTAATCGAAGAACTTAGTGAGCTTAGTGTCATTTGGTACTCATAGCCATAGAATTCCACACCACCACCCAATTTTCTCTTCGCTTCGGGGATCTGGCGCCCACGCGCACTCGTAGTCTCGCACAAGTTATTGTGGGGTTAGATCCGTAGAAGCAGATGGAGGAGGTGGCGATGGAGCGCAGTAGCATCGCCAAGGCCCTTCTCGGGATTCAGAGGACCGTTGATCAGATCGCGCCCTCTGTGGACAAGATGGAGCTGGTGGTCTCTAAGATGGAGTCGGCGCTCGACTCCCTCGAACCAGTAGTCCATGATCTTGCTATTGGTGTCCTGGCGTCGATGTGGCAGTGGATCATACTAGGGCGGATCTCGGCGACATCCAAGCTCAATTGGAGAAGATCACCCTCCACTCGTCATCTAGCGGCAAGGCGGCTGACCATTCGATGTCGGCCACGGCGGATGCACTGATAACCTACAAGTATAGGGGATCACAATAGTTTTTGAGGGTAGAGTATTCAACCCAAATTTATTGATTCGAGACAAGGGGAGCCAAAGAATACTTGTAAGTATTAGCAATTGAGTTGTCAATTCAACCACATCTGGAGACTAAATATCTATAGTAGAGTGACAATTTGATGGCGATCGAAGTGATAGTAATCGCAATAGTAATGGTGACAGTAGTAACAGTAGTAGCAACAATAGTAACTTAGCAAGAACAATATGTGAAAAGCTCGTAGGCATTGGATCGGTGATAACTTTGGATAATATTCATCATATAGCAGTCATAACCTAGGGTGACACAGAACTAGCTCTAATTCGTCAATGTAATGTAGGCATGTATTCCATAAATAGTCATGCATGCTTATGGAAAATAAATTGCATGACATCTTTTGTCCTACCCTCCCATGGCAGCGAGGTCCATAAGGAAACTAAGGGATATTAAGGCCTCCTTTAATAGAGAACCAGAAAAAAGCATTAAAACATAGTGAATACATGAACTCGTCAGACTACGCTAATCATCGAAAAGAATCCCAATTATTATCACCTTTGGGTATGCGGATCATAACACGTAATAGGTGTGTATAACTTGCAAGCCATGATCAAGAACACAAATATATTGGTGAACACATAAACGGTTCAGATCTGAAATCATGGCACTCGGGCCCTAATGAGAAGCATAAGCAAAGCAAAGTCATAACAATATCAATCTCAGAACATAGTGGATACTAGGGATCAAGCCCTAACAAAACTAACTCGATTACATGATGAATTTCATCCAACCCATCACTGTCCAGCAAGCCTACGAAAGAATTACTCACTCCCGGCGGTAAGCATCATGAAATTGGTGATGGAGGATGGTTGATGATGACGAAGACAGAAGATCCCCCTCTCCAAAGCCCCGAATGGACTCCAGATCTGGCCTCCCGATGAAGAACAAGAGGTGGTAGCGGCTCCGTATCGTAAAACGAGATAAAACTTCCTCCCTCATTTTTTTCTCGGGAAATATAAACTTATAGCATCAAGATTATAGTCAGCGGAGCCTATATGTGGCCATGGGCCGGGCCGGGCCGGGCTTGGGCCGGGTCTAAAAAAGCCCACGACAGAAAACTGAAGCCCAGGCCCTACCATAGGGCCTACTTTTCAAGTCCAAGCCCGACCCATCTGGTAAAACACCCTCAAAAGCCCTTAGGGCTTAGGGCAGTGGGTCGGGTCTCTTCCTTAAAATGCCAATATGCCAAGCCCAAGCCCGTCCAGGCCCTGCTGGTGGGCTCAAAACTTAGGCCAAGCCCGGCCCACGAGCAAGCCCATTGGGCCTAGGCCCTGGATTTTATGCCGGGCCTGGGTGGGCAGATAGGGCCGGGCCTGAGATGGCCAGGACTAGCAGAGCCTCATGGGGCCCACTACCCACCAGGGCACGCTAGAGTGGGGTGGCACACCCTGGTGCCTAGTGGGCAGCAGGGCCCCCCTACAGTGGGTTTGGCTCCAGTATTTTTCTTTTATTTCAAAATAAATCTCCAAAAGTTTCGTCCAATTCCGAGAAATTTTATTTCTACACAAAAATAACACCATGGTAGTTCTGCTGAAAACTGCGTCAGCCCAGATTAGTTTCATTCAGATCATGCAAATTAGAGTCCAAAACAAGAGCAAAAGTGTTTGGAAAAAGTAGATACGACGGAGACGTATCACGCGCTGGGAACCCAACTTGACCCGAGTGGCAACGGCCATGGACCAATTCGCCACCGCATGGCTTTAGCTCGGTGCTAGTCGGTGTGGACTCGCTCCTGTCCACGCCAGTCCTGGCCAATGGTACATCACGCACCCCATTTCCAACTATACCAATTCCCCACACTAGTAGATTTTGGTACTGGTAGTGGAAATGATACGATTGGAGCAGGAAGCGTCTCAGCCTCGGGGGACAAGTTCTGCTTCCAAGCAGGGTTGCTTCTTGGCGCGACCATCCTTTCCAGTGACAGTGCCGGCTACGCCAGTGTCGCTTCTCCCCTCGCAAACTTCACTAGGGCCATTGCCGATCAATGGACGCCGCAGTACCGACACTACTAGGATCTCCATCTCGAGTCCTTCAATGGATGAAAAGTTGTGCTTCTTGCACGCTTATCATCGTGCCAAAGGGCTCTGTTTCACATGTGGTGAACGGTGGGGGCCAGGGCATAATTGTGCCTCTACTGTCCAACTTCATGTGGTCAAAAGAGCTAGTGGGCATGCTAACCAACCCTGCATCTCCAGCATCCCCGACTCCTTCTCAGGATACTTATGAAGAAGATTTGTGCCTTCTGTCTGTGGGAGCGGTTACTGGTACAAAAGCACCGAAATCCTTTCGCATGATGAGCACTTTGCAAGGGAAATCTCTGCTTATGTTAGCAGATTCGGGAAGCTCTCACAGTTTTATCGATGATGATATCTCTCGTTCTTGGCCTGGGATACAATCTATGGCAAGGCCACTCAAAGTCAAGATCCCTGAGGGGGGGGGCTTAGTCTCTGACAGGAGGTGTCGGTTTGCGAGTACGGTATTCAAGGGCATCAGTTTAGCTCCACCCTTAAGTTGTTTCCATTGAGAATCTATGATCCGATATTGGAGATGGATTGGCTCAAGTCTCAGGGACTTATGACAGTGAACTGGTGTGACAACACCATGATTTTCAAGCATAAGAGTTTCAGGACTTGTTTGATGAACCCAAGGGATTGCCAGGGGAGTTTGACCACTCTATTGAGTTAATTCCGGGGGCTCAACCAGTCAAGCTTCGCCCATACCGTTACAATCCAGCGCAAAAGGATGAAATAGAAGCCCAAATTACTGATATGCTCGCCCAAGGGGTCATTCAGATTGGCAGGAGCCCTTTTTCCTCACTGGTCCTACTGGTTCATAAGAAAGATGGGACTTGGAGCTTATGTGTGGACTATCGCCATTTGAACGCTATCATGGTGAAGAACAGATACCCCTACCCATTATTGATGAGCTGCTTGATGAGTTATGTGGGGCTCCTTGGTTTACAAGCTTGGATTTACGGTCCGGTTACCATCAGATCTGGATGAACCCTTTGGGTGAAGCTAAAACTTCCTTTTCCATGCACTACAGCCACTTCGAGTACAAGGTAATGCCCTATGGCGTCAATGGTGAGCCGTCTACCTTCTAGGGAACACAGTACTTGAACCAGTGTTGCACAAAGGCGTACTTGTGTTCATCAATGACATCTTAGTCTTCAGCGACACATTGGAAGAGCATTTGTCCCACTTATGCTCAGTGTTCCAGCTATTGCATCAGAACTCATTGAAGGTGAACAGGAACAAGTGTGCTTTTGCCTAGCCGCAGCTGATAACCCACAAATATAGGGGACCCGTTGTAGAATTTCTTGATAAATAAGAGTGTCAACCCAACGAGGAGCTAAAGGTAGGATTTGCATTCACTTCAAGTTCTATCGACCACCGATACAACTCTATGCACGCTTAACATTCGCTTTACCCAGAACAAGTATAAAACTAGAAGTACTTTTTAGGTCTGATAGGATAGGTTTGCAAGATAATAAAGAACGCATAAATAAAAGCTAAAGACAGGGTTGTTTAGATAAAGAAACAATTAAGTTAGTTTTAGTAGAGAGATTTTTGTCACAAGAAAGTTATTTGTCCCTAGGCAATCGATAACTAGATCGGTGATCATTATTGCAATTTTATATGATGGAGAGGCATAAGCTAACATACTTTCTCTACTTGGATCATATGCACTTCTGATTGGAACTCTAGCAAGCGTCTGCAACTACTAAAGATCATTAAAATAAAACCCAACCATAGTGTTAAAGTATCAATTCCTCTTTACTCCCATACGCAAACAACCTACTTACTCGGGGCTTTGCTTCTGTCACTCACGCCACCCACAATAAGCGAATCATCAACATATTGCAAACCCTACAGCAGGGATCCCTCATGCTTATGCGACACCGAGAGCACCATGGGACAACACCAATAATAAAACATGCAACTCAAACCAATCATGACCATCAATCAACCCATGGGACCAAACGGATCTACTCAAACATCATCGGATAGCCATACATCATTGGGAAATAAATTATAGCTATGAGCACCATGTTTAAGTAGAGATTACAGCGGGGAGAAGGGGTGTTACACCGCTGCATAGAGGGCGGTAGAGTTGGTGATGACGACAGCGAAGTTGTTGGTGTAGATAACAGACATGATGATGGCCCCAGCGGCGTTCCGGTGTCACCGAGAGAGAGGGGATAGAGCCCCCTCCATATTCTTCCTTGACCTCCCCCCTAGATGGGAGGAGGGTTTCCCCTCTGGTCCATGGCCTCCATGGCGGCGGATGGGCGGGAGCCCGTCCAAGAATTTGATCTCTCTCTCTCTCTCTCTCTCTCTCTCTCTCTCTCTCTCTCTCTCTCTGTTTCCTTCTGTTTCTGCGCTCCCAGATTCTGACCTTCCACCGTTTCTTAAATTCCTGGAGATCCGTAACTCCGATTTGGCTGAAATTTGAACACGATTTTTATCCAGATATTATCTTTCTTGTGGCAAAAGAATGGCACCAAATGCCTTAGGGGGTGGCCACAAGCCCCTGGCCGCGCCCAGGGTAGGGGGCGCGCTTCCAGGGCATGTGGGCCCCTCCCGGCATCATCTCGCGTTGATTCCAATTCCCAACAATCACATATATTCCAAAAAAATCTCCGTAAGTTTTTATCGCATTTGGACTTGGTTTGGTATGGATATTCTACGAAACAAAAAACATGCAACAAACAGGAAGTAGCACTGGGCATTGGATCCATATGTTAGTCCCAAAAATAGTATAAAAAGTTGCCAAAAGAATATGAAAGTTGTAGAATATTGGCAGGGAACAATAAAAAATTATAGATACGACGGAGACGTATCAGCATCTCCAAGCTTAATTCCTGCTCGTCCTCGAGTATGTAAATGATAAAAAAGATAAATTTTGATGTGGAATGCTACCTAGCATAATCTTGATCATATAATCTAATCATGGCATGAATATTAAGACATGAGTGATTCAAAGAAATAGTATATCATTTGACATTAAGACAATAATACTTCAAGCATACTGATAAAGCAATCATGTCTTCTCAAAATAACATGGGCAAAGAAAGTTATCCCTACAAAATCATATAGTCTGGCTATGCTCCATCTTCATCACATAAAATATTTCATCATGCAGAACCCCAATGACATGCCAAGCAATTGTTTCATACTTTTAATGTTCTCAAGCTTTTTTCAACTTTCACGCAATACATGAGTGTGAGTCATGCATATAGCACTATGGGTGGAATTGAATATGATCGTGGAAGTTGTGTGGAGACGACAAAAAGGGAATAAAGTCTCACATTGACACGGCTAATCAACGGGCTATGGAGATGCCCATCAATTGAAGTCAATGCGAGGAGTAGGGATTGCCATGCAACGGATGCACTAGAGATATAAGTGTATGAAAGCTAAAACTAAATACTAAGTGGGTGTGCATCCAACTTTCTTGCTCATGAAGACCTCGGGCATTTGAGGAAGCCCATCATCGGAATATACAAGCCAAGTTCTACAATGAAAATTCCCACTAGTATATGAAAGTGATAACTCAAGAGACTCCCTATATGAAGAACATGGTTCTACTCTGAAGCACAAGTGTGGTAAAAGGATAGTAGCATTGCCACTTCTCTCTTTTTATCTCATTTTTTTGTTTTTTTTCTCTTTTTTGGGCTCTCTTATTTTTAGCCTCTTTTTTTATTTTTTATTTTTATTTTGTCCGGAGTCTCATCCCGACTTGTGGGGGAATCATAGTCTCCATCATCCTTTCCTCACTGGGCAATGATCTAATAATGATGGTCATCACACTTTTATTTACTTACAACTCAACATTACAACTCGATATCTAGAACAATATATGACTCTATGTGAATGCCTCTGGCGCTGTACCTGGATGTGCAATGATCTAGCATAGCAAAGTTATCAAGAAACGGACAAGCCATGGAAATATCATGCTAGCTATCTTACAATCATGCAAAGCAATATGACAATGAATGCTCAAGTCATGTATATGATTATGATGGAATTTGCATGGCAATATATCTTGGAATGGCTATGGAAATGCCATGATAGGTAGCTATGGTCGCTGTTTTGGGGATGGTATAAGGAGGGTTTATGCACTGGCGAAAGTTGTGTTGTACTATAGAGGCTAGCAATGTTGGAAGGGTGAGAGTGTGTATAATACATGGACTCAACATTAGTCATAAAGAACTCACATAATTATTGCAAAAGATTATTAGCCATCAAAGCAAAGTACTAATACACATGCTCCTAGGGGGATAGATTAGTAGGAAAAGTCCATCGCTGGTCCCCGATCGCCACTCATGAGGAAGACAATCAGAAAATAAATCATGCTCCGACTTCATCACATAACGGTTCACTATACGTGCATGCTTCGAGAATCACAAACCTTAACACAAGTATTTCTACCAATCCACAATTACCCACTAGCATGACTCTAATATCACCATCTTTATACTGCAAAACTATTGCAAGGAATCAAACATATCATATTCAATGATTTACAAGTTTTTATGTAGGATTTTATGACTAACCATGTGAATGACCAATTCCTGATGACTCTCTA
The DNA here is from genome assembly GCA_021437245.1 of Aegilops speltoides. Lineage (NCBI taxonomy): Eukaryota > Viridiplantae > Streptophyta > Magnoliopsida > Poales > Poaceae > Aegilops > Aegilops speltoides. The sequence continues at coordinate 489,573,900 of CM038144.1, forward strand.
AATAGATATAAGTGAAGCATGAGAGTTTAATTATTTATACAAAAGATATGCCCATGCTCTAACAAATATAAGTGACACAAAAGAGCATTCTACAAATGGAGGTTTTCTATGTGTAGGGAAATAGGCAATCCAAACTTCAAATGATATAAGTGAAGCACATGAAGCATTCTATAAAGCCATACTCGAAAGATATGAGTGAATTGCAAAGAGCATTCTATAAATCAACAAAGGACTATCTCATACCAGCATGGTGCATTTGTAAAAAGAAAAATAAAAGGCACACAACGCTCCAAGAATTTACGCATATCATGTGAACAACACAAAAACCGAGACATACCGATTATTATCAAATAAAGATGTGATGCCTTCTGGGGCATCCCCAAGCTTAGACGCTTGAGTCTCCTTGAATATTTATTTGGGGTGCCTTGGGCATCCCCAAGCTTGAGCTCTTGCCTTTTCTCATTCTTCTCATAACAATACCTCCTCGATCTTCGAACACTTCGTCGACACCAAACTTAACCAAACTTTTATTAGAGGGGTTAGTACATATAACATCAAATCCCATCATGTCCTGCTGTAACATTATTGTATAATTATAAGCAAACATTACCCACTATATGCTATCACAATTCTATGGCCCCAAGTCAAAGGAGGCTCAACAAGATTTCAAACATAAGCAAATAGTGGCTTAGCTGTCACTGCAGTTTCGCTGGAATGGCTGAGATTCGATTTTAACGGGCCGAAACAGAGGCCCAGAACAAATCATAGCCCATATTTCCTTTGATAGAGCAGCCCGTCCAGAAACCTTATCTTCATTCCATCCTCTCGCTCCCATCTAAAAAACTTGCGGCGGCTGCGGCTCGGCGGGCCGGCGTCTGCTTCGCCGCAAGCCGGAGTCAGTGACGAGCGAGGCGGCGACCAGGGCTCCGGCAGGAGGCTGCAACTGATGACAAGGGCCTTCTACTATTTGTACTACGATGTTGTCTCACCCGATAATTAATCCGCGATTCCATCCCATCTTCACCGTGCAGCCAGTGCTCCTGCGCCGATCTGATCCGCCGCCGCCGCTCCTTCTACTTGCCAACCCTCAATCATCCTTTGCGGCAGGCAGGTTCCAACTCCCAGTCTATCGCCAGGAGGTATAGGCAAGTTCTTCTCTGTCCATCTGCATACTCAGTAGCTTTAGTAATCTGTCCGTTTGCTGTTATTGATCCATCCTAGTCCGTTGACTTATTTATGACTGAATTTATACTGCAAATCCTCTGTTTTCTGCTGCAAATCCTCTGTTTTTTAGACAAAAAACATGCAAATGTACTGTTGCCGCAAAACGCCTTAGCGGCCGCTATCGCCCGCTATAGCGGCTGTAGCATTTTGACGAGCCAGCCGCGAAATGCTTTTGCCCGCGATCTTAAACTTTGGCATCAAAAAAGTTCAAGGCTAGCTCCTAATTTAAAAATGGTTGTCTTTCTCACTTTCCCTTTTCTTTTTGAAAAGTTTTAAGTTCCCCTCTATATTTTTAAACTTTATAAAAAAAACAACATAATAAAATTACTCTTTAAAAATTCTGGGTTGTCGCCCTGGCAGCGCTTTCTTTAAAGCCATTATGCTAGGCATATAGTGCTCAAGTAATGGATCCACCCGGATCCCAAGGTATATCAAAGCCGATTTTAATTAACAATGATTTGTATTTTAGTAGTGAGCACAAAGTAATATATATATATCATGCAACAACGAAGTCTAACTCTCTTCCTATGCATCGGCATGTTATAAAAGAACAATTCATGCACACAAAGTAAAGGCCAATGCATAGTATAAACAGTTTCTTGCAATTTAATTGTATTCGAAACATAGAGAGGTGGAGATGTATTTCCTCTCTCATAATAATTGCAAGCAGGAGCAGCAAGCACATGCATATTATATCTATCAAAATCATCGTGTGTAATAGTAAGACGCAATCCACCAATATAATCCTTAATAAGAGCAAACTTCTCCGATATAGTGTAGTTGGGAGAATTCAAAAAGATAATAGGACTATAATGTTTGGGTGCAATAGAACCAATTTCATGTTTCACATAAGGAACGATAGCAAATTTCATCTCCATAAGCATAATTCATATTGGCATCATGGCCACAAGCATAGCAAGCATCAAGTTCATCAAAAAGGGATATTTCAAACGAATCCAAGGGATCATAGGAGTTGAAGAGTTACTCTCATTAGAAGGTGGGCACAGGTAGCTAATCCGTTCTTCCTACTTTTGTTCTTCGCTCTCCTCATCATCTTTTTCATCTAATGAGCTCACAGTGTTATCATTTTCTTCTTCCATAAACTCTTGCAAAACATTATTCTCTTCTTGGACAGCAGAGGAGTCCTCAGTATATGATTTAATATAAGCATTATAAGCATATTTTTATGGCCATATTTAAGTATGGCAAAATTTTCATATTTGTAAAGAGTAGCATCATACTTTTCAATCAAAGAAGCAATTTCATAGGCACCCTTAAAAGCAACAAATTCTTCCATTTGCTTAATATCATAGTAATTATAAACACCCTTGGCATAAGAAGGTAAGATTCCATCATCCTTAAACTCACATCGGAAAAAAGGTGTTTTTAGGCTCTTTCGACAACAAGTAAAATCATGTATTTCACATAAATTCTTAGCGTAGGATTGCAAAGTATTAATATGATTCCGTAAATTTTTCACTTTTTGAGATAAGCGGTGTCGCACAAAATAAGCATGCTCATCTAATGATTTTCCCTCAAATAAGCTAGGTGTCAGCACGAGCACATAGGGATCGAAGATGATCCAAGTAAAAAGCTTCAGGAGTATGATAGATTTTGGGTGGTTCTTCAACCATTGGTTTAGTAGGTACAACTTTTTTTTGGTATTTTACGTTTCCTACCCATAACTAAAGATAGAAAACAGGAGCATGAAATAAAAACTACTTAGTGATAAAGCAAACAAGCACACACGAGAATACTCACCCCACGCTATTGCCCCCCGGCAACGGCGCCACAAAAAGGTCTTGATAGCCCACAAGTATAGGGGATAAATTACAGCCTTTCTCGATAAATAAGAGTGTCCAACCCAACGAGGAGCTAAAGGTAGGATTTGTATTCCCTTCATGTTCTTTGTAGGTGTGATAGGATAGGTTTGCAAGATAATAAAGAACACGTAAATAAAAGCTAGGGGCTGTTTACATAAAGAAACAATTAAGTTAGTTTTAGTAGAGAGCTTTTTGTCACAAGAAAGTTATTTGTCCCTAGGCAATCGATAACTAGATCGATGATCATTGTCGCAATTTTATATTAGGGAGAGGCATAAGCTAACATACTTTCTCTACTTGGATCATATGCACTTATGATTGGAACTTTAGCAAGCATCCACAACTACTTAAGATCATTAGGCCTTGTACAATGCTAGATGCTTAGGGAGGTGCTTAGAAAAATAAACCCGGTTTTTCTGAAGCACTGGTGCCTATTTCTACAGGAGAGATGCCTAATTAAGCATCTACCCTGTACAAATAAGCATCAGTGCTTAAGAAAAGCCTGGTTTACTTCTCTAAGCATCACCCCTGAGAACCTTGCATTGTACAAGGCCTTAAGGTAAAACCCAACCATACCATTAAAGTATGAAGTTATCTTTACTCCCATGTGCAAACAACCTACTTACTCGGGTCTATACTTATGTCACTCACACCGCCCACCATAAGTGAATCATAAACATATTGCAAACCCTACGGCGGGGATCCCTCATGCTTTCGCAACACGGAGAGCACCATAGGACAGCACCAATAACGAAACATACAACTCAATCCAATCATGATCATCAATCAACCCATAGGACTAAACGGATCTATTCAAACATCATAGGATAGCCATACATCATTGGGAAATAATATATAGCATTGAGCACCATGTTTAAGTACGGATTACAGTGGGGAGAAGGGGTGTTACACCGTTGCATAGAGGGGGAGAGAGTTGGTGATGACGGCGGCGAAGTTGTTGGTGTAGACCGCCGTCATGATGATGGCCCCGGCGGTGTTCTGGTGCCACCGGGAGAGAGGGAGAGAGAGAGCTGTAAGTGCATCTAGTGCCACCCCTAGTTGGTTTTGGAGTATTGACGACAAAGTTGGTTGATGGACTAATGCGTTTGTGAGAGTTGCAGGATAACGCAGGTAGTTTCCCTCATTGATTCGGTTTACCTACCGGAGATGACCCCTAAAAATGTATGAAGACATTGAAGACAATGGTGGTATGAGAAGATATTCATATTGAAGACTATGACATGAGAAGACATTGTGCGAAGACTTTGGAGCCCGAAGACTGTGTGGTTTCGTTGTTTCCTTTTCTTCTTTGTTGAGTCATAGGAACCAGCGTACTGTTAAGTGGGGTCCAAGTGAACTAAGTAAGAGTGACTGAAGTGATGCTCAACTCAAATCCTATGTCTTCGAGCGAAGACAATGAGAGCAAACCTTATCCAGAGCTGGATGAGTCAGCTTTGCTTGCAGCCCAAGTAAAGTTGCCGCGTGTGTTTGAAATCTGACCATTGGAACACGTGTCAGTTCCTTAGTGACCCAGGGTCATTTTGGACAAATCAGGTCGGGTTGCCTAGTGGCTATAAATAGCCCACCCCTACACCATAAATTGGTGGCTGCTCAGAGTTTGTGCACAGCTTTTGTCGTTTGAGAGCAACCCACCTCAAGCAATTGAGAGAGAAATCCTTGCGAGCACAAAGCCCAAACACCCAGAGCCAAAGAGTGTTAGGCATCATCAAGTCTTTACATCTGTGACCTGAAGACTTATTACACTTGAGGACTGTGAATCCTCCATCCGGTTAGGTGTCGCGCTCGAGCATCCAAGAGTCATTGTGGATTGCGGTGAACGAAGTCTGTGAAGGTTTGGAAGTCTCCTTGAAGACTTACCAGAGTGATTGGGCGAGGAATGGGTGTCCTTAGCTCAAGGGAATAAGGTGAAGACATGGTCTTGAGTTAAATCTCAGCCTCCCTAACAGACGCATAGTTGTCACAAAGAATCTGGAGCTGGTCCAACAAATCCTGTGTCTTCAACAAGCAACTGGTTCTATCCCTTCCAACCTTACTTAAGTTTTTCTTCATGAAGTCATTGCCTATCTGTGTATCTGTTTGACTTCATTGCTTGACTACTATTGTTGATTGGCTTCACACTATCTTCCATCTTGATCCTTACTACCTAACTGCTATTAGTCCTCTACTTTCACATCATTACCTACTTGACTATGGCTTGTTTAGGGTAGTTTATCTTCCGCTGCATATTGATTAGGTTATTTTGGTTGTTTGTCTTTGAAACTTCCAAGTTTTGAAGACTTTCATAAAAATCGCCTATTCACCCCCCCTCTAGTCGATACTAGCACTTTCAATTGGTATCAGAGTGAGGTACTCCCTTGTTCTGTGTGATTCGGTTTAACCACCTGGAGTTTCAGCTATGTCGATTGCAGGATTTAGGAACATATCATGTCCCACCTTTGACGGTCATGAGTATCCCCGATGGAAGGCCATGATGAAGAAGCTACTCATGTCCATGGATAGCGAACTGTGGACCGTCACTGAGATTGGACTCACTGATCTATGCAAGATGGCAAAGGCTGATGACATTCGCAAGTATACTCTATTGAACCTTACAGCAAAGGACGTCATCTGCTGTCATTTGTCCCGAAATCAGTTCAGGAATGTTATGCACCTCAATCACGCGAAGCTAATCTGGGACCGGCTTTCTGAGGTATATGAAGGTCATCGCACTTGTCATGATCCGTTGTTTGAGGACTACAAGGAGTCTCTCAAGGAGATGACCTTTGCACCTGAATCATCATCATCCTCATCATGCCACATGGCAAGGAGTGATAAGGTAACTGAATGCTATTGAGGGAGTCCTGGACTAGGGGGTGTCCGGACTGCCGGACTATCATCGTCCGCCGGACTCCAAGACTATGAACATACAAGATTGAAGACTTCGTCCCGTGTCCGGATGGGACTTTCCTTGGCGTGGAAGGCAAGCTTGGCGATACGGATATGTAGATCTCCTACCATTGTAACCGACTCTGTGTAACCCTAGCCCTCTCCGGTGTCTATATAAACCAGAGGGCTTTAGTCCGTAGGACACAACAACCATTACAACAATCATACCATAGGCTAGCTTCTAGGGTTTAGCCTCCTTGATCTCGTGGTAGATCCACTCTTGTAATACACATCATCAATATTAATCAAGCAGGACGTAGGGTTTTACCTCCATCAAGAGGGCCCGAACCTGGGTAAAACATCGTGTCCCTAGTCTCCTGTTACCATCCGCCTAGACGCACAGTTCGGGACCCCCTACCTGAGATCCGCCGGTTTTGACACCGACATTGGCGCTTTCATTGAGAGTTCCTCTGAGTCGTCACCGATAGGCTTGATGGCTCCTCCAATCAACAACAACGCCGTCCAGGGTGAGACTTTTCTCCCCGGACAGATCTTCGTACTCGGCGGCTTCGCGCTGCGGGCCAATTCACTTGGCCATCTGGAGCAGATCGAAAGCTACGCCCCTGGCCATGAGGTCAGGTTTGGAAGCCTAAACTTCACGGCCGACATCCGCAGAGACTTGATCTTCGACGGACTCGAGCCACAGCCGAGCGTGCCGCGCTGTCACGATGGGCATGATTTAGCTCTGCTGCCGGACAGTGCCTTGGTGGCCGCACACGAATCCGCTCCGGCCCTTACTCCGGAGCCGATCGTGCAGATCGAGGACCGGTGGCTGGACACCGCCTCGGAGGCTGCAACTTCCACGGCGATGGAGCCGAACACTAACCTTGTCCCTTGTAAAGCTCGTGACTCTGAGGTGCCGGACTCCCTGCCGGACTCTGAACCTCCTGCGCCCCTGCCAATCGAATCTGATTGGGCGCCGATCATGGAGTTCACCGCCGCGGACATCTTTCAACACTCACCCTTTGGCGACATCCTAAATTCGCTAAAGCATCTCTCCCTATCCGGAGAGCCCTGGCCGGATTGCGGCCAGGATGGTTGGGATGCGGACGACGAAGAAACTCAAGCCCCACCCACCACCCATTTTGTAGCCACTGTTGATGATTTAACCGACATGCCAGACTACGACTCCGAGGACATCGGCAGTATGGACGACGATGCCGGAGACGATCAAGAACCAGCGCCTACAGGGAACTGGAAGACCACCTCAACACATGACGTATACATGGTGGACACCCCAAAAGGAAGCGATGACGAGGAACAACAGGGCGCGGCAAAAGATAATCCTGCCGATAAACAACCAAAACGGCGACGCAGGCGCCGCCCTAAGCCCCGCCTCGGCAAAAACAGCATTCCTAATGACCCAGCAATAGAGCAGGGCAAACCCGGTGGGCTACTTAACATGCAACCAAGCAACCGTCCGAACAGGACGAATCGGATAATCAATCCATTCCCGGCGAAACCAACAGTCCGGACGACCTCACGCCGGACACACCACCGGAGCATAAGAACCTTCACGAAAGACTCGTCGCCACCGCAAGAAGCTTGAAGAAGGAAAAATGGAAGCTCAAAACAGCGGAAGACATACTCAGAATGAGGTGGAGCAAAGTACTCAAGACCGCAGACAAATATGGCAACGACCATCAATCAAAGAGCTACCCGAAGTGCAAGTTGCTACCAGAATTTGACGAAGAAGCCATAGAGCCACCACAGTCAAAAATTAAAGAAGCCGCCTGGCCGGAAAGACGACCAGATGACAGGCCAAAAGCGACAAGGGGCGCCGCACTCAAGCCGACTCATGATCCTGGAAAGACAGATGGCCTAGCTAGGTCCATTTACGGGCCAAAAAAGAGGGCCCCAGGAAGCATCACAACACGCCAAGTGTTCGAAGACAGCGGCACACCCAAATACAGGGGCGCCGCACACCCACTATGTTTCACCGATGAGGTGCTGGATCATGAATTTCCGGCAGGGTTCAAACCCATAAACATAGAGGCATACGACGGAACAACAGACCCTGGAGTCTGGATAGAGGATTACATACTACACATACACATGGCCAGAGGAGATGATCTCCACGCCATAAAATATCTACCCCTCAAGCTCAAAGGGCCAGCTCGGCATTGGCTCAAAAGCCTCCCAGAAACCACTGTTGGAAGTTGGAAGAGCTCGAGGACGCGTTTAGAGCAAATTTTCAAGGGACTTATGTCCGCCCTCCGGATGCAGGCGATCTAAGTCATATAACTCAACAGCCCGGAGAGAGTAGCACAAGAATTCAGGAACAGGTTCCTTACCAAAAGAACCAAATAGTCGACTGTCCGGACGCGGAAGCCTTGGCAGCTTTTAAACACAACGTCCGTGACGAATGGCTCGCCAGACACCTCGGCCAAGAGAAGCCGAGGACAATGGCCGCACTAGCAAGCCTCATGACCCGCTTTTGCACGGGGAAGGACAGCTGGCTAGCAAGATGCAGCACCAGCGACCCGAGTACATCCGAGATCAGAGATGGAAACAGCAAATCACGGCGCAGAAAGGATCAGCGCTGGAATAAAGAAAAAAGCCCAAAGAATATGGCGGTCAACGCCGGATTCAAAAGCTCACGGCCAAGCAACAAAACACTGCCCCTTAAGGACAACAGTGATGAGCTATCCAACTTAAACAAAATTTTGGATCGGATATGTCAAATCCACAGTACCTTCGGAAGGCCTGCAAACCACACCCACCGAGATTGTTGGGTTTTCAAACAGTCCGGCCGACTCAATGCCGAACACAAGGGGCTTGACACACCAAGCGAGGACGATGACGAACCCCACCAGCAGGGCACCGGAAAACAAAAGACTTTCCCACAAGAAGTCAAAGCAGTAAACTCACTTCATGTGATAATACGGAAAAACAATGCGGCACCCGCTAAGATGGGTCTCGCACGGTCCACCCCAGCGGAACCTCGAGATTGGACGTCAAAACCAATCACTTTCGACCACCTGGATTATTCCAGAGGTGTTCGAAATGCAGGATGGACTGCTCTGATATTGGATCCTATAATCGACGGACTACAATTTACACAAGTCCTGATGGACGGCGGCAGCGATTTAAACCTGCTATATCCAAACACAATCCGCAAGTTGGGGATAGACCTTACTAAAATTCGACATAGCCGCACTTCCTTTAAAGGAGTGACGCCAGGCTCTTACGCCAAGTGCACAGGTTCCTTATTACTAGAAGTTGTGTTCGGGTCACCGGACAACTTCCGACGCGAAAAGCTAATCTTCCATGTCGCCCCATTCAAAAGTAGCTATCAAGCACTGTTGGGACGTGAAGCTTTTGTTCGCTTTAACGCCATACCACATTATGCGTCTCTTACACTTAAAATGCCCGGTCCATGTGGCATCATTTCATTCAGAGGGTCATTCAAAGACCCCGGATACGGCTAGACGAGTCCGGCATAAATAAGCTAGGGGCTCCCCAGGCGCACACCCCTTCACAAGGGGCTGCGCATATAAGCAACAATGGGCTAATATAGGCTCAGCTTTATTAATTTATTCATATTTTAATCTTTATGCACTTTTCGCACGATTTCTTTTCAAACTAAGTTCCTCTCTTTTTACAGATGAACACCGTGCACGCCCGTCCAGGATAACGGCACAACGGAGACACAGGCGCAGACGTGCAGTAGGGACCCGTTGCTAGGATTCTTTTGATTAAGACCTGCGTAAACCTTTTTACTGTCTCTTGTTGCTATAATCCCCGGCTTTTCATGATAACCAGAGAGGATATCGACGTTTTGGCATCGGCGCGTCGAGAGGACCTCGCCTGCATTTGGACACAAGGGGCTTAGGGCATTGTTTCGCCGTTATTATAAAAGACCGAACACCTTAGGGAGTGTTGGCGCCTCGAGTTAGGCCTTATATGCATCAGCTCGAATCATGTCTTTGGTCAAATGTTGGGTTTGCCCGGCTCCGTGTTTTGCTGCCTTACGCTCAGATCATCGGCTAACGCGGCACTGTGGAGAACTCTGCGATTGTGCCCCGGTTAACCGGGCGAGCACCTCGAGAGAAAGCCAAAACTGATCGTCATGATCTGCGAGAGCTGGTCAACCACTCGATCGACCACCGAATGTTTAGAATTCCTCCGCTTGACGAAGGACCGTTTCGTCAGTACATACGCATCGTGCCCGAGAGCGCGGTGCCCTGTGGGCTATATCGTAGTACCACCCACGAAACTCCAATGTCTAAGTGAAAGTGATAAAGCGTTATAGTCCGGTTGCCTCGTTTGCTACGCTACCACCTCCTTAAACAGGACCGAGACGTCGGATTAAGTGTGAAAATGTGCTATTTTTGCGAAAACACCCCCGCACCTTGTGCGTGGGGGCTGAAGCCGGCGACTGCCATCTTTCAGGTTATACATACGTATACATAAACGGCCGCACAGGAGATATTTCAATACTTGAACGCACAAGTACAAAAAGCGCCTATATCATAAACATTGTTTTACAAGATAAAACGTTCATTTGAACGTTACATTTTTCGAGCACTGCGACTCTATTATACGAGCACCACGCAGAACTTCCCCAAAATAGTGCTCGACGGGTAACCGGTTCTCATCCGAACCCTAGGTCGCAACAGCGGCGGCATCCATCTCGGTCCAATGTGTCTTCACACGGGCAAGTGCCATCCGTGCACCCTCTATGCAGGCTGACCGCTTCATCGCCTTGATATGCGGCACCGCCCCAAGAAATTGCTGCAACAAGCCAAAATAGCTCTTCGGGTTGGGCCTATACGGCCAGACATGCGTCACGATATCCGTCATGGCAAGCCCGGACAACCTATTCAGCTCAGCCCATTCGGCCAACCGATCGGTCAGCGGAAGTGAATGATCCGGACTATGGAATTGAGACCAAAACAACTCTTCCGTCTTGTGATCCTTCTGGCTCCGGAAGTGCACAACGGCATTCGCCGCACTTGCCGCTAAGTCCATATAAGGATCCTCCGGACCCCACAGCTGGCCAAGTTGAGCATACTTAGGATCCGTAAACCTTCGGCGCAGCAGAAAGGGCTTGCCAGCCACAATGTCTCCGGCTTGGCGCAGCTCCTCCTTTATAGCCCGCATTGCAGGTCGGGCGTCCTTGGCTTCGGCGGTGGCCTTCCCCAGGTCTTCTCGCTCCGATAGGCGCTCCTTTTCAAGAGCCTTAGTGCGGTCGGTAGCATCTTTCAACATCACGGCCATTTCGGCCATCTCTTCCCTGCTTCGGCTGTGTGCAGCCATTTCGGCTTCTAACTCCTCGGCCGCCCTCAAGGCCGCTGCATTACTCCTTCTGGCTTGCTCCTTGGCTTGAGCAAGTTCGGCCCGAAGGCTCTCCACAGCAGCAGCACCATCTGCGTCAAGCACAAATATTATAAGATATGGGCTTCGGCTCCCTTACTAGGTGACTGCGGAAAATAAATTACCTTGCGACTCGTCAAGTCGCCTGTTGACTAGCGCCATGTCCGCATCCGCAACGTCGAGTTGCCGCTTTAGTTCGGCAACTCCATCAGTTCGGCTGGCCCCCGGACGATCCACCACCTGTATAGGAACGGCGAAGATTGAAACCTGCGATTATGATCCTCGGCACGCTATCGCTTTCGACAACCTACCGAGTCTCAGGGGCTACTATCTATGCAGGGCACTCTTCCAATGCGCAAAACTGTCAAAAGGTGTGTCATTTGTACGTACCTCAAACCCCGCCAGCAAACTCCTGACGGCATTATGCAATCCGCTTTCGGCGGACGAAATCCTTCCAATCACCATATTCATCAATGCATGGTGATCTTCTAAGATGGACGCTCTCTCAAGCAGATCCTTCAGCTCCCCCGGCCGAACACTAGTTGGCGCCAAACTCTTCGGCTCTGCCGGGCTCGGGGATACCCTCCGTGATGACACTTCAGGCTCGTCCGCCCTATCCGACGGCGCAGCAGACGGAGGCGTCTCGCTCTCCATCATCTCCGGACGAAGGTCCCCAAGACGAGCTCATCCGAGAAGGTCAAGATCCGAACTACAAGGTAAAACTTCGTTATCCTCGAAGCACGATAGGGATGTCTCTTATCACCGAACTCCCTTCTTTCTACTTACGGCTCGCTGGAGGGCTGATTCTTTGGGGGAGACTGTGCGGCCGGGACCTCCCCGGTCGCAGGACCCTCTGGTGAAGACTTCTTCCCCCGCTTAGGGGCTTTGGCCTCCGGATCTTCGAGGCGGTCCTCTTCTTCCCCAAGAGGGAGGGATTCTCGATCCCCCCTTCTTCAAGAGGCTCCTTGGGTGAGGAGGTAGCTCCCCTATTTTCCCCTTCGCCTTCTTCTGAAGGCGCAACCTCCAACATCCTGACCAGCATGGGATCCGGCACAGTCTCTGGGAGGGGGGCCGGACACCGTATCAGCTTTGCTTGCGCTATCCACTCCTGTTAAGGGGCAACGGGTTAAAAGGCGAATCATAGAAAGGCAAGCAGACGCTATGTCCGGATTCGGAACTACTTACTTGTGTATCCGGGCGATTGCAGCTTAGGCCGGCGTCCTCGGTCAATTCCGGACACGTCACTTGTGATCCGAAGAATAATTTGTACATCTCCACGGGTGTCATACCCATGAAGATTTGAAGAATCTGTGGTCCCTCCGGATTAAACTCCCACAGCCGGAGAGGGCGGCGTTTGCAGGGCAGGAGACGCCTAATCAGCATGACCTGCGTTACCACAACCAGATCGATCTCCCTCGCTTGGAGGTCTCGAATCCGGCCCTGCAGAAGGGGCACGTCCTTTGGCGGCCCCCAGTTGAGCCCTTGGTTGACCCACGACATCAACCGTCATGGAGGTCCCGGGCGGAATAAGGGCGGCGGCTTCTGCATGCTGCCCTTTGGAGCGGTGATATAGAACCACTCCCGCTGCCACAAGCCGAGCTCCTCTTGGAAGAAGCCCTCGGGCCACGGGGCATTGGCCCTCCTACTTACGGCCGCCCCGCCACACTCTGCTTGACGCCCCCCGATCATCTTCGGCTCCACATTGAAGGTCTTCAGCCACAGGCCGAAGTGGGGGGTGACGCGGAGGAAGGCTTCGCAGATGACAATAAAAGCGGAAATATGGAGGATGGACTCCGGAGCCAAGTCGTGGAACTCCAACCCATAGTAAAACATGAGCCCTCTCACAAAAGGATCCGTCGGGAAGCCTAAACCCTGACAGAGGTGGGATACGAAGACGACATACTCGCCGGGCTCGGGGTGGGGATGGCCTGCCCTTCAAGGGCAACCTGTGTGCGAAATCTCGTGGGGATGTACTTGGCTTCTCGCAGCTTTAGCACGTCCTCCTCCATGACGGAGGAGGGTATCCACCGGCCCTGAAGGTCGGAGCCGGACATTGTTGAAGGTCCGAAGCGCTCGAATCTGGGACTCTGGGTGTTGGAACTTGGAGCAAGGAGAGGATTCGATGGAAGATTGAAGAAAAGAAACGAGCCTTGGTCCTATTATAAAGAGGGAGAATACCAAGAGCCGTCTCCGTGACCGTTTGGGACTCGCCTTCGATAGAGGAGGCATGGCGACGGGCGCGGTTGGGTTATCCACATCCGTATTGATGAGAATCCCGGAATAAGGGGAACACGATCTCTGCTTCGACAAGACGTGCCAAGGAAACCGCTTCGCTAAACGTGCTGAGGTGGTATAATAAAAAACGATTCAAGTAAAGGCTTGGTAGTGGCGTGATGTCATGCCACGAAATACGTCAGCAGATTGGACCTATGTATATATTATTCTCTCTACGGTGGAATGTGGAATTTATTTTGCAGAGCTGGACACTATCCTGGTGTTGACAATCTTCTATGGATTATTCAGAGGAGGAACCCGCCTTGCAATGCCGAACATTATGCGCGTCGGACTCATCGTCATTGAAGCCAAGTTCAGGGGCTACTGAGGGAGTCCTGGACTAGGGGGTGTCCGGACTGCCGGACTATCATCGTCCGCCGGACTCCAAGACTATGAACATACAAGATTGAAGACTTCGTCCCGTGTCCGGATGGGACTTTCCTTGGCGTGGAAGGCCAGCTTTGGCGATACGGATATGTAGATCTCCTACCATTGTAGCCGACTCTGTGTAACCCTAGCCCTCTCCGGTGTCTATATAAACCGGAGGGCTTTAGTCCGTAGGACACAACAACCATTACAACAATCATACCATAGGCTAGCTTCTAGGGTTTAGCCTCCTTGATCTCGTGGTAGATCCACTCTTGTAATACACATCATCAGTATTAATCAAGCAGGACATAGGGTTTTACCTCCATCAAGAGGGCCCCAACCTGGGTAAAACATCGTGTCCCTTGTCTCCTATTACCATCCGCCTAGACGCACAGTTCGGGACCCCCTACCCGAGATCCGCCGGTTTTGACACCGACAGCTATCTCTCTGAATCTAGCGATGATGAATCAGGTGATGAATTTGGCCCTAGCTATGAAAAGCTTGCTTCCCTTGCCACTAAACAACAAAGAATCTTGGAAAAGGTTCAAGACATGCTTAGTAAGAGCGATCATATGTTGGGTGAAGAAATGGATTAGTCAAAAGCTTTGGCTGATAGTCTTCAGAGACTTCATGCTAAGTTTGACGCCCTTCAAGATCAACATAATGCTCTCTTATCTGATCATGAGAAGCTGTCTTCTGAATGTCTTCAAAGAAAGCTAGACCTTGAAAAGATAAGAGTGGATTATGAAGATCTTCAGAAGGAGCGAGATTCACTTCGCGCTCAACAGATCAGTTCCGCTCAGGATGGATTTGAACCACCATGTCTAAAATGCATTGAGCGTGATAACACTACATCTGTTGCTGAATGTTCCACTGCCGCTACTGTTTCATTGTCTTCACCTACTGATGTGGTTACTAACCCCTCTGCGGAGGATACCACCGCTGTTCTCGATGAAAATGCTATGTTGAAGACATTGCTTGAAACAGGATGTACAAAAGTTTGAAGGACATCGACTCTGCGATGTCCTCAAAAGCAGATTCTGAACCAAACCCTAGGAAAGAGGGTGTTGGGTCTGAAGGAAAATGAATGTTGATGGCTCAGATCGAAGCCCGAAAGCGGTACCCCAAAACCACATGGGTTGTGCAAAGGAACCTTCATGAGATCCATCCACCTTATCTGGCTTTACCTGTGCTAATCCTATTATCATTGATGAATCCTTTGATGCAAACTATAAGCTGTTCAAAAATCAGAATGGTGAAGTGTTTGTCAGGTACATTGGTACTAACTGCAGGATGGACCACCTACAAAGAAGATCTGGGTACCTAAGCAGTACATTGAGAATCTTCCTGTGAATGTCGTCATGACACCACCAAGGAAGAAGACAAACCCTAGACCAATAGCTTCATGTGGCCCAAAGGCTTCATAGAGATATAGGACTCATATGAGTCACCCTAACGCCAATGTTTTGCAGGGAAATCATGCTCAGACTTATGAATATGAGCGTGTATCTTCGAACTGCTATGTTCATAGGACTAAGAACATTTCTGCTTATTCATAAGAGTATCATTCATCTCCTGCAAGGCTATTTGATAGGGCTCCAAAGCCAAAATTCTCAGATGCTGCACTCAGACTCATTGCTTCTAAGCCCCCACTGAAGATGTGGGTGGCAACGAAGAACTAACTCTCTTTTGCAGAAAACGGTCTCCAGCCAGCAATCAATGGCGTTCGATACTATTGCTGGGGACCTAAAACTCACTGAGGACGCACGATGAAATGTCATTCTATATGCTTCACATCTGAATTTCTTATCAGTCATACTATGTCCTAACTTTGTTATAAGTTGTGACTGTCCCTATATGTGTCAAATGCTTATGCTTCACAAGACTCTTGTGAAGCCTATCCTCCTAACTGCACTGTAGGGTACATCACCAAAAGCTTCAGAATGGATTATGGACAGTGGATGCACAAATCATATGACTGGTGATCAAAGTCTTCTCATGGACTCAACCTTACGTCCATCCGACAAAAGTCACATTACATTTGCTGACACTGGTAAAAGCAAGGTATTGGGTCTAGGTAGAGTTGCAATCTCAAAGGATCAACACATGGATAAAGTGATGCTTATTCAACTTAATGTCTGTCTCAATGCTTTGTGACTTGAACATGATTGTGATATTTGGCAAATACCGTTGCCTTGTACTAATGGAATCTGACAAATCTCTAGTCTTTGAAGGGTATCGAAAAGATGATCTATACATGGTAGATTTCTCAGCAGGTCCACAGCTTGTCGTTTGTCTTCTCACAAAAGCTTCTGAATGTTGGCTCTGGCATCGAAGGCTGGGACATGCTGGCATGAGGAACTTACACTCACTCGTCAGGAAGAAGCATGTCATTGGCATTGAGGATGTCAAGTTCAAGAAGGATCATCTGTGTGGTGCCTGTAAAGCTGGAAAGATGACAAGGGCAAAGCACCCCTCGAAGACAATCATGACAACATCTCAACCCTTCGAGCTATTACACATGGAATTATTTGGACCTACTCACTACTCCACCCTCACAACAACTGCCTGTCTCTATGGCTTCGTCATTGTTGATGACTACTCAAGATACACATGAGTTCATATAATTCTTTACAAGACTGAAGTGCAAGATGTCTTCAGGTGCTTCGCAAATCGAGCAATGAACAATTATGGAGTGAAGATCAAGCACATCAGAAGTGACAATGGCACTGAATTCAAGAACACTAGACTTGATCTGTATCTGGATACAATGGGAATCACTCATGAGTTCTCTGCTCCATACACACCTCAGCAAAACGGCATTGTTGAGCGCAAAAACAGAACCCTCATTGAGATGGCTCGAACAATGCTAGATGAGTACAAGACACCAAGAAAGTTCTGGCCTGAAGCTATTGATACATCATGTCACATCATCAACCGTGTATACATTCATAAGCTTCGAACAAAACATCATATGAGCTACTTCGGCAAGAAGCCAAACGTCGCCATTACTTGAGTATTTGGAGCAAGATTTGGATAAAGGATCCCCATCACAAGTCAAAATTTGCACCAAAGGCTCACGAAGGCTTCATGCTTGGCTATGGAAAGGATTCACACTCCTACAGAGTCTTCAACCTTTATCTATACAAAACCGTTGAAACTGTGGATGTGAAATTTGATGAAACCAATGGTTCACAGAGAGAGATCCTGCCAAGTACATGGATGAAGCTCCCTCAAACGAGGCAATCAAGCTGATGGGAACTGGTGAAATCATGCCCTCTGAAGCACAGCCTGAAGAGGAACTTATCATCTCTGCACCAAATCAACCTGAAGACAATACTCAGACCGAAGACAATCCTCCAAATGATGACAATGATCAGCCAGAACAAAATCTTCGTCCTGTTCATCCTTGTGTTGCAAATGAAGTTCAAATAGAAAATATAATTGATAGCATCAATGCACCTGGTCCGCTCACTCAATCAAGAGCAACACAGCTAGCAAACTTTTGTGGGCACTTTTCATTTGTGTCAATATCAGAACCCAAGAAAGTTGCTGAAGCTTTTATGGAACCTGAATGGATTCAAGCCATGCAAGAAGAACTTCAACAGTTCAAACTGAATAATGTCTGGGAACTTGTCAAGCGACCTGATCCTCGCAAGCATAACATTATTGGAACAAAATGGATATATCGAAACAAGCAAGATGAGCATGGTCAAGTAAATCGGAAACAAAGCACGTCTTGTGGCTCAAGGATACACTCAAGTTGAAGGAATTGACTTTGATGAAACATTTGCTCCCGTTGCTAGGCTTGAAGCTATTTGCATACTTCTAGCCTACGCTAATCATCACAATATCTTGCTATATCAAATGGATGTCAAGAGTGCATTTCTCAATGGCAAGATTGAAGAAGAAGTGTCGCACAACCACCTGGCTTTGAAGATCCAAAACATCCTGATATGGTGTACAAGCTAAACAAAGCACTGTATGGCCTCAAACAAGCTCCTCGTGCCTGGTATGATACAATCAAAGACTTCCTGAAGAGCAAAGGATTCAAACCTGGATCCCTCGATCCCACTCTCTTCACGAAGACATATGATGGTGAACTGTTTGTGTGCCAAATATATGTGGATGACATAATCTTCGGATGCACCAACAAGATGTATAGTGATGAGTTTGGGTACATGATGCAAGAGCAATATCAAATGTCCATGATGGGTGAGCTGAAGTTCTTCCATGGACTTCAAATTCGTCAGCAAAGGAATGGCATCTTCATATCTCAAGAGAAATACCTCAAAGATTGTCTGAAGAAGTTTGGAATGGAAGACTGCAAAGGCTACACGACGCCAATGCCAGCCAAACACCATCTTGGTCCCGACGACAATGGTAAAGAGTTCGATCAAAAGGTATACCGCTCCATGATTGGTTCTTTGCTTTATTTATGTGCATCTAGGCCAAATATTATGCTTAGTGTTTGCATGTGTGCTCGATTCCAAGCGGCACCAAAGGAATCGCATCACTTAGCTGTGAAGCGAATTCTTCGATATTTGGCTTACACCCCAACACTCGGATTATGGTATCCCAAGGGCTAAAAATTTGATTTGGTTGGATTCTCGGATGTTGACTATGCTGGTGACAAGGTGGATCACAAGTCTACATCAGGCACATGTCATTTTCTTGCTCGATCACTTGTCTGTTGGTCTTCGAAGAAGCAGAACTGTGTATCACTCTCAACTGCTGAATCTGAATACATTGCTGCTGGATCCTGTTGTGCTCAGCTTCTGTGGATGAAGCAAACTCTCAAGGATTACGGAATCAACCTGAAACAAGTACCTCTCTTCTGCGACAACGAAAGTGCCATCAAAATAGCCAACAATCCAGTCCAACACTCGAAGACAAAGCACATTGAAATTCGTCATCACTTTCTCAGAGATCATGTTATGAAGAAAGATATCAATATCATTCACATCAACACTGAAGAGCAACTGGCAGATATCTTCACAAAGCCCTTGGATGAGAAAAGGTTTTGCAAGTTACGGTGTGAGCTAAATATCTTAGAATCCTCTAATGTCCTGTGATCAGGCACACATCCTAACACTTATGCATATTGATGAGTTAGATGTGCAACACACAAAGTAATGTATATCTTCAATCAATGAAGATTTACACTCTGAGTGTGAATATATTAACATGGAATTTGACTTCGGAGCGCCACGATAATTGTGCGCCGTGTTTGGGTCTAATACTTCCTATACGGTGGGTAACGCCACCACCAACCTTCTTTGTTTGAAGTGTTTCACTCAAGGCGTTATATTGCAGTGACTTTGCATCTGGTTTGTCTTCAGTTTCAATTTGTCTTCATGACTTTCTGCACTATGATGATTTCATTGCTTTCTGATATATACTAGTGTTATGTTCTCTACAACATTCACTTATAGCTGTGTCTTCAAGATTGGATCTTTAGAACTAAGTGAATGTGATCGGACCATAACCTCTCTATGCTTCCTATCTCAAACTCTATCTATCCAAATCATATGCATTCTATTGAAACTGTCGAATGTCTTCTCTGCGTCCTAGTCAGCAGAAGGCAAAGAGACAAACATTAAATCTGTTTTAAATGGCTTATCTTTATTGTTGAAATCCAGAGAAGCCGGAACAACTCTCCGACATGCCTGGCGGGCGTGGGAACGTGGGACAACCCTGAGTGTGTTGCATGCTTGCCACGTACCCCTCAGATATGAACCGCCAGGGCACCAGCGTAATTGCGCTGTGTCTCACCTACTTATAAATACTTGTCCCCTGCGGTAAAGAAATCCTTCTTCCACCTCTCCACCTCCGTCAAAACCCTAGCGCCACCGCTAGCTCACGACGACGCCGGCGATGAAGCGCTTAGCTGCCGCGACTTCTCCGACGCCGTCCTCATGCCGGCCGCGGACATCGTCCTCTCCGCCGTCGCCGCAGGTGTCCTCCGTCGCCAAGTTAGGGCACGCTGGGCTGAACTGCTCGGTCTCCTATTCTTCCCATCTAGCGGTTCTTCGTGCGGTAATTATAACTCTATTTTTACCACCTTTTTGATCTTCAAGATTCATCCTTTTTACCGAAAGTAGTTTCTGTCTGTTCAAGTTAGATCTATTCTGTCTGCATCTCATATGCCTAGTCGATTCACTTAGATTTCCTGTCTAGTTTGATGTCAGGACCCCGACTCAATGCCACATCGATCTAGCATGTAACACCTCATATCACTTTGCGGCCTCACGCACGGTATCCCCACGGGTGTCGCCTTACCTTTGCCCAGGACCGTTTGCGCCTTTTGGCACACATATATGATAGTGTCGCTAGCATCCATATGATAAGGAGCCCGGGCTGACATGGCTAGTCGTAAACCCAAAGTGGCACAATCTTACAGGGACAGGCATCCATGACCCAAAGATCGAACGTGTCGGTCATCGCGAGTGAATCCAGGCTGTAGCTTGGGCTAACAGACTCGTGAACCGGGCAGTAGCGGGCTAACAGACTCCGGTATTCATCGCGTGACATTTCCCAAGGGACAGACACAGAATGAAGAAGGACACATGCCGCCAGCCTAAGTGATCCGGAGCAAGAGCAAGCTACCATGGCTCGATGGAAGCACTAGGAGACATTTCCGTAAGAGAGGCTACTAAGGATAAACAACTAGATAGTCGATCCCACACATAGCAATACACATTACACGTACGCATAACATGCAAGTATGTGCTGTACATCATGGCATCACAGCATAACTCAACAACTCATATAGATAAAGGCTCAAAGAGCCGTCATAACATATATTGCAAACAGGGTCACAAGACCCATCATACAGAGCATACAAGCAACAAGCGGAAGCATTACATGTCCAGGTACGTACATCTACAAATGAAAAAGGTCAAGAGCGACTATCTACAACATCCGATCAAGATCGTAGCTGAGGTACAAGCTACTCGTCAAGTCCACGAGAACACTAGTAAGACCAAGTCTCCGCTGCAAAAACATAAATAAAGCACCATGAGTACAAAGGTACTCAGAAGACTTACATCGATCCTATCATACATGCATTTGTATCAAGAGGGTAATGTGGGGTTTAGTTGCGCAAGCCAGCTTTGACTCTGTGGCTATCCTGTTCTACGACTACTGAACTTCTTTGGCGTGATATGGCGCACGCAGTCCACTAATCACCACACAATACACTACTATGGATTCGTCCCGTCTCCCCACGAGAAGGCCATCCATAGTACTCACACTTTTCTTGAGCATTTTATTGTATCCACTTCAAGTTATCTATGTACCATGTAAGCATCCAAGAAGTCCATATCCGCGGACCCGCTATTCAATAGATCATGTTAACCTGCAGGGTGTACTTCTTCACACACGCTCTCGCCACTTACCACCATGTACACGTCGTGTATCTCGGCTACCTTCAAGCGGAAGCCTGGCGAGGGAGTCGGCCACGACCTGACTAACCACACAAGACTCTAGCCCAGGTTTATCGCCTATTCGGGTTCCATCCGTAAGGAGATCCGGCCGGGGTGTCGCTCACGGCCCCAAACGATGTGAACAGGGTTCCCAAGCCCACCTCGCCGGATGGATCTACGCTTGGTACACCGTGCCACTTGTGCCTAGTCTGTCCCAAGCCCACCTGGCCGGGTGCCACTTGGTAGACTACTAACACTACCTACAAACACCAGAAACTAGTTGCGACTCCTGGACAGAGATCAAGTTGGTTAATAAGTCGAGAGGGGCCGAGTTACCGGAACCCAATGTGTGGTAGTATCGAGTCATTGGACAACATACATAGAACTCAGTGCTTAAGGACGGTTCCAGTGAGACAACCCACCATGTACTCCTACATGGCCTCTCACCGCTACCTTTACCAAATCGTGTTCAAACACTTAACTCTCAGCACCAGAACAACTCATAACACTCCAATTCATTCCCATTGAATCAGACCTGACACAACTCTAAGCAATAGCAGGCATAGCATGGTAGGAACACAACATGGGCTCAATCAACTCCTACACATGCTAGTGGGTTTTAACTATTTACTATGGCAATGACAGGTCATGCAGAGGAATGGGTTCAACTATCGCAGCACAAAGTAGCAGATGAATCGTTGTTGTCCTAATGCAATAACTGAGAGCAGGAGCGAGAGAGTAGGATTGTATCGGAATGAACAAGGGGTTTGCTTGCCGGTAGATCAACAAGGAAGGCTTCGCTTCACGCATGTGTACTGGAACGGACTCGAGCGGGATCTATCGAGAAGGCGATTGTCGGCAATCAATACACAAACATATGCAACAATATGATGCATGAACATGGCATGAAGATGTGATGTTGTTTGAGCTAATGCAACTAGTATTTATTTGGTTTGAAGTCCATTTGAACCCTAAGCTCAAATGCAATTCTAATTTAAGTCTCTTAATATGTCATAATGTGTTTCCTCATATTCAGCATGTATAAGTTGGTTTGTCGTGCATGAAACTAGTACAGATGGAAAGATTGCATTTTTCTGATAATTTTTCATATATAATTTATTTCAATCTGAGCTACGGTTGAATTGATATGAATTTTTGAAGTTTTGAACATTTTCTGGAATTTCCTGATTAATTTAAATCCAGAAAATGAATAAATGCGTCAGCCTGACATCAGCGTGACGTCAGCGGGTCAACGGCCAGGTCCAGGTCAAACCCGACCAGTGGGACCCATGTGTCAGTGACTGTGGCTAATCTTAATTAAATTAACCCTAAACTTGTTTAATTAACGGAGCTGGCCCCACGCGTCAGTGACACAGGGTGGTCAAACCCTGGTCAAACGGGGTCAAACCCAGTCAACCGGGGCTAACCCCACCGGGCGACTTGACGCTTGGCGAGGCCGACGCGGCGGGCTGCGGAAATCACCCTCCGGCGACCAAACGCGTGGCGGAGACCACCTACGCGATGCCCAGGCTCGCGCGCATCCAATGGATCACGCGGGAGGCCGTGGGGTGGACGGAGGCGACGGCGGCATCGACCTCGGCGGCGGGAAGCTTCGGCCGTGGTAGGGGAAAGGGCTACAGCGTGCGGGCGACTAAGCGGAGAGGGGAAAACGGTGGCGGAGCTCACCGCGGACTCGACGGGCTTGACGGCGAGCTCGGGGACGCACTGGAGACAGCGGGGCGACGATGGGGATCCACGGCGGTCGGAGGCGAAGATGGCGTCGACGACGGCTCCACGGGGCGCTCCGGCTTGTGTGGCTCGGCGGAGAGCTTCAGGGCGAGGGGGCGGAGCTCCTGCGCGTGTCGGAGAGGCGAGGGGAAGGCGGTGGCTACGGCTACGGCGAACAGCGGCGACCGGCGCATTCGGACACGAGAGAGAGAGGGTGACAGAGGAGAGGACAAGGGCGAGGGAGAGTGCGAGAGAGGTCGGGGTGGCTGCGTGGCGTCTCCGGGGCATCCAGACGAGGAGGGGAGAGGGCAGGCAGGCAGAGAGGGAGGTGGCGTGGCGCGGCGGAGCTCACGCGCGTCAGGCACGCGCCCATCTCCCTGTCGAGGATGAAGACGACAGAGGAGGGCGCCAGGTGGGCTGGGCCGGGCTGGCTGCTGCTGGGCTGCACAGGGAGGAGGCCCAGGTAAGTCTCCCTTTTTATTTCTATTTTATTTTTTTCGACATTTGTTTGGTTTAAATAAAATACTAAACCATTTTATTTTCTTATGCCCATTTTTGCAGGAGCTAACTATATTATTCCAGAGCTCCTCAACAAGTGGCATAATTTTTGGACATATATTAATATATATAACTAATATATTTCCAATGCAAGTATTTATGCATTAATTCCAAATGCCCAAAATAAATACTTATGGGCTCTTAAAAATATTGGTTTGATTTTTATCTCTGTCCAATATTTTCAGAGTGCAACATGAGCATTTTCTTGGACCCTTTTGGAGAAATTTTTATTTGGGTCATTTCAAAAATGATTCTGAGGGTTTCACCAATCCTCATTTCAAATTTAAATGGAATATAAACATGATGCACAAATGACTAGCTAGTCTAGGTCATACCAGACTAGGGATGTGACAACTCGCCCCCACTTGGAAGAATCTCGTCCCGAGATTCAGGGGACGACGGAAAGAAAGCGGGGTACTCCAGTCGAAGACGATCTTCTCGCTCCCAAGTAGCTTCTCTCTCGGAATGATGAGACCACTTGAACCTTGAGAAACTTGATGTTATCACGCCGAGTGACACGCTCGCTTGATCAAGAATGCGAACCGGTACTCTCGGTATGTGAGGTTATCTTGGAGATCAAGCGTTTACGTGGTCCACTCCGGATAGGATCCGAGAAGCAACGATCGAGTTGAGAGACGTGGAAGACATCATGAACTCGAGAAAGATGTGGGGTAGTTCCAACTGGTAGGCAACCTCTCCTCGCTTAGCGAGAATGCGAAAAGGACCAATGTAGCGAGGAGCCAACTTGCCCTTGATATCAAACGATGGGTACCCTTCAAAGGAGTAACCCAAGGTAAGCTTTGTCGCCAACTTCATAAGTCATATCCTTATGATGACGATCATCTTGGCTCTTTTGACGAGACTGGCTGTTTTCAAATTCTCACGAATGATGCGAACTTGCTCTTACGCCTCCGGATCATGTCCGTCCAAAGAATTGTCTTTCACCGTTTCACCAGTTCAAAGGTGTTCGACATCTTCGCCCATAGAGAATCTCAAAAGGAGCTTTCTTGAGACTGGATTGATAGCTATTGTTATAAGCAAACTCGGCAAAAGGAAGACATTTCTCCCAATCCATACCAAATGAGATAACGCAAGCTCTAAGCATGTCTTCGAGGATTTGGTTGACCCGTTCCACCTGACCACTCGACTGAGGGTGGAAAGCGGTACTAAAGGAAAGATGGGTTCCCATGGCAGATTGGAAACTCTCCCAGAAGTGAGAAGTGAAAAGACTGCCATGGTCTGAATTAATCTCTAGTGGAACACCATGAAGTGATACTATTCGAGAAATATATAAGTCAGCGAGCTGACCAGCGGTGATGCTCTCTCGAACAGGAAGGAAGTGAGCCACTTTGGAGAGACGATCAATGACTACGAAGATAGCATTATTCCCTTTCTTGGTCCTGGGAAAGCCGGTGATGAAGTCCATACCAACTTTATCCCATTTCCATTCAGGAATAGCTAAAGGCTGAAGGGTGCCAAGAGGTCTCGATGCTCGCTTAACGCGACGACAAACGTCACAATTAGCAACGAAGTCGGCGATTTCTCTCTTCATCCTAGTCCACGGAACCTCTGGCGTAGGTCCTGATACATCTTAGTACTACCGGGATGAATCGTGAGAGGAGATTCATGCGCCTCCTTAAGAATCAATTTTTGCATCTGCTGACTCTTGGGAACCACCAAGCGGTTTCCAAAGTAAACAACACCTCGTTCATCCATAGAGAAACAACCAGCTACTCCTTTGGAGATATTTTTCTTGATTCGGGAGATTCCCGTATCATGCTTCTGGACTTCTATGATACGATCCACAATAGTAGGCTTTGCCACCAAGGTAGAAAGGAATCCTTGAGGAGCAATGTGAAGGTTGAGCTTACAGAATTCCTCATGGAGAAGTGGTTGACCCTGCTGCAACATGAGATTGTTGCAATAGGATTTACGACTTAGCGCATCAGCCATGACATTTGCTTTGCCTGGGGTGTAGGTAATCCCTAAGTCGTAATCTGAGATCAACTCCAACCAACGTCTTTGCCTAAGGTTCAGATCTGGTTGGGTGAAGATATACTTGAGACTCTGGTGATCGGTGTAGATCTCGCAACGTTTACCAAGAAGGTAATGTCGCTGTGTCTTGAGTGCATAGACTACTACCGCAAGCTCCAGATCATGTGTAGGATAATTCTCCTCATGTGGATGCAACTGTCAAGATGCATAGGCAATCACATGACGATCCCGCATAAGAATGCAACCTAGTCCTCGTCGTGAGGCGCCACAAGAGATAACAAAGTCTTTAGTGAAACCGTGGCACAAGTATGGGAGCAGAAGTCAGCGTCTTTTCGGTTCGAAATCAGACTCACACCGTGGGGACCACTCAAACTTTTTATCTTTCTTGAGAAGTTCCGTGAGGGTTTGGCTACTTTGGAGAAGTTTTCAACAAAGCGGCGATAATAGCTGGCTAGACCAAGGAAACTCCTAACTTGTTTAACGGTTTGGTGGAGTCCAATCAAGAACGGCCTTAACTCTCTGGGATTGACAGCAATGCCCTTACGAGATTACGTGGCCTAGATAGGTCACCGACAACCAAAATTCACACTCGGAGAACTTGGCGTAAAGGCGGTGCTCTCTCGAGTTTTTCTAATACAAGTCTAAGATGTTCGGCATGCTCTTCCTCGCTCTTCGAGTAAATAAGAATATCATCGAGGTAAACCACGATTTAACTTATCTAGGTACTCCATGAAGATCGAGTTCATCAAGCGGAGAAGGTAGTCGGGCGTTGGTTAGACCGAAGGACATGACGGTGTACTCGATCGCCATAACGAGTGACAAAGGCTGTCTTGGGGATGTCCCGCTTCGATTTTGATTTGGTGGTAGCCTAACCTCAAATCCATCTTGGAGAAGACCGAGGATCCAGAGAGCTGATCATACTGCATCGTTGATCCCGGGAGCGGATATTTGTTCTTTATCGTGACCAAATTAACGGACGATAATCTACAACCATCCGGTCCGTACCATCCTTCTTCTTGACGAAGAGGACGGGCAAGCCCAAGGAGAAGAACTAGGACGGATGAAACCCTTTTGCAAGGACTCATCAAGTTGTTTCTTAAGCTCGGCTAGTTCTAAGGGTGCCATCTTGTAAGGTCTCCTAGAGATTGGAGCGGTTCCGGATAAGATCTATGATTTAACTCTACATCTCCGCTGTGGAACACTGGCAGTTCCTCCGAAAGACATCCGGAAAGTCACGGACTACGGGATATCTTCAAGGTCCGGAAGAGGGCTGGCATTAAGAGAATAGAGTTGGCGCTTTGCAACTCTGGTGGAGACAGTGACTATCTTGCCAGATGGGTGTGTAAGCTGAACAGACCTGGTGAAACAATCAATCTTGGCATGATGAGCTGTCATCCAGTCCATACCCAAGATGATGTTAATATCCGAAGACTTGAGGGCTATAAGTGATGCAAGGAATACAAGTCTGTCAACAAGGATTTCGTTACCATGGCTTACACTAGAAGTTTGCCATTTGGATCCGTGGGTTTGAATAAGAAAAGCGGAGGGCATATCACAAAATGACATGTCGTGCAAGCGGGCATAGCTTTTGAAATGAAGGAATGAGACGCCCAAGATCGAATAGAACCGATCTTTGGGTGACGATTGACAAGGAGTGTACCAAGAACGACATCCGGATCATCATGAGCATCTTTAGTGAGACGTGATGCACAAGTCCAAGTTCGGGGTGAGCTGACTGGCACTAATCATCTTGCGTGATGGCTTACCATGGCCAACAGACTTCTCGGGCTGGGGTGGAGCAACTCAGTGCGAGTGCAAATCACGGGCAATGTGGCCGGCTCTCCGCACTTGTAACAAATCTTGGAGGTAGAACGTGGACCCGCATTGGCAGGCGGTCCACCAATAGGCCTGAGTGGAGCATACTGCTGAACTAGATGGGGTGCCACATAAGATGGCCTCGGTGTATATCCGGGTGGAAGAGCAGAGTTCGGAACCCAAATCCGGCGCTTTTGAGAGCTAGAACCGGAGGAAGATCCCAAAACACAGGTGTGCTTGCGAGACTCCTCATAAGTGAGCTGAGCTGTCTCTGCATTAATGGCCTTGTTCACAAGAGCTTGGAACGTATCACAATGATGCAGGTGGAGATCACGACGCAACTTGGGGTTGAGACCCTTCCGGAACCTAGCCTGCTTCTTGGCGTCCGTGGACACCTCTTCTGAAGCATAGCGGGCGAGGTTCTCAAACTCTCTACTGTAAGCATCAACAGCCATCTTACCCTGGGTGAAACTACAGAACTCTTCCCTCTTGCGATCAATGAGGGCTTCAGGAATGTGTTGCTCGCGAAAAGCCTAAGTGAAATCCCTCCAGGTAGGAATCTGGCCAGCTGGAAGCATAGCCTCATAGTTCTGCCACCAAAGACTAGCAGGACCTTCCAGGTGGTAGGTGGCATAGGTGACCTTGTCATCTTCAGCTACGTTCGCGGAATGCAGCTTATGGGTGATGCTACGGAGCCATTCATCTGCATCGAGTGGCTCAATGGAATGATGAAAGGTAGGTGGGTGCAAGCGAATAAAGTCATGAATGGTCACAGATCCTTTGAACTGATGTGCGGTGTTCTCCTCGATACGTGCCAACAAGCGGTTAGACTCACGCTTGTTTCTCTCCATCTCTAACATGAACTCTGCCAACGAAGGCTGGTCGGGAGGATCCTCATCCCTACCATCTCCATGGTTCTGGCTATGAGCAATAGAACTTCGCTTAGCTGATGACATCCTGAGAACGAAACCAAAGGCGGAATCAGCATCAACTATGGGCTATAGAATGTAGGACAAGGAAATTAGTATCTCTCGAACTCCTAGGGCAATTCCGGCAGCATAACGGCAGTAAAATGCTCAGAATGAGACATCCTGCCAAAAATGGGGTAGTAACATACTCAACATCATCACTGAAGGTTCTGAGATAGTACTAATCAGGCTACACCGGAAGTACTCGAAAACTGGGGTATGACTCTGATCAACCAATCCTATGGGACTACGGAGTAGTAACACGTGATCCTGATAGACGGAAGAGAAAGCCTAGTTCCTTAACCCCGCAGGAAAGATATGATGACTCAGATCAGAAGGCCATGAGGTATAAGGAGTAAAAAGAGCCTTACGTTCCTTCCCACAATCAATTCCCTTACATAACTAAAGAATTTCTAGACTCAACCCGACCAGTTTGGCTTGGTAATCCCACAGCAACAAAGCTCGATACCAAAGTTGTCAGGACCCCGACTCAATGCCACATCGATCAAGCGGAAGCCTGGCGAGGGAGTCGGCCACGACCTGACTAACCACACAAGACTCTAGCCCAGGTTTATCGCCTATTCGGGTTCCATCCGTAAGGAGATCCGGCCGGGGTGTCGCTCACGGCCCCAAACGATGTGAACATGGTTCCCAAGCCCACCTCGCCGGATGGATCTACGCTTGGTACACCGTGCCACTTGTGCCTAGTCTGTCCCAAGCCCACCTGGCCGGGTGCCACTTGGTAGACTACTAACACTACCTACAAACACCAGAAACTAGTTGCGACTCCTGGACAGAGATCAAGTTGGTTAATAAGTCGAGAGGGGCCGAGTTACCGGAACCCAATGTGTGGTAGTATCGAGTCATTGGACAACATATATAGAACTCGATTTAAGGACGGTTCAATGAGACAACCCACCATGTACTCCTACATGGCCTCTCACCGCTACCTTTACCAAATCGTGTTCACACACTTAACTCTCAGAGCACCGAACAACTCATAACACTCCAATTCATTCCCAATGAATCAGACTGACACAACTCTAAGCAATAGCAGGCATAGCATGGTAGGAACACAACATGGGCTCAATCAACTCCTACACATGCTAGTGGGTTTTAACTATTTACTGTGGCAATGACAGGTCATGCAGAGGAATGGGTTCAACTACCGCAGCACAAAGTAGCAGATGAATCGTTGTTGTCCTAATGCAATAACCGAGAGCAGGAGCGAGAGAGTAGGATTGTATCGGAATGAACAAGGGGTTTGCTTGCTGGTAGATCAACAAGGAAGGCTTCGCTTCACGATGTGTACTCTGGAACGGACTCCGGAGCAGGACCTATCGAGAAGGAACAGTGTCAGCAATCAATACACAAACATATGCAGCAATATGATGCATGAACATGGCATGAAGATGTGATGTTGTTTGAGCTAATGCAACTAGTATTTATTTGGTTTGAAGTCCATTTGAACCCTAAGCTCAAATGCAATTCTAATTTAAGTCTCTTAATATGCCATAATGTGTTTCCTCATATTCAGCATGTATAAGTTGGTTTGTCGTGCATGAAACTAGTACAGATGGAAAGATTGCATTTTTCTGATAATTTTTCATATATAATTTATTTCAATCTGAGCTACGGTTGAATTGATATGAATTTTTGAAGTTTTGAACATTTTCTGGAATTTCCTGATTAATTTAAATCCAGAAAATGAATAAATGCGTCAGCCTGACGTCAGCGTGACGTCAGCGGGTCAACGGCCAGGTCCAGGTCAAACCCGACCAGTGGGACCCATGTGTCAGTGACTGTGGCTAATCTTAATTAAATTAACCCTAAACTTGTTTAATTAACAGAGCTGGCCCCACGCGTCAGTGACACAGGGTGGTCAAACCCTGGTCAAACAGGGTCAAACCCAGTCAACCAGGGCTAACCCCACCGGCGACTTGACGCCGGCGAGGCCAGACGCGGCGGCGGGCTGCGGAAATGGCCCTCCGGCGACCAAACGCGTGGCGGAGACCACCTACGCGATGCCCAGGCTCGCGCGCATCCAATGGATCACGCGGGAGGCCGTGGGGTGGACGGAGGCGACGGCGGCATCGACCTCGGCGGCGGGAAGCTTCGGCCGTGGTGGGGGAAAGGGCTACGGCGTGCGGGCGACTAAGCGGATAGGGGAAAACGGTGGCGGAGCTCACCGCGGACTCGACGGGCTTGACGGCGAGCTCGGGGACGCACTGGAGACAGCGGGGCGACGATGGGGATCCACGGCGGTCGGAGGCTAAGATGGCGTCGACGACGGCTCCACGGGGCGCTCCGGCTTGTGTGGCTCGGCGGAGAGCTTCAGGGCGAGGGGGCGGAGCTCCTGCGCGTGTCGGAGAGGCGAGGGGGAGGCCGTGGGTACGGCTACGGCGAACGGCGGCGACCGGCGCGTTCGGACACGAGAGAGAGAGGGTGACAGAGGAGAGGACGAGGGCGAGGGAGAGTGCGAGAGAGGTCGGGTGGCTGCGTGGCGTCTCGGGGCATCCAGACGAGGAGGAGAGGGCAGGCAGCAGAGAGGGAGGTGGCGTGGGGGCGGAGCGCTGCGCGCAAGACGGGCACGCGCCCATCTCCTGTCGAGGACGAAGACGACAGAGGAGGCGCCAGTGGGCTGGGGCGGGCTGGCTGCTGCTGGGCTGCACAGGGAGGAGGCCCAGGTAAGTCTCCCTTTTTATTTCTGTTTTCTATTTTTCTGACATTTGTTTGGTTTAAATAAAATACTAAACCATTTTATTTTCTTATGCCCATTTTTGCAGGAGCTAACTATATTATTCCAGAGCTCCTCAACAAGTGGCATAAGTTTTGGACATATATTAATATATATAACTAATATATTTCCAATGCAAGTATTTATGCATTAATTCCAAATGCCCAAAATAAATACTTATGGGCTCTTAAAAATATTGGTTTGATTTTTATCTCTGTCCAATATTTTCAGAGTGCAACATGAGCATTTTCTTGGACCCTTTTGGAGAAATTTTTATTTGGGTCATTTCAAAAATGATTCTGAGGGTTTCACCAATCCTCATTTCAAATTTAAATGGAATATAAACATGATGCACAAATGACTAGCTAGTCTAGGTCATACCAGACTAGGGATGTGACATTTGATTCCTCACTTGTACTTATTCACAGATGGGTACAAATCTGGAACCAACTCACCTATATAACTGAATGTCTTCGCATCATGAGGTCAATGTCTTCAAACTGATTTATCTTCAAAATCTTCTGAGAATGCATATGACCTCTTCCCCTTCCCTCGCATCTCTAATGCTGTCACAGGTACATGTCCGTGGGAGAATCCCTTGGTTCTCATAGTCTGCATTCGTTTGCAGAATACTTACAGCATCATATAAATTCTCCTGAAGCCAGTTCCTTCTTGACCAGCAAGCGTAAATCTCTGAAGCCTTTGAACATATTGAAGCCTTTCAGCTTGAAGTTCATGGCTGCTGAAAAATCAGCAAGGAAGGGTGGCAGACAGTGCAGAGAAGGAACATCCAAGGATCTGCCTGATGGCTTAGCAGAACTATACAAGACAGATCCTGAAGAGAATTATCATCAGAGAAAGACGTGAATCCAATGGATTCGACGCTATTGGGCTGAGGGGTGGTTCAAGTACAAGTTTGTGACGAAGGAATATGCAGAGAAGAATGCCATCAAGAGACCTTGGGGTGATATCCTCTATCGAGGCCTTCAACCCAAGAGTCGAGCTGAAGCCATTGACCAAGGCTTCTATCCTTGCATGGTCCATGGACCACAGCCTGAGAACGCGGATCCCACTTCACTACTCTGGTGTCGTGATGACTCTCTCTTCAAGCGCAACTACCAGTTTGCTGTGGCTTCAGCCAAGAAGAACAAGAAGTCCTTCGGCTTGGACTTCAATCCAGGTCCCTATGCTCCCCGTGCTGACGGCTCCCGTGACGCTAATCCCAATGAGATCGGCCCCTTCTCCAACCTTGACGGCCTCATCACCTACATCATGGTCCAAGGTGCCAGAGTAGATCATTCTGACAATGATGCTGACTCCGATGAAGCCCCTGCTCCTCCTCCAAAGCCGCAGAAGCAAAAGAAGTCAAAAGCTTCAACCTCAGCTGCATCTCAAGACTTCGTATGGAAGCCGCCATTGCACCTCCCGAAGCCGCAGTGCGATCGAAGATCAATCCCGTGTCTCCAAGAGAACGGAGAAGAAAAAGTAACTTGTCAGACCATCTAATCAAAGAGCTTTGACTCCTGCTGCAATTCTGCGTGAAGAACCCATTGATCTATCAAGTGATGAAGATCTTGCTGATGATGCTCTTGAGCAGCTGATAAAGAGCAAGGAAGAAGCAGAAATCTTCAGCAACTTGCCTCTCTTTGATGTGGCCATCATCCACAATTTCATTGATGAGTGGTTCGACACCCCCAATGTCAGCTTTGAAGATTTACAGCTCCCCATTGGCCTCAGCGTCGCCTTCAATGGCGCCATTGCTTCTGAGCTAGCTCTCGCTCAGCGCATCGTTGAGCTCAAGAACAAGATTGACTATGAGAAGGCTCAATTCAAGAAGCATGTGGCCAAGCTAAGTGTTCAAGACGTCAAAAACTTCAAGGTCATGCTGCATGAGCTTAAAGAAGCTTTTCTCAAGAAACGCCAAGAAGCTCAGGGCTCTCGAGAGCGCTTGAAGATTTTGGTTGATAAGTGTGTGCTCGCCTACAATGAGGTTGAGAAGCGCAAATCACTTGGTCGTCCTGGCATTGACCCCAGGATGGCTGCAAAGAAGAAGAAGAAGCACCCTGCTGAACAGCCTGAGTCTTCAAGCCAAGAAGCCCCTCGCATTATCTTCCCAAGCAGCATGACTGGCTCGAAGCCAAAGGTCACCACAACAGCTTCAGAACAGAAGAAGACGAGGGATGCCGAGGCTGAAGCCAGAAAGAGAAAGAACACTGAAGCCTCTGATGCCGCTCCCTCCAAGAAGAAGCACAAGACCAAGAAGACTAGGGATGCTTCCACAGAGCCCTTAGTCATTGAACCCATTTCCGTGGTTCGCCCAGCGTCAGAACATCAATAACGACGAATGGTAGTCCATGAGCTTGCTCCCACAGAGGCTCATGAAGCTGAAGATATTCCAGCAGCTGAACCCACCGCTGTTGAAGACATTGGTCATGATGACAATGTAGCTGATGATGAAGTTCTTCCTCAGATCGAACATGACGTGGTATCATCGCCTGTTCATACGAACAGCGAACTCATCAGCCTTGGTCGTCCTTTGACGCCAATCGCTCAGGATGCATCGTGGGCTGATCACCCACAACAACAAGACTCCCCCAGTACTCCCCAACAACAACAACAAGCTACACCCCCCCATGCAAGAAGAGGATGAAGACTTTCAGGCCCAGCCAACTCCATCTCCTAAGGTGAAGCCAGCACTTCGCAGGCTTCGCAGAGGACAAAGGGCTGAAGTCCCTCTGTCGAGCGTTCCAGAAGGAGAAGTGCAACGTTCACCTGTTGCACGGCAAGTATTTTCAGAACCTGCTCCAACTATGAATGTCTCCGAGTTTGAAGCACATGCTGCTGAAGACATTCCGGTTGCATCAACCGAAGAAAATGAAGAAGAAGTACGTGTACCTACTCCCCCAGCAATTGAAGAAGAAGCAGTTCCTGATGTGAACGTGCCTGTGCCCGACCCTCCTGCTCATCAAGAGGAGGTTGACAATGTTGAGGCTGCCACCACCAACGCCAATGAAGCCAGTGACGTAGTCATGGCTGATGCTAATGTGGAGCCTGCACCAACCAGTGTGCCTGGAACCATTGTGGCCACTATGCCTGAAACTTATGAGGCACCTGCACCTGAAGCCAATGAGGATGCTGCACCTGAAGCCAATGAGAATGTTGCACCTGAAGCTAATATGACAACTACTCCCGAAGCACTGTCAGGCAGACCGATGCCTCATTGTTGCCCTGCTCTGTTCCGCCACCAAGGCCTCACACAATTGAGCAAGCATACAGTCATGGTCAGCTTACTACTGTCCGATGGCCCATTCTGGTGCCTCCACCCTCTGCCTCAGGACCTCAATTTGACTATCACGTTGAGCATAGGCCTCGGTCCGAAGCCAAAGCCCAGTTGCCAAGGTTTCCAGTCGCCAACTCACCAGGGTCATTCAATGCTAATGGCTTCAAAAGCCACAATACCTTCTTTGACAGTGCCAAGAACCCCTACTCCAAGCCAAGGATATCATTAGATAGGTTCTGGAACTATCAGCAGAGAAGCTATTACTCATGCGTGATATATGATCAAGGGCGCATTTTCCCTCATATGCACCTTGACACCGGGTTATTCTTTGGACTGCCGTGCTTAGAAGAAGCACTTGATTGCTTCGTGATGCTGGTCTGCTCCACTTTGTGATGCATAAAGAACATTGGAATGAAGAGCTATTACTTCAATTCTATGCCACTCTGCACATTCGCGGCTACTACAGGGACATCAAGACATGGGTTCTCGAGTGGATGACTGGAAATGTTCATCATGAAGCCAAAGCTATGGATATCATTGAGTTTACAGGGCTAGCCACTCCTGGAGAACTGTATGAACCTGACTGTCAGCTACACCGGAATGTTGTAGAGAGTATCTTCCATAAGCCGGAACCCAATATGAGCCAGATGTTGAGCATGATGAAGCCTTTGCCATCTGACGTTGAGTATCCCACACATTTCTTTGTTGAAGACCTTGAGTATCTGCCTCGCACCATATATCATATCATCAGGCAAACTCTATGGCCAGTCAAAGGACACTCATCAGCGGCCAAGATTGAAGGAGCTATGAAGACTTTGGTCTTCTATATTTTCAATGGCATCAGCTTCAACACTCAAGAATTCTTCATTAGGCAACTTGCTGCTTCCGGCTCTGACCTGTTTGGTCTAAAGTTTTATGCTCCATGGGTCATGCGCCTCATCAAGCGACACTCATCTATCAATTATCAGCCCTCTGCTTGCAATCATATAATCTTTTTGCCAGAGGTTGATATGTCAGTTGATGCTATATATTACGACCGCCAAGCGCGCTTTGTCTTGAATATTGAGCACCAAAGCTTCACTCAGCCTATTGAAGGTGTTCAAGAAGCAACACGAATCTATCCACTGGCTGGTAACACTCGTCTGCCTCATAGAGCGCCACTACTAGAAAAAGGGCTATAGATGGTATTGACACTAATGGCGCACCAGAAAAGTGGTGCGCCATTAGTATATACTAATGGCGCACCCGGCCCATGGTGCGCCATTAGTACCAATTTTATTTTTTGAACTAGTGCGCCTGTCCAAACATACTAATGGCGCATCCACAGGTAGTGCGCCATTACTAGTTGTAACTAGTAATGGCGCACCAGCCAGAAAGTGCGCCACTAATGTTATTTTTTTTATTATTTTTTTATTCCTTTTTTTGCAAAAGTACTAATGGCGCACTCACACACTGTGCGCCATTACTAGTTCAAACTAGTAATGGCGCACCATGGCAGAGTGCGCCATTAGTATGTTTTTTTTGCAAAACTACTAATGGCGCACCACCGAAGTGCGCCATTAGTAACCTGGATTACTAATGGCGATTTGTTGCTGGTGCGCCATTAGTAAGTGGGCAGCAACAAGATATTTTGGACAGCCTCTCCTCCCACACTCACTTTCTCCCCACTTCATTCTCTCCACCGCCTCCTCCTTGTCTCGGTGCCTCCTCTTTTCACCTCATTTCCACCATAGATTCATTCAAATTAAGTGGTTAAGTTACCTTGTTTTGCTAGGTAAGTAAGGGGGGAAGCTATATTTATGTTGTTCTCCCTACAACAATGTGCACATGTACTTTTTATGGCCTAGCTATATCTATGTATGTTCGTGGTGTTGCATATGTTTGTGGTGTTGCATATGTGTTTGTGTTTGGAGGTGTACCGGTATTTGAAATGCGATAGTTGCCAATACTTTGCCGAAATGTTGATTCATTTCCG
Organism: Aegilops speltoides; assembly: GCA_021437245.1. NCBI lineage: Eukaryota > Viridiplantae > Streptophyta > Magnoliopsida > Poales > Poaceae > Aegilops > Aegilops speltoides. Next base: position 489,610,338 of record CM038144.1, read on the forward strand.
TTTCGGCGAGAATTTTGGCATTAAGCATTCTTTTTGGTCCTATTTTTAGGGAAAGTCATGCCAAATTTTTTCTTGGTTCTAAAATATCGTTTTGCTCTACCCCACAGGCGACCATGGTCCGCACGATGACCGAAGGCATCGTGAATAGGTTTTTGAGGTCCGCGAAGGCCGAGATGCTTCAAAAGAACGAGACGGAGATAAGATGTCCGTGTCGAAGATGTAAGCTGAATAGCCTTATTGCGGACCCGGATTCTGGGCAGGTGCGGGACCACCTGCTCTTGCGTGGTTTCATGGATGGCTATCAGTGGCAAGGTGATGAAGATGACTACGAAGTCGTCCATGGGGGCCGGGCAAGAAATGAGGAAGGGCGACAAGACAACCACCGCGGCTCGGCGGGCGAGAAGACGAAGAATCCCGAGGAGATGATCACGACGGTGATGTTGTACACATCATCATGTAGAAGATGCAGGACATGATGATGATGCCGGCGGAGCAGACGACGGTGGACCATCGATGGGCTGGGTGCAGGACCCTCATATTCAAGAGCTGCTTCTCAAGCAGACGGATAACGCAAGAGCTGCCGCCCGAGAGAAAGCCAAGATGGATAAACTTGAGTTAGACGCGGTTACTCCATTGTATGAAGGATGCAGGCCCGAGGATACCCCTTTGAAAGTAACGCTCATGGCTCGGAGATGAAGGTAAAACACAAAATGACCGACGCATGCTTCGACGAGAACATGTCATTCTGGCATGAACGTCTTCCCAAGGGGAATAAGTGCCCGACCAGTTTGGAGGAGGCGAAGAAAATCGTGTGTCCTCTGGATTTACCGCACGTGAAATACCATGTGTGCATGAACAATTGCATCATTTATCGGGACGAGCACGCGGAGTCTACCATATGTCCGGTGTGCGGTGTCACTCGATACAAGAAGAGGAAGATAGCTCCTCGAAAAGTGGTGTGGTACTTTCCGATCACTCCTCGTCTGCAGCGGTATTTCGCGGACCCTAAGGTAGCAAAGCTCCTGCGTTGGCACGCGGATAGGGAGGAGAAGAAGCGAGAAGATGGCGCAAATGATCCGGAGATAGATAAAAAGACAAGATCTTTGAGTCACCCTAAGGATGCGAGCGATGGCAAGCGTTGAACCGAATACCAGAATTTGGGAGCGATCCAAGGAACATCGTCTTTGGCGCGAGCATCGATGGAGTCAATCCGTTTGGCAGCTAGAGAAGCACACATAGCTTTTGGCCTGTGTTTGTGTGGATGTACAACCTTCCCCTGGTTGTGCATGAAGAGGAAGTACATTCACATGAGTATGCTAATTGAAGGGCGAAACAACCAGGAACGACATCAATCAGATCTGGGGCTGCTGAAAGAGGAGCTTGACACGCTGTGGAAAACGCCAGCCAATACGTGGGACGCCGCAGAAAGAATATTTCCCTATGAGAGCCGCCTTTGCTCACGACGGTGCACGACTATCTCGATTACGGATATCTTGCGGGGCAGGTAGTCCACGGATTTTCTGGATGCGTAAGGTGCGTGGATGACACAACGTATCGCCAGCTAGATAGAGATCCCGGGTCTTCGAAAACCGTGTTCATGGGACATCGAAGGTGGCTTCACGACGATGACCCGTGGAGGAAATGCAAGGATCTGTTCGATGGTGAAACCGAACCCCGAAAACGCCCGTGTACGAGGAGCGGCGAGGAAATAGACAAGCTGTTGAAAAATTGGAAAGACTGCCCACTGCCGGGAAAGAAGCAAAAGGCGCCAGAGCCGGAAAGAAGCGAAAGCGCGCGAGAGCTGCTGAAGGTATGGAAAACGAGGTCTGTTTTCTGGGACTTGCCGTACTGGAAGATCCACCGTGTGCCTCACAGCCTTGATGTCATGCATATCACGAAGAACGTGTGCGAGAGTCTGCTTGGTACCCTGCTCAACATGCCAGAGAGGACCAAAGATGGGCCGAAAGCAAGGCGGACTTGAAATCAATGGGCATCGGCGGGAGCTTCACGCTATATGATGATGATGATGATGATGATGATGATGATGATGATGATGATGATGATGATGATGATGAGGCGAAGCAGGACACGTAAAGTCGTCGCAAAGGCAAAAAGGCCAAGAAGACCGGAAATGACTACCCTCCCGTGCTTCACTCTAAGTCGAGGAGATCGAGCAGTTTTCACCGCCTCCTAGGAGTAAAACTTCCTTACGGTTACACGGGAAGATAAGCAGATACCTAGACCCAGTGAAGCGAAGTTCAGCGGGATGAAGTCTCACGGTATCACACGGTCGATGACGCAGATACTTCCGGTTGCAATCCGTGGGATCATGGACGCGCACGTCCGTGAAACGCTATTTGGCCTATGCAACTTCTTGACATCATCTCTCGGAAGTCGATTGGCGTGAGGCAACTCAGAAGGCTACAGGAAGAGATCATGGTGATACTATGCGAGCTTGAGATGTACTTCCGCCCGCATTCTTGACGTTATGGTGCATCTGCTGGTCCATATAGTGGAGGATATCATCCAACTCGGGCGACGTCCTGCACAAGCATGATGCCGTTCGAAAGGATGAATGGTGTCATCAAAGGATATGTTCGCAACATGTCACGTCCCGAAGGAAGCATAGCCGGGGCTTTCGATCAAGAGTGCATCTCCTACTACACGAATTATCTAGGCATCGAGAACCCGTTGGTCTGCCGTCAGCAACAGCACCTCGGCGGGCTCGCTGGATGGGGTCACCGTGAGGGTCGCCGAAATGCATGTCGACTTCGAGGGTCGACTCGCCGACTTTGAAAGAGCAAACCTAGTCGCGCTACAACACATAGGCGTGGTCGATCCTTGGGTGTTAGAGCACAAAACCTTTATTAACAAGACGTACAATGACCGAGGCCAACAGAGGACGGACGGAGATATACTCAAAGAGCACAACTCATGTTTCACGCATTGGTTCAAGCGAAGCTTCGGCGTACCCTTTACATGAGGATTCTTCCGGAAGAACAACTCATATTCGCCTTGTCACAGGCGCCGAGCACAACGATGACCTATGAGGCGTCACGATATCAATGGCTACACATTCTACACGAGGCCAAGGACATGAAGAGCGATGGTTATCAGAACTCCGGGGTAACGATGGAATCCTACACCGGTAACGACAAGGACAAATACTACGGAAGGATCGAGGAGATCTGGGAGCTGAGCTACGCTGGAGAGAAGGTCCCGATGTTCCGTGTCGATGGGCCAAGAACGTCATAAAAGAAGACCGGTATTTCAACACCATGGTTATACCGAAGCCAAATCCAAGACCCATGGGCATAAGCGCCATCGCGAAAAATGAGCCATGGGTGCTGGCTTCCCAAGTGGACCAATGCTTCTTCATTACCGACCGCCAAAGCCCGTCGTGTTGTCGTGAGGAGAGGCAAAAGGAAGATCATCGGAATGGATGGAGTAGCCAATGAGCAAGACTTGACAAGCACGGCGACCGAGGATCGAACATGACGACGATGATGAAGTAGCATCATACACCACAAGAAGAAGCAGGACCACCCTACCTAAAGGACGTCCGTTCCACAGAAGAACTCCATTTGCGAAAAAGAAGGGCAAGAAGATTGTGAACAGATAGCTAGCTAAGATCGAGTGTATTTAAATCGTAGCCTTCATTTCTTGATTGTATTTCATGGGTACTTTTTGAACTATCATGAATATTTTTAAATTTCATGGACACTCGATCTCGATCCCCCTCCATCTCGATCGCTATCCCACCTCGCCAGATCCGGTCCCCTCGCCGAGCACCCCTCCACCGCCGCCGCCACGACCCCCCGCACCTCGATTCCCTACTCAACCGCCCGACCCCCGCACCCACAAGACCTCCCCGCTCCACCGGCATTCTGTTTGATGATATTTTTAAAAATTATTACTGTCTTATAAAAAATATTACTGTTATGATTTAAACAAGTTTGAACATATTTAAACACAAATAAGTATCAAACAGCTTTTAAAATGCTTAAAAAAATTTGTGGAGCCTGGGAGTCGAACCCAGACCTCTGGTGTGAGAATTGGCTCTTGACGGTCGAGCTAGTAGAGGGGACTTGATGTGGATCAGTTCTGGTGGTAGATAACCTGTTGGCCCGAGCAGGAATAAAAAAAATACTAATGGCACACCACGGTGGGGTGCGCCATTAGTATGGATGTACTTATGGCGCACCGAGGGGTGGTGCGCCATTAGTATTGTGCCCGCCCCACCCATATTCCCTCCCGGCCCCTCTCTCCCTCGCCCTCACCCTCGATCCCTTCCCTCTCCTCTCCAGCCTTGCCGCCGCCCTCGCCCTTTGCCCCGCCGCCTCGGCGCCGCCTCACGCTGCCCGCCGCCCAGCGCCGCCTCGACCCGCCCGGCCGCGCTGCCCGCCACCTCGATGCTGCCCGCCGCCTCGCGCGACCCGCCTGACGCCGCCCAGCGCCGCCTCGATGCTGCCCCCGACGACCAGCGCCGCCCAGCGCCGCCTCGACCCGCCCAGCGCCGCTGCCCGCCACCTCGGCGCTGCCCCACCGCCTCGACGCGACCCGCCGCCCCGACGCCGCCCGTCCACACCACCGTCGCCGAGCACCACCACCACCCGGACCTCGCCCCGACATCCTCCCGCGCCCCTCTCCCGGCATCCTCCCCGCCCCCCTCCCGGCCCCGTGAGCTCCCCTCCTCCTCTCCCCTCTCCCCTCTCAAAGTGTACTTTTAGTGTAATTACTGTGCATTGTCGATGAAATTTACACTGTAATTTATAGTGGAATTTACACCTGTAAATGTTAGTGGGTTTACTGATGTACTTCTAGTGGATTTTTGCTCAGATTTGCAAGTGGCATTTTTAGTGGAATTCTGTGTATTTCCATGGATTTTACTTGTAATTATTAGTGTAAGATATTGTTGCAATTAAATTTAGAAACGGCAGCTCTTGGTGGCTTGGTGTACCTGTATTTTCTCTCTGAAAATTCTCTAAACAAGCATTGCAATTTGATTTTGGCCCTGGTACATGTAGTAGTAGTAATGTTTGAGGGTTGCATGCTTGATTGCTAAATTTGCATCAGCGGTTGGCGTTTCTTGAGTGATTATAACTTGTGGAATATGCTGTCTCAAACTATGGAACATGAGATCTGCGTTTAGGAGCAGCCAAGGTGGTTTCTTTTTGTTGTACACTCAGTTTGATTCTTGTGTGCATCACACTGGTTCATAGTCTGGAACATTCAGTCTTGCTTGCTCTATGTTTGTTCGATGTCCAGGGGCCCAATTACAGTTAAGTTGTGGATACAACACCTATTTCACCAACAACAGAGAACACAACAACACAATTAGGGCTCGAAAATAAATCAAGCAACACAAGTATTTCTATCTAGTGAAGACTAAAGTTGCATCATCAGCAGCTTCATATAGAAGATAATGATTCCTGTTTTTTAGTCTAATGTAATTGTTTTTTAGCCCACAGCACTTTGCATTGTTTTGAGGTTTTGTACATCAGCTTTCTTGCTAATCCAGCCCACGCGGCTGCTGTACTACTTGTCAAGTGATGCTGCTGCTGCTATCTGTGAGTTGTTGCTGCTAGTTGTGATTTTGTCAAGTGATGCTGCTGCTACTTGTGATCTTCTAAAATAACCCCTTTCTCCTGAAACGTTGATTAATTTCCGTTTTGGTTGAGAAATGGGGCACTCCTAGGTCAAGAAAATTAGCAAAGGTCATTCCCAATTTTCTTGACCTAGAAGGTGCCCGATTCTCAACCGAAATAAAAATTAATTTGCTTTAGTGGTTGGATAGTTTAGTATTTTATTCACACACTCAGACACCCTTGCTTGCCATGTGTGATAGAGAGATAGTGAGAGGAGACAATAAGCTATCTGCAGCTTAATTTGCATTGCATACTAGCTAGATAGCTTTTGTTTTTCAGGACCAACCGAACAATACATACATATACCTGTAGGCACCAGCTTAATTTCCAAGGCAGGACAATTACTTGCTTCATTATATTCATCGATCCATCCATTTTGCATCATGTACAGAACCAAAAATAATCGCAAAAGCCTTAGTTCGAAGCGGATGAGCATTCTATTCTCAGGCAGCAAAGGCATTCTCAATACATGTTGGTGAATGTCAAAACCTACAATTTCTTTGTTTGTTGCAAAATGAATGATCCGAAAGAAGATATCAATAGCCTTTAAAGCCACCCAATTGTTTGTATACACAACATGAATCGCAAAACTTACAGCGTTGAAGATGATCAGAAAGAAGATGACAAGTCAAACCTTCAAATCGATCAGATCAGCTAACAGCTACTGCAATTCACCCGCCTTGACCTCGAACTCTTCTTTGGTTGATAGTATCTTCACACGAACCATGCCTCGCTCCCACTCGGATTTCCCAACCAAGATCAGCCTGCTAGCGTTTATCCTCTCCGCGTGTTTGAACACCCTGCGGTGTAGTAAAAAGTAATTACAGATACACTCACCCACATAAGTATTCAACACAATGAAAAAATAGTACAAATTAAGGAAATGCAATACCATTTCAGACGCTTGTCTTCTAAAAAGAAGAGTGAACTTTCTAGACACACCCCTCAAGAACTAGGTTACCCTGAGAACGTGGACTTGGACCTTAGCAACAACATACTAACAGGTTCTATCCCAAAACACCTAGGCAATATCACAAACATCTCTCAATTGTTCCTTGACAATAACCAACTTTTTTGCGACATTCCTCGAGAATTAGGTTATTTGGTCAACTTAGAGATCTTGTTCCTTGACAATAACCAACTTTTTGACCGAACTTTGTTTCTATTTAGAGAGAAACATGGCCCACAACGATGAGGCCGGGGGTTCGGGCGGCAAGGCATTCTGGGAGCTGTCCCAGGAGATGGAGGAACAACCTCACTTGTATGAGGCCGCCGCCTTCCCCACCGATCCTGAGACCACTGATGGTGCCGCCGAGGATGACCACACTGATGCCACCACTGATGGTGCCGCCGAGGATGCCACCACTGATGATGGCGGCGCCCGCACAGATGGCAGCCAACCGAAGAGGCAACGGAAGGACCGGCGCCCGATCGTGCTCCTCACCCTCAAGGAGGAAGTTACTGAAGTGGACTCCAACGGGAATCCAACGGCGCCCGAACGAATAGTCAAGGGGTACTCGCTTCAGCTCGGGTGCATTGTCCGGAGCACCGTCTCGATCAACACCGAGAACCTGAGGCATCCTGACCGAGGGAATTTGCGCCACCTCCTCTTCACGAAGCTGCATGAACGATACAAGTTCGCCGCTGAATTTGCAAACACAAGCCTCAAAGGGAATAAAGTGAACAATGCTGCCCTCACGAAGATGAGCAAGGCCCTGTCTACTTGGAAAAGCAATGTGAAGAAAATGATTGAGAAAGGTGAGAGTTATCAGAAGATCAAGGAGAAAAATTGAAAGTGCAACTAATCCCCGGGTGGTTTTGGTAATTAATAACAACATATATATCATTGAACTAATTGTTTCTTGAGAATATTTCAGAAAGTTCAGTGATATGGGTATGGCAATGATTGATGATGTGGACCCCTCAAAATGCTAAGGAAAGCATTGGCAAAAGCTCAAGACTCCATTTTTGGTTTAGTGATCCATGATCACATTGAGTCCATAGGAAAGCCAATACTATTAAAAGGGGATGAGGTTATGATGATGATCTGGTTGCTCAAAGTGCTTAGTGATCTATCTCCCAAACTATCAGCAATCTTTCATTCCAACATATACTCATAAGTAATCTCGGTCCCACCGATTCCATAAACTCAGTCACACCGAGATGAACCACCTCAGCCATATAGCCAAACCCTAGTAATTTTGGATTTTCCGATTCCAAACTCGGTCTCACCGAAACTAGTGTTGCCAACCTTCTGTAACCTTCTGTAATCATATTGGTGTCACCGAGATGATAAAGTCGGTCCCACCGAGAATGGCAAACCCTAGTCTTTGGAAGAATTGGACTAACCAAGATTGTATTTTCGGTCCCACCGAAAATCCCAACGTTCACAAGATTTGAACTTTCGGTCTCACCGAGTTGTCAACTTCGGTCTGACCGAGATTGGTCAAATGTGTGTAACGGTTGGATTTTGTGTGGAGGCTATAAATACCCTCCACCTCCTCTTCATTCGTGGAGAGAGCCATCGAAAGAACTACCACTCCTACCTTACATTTTCGAGAAGAAAACTACCTACCCTTGTGTTGAGATCAAGTTGCTCCACTCCCACCATATGAAACTTGATTTCTAGCCTTCCCAAGTTGCTTTCCACTCAATCCTTTCTTCCACCACAGCCAAATCAGTGAGGAGAGTTGAGTGTTGGGGAGATTATCATTTGAAGCACAAGAGCAAGGAGTTCATCATCACCAACACCATCTATTACCTTTTGGAGGGTGGTGCCTCCTAGATTGGTTAGGTGTCGCTTGGGAGCCTCCGTCAAGATGTGGAGTTGAACCAAGAAGTTTGTAAGGGCAAGGAGATCGCCTACTTCGTGAAGATCTACCCCGAGTAAGGCTAGTCCTCCGTGGGCGTAAGCCATGATGGCATAGACAAGGTTGCTTCTTCGTGGACCCTTCGTGGGTGGAGCCCTCCGTGGACTCTCGCAGCCGTTACCCTCCGTGGGTTGAAGTCTCCATCAACGTGGATTGACGATAGCACCACCTATCGGAACCACGAGAAAAATCTCCGTGTCTCCAAACTGCGTTTGCTCTTCTCCACCTCTATTTACTACATGTGCATTTTACTTTCGCTGCCATAACTCTAGAATTGCATGTGTAGGGTGATACTTGACATGGTCATCATTGTGAACTTGCTAAAACTTGTCCTAATCAAAAGGCTAAACTTTTAAATTGTCAAGTAGTCTAATCACCCCCCCTCTAGACATACTTCCGATCCTACAAGTGGTATCAGAGCTTTGGTCTCCATTGGATTGGTTTCCATTGCATTGGATTCCATAAGCTTGGTTTCACAACCTAGGAGAGTATGGCGTCTAGTGAGGGTAATTTTCGTAGAGGTCCTTACTTTGATGGTTCAAATTTTGCTTGTTGAAAGCACAAAATGAAAATGCATATTCTTGGACATAACCCTGCCGCATGGGGCATTATTTGTGTTGGCTTGCAAGGTGAGTTCTTCGAGGAAGGAAAAGTTCCGGATCGCGAAGCTACAGCGGATGAGTTGCGGATGTTCTGAACAATGCTCAAGCTTGTGACATTCTCTTCAATGCTTTGTGTCTCGAGGAGTTCAACAAGATCAGCCGTCTTGAGAATGCAAAAGAGATTTGGGATACTTTGGTGAAATGCACGAAGGTACCGAGTCCGTGAAGGAATCAAAGCTAGATGTTCTTCAAGGTCAACTTGACAAGTTCAAGATGAAGGAAGGTGAAGGAGTCGCTGAAATGTACTCTAGGCTTGCTCTCATCACAAATGAGATTGCCGGCTTAGGAAGCGAAGAAATGACCGACCGATTCATCATCAAGAAGATTCTCAGAGCTTTGGATGGAAAGTATGACACCGTGTGCACTTTGATCCAAATGATGCCAAACTACAAGAATCTCAAGCCTACCGAAGTCATTGGAAGGATTGTTGCTCATGAGATGACACTTAAAGACAAGGAAGAGCTTCACAACAAGTCAAGTGGTGCTTACAAAGCTACAGTTGAAGCTCCCACAACCTCAAGTGACAAGCTGGTTTCCAATGAAGAGATAAGCCTAATGGTGAAGAACTTCAACAAATTCTACAAGAGTAGAAGCAAGGAAAGAAGCTCAAAGTCTAGATCATATGATGAAAAGAGATCTTCTAGTCGTGATCGAAACTGCTACAATTGTGGAAGACCCGGACACTACTCAAATGAGTGTTCGACTCCCCACAAGAGAAGAGAAGAATCTCCAAGAAGAAGAAGCTCAAGAGAAGAGTCACCTCGGAAAGAGAGAAGGAGTAGAGATGATCGTTATGAACGAAGATCCTCTCGGAGAAGCAAGGATTCGGAAAGGAAAGACAAGTCATCAAGGAGCTACACAAGAAGAAAACATCAAGCTCATGTTGGTGAATGGGTCTCGGCTCCGACTCCGACAATCACTCGAAAGAAGCTATCACTCCAACTCGAATCTGATCAAGATGAAGGTGTTGCGGTCTTGCTCTCGTATCCTCCAACTTCAACTCCTATGACATATTTGATTCACCAAATGAGGGAATTGGAAGATGCTTCATGGCAAAAGGCCCCAAGGTATCACACCCTGAATTCATTGACTTTGATAGTGATGAGGATGACTTGCTTGGTGAAGATGAGCTTTTACATGACAAATCTAGTGAGCTTAGTAATGATGAACATGCTAGTAGTCTTTATAGTCGAGAAGAGTCGAATGACAATGCTATGAAGGAGATTGAGCGTCTAACTAAAGAACTAAACACTCTTAAGTTAGCTCATGAAACAACTCAAGAAGATCATAGAGAGCTCCTAAGATCTCATGAGAAGCTACGCTTCGAGAAGCTCAATCTAGAGCAAGAACATGAGTTTCTAAAAGCTATCAATGACGATCTTGAAAGAAGAGTTCTTCATATCTTGCCAAACGACTTCTCTTGTCTAATTTCTTGCCACCTATTAAAACTAAGCATGACAAGCATAAGAAAAATTCTTCATCTAGTAGTAACAATAATCATGCTAAATCCAATATTGTTGCTTCTAGTAATTCTCTTGATTCCACTAACAATGTTTCAAGCCAAGTTACACTTGAGCAAGAAAATAGTTTATTGAAAGGGATTATAGAAAGGTGTCTACAAGAGCCTTGCGAAGCAAGAACTTTGAGGAAATTGTTCGCAAGCAAGGAGGCACGGAAGAATCAAGGAATTGGTTTTGAGCGAAAATTCAACGCCGAGGGTGTTGAATGGGAAGAAGGTCAATATCCCACTCCAAAGTTTGTTTCTCAAAAGGAGAAGTATGATCCTACTTCTTCAAATGTGGAACAAGCTCAAGATGACCTTCCACCACAAGACCACAAGCTGAAAGGCAAGGACAAGCTTCAAGAGGAGATTGATGCATTCATTGAAGCACCCAAGGCCATGGTCAAGTGGGTTCCCAAGGAAACTTCAAGTTCTACTTCGTCAAGCTCAACTACTACCCCAAGGATTCCCATCAAGATGATGTGGATCCCTAAGAAGAAGAACTAGAGAGTTCTTGAGGGTGACTCCGCCAACATACTTCACTCACATTCATTTTGGCAAGAACTTGTGCAATCAACTTCCACATCTTGCACTAGTTCATGGAGTCACAAACCCTCTTGTTGGTAAGTCAAGGGACAAGGTAATCATTGCTTTCATGGACATCATCTATTATGTACTTCAATCTATGTCCATGGATATCCTTGTTTGTTCCTTGTGGGACTAACCCATGTAGGTATTGAAAGTGCCGAATCCAAAGGATTGCTCCCAACTCTTGATGATCTTCATCAACATTGAGCATCCACATCTTCAACATCTACATGAAGTCTTCTCGACAACCCAAGGTTAGTTTGACCCTTTAAAAGGGTTCTCACATCAAGGGGAGCTTTGCTCTAAAGATATGAGCTAAAGCATCTTCAAATGATGTGAACACATTAATGCTTTACGTAAAAGTGGTAACCCCACTTGTGCTTAAACGATGAGTATGACCTATGATCAAATGTTCTCATTTGACTCCTAAGTCAATATACTCATATATAGATGACCTAGTCATCGCCAAATTGTGTGCTAGTTGCTAGAGTTTTGTTTGTGCATGTTTGACACATATTTCATTTGCTATCTTATTGTGTGAGCATGTTGGATGCATAATTTTATCCATTCGAGGACATCAATTTGTTGCTTTGGTCTTTTGGATTTTTCTCTTTTTGACCAAATGGATGGACAAGAATGCCTAAGTTCCTCCCCTAGCTATCTATCCTTTCTTGTCTCAAACTCTATTCATGCTTATATCACAAACTTTGATCAAGTTTTTTTTCGGACAGACCGAGTGAGGAGCACTCGGAGCCACCGATCCGTCAAAAAGCTTAAATTCCAAAACCTTCTAAGTACTTTCGGTCAAACCAATCTACTCAAATCGGACAGACCGAAATCACTTGGATTGATCTAGGTTTTCACCTCGGTGAAACCGAGTTACAAATTCGGCGTGACCGATGTGAGTAATCGCTTGCGTTAACCATCTCGGTGCCACCGAAGTTTTCAACTCGGTCCCACCGACGGTGAAGGGTATATATACCGAGGGCAGCGCGTTGATTATTCCTTCAAAACGTCTCGCCCCAAACCCTTAGCTGCCGTCGCCATGGTCTCCGGATCGTCTCCGCCGTCGCCTGTGCGCCCTCGCCGCGGGTCTCCGTCGCCGTCAACGGTCAATCTCATCGCGCCGTTGCTGCCGTAGAGAAACTCCACCAAGTTAGGGTGAGTTTGATCCTCTCGTCTTCAACCCCTGATTCAATGCACGATTGGTTTGCCTAGCTTCTTGCCATGTTTGAAATCTTCCTATCCAGCAGATTAGTTCTTAGAACGAAATTGAGTGAAAATTTTAGGGTTAGGTTTCCGCGAACACATCTCGGTGTGACCGATTCTACATTCTCGGATGACCGATTTGGCCTCTGGCCATTGCCTTTGCACCTTCGGTCCAACCGAGTTGTGCAAATCGGTAAGACCGAAATGAGGATTTAGTGAAACCCTAGTGTTCTTGGCTAGACGAAACCCATTTCGGTCCAACCGAAAGTGGTGTGAATGGTTCTGTTTAGACACTTGGATTCACGAATTTTAGACTCGGTCGACGAAATGCATTCTGTGAAAACTTAAAACTGAAATTTGAACTCCTTCTTTTGCAAAATCTTCGCAGTTTGTGATAACTCTTCTATTCTCGCCTATACCTATTCTATTCACGGGTTGTCGGTCATATGCGATGCAAGTGACAGCGAACAGTCTGAATCACCGGTTGAGATTCGAGGCGGCACTAGTCCTGAAGCCAGCAGCTTTTACGATGATGGTGAGAGGAGCACCCAAGTGGTTTGCCTCCTGCTGCCACCGGGGCGGAAGAAGAGAAATTCGATGAAGAGGATTCGACTTTGTTCTTGAGGAAGAGATCACTTCTAAACCTAAGAGGAAAGTGGTTGCCAAAGACTATCAAGGGCAACATACCAAGAAAGGCACCAACAAAGTGAAGAAGTCCTTGTTGCCAAGAAGTTGAGCATGGAAGAGAAACCTCCAGCAAGATAAAGAAAACTTCCAAGAGGAAGAGGATAGTACATGATGAAGCGGTGATGATGATTACGATGAGGAAGCACCCCAGCCCCTCCTCGAAGTCTAAGTTGATGGGAGATGCCATCGAGGCAGGAGCACCTACTAAGTCTAAGCCATCAGCTCCAAAGAAAGGCAGCTCAAGCCAAGCCTGCTGCCAAGCCCAAGAAAACAGTGAGAAATATTCCTGCTTGAGAGAAGAAGAAGGACAATGTGCCACCGGTGAATCGAAGATGAGGCACATGTGTTCTTGAAACTTCGCATGTAAACCGAGTCCACAATGATGCTCATCCTCGAGCAGAAAATATGAAGGAAAGGAAGGACAAAGGCCTCAGGCTATGGAGGCAAGTTGATCCATATGCCACCAGGAGAAGGACAGCTGTTGACTCAAGATTCCACACCAGAGAGCAACAAGATTTCTATGAGGATGTGCTCATGGACAAGAAGCCCATTATTCTTGACACTAGATATGTTGACTGGGAATATATTGATAGTGAAGAGCACAGAGACTACTTCCCACTTGTGCATGAGAGCTTCACTTGCATGTGGTGTTGCTGAGTTCGTTGGTCGAAGCTGACAGCATGGAATGATGAGATGATCATGCAGTTCTATGCCACAGAGACACTTCTATCCGGATGGCGAATTGTATGGATGACCGAAGGCCAGAGATTCTCTTCAACAGTTGAAGAGTGGGCAGCACTGCTAAATGCTCCAGTATCAAGAGATGATGATGTTGATGTCTATGGAATTCCCAAGAAAAATCATGAGTCAATGAAGAACATGTACAATGAGGTACCAGCCAAAGATGTAGAGATATGGAAGCTCGGATCAGTGTATCATCTTCAGGCAGGTCTCCCAACCACTAACACGATTCTGAGGCATACCTTGATGCCCAAGTCAGGAGATCATCGCATGATAAGAGGCTATTCTATCAACATGCTGCATATTCTAGATCAGAAGGCACCTTTCAAGGTGATGGACCTGATAGTAGAGACTATCAAGAGGACATCAGCAGACCAGAAGAGGTCATGTGGGTTTGCCCCGCACATTCAGATGCTCATCAATGCCAAGTTTGGCACGGGCACCTACTTGTTGGATAGACCCCACTTGCCACTGCAGCCTGAACATGAGGATAATGAAGTTGTGATGACTGAGGATGATCCCACATCTTTTGAAGGTCAAGCTAAGTCTGAAGCTGCCAAACAAGCCAAAGCTGAGAAGGAAGCAGCAGCAGCAGCAGCAAAACCAAAGAGCGTTGGAGAACAGCTTCTTGAAGCTACCCAGAGGATTGAACTACGCCTGGCCAGCATAGTGCAGTCTCAGGAGAGTCTTGAGAGGATAGTTGAAGACAAGTTCCATGCTCTGGATGTCAAGCTGACTGAAGTGCAAGTCACTGTAAACAAGCTTGAGGCAGATATTGAGGAAGCCAAGAGGGAGAAGGCAGAGCTCATGAAGGAGATGGAAGGTGATTTGGTCCAGGATGATTATGAGCAGCCTGCTCAGGTTCCCACAAGACCCAGATCAGTTGCTATTCGGTGGCAGACCCCTGGCTACAAAGATCAAGACCTCCACAGCTCCATCGGGCCCGGCTCCAGCTCCAGTGTCCCTCCTCCGGCTCCACAGACTTCAGCCAAGCCTTTGCAGATGCAGCTATCTCCACTCCATCAACCTGCAGGCAGGAGCCGCCAGCAGAGTCCCTAGTGACGCTTAGCTCTATACCTTCGAACTTTTGGTAACTTGTTGCCAAAGGGGAGAAATTGTATAGATCATAGGACTTCGAGAGAGAGAGTGCTCGCTTTTGCTCTTTCGTTTGCGGTTTTCTTTGAGATACTTTTGAGTTTTCGAGACATTTCGTGAGTTTGATACTCGTTTGCTCTACTTTGATGAGTGCTTGATCATACTATGCTTAATGTGTGCTTAATGCTTATCATATGCTATTCATATCTTGTATGATCATTTACTCATGTCTTGGTGATTGGGTGCATACTACTCATTCTTATCATTTTGTGCGCTCCACCAAGATGTATGTGACATGGAAGAGTGACCCATGATCCTAATCGGTTGTGCATTTGCATTCAAGCGCAAATCTTAAATAATGCACAAATTTAGGGGAGCTCTTGCTTATCACATACTTCTCAAAGCGACGATATCATTCATTGATTATATCATTTGTCGAAGCTTTGATCTATATGTTGTCATCAATTACCAAAAGGGGAGATTGAAAGTGCAACTAATCCCGGGTGGTTTTGGTAATTAATAACAACATATATATCATTGAACTAATTGTTTCTTGAGAATATTTGAGAAAGTTCAGTGATATGGGTATGGCAATGGTGATGATGTGGACCCTCAAAATGCTAAGGAAAGCATTGGCAAAAGCTCAAGACTCCATTTTTGGTTTAGTGATCCATGATCACATTGAGTCCATAGGAAAGCCAATACTATTAAAAGGGATGAGGTTATGATGATGATCTGGTTGCTCAAAGTGCTTAGTGATCTATCTCCCAAACTATCGCAATCTTTCATTCCAACATATACTCATAAGTAATCTCGGTCCCACCGATTCCATAAACTCAGTCACACCGAGATGAACCACCTCAGCCATATAGCCAAACCCTAGTAATTTCGGATTTTCCGATTCCAAACTCGGTCTCACCGAAACTAGTGTTGCCAACCTTCCGTAACCTTCTGTAATCATATCGGTGTCACCGAGATGATAAAGTCGGTCCCACCGAGAATTGCAAACCCTAGTCTTTGGAAGAATCGGACTAACCGAGATTGTATTTTCGGTCCCACCGAAAATCCCAACGTTCACAAGATTTGAACTTTCGGTCTCACCGAGTTGTCAACTTCGGTGTTACCGAGATTGGTCAAATGTGTGTAACGGTTAGATTTTGTGTGGAGGCTATAAATACCCCTCCACCTCCTCTTCATTCGTGGAGAGAGCCATCAGAAAGAACTACCACTCCTACCTTACATTTCTGAGAAGAAAACTTCTACCCTTGTGTTGAGATCAAGTTGCTCCACTCCCACCATATGAAACTTGATTTCTAGCCTTCCCAAGTTGCTTTCCACTCAATCCTTTCTTCCACCACAGCCAAATCAGTGAGGAGAGTTGAGTGTTGGGGAGATTATCATTTGAAGCACAAGAGCAAGGAGTTCATCATCACCAACACCATCTATTACCTTTTGGAGGGTGGTGCCTCCTAGATTGGTTAGGTGTCGCTTGGGAGCCTCCGTCAAGATGTGGAGTTGAACCAAGAAGTTTGTAAGGGCAAGGAGATCGCCTACTTCGTGAAGATCTACCCGAGTAAGGCTAGTCCTCCGTGGGCGTAAGCCATGATGGCATAGACAAGGTTGCTTCTTCGTGGACCCTTCGTGGGTGGAGCCCTCCGTGGACTCTCGCAGCCGTTACCCTCCGTGGGTTGAAGTCTCCATCAACGTGGATTGACGATAGCACCACCTATCGGAACCACGAGAAAAAATCTCCGTGTTCCAAACTGCGTTTGCTCTTCTCCACCTCTATTTACTACATGTGCAATTTACTTTCCGCTGCCATAACTCTAGAATTGCATGTGTAGGGTGATACTTGACTTGGTCATCATTGTGAACTTGCTAAAAACTTGTCCTAATCAAAAGGCTAAACTTTTAAATTGTCAAGTAGTCTAATCACCCCCCCTCTAGACATACTTCCGATCCTACAAAAATCCTTCGATCACCGAAGATGACTACAACGACTTCAAGATCAATTGCTCGAGCACCGCAAGCTCCAAATCAAGTGAGTGGGGGAAACAAATGCGGGAGCTGAACATAGGGGAACACACACTCGGTCCCGGCGGTTACAGAGTGGCGGAGCCTATATGGGACAAGGAGGAGGCGGACCGTGTCGAGCAAGGCCTACCGCCCCTCTTCGAGAAATACAGCGGTAACAAGCAGACCAGGAACTTTTTCAGGGCCCGGTACAAGATGGACCCGAAAACAAAGGAGCTTACCACGGATCCGAAGACCAGGCAGCTTGAGCTTGTTCTGGTAAGGAATACACCCCCGCGTAATTAGCTCCATATGGTTGCATTCTAATTAATGAAGCCAAATTTCTAAATGGTTCACATTCCTTCCGCAGCGTATCGAAAGCGAAGCTGGGTCGACTAAGAGCAACCCTTGGGACACCACTCTAAATAGGGCGTTGAATGTAATGAAGAACAAGGATAAGCTCGATGAAGTCGACGTCGGCTGGTCGTGTGGCGGCAAAGGCTTGTCGACAAAATGGGGTCATACTATACGCTGGTGTGCGGAAGGAGAAAAAGACCAGCTCGGAAAGCCAGCGCGAGAGGTTCAAGAACTCAAGGCACAGTGGCGTGGATTCGGAGATTGTCCAAGAGCAAGTGGAACAACGACTCGAGCGGCGATCACCGCCATTGTGCCTACCTTGATCTCGTGGTTGAGTGCGTGGATTGCGGGCGGCCAACAGGGGCCGCCCGATTCCTAGCTTCACGGCCAGCAACTCGCATAATGCGATGGCGGGGCCATTGGTGCCTCCGGCGGAGGCGGCATTGGTGTCTTCGACGCCGGCACGGGAGCTTAATGCACCCGGGTGTACGCCGGCCGGCACCTCTGCAGCAAGCGGCCCTCCGTTAATCTGCGCGCCGCCGTTGGCGGTGCGCAGACATTAGCCGAGCTCGACGCCATCATCACGGTAACTAATTAAGCCTCTCTCGGCCGAGGACTTTATCTCCTTGCCTTTGACTGGGCATCCCTGACGTCCTACATGTTTTCGCAGGGCGCCGCCGACGTTCCGTGCACTCTCCTCCACTTCGTGAACAACGAGTTGGTCGATGTCGCCAAGGGCAAAATCGTTCAACCGGGCAACCCCTTGTTCCACGGTACCCAGATGCCACCCAACTTGTTTAGGGTTCAACTGGTTCGGGTGCTGCCAGGCTGCGACGACTTGTTACCTCCGATTCGACCCGTCGGGGCCGACGATGATGACGTGATGACCCTCAGCGCCTGCCTGAGCTGGCCCCTGCTTTGGCCGAAGAGCCAGATTCGTTTGGGGGCGGGGGACACCACCCCAAAGACAACACCGCCAGTCGTGCCGGCGCCAAGTCGGCCCCATGGCAAGACCACCGTAACGGTGCCGGACATCCCTATGCCATGGATCCAAACATGCATATGGCAGGATCGAGCAGCGACGGCGGCGACGATGATACATTTGGCAGCGTCGATCAAGACTTTGCCGATCATGGGTGCGATGGCGATTTCATGGGGCCTCCTTCTCAAGAACCAAACCCAACAAAAGGCGTGTGCGATCTAGCTGGTACCGCGGAGAAGCCAAGTTGCAACAGCACCGTCGGCGTTCAGCTCTCAGAGACGCCTCACTGTCGACTTCACCGAGCCTCGAGATAGGCGAGGTGCGAAATATTATCAGCCCCAACACACTCAAGAAGGCGATCTGTGAGCGCGAACTCGGTCCCATTACGGGGAGAAGAAGAAGGCACGCAAAAGAAAGAGTAAGAAGGGTGCGAGCCAGCCGCACCGAGTATGCGATCCGTGCTCGGGACGGGCCACCTTCACCATAGGATATCTCGAGGAGGGTGCATGTGGCGGGTAGGGCGATGCTACCGACAAATATGCTCAATGCTGCAACCGGTGCTATGCGGAGTCTGCATGACAGTGTTCTTGCTTTGGAGAAGCGGCGTCTCAGAGAGAAGGATGTGGCATACCCGGTTTTCGTGGCCAAGGTGCTAGAGGGCAAGGGCTTTGTGGATAACTCCATCGGGCGTACGATCATCCTGCGTTTTGATGACATCCACGCTATGTTGACCCTTAATCCGCTGCACTACACCTTCGTTCGGCTATTTTCGCTGAGTATGGAGATGCGGATCATTCGCGACAAGACCCCGGACATCGTGATAGTCGACCCCTTCTACATGCGTGCCAAGATCTTGGGCAGCGCTGGGGACCGGCAAGTCACGAGTTCTTACCTCAAAGGCGTCATTCTGGCAAACCAAGATAAGGATAACTTCCTCGTGCCTTACTTTCCCGAGTAAGTCCTCCCCTCAACCGGCCCGTAACATATGAATTCTTACATTTCGATCGTTTTTCTTTTAACATTCCGTGTTTTATGCAGTGACACACGTTGCACGCTCATCCTCCTAAGCCCCAAATATTCCATGGCCACGTATTTCGACCCGGACCGTCAGTCAAACGTAGACTACACAAATGTCAAGAAGGTTCTTGATGATATTCTCCCTGGCTACGCCAAATCTGGAGGCACCTTCACCAAGCCTAATCGTAAGTACGGCAAGCATGTGTTCTCCCACAATACGACGTTCTGCTGCGTCAAGCAGCCGCCTGGCAGTCAGAAGGGTGCCTACTACGCCATCCATCACATGCGGGCGATCGTACGGGACCATCATCAACTTCTGCTACCGAGTAAACTCAAAGATTGGGCAAAGAGCGTGTCGACAATCCAGACGCGGACCTCCGACAAGAATTCTTTCGCATCCGATCGAGTTTGCGGAAATCATCCATCAAGATGTGCCGTACCTCGGGGCAGTTCTACCTCAACAATCAACCGTCCAACGGTGACATCGACACAATGCTACAAATGCGGTGACAACGATCGTTATTTCATGACTCCCACGATAGACGGCGGCTTCATCACGCTCCGTCCCTTGAGTCGAGTGGAAAGCGGTGATCTTGTGTCTAGTTTTGAAACATCGATTGGCTCATGTTGTAATTAAACTTTAATGAACTTGTAGTATGTCTCTTTGGTTTTGAGAGTCGTTCAACTTAGATGTAATCGATGTTATTAATGTCTTGCTTTTCTCTTCCGATCGTTCATTTGCATACTTATATATTGCTTATGTATTGTCGTGAATTGGTACTAACGTTTCATTTGGCTAGTGCATAGCGATGCCGGCGTATGTCGTGTACAAGGGTAAGGTTCGAGTCTACGATGGTGGGAGGAGTGTCGGAGACAGTTCACCGATTCAGCGATAACAGATTACAAAGGGTACACCACTAGGGCGAGGCGAATCTAGATCGCCCGCTATCTAGCGGGAGAGGGGAGGGAGCGTTGGAGGAACCGGATGAAGACGAGTTTCATCGTGATGAACGCAGCTCTCTTCTATGTGATGGTAGTTTAGATGATCGATATCGACTTGTAATGTGAAGACAAACTCGCTAATCGCGGTCTCAAGACTTGTAATATAATGTTCTATCTTTGTTCGGTCTTTTCAATTCGGAGACTAATATGATGAATTGTATTCGGAGACTAATATGATGAATTGTATTCAAAGACTAATCTTCTATTGTATTCGATGAATCTGTTGTTGATGTGTGCTGTCTATATTTTGTCAAATTATACATTTTGTAACCTGTGCAAAAACAGAAAATAAAAATAAAAAACATAATATTCATACTAATGGCGCATCACATGAAGGCGCCATTAGTATGACAAAGCATACTAATGGCGCATCCTTTGGATAGTGCGCCATTAGTATCATGATTACTAATGGCGCATCCAGTGGTAGTGCGCCATTAGTATGCCAAAGCACCTGGGTATACATGGCCCCTGGGAGGCATACTAATGGCGCACCCTGGCCTATACTAATGGCGCACCTGCGGTGCGCCATTAGTATACCAGATACTAATGGCGCACCAGGTGGTGCGCCATTAGTAAAAATTACTAATGGCGTGCTAGTAATGGCGCACCACAGATGCGCCATTAATGGCCATATTAGGTGCGCAATTAGTAGGGGTTTTTCTAGTAGTGCGCCCACTGAAGCCACTGAAAGCACCATTGCACAAAGGCCTCGGAAGCGTTCTCGCGTTCTCAATGACCGAGAACTTCTTGTGACTCTTCATCAGAAACAGGATAAGCATCTCATTTCTGGCTCAAGAGACAGATGCAAAGCCTCTTGGTGGATGTCAATCGCATTCGCAACCTTGCCACCAAGAATGCCTTTGTTGCTCATGAAACTTGCCAGCGATCATGGAAGAGTTTGACCCTGCTCAGTGCTGAAGCTGATCTTCAAGACGATGGCTTCAATGAAAGATTCCAGTTTGACTCCACTCCTCCACGGACTGCTGTCTTACATCGCACTCCATCTCTTGAAGACTCTGAATATTCTTCTTCCGCGGCAACAGTAAATGCCAGAGTGATCGATGATGAAGATGATGCTACTTCACCACCTCCTACTACTACGCGCATCGACACTGCACCAAGTTCATCTGCACCGCCAACCAACGCCGACAACCCTGCTGCTTCACCTACTCATGATGACGAGTAGATGCTCTATGTCTTCAAACCTTTTTGGTCCTTACTGACAAAAGGGGGAGAAGCATATGAGTTGATAGTCTTCAAGCGGGTTCATATGGGCGGTTGCATTATATTTTGCTGCGTGCTTACAACTCTTGCGTTTTGAAACATTTGGTTCTTTGAGTTGTAACACCTAAACTTGATGGTCGTCTGCTACTTCTGCTACTTATGTGCTTTACTATGATGCGATGATAAATTCCGCATGTGCGATGATAACTTCCGCACTTAGATCATTTTGCAGACGTCCATTTTTCATTATGCATGTCATTCTTCTTGCTATATCATTTCATGCATGATGAATTATCTTCATAAGTTGAAGTGGATCTCCAAAAGTACAACCTGCCATGTGCATTTGCATTCCAAAAGCAAATTACTTATTTGCACATCTTCAGGGGGAGCCCTTGCAACTTATGAAGACAATTCCCTATCCT
The DNA here is from genome assembly GCA_021437245.1 of Aegilops speltoides. NCBI lineage: Eukaryota > Viridiplantae > Streptophyta > Magnoliopsida > Poales > Poaceae > Aegilops > Aegilops speltoides. The sequence goes on from CM038144.1 coordinate 489,632,356, forward strand.
TACAATTTCACATATTTATCCCCGTTGAATACTTCAACCAGTTTGTCATCAATCACCAAAAAGGGGGAGATTGTAAGTGCATCTAGTGCCACCCCTAGTTGGTTTTGGAGTATTGATGACAAAGTTTGTTGAGGGACTAATGCGTTTGTGAGAATTGCAGGATAACGCAGGTAGTGTCCCTCATTGATTCAGTTTACCTACCGGAGGTGACCCCTAAAAATGTATGAAGACATTGAAGACAATGGTGGTATGAGAAGATATTCATATTGAAGACTATGACATGAGAAGACATTGTGCAAAGACTTTGGAGCATGAAGACTGTGTGGTTTTGTTGTTTCCTTTTCTTCTTTTTTGAGTCATAGGAACCACCGACTGTTAATTGGGGTCCAAGTGAACTATGTCAGAGTGACTGAAGTGATGCTCAACTAAAATCCTATGTCTTCGGGCGAAGACAATGAGAGCAAACCTTATCCAGAGCTGGATGAGTCAGCTTTGCTTGTAGCCCAAGTAAAGTTGCCGCGTGTGTTTGAAATCTGACCGTTGGAACACGTGTCGGTTCCTTAGTGACCAGTGGTCATTTTGGACAAATCAGGTCGGGTTGCCTAGTGGCTATAAATAGCCCACCCCTACACCATAAATTGGTGGCTGCTCAGAGTTTGTGCACGGCTTTTGTCATTTGAGAGCAACCGACCTCGAAGCATTTGAGAGAGAGAAATCCTTGCGAGGACAAAGCCCAAACACCCAGAGCCAAAGAGTGTTAGGCATCACTGAAGTCTTTTTGTCTGTGTGACGAAGACTTATTACACTTCAGATCTGTGAATCCTCCGGCCGGTTAGGCGTCGCGTTCGAGCATCCAAGAGTCATTGTGGATTTCCGGTGAACGAAGTCTGTGAAGGTTTGGAAGTCTCCCTTGAAGACTTACCAGAGTGATTGGGCGAGGACTGGGTGTCCTTAGCTCAAGGGAATAAGGTGAAGACACGGTCTTCGAGTTAAATCTCAGCCTCCCTAACCGGACGTCATAGTTGTCACACAAGCTGGAACTGGTCCAACAAATCATGTGTCTTCAACAAGCAACTGGTTCTATCCCTTCCAACCTTACTTAAGTTTGTCTTCATGAAGTCATTGCCTATCTGTGTATCTGTTTGACTTCATTGCTTGACTACTATTGTTGATTGGCTTCACACTATCTTCCATCTTGATCCTTACTACCTAACTGTTATTAGTCCTATACTTTCACATCATTACCTACTTGACTATGGCTTGTTTAGGGTAGTTTATCTTCCGATGCATATCAATTAGGTTATTTCGGTTGTTTGTCTTTGAAACTTCCAAGTTTTGAACACTTCCATAAAAATCGCCTATTCACCCCCCCCCTCTAGTCGATACTAGCACTTCCAAGTTTTGGTGTAGACCGCCGTCATGATGATGGCCCCGGCGGTGTTCCGGTGCCACCGGGAGAGAGGGAGAGAGAGCCCCCCTCCTACTTCTTCTTCCTTGACCTCCCCCCTAGATGGGAGGAAGGTTTCCCCTCTGGTCCATGGCCTCCATGGTGGTGGAGGGGTGGGAGCCCTTCGAGATTTGATCTCTCTCTCTCTCTTTCCTTCTGTTTCTGCGCTCCCAGATTCTGGCCTTTCACCGTTTCTTAAATTCCCGGAGATCCGTAACTCCGATTAGGCTGATATTTTAACACGATTTTTATCCAGATATTATCTTTCTTGCGGCAAAATAAGGGAACCAACCGCCATACGGGGTGGCCGCAAACCCCCTGGACGTGCCCAGGGTAGCGGCGCACCTCCAGGGCTTGTGGGCCCCTCGGGCATCGTCTCGTGTTGATTCCAATTCCGAAAAATCACATATATTCCAAAAAAATCTCCATAAGTTTTTATCGTGTTTGGACTTTGTTTGGTATGGATATTTTGTGAAACAAAAAGCATACAACAAACAGGAAGTAACACTGGGCACTGGATCAATATGTTAGTTCCAAAAATAGTATAAAAAGTTGCCAAAAGTATATGAAAGTTGTAGAATATTGATATGAAACAATCAAAAATTATAGATACGATGGAGAAATATCAGCAGCTGAAATATTTAGGGCATGTGATCTGCAAGGAGGGAGTGCTGACAGACCCCAACAATGTTGCAAAGGTGCAGAACTGGCCGCCTCCTACTTTAGTAAAGGAGTTGCGCCAATTTTTGGGACTGGCAGGTTATTATAGGAAGTTTGTTCGCCGCTACGGTATTATCAGGCGACCGTTGACTGAACTGCTCAAGAAAAAGGTGATTTTCAGATGGACTTCTATTCATAATGATGCCTTTCAAGCCTTGAAGACTGCTCTCACCATTGCTCCTATCCTATCCTTGCCGGACTTTTCGAAACCCTTTGTGATCGAGACCGATGCATCTGATAGTGGTATTGGTGCAGTTCTTATGCAAAACCATCACCCGTTGGCATTCCTCACTCAGACTCTCGCACCCAGACTTCGGGTATTATCCACTTATGAGAAAGAGTGCCTTGCAATCTTGATGGCAGTTGACTCTTGGTGTTCATACCTGTTGTTGTCGGTATTTATCATTCGCACAAATCAGAAAAGTTTGTCGTGTTTAGATGAGCAACGATTGACGACACCTTGGCAGCAAAAGGCTCACACCAAGTTATTGGGCTTGTAGTACTGCATTGAGTATGGTAAAGGGGCCACAAACCTGGCAGCTGATGCCTTGTGATGACATCCCTCATCTGAACTGTCAGCTATTTCGGTCTACATTCCGTGCTGGTTAGATGAAGTCAAGCAAGGGTACCAGTCTGACCCCCAATGCACCAGACTCTGGTGGCTACCGATGGATAGTCACCATCTGAAGGTCCTTTCAGTGTCTGTGTGGGGCTAATTCGTTACAAAGGCAGGGTGTGGCTTGGAGTTAATGTGGCAATGCAGAACAAGGTGCTCCAAGAATTCCATGCAGGAGCTATTAGGGGCTACTCAGAGGTTCATGCTACATACAACAGGATCATCTGCCACTTCATGTGGCCTCGGCTGAAGAAGACTGTGAAAATGTTCATTGGGAATTGTGCAATCTGCAAACAGGCTAAATTGGAGCATGTGCCTTACCCCGGATTGGTGTGACCATTACCGATACCCAAGTAAGCATGGGAGATGGTGACGCTTGATTTTGTGGAAGGACTGCCAACATCTAAAGGGTATAATGCAGTGTTGGTGGTGGTTGACAAACTTACTAGGTACGCCCACTTCATTCCCTTGAAGCATCCGTTCATAGCGTTAGAAGTAGCTAAATCTTACATAGAGTACGTTTTTAAGCTCCATGGTCCTCCTGATGTTATGGTCTTGGACCGGATCGAATCTTTATCGAAAAGGTGTGGCGTGAGCTATGCAGATTGTCTCACACAACTCTCAACATATCCTAAGCATGCCATCCTCAGACTGATGGTACTACGGAGTGTGTCAATCAGTGCATGGAGTTGTATATTTGTTGCTTTGTTCACAATTGTCCTAACAAGTGGTCTGAATGGTTGGCTTTAGTGGAATTCTGGTACAACACTTCTTACCATTCAACGCTCAAATCTACTCCATTTGAGGTTCTATATGGGCACAAACCACGCTTCTTTGGCCTTGCTAATGTCGCGGATGCAATGGTGCCTGACTTGACAGCGTGGACAGCGAAAAGAGCAACCATGGTGGCACTGTTATGGCAACACTTAAACAGAGCCCATCAACATTTGAATGACAAGGTGGATCAGCACCGTTCTAACCGAGTGTTCGCAGTGGGCGACTGGGTTTACCTAAAACTCCAGCCATACGCACAGTCCTCGGTGGCTGTTCGAGATAACCATAAGCTGGCATTTTGCTATTTTTGCCCTTTTCAGGTTATGTAGCATGTGGGCGAGGTGGCGTACAAACTGGACCTGCTGGAAAAAGCAAGAATCCACCCAGTAATTCATGTCTCGCAACCCCGAGCCATTGTTCCGCCCACCACTACTATCATGCCAGAACAGCCAGTACTCAATGATGATCTACTGCCTCTCCAAGTACCCGCGGCCATCCTTGACAAGCGCGTCGTCCAGAGAGGGAAGCGCACTATGGATCAAGTGTTTGTGCAATGGTTAGGGTTTACAGCATCCCTGGCATCCTGGGAGGCTCGAATTCCGCTTCATGCCCGGTTCCCACGAGCTTTGGCTTGGGGTCAAGCCAAGTCCAAAGGGCAGGAAATGTCACGGGAACTCTCCATCCCTCGCTACTGAGATGGTCACGGCCCACTAGGCCCAAGCGCCAAGTGAAGCCCAACACTCGAGTGACTGGAGTGGACTGGGCCAAGTGAAGAGCGAGTGGGTGACTAGCTACATATGTTGTGTCGTGAAAGCGGAGTAGTTGGCGAAGAACTAAACCCTAGAATGGTCGCCGCAGGGCGTGTATCTCTCTCCCATCCCCGACTCTCATTCCCTGATCCCCTCTTCTTGCTGATTTGTGATTGTATCCAAGTTGTACCTCTGAACTCCATGAGATAATCAAAGAAATTAGTGAGATCCATGTCAACCATGCATTGCTGCTTAAGTACCCTGTCATGTTTCGAAGTAGCTCACATAGGTATGCATTTGTCGTCCAACCATTGCTACTTTCTTTGTCACACACATGCGCGCGCGATGGTGTTCCTCGTCTTGTAACTCGTAAGCGTGTTTAGAACTGTTAGCACAAATGTAGAAGTTTACTTGATGAACAACGAAACTACATTGACATCTTCCAGGTGTAGAATGATTTTCAGCTAAAAAATATTAAAGTAAATTCATCATCAAAGCACCAGTGGTCTAGTGCCAGTATAGTACCCTGCCACCCGGGTTCGATTCCCGGCTGGTGCCTTCTGCACTTTTTTATTTGATATTTTGTGCAAAAAATAATACATACTTGTCTTTCCTATCATCAACCATTCCCTTTCCTAGTTTATAAAACAATTCCATTTCCCGATAAGCCAAAGCCAAATCGCAAGCTGCCGTCAGAATGATGAGGTGAGATCAAAGGTACATGCATGGCGAGATCATGGTGCGCCTGGTCCAGCAATTGGGCGTCGTCATCCCACTCGTCTAGGTAGCTCTCCGGCCGGTCCTCACCCTGCCTCTTGCCGCGAGGTAGATCGCCTTCCTCCACTCCTCTATCCTTTCAAGCCCGCACCACTCAGCTAGATAATCCTCGTCCTTGAATGTGCTTGCGCCGAGGTCGTGGCTGAACCACTTGGGGCATCCGCGGGCCTTCATTTTGAGGATAACCCCCGGCCTCGTGCATCAGGATGATGCATGCAGCCACATATTATTAATAGAGCAAAATCTAGCAGCCAAACACCATCGACCCAGAAAAAAGAGAAAAACAAACTCTGAGGCCATATACCTCACGGCAGTAACTCCCCCGGATAACCACTAACCCACAAGACACAAGATACACGAAAAATACATAACTCCTAGGCTACGCCTTCAAGAAGAAATCGCCGCACGTGCGCCAATGATGGCGAGTCCACCACAAGGTTGAACTTTGGATTCTCATCCCCAAAGCAAAGCTTCAATCCACCACCTTTAGCAAGGGCACAACGCAGGCGCGCGACGTCATAGCCTGACCAGAGATCTCGTGTTTCCACAAGAGTGCATAAGCTCGCCATTGAAGCTGCCTGTACCATCCGCCTTTATTTGTCTACCGACACCTCGATAGCTAGATACCTCTAGAGGAGACAATGGAAGACAAAGACGTCCCATACCGTCTGCCTCCCGCTACTGTCGCACCACCTTCAATCCAACAACCACAGGCTAAACTTGAGAACTTTGCCAGAGCCGCCGTGCATCACCTTCCGATAGTAGGCATGACTTGACGTCTCCGTATAAGACGTTGTGTGTAGCATCCGCCGGTAGCACATCCACCGGTGACTTCACCTACCGATGACAGGCACCACCCGACAACTCCAACAGAGGCTCATGTGTCACCTGTTGAGCTACATCGAACCCGGTCTGTTGATAGAAGGGACGTCCCATACCGCCACAAGCCTCAGAAGGCCCCCACCATCTCGAGATCCGGACTCCGAGTCACCCACACAACACCAGAGTCCGCCTCCATTGATGAAGAGGGATCGCTGCCCCGATTACGGGCGCTACAGGGGGCACCCACCATCACACCAGCCGCTGTCGTCGCCCATACAATGGCAACCGCCACCACGATCCCGCATCAAGCACCGTCGATGCTGGAGGAAGCTCCGGCCGCCGAGCACATCCTGCGACGAGCCCAGACACGGGATCCCAAGACTCGCCGCCACCAGTGCCGCCACAAGGACTAACCTCCTGGCCCTTCGTCCCAAACCGAAGGGACGCCGCCACCACCATGGCCAGATTCGTACCAGCCGCCGTCGCCACCGCCAAGACGGGATCCGGGCAGGACGCCGCCGCCGCCACCGGGCACGCTCAACCCCACCTCCATCCTCAAGCCACGCCCGCGCATCCGAACTCAACCCGTACCGCCAAGCACCACCGCCGGAATCTGCTGCGCCGTCGTGGACTGAGGGAGAGGCCTCCGCCACGGATCTAGCCCCCTCGCCACAGATCCGGGAGAAGGAGGAACAAACCTCCGCCACCTCCGGACAACGCACGGGCTTAGCCCGGCGCCAACCCTAGGCAGCAACAGAGAGGAAGGAGGGATGTCGAGGGGGTCGGTGGCGGCTGGGTAGTCGCCTCTCGTGTCGCCCGCGAGGGCGGGCGACGCGAGAGGGTCTTCTGCGGGCCTTCATGTCCGAGTAGAAGGACGCCACGCCCACCATCATCTCCTACGGCGATGGGAGCTCGATCCTCCCCGATGGTTATAGCCCGCCCGCCCCGGCACCACCCTACGAGGGTCTCCCGCCGCCGCCGGTACCTTCGCCATGGGACACCACCCTCCTCGCCGCCCTGCACTCCGCGCTGTTGCCGAGTAGCTCTGGCGGTGGAGGCGACTGATACATGGACTCATGTGCTACTGCGCACATGACAGCTCATCCCGGTAACCTAACCTCCTCCACTCCCGTTCACACACCCACTCGTATCACCGTTGGCAACGGCTCCTCCTTACCTATAACTCATATCGGTAGCACTAGTTTTCCCTCCACTTCCACAACCATCACTATGTCTAACGTTCTTGTTTCACCGAAATTAGTCATGAACCTAGTCTCCATTCGTCGTCTTACTCGTGAGAACCCACTTACTATTGAATTTGACGGTGTTGGTTTTTCTGTGCAAGACGCCCATACTCGGATGGTCCTTCACCGTTGTGATAGTCCCGATGAGCTCTACCCCGTGCACGCCGGCGCCTCCACCTCCACACCCATCGCCCTTGCCGCCAGCGTCAACCTTTGGCATGCTTGCTTGGGCCACCCCAACCCCACCGTTTTACGTTAAATTCTTAGGAGTTTTTCTTTCTCATGTAATAAGCTCAACGAGCATTCTTGTGAGACTTGTCGCTTAGGCAAGCACGTTTGTCTTCACTTTAGTGCATCTAGAACTGTTTATACTTTTCTGTTTCAATTACTTCATACTGATGTTTGGACATCTCCCGTTGCAAGCAACACGGGCTACCTATACTATTTGGTGATCTTAGATGATTATTCTCATTTTGTGTGGACTTTTCCTCTTCATCGCAAATCCGTGCCTTAGCCACACTCACATCCTTTTTCTCCTATGTCACCACACAGTTCGGTCGCCCCATTCTTGCACTCCAAACTGACAACGGTAAAGAGTTTGATAACGTTGCTCTTTGCACCCTTCTCGCATATCATGTCACCATCTTCCATTTAACTTGTCCATACACCTCACAGCAGAACGGTCGCGCCGAGCGCATTCTCCGCACTGTTAATGACTACGTCCGCACGTTACTTTTTCACTCTAACGTGCCCGCCTGGTTTTAGCCGGATGCTCTTGCCACTGCTACCTTCTCATTAACATCTGTCCATGTCGTCCTCGTTGGAACTATGCTCCTCAGCACCTTCTCTTCGGTGCACCACCGTCCTATGATGGTCTTCGCATCTTTGGGTGTCTTTTCTACCCTAGCACTATGTCCACCACCCCACATAAACTCGCACCATGATCTGTCCCATGCATCTTCCTTGGCTATCCCCCTAACAGCAAAGGTTACTGGTGCTACGATCCTGTCACTCATTGTGTGTACACCTCCAGGCACGTGTATTTTTTCGAGATAGTGATTCCTTTTTTTCTGGTTTCTCAGGCTTCGGTCCCTCCGGCGCCGACCTCCGTGCCGCCTACTTGCAGCGATGCGCGGCGGCGACCCCCGGAGGCCCCTCCAGCATGGCGCCTTGTGCCACCGCCCGGTTTTTCGACTCCCTGCCCCGAGGTCGAGTCCGACCGGGCCCCCGGGTCCCCGACGCCCTCCCACGAGGTTGAGCCGGATCGGGCACCCCACCCAGGTGCCGCGGCGACCACACCTCCCACCACCCCAGTCGGCGCCCCCACCCCCGCGACGGGCTCGACCACCACCTCGCCCGTCGCCACCTCTTTTGTCGGTTCGGCCTCCGACGCCGACTCGCCAGTTGCCGCTGCCTCGCCACCACGGCCGCCGGAGCCGCCGCCTCGGCCGCCGCCGTGAGCTCTGCCGCAACTCTTGTTTCGCCGCCGCTGCCTCGGCCGCTGCCGCTGGCTCTCGTCGACTCTGGCCCGGTCGTTGCCCCTGGCACGGCCCCCGCCACTGGCCCCATCGCCGTCGCTGCCCCGCCTCTCGGCGTGACGACCCGTGCCCGGGCCGGTGTGCTTCGGCCGAGCAAGCGCTACTCCACCGACGAGTATGTCTGCGCCGTCACCCATCCCCGCCTCTGCTCGCGCTGCCCTTCGGGATCCCCAATTGTTCGCAGCGATGCAGGAGGAGTTCGACGCCCTACAGTGCAACCGCACATGGCACCTTGTTCCGCGACCCCTCGTGCGAACGTCATTACTAGCAAGTGGGTGTTCCGCCACAAGACCCGCTCGGACGGTTCTCTCGGGCGCTACAAGGCTCGGTGGGTGGTTCGTGGATTTCGGCAGCGCGCAGGCGTGGATTTCACCGACACCTTTGCTCCGATTGTCAAACCGGGCACGATCCGTGTCGTGCTACAGTTGGCAGTGTCACGATCCTGGCTTGTGCACCAGTTAGATGTCTCCAACGCCTTCTTGCACGGCCATCTCACCGAGCAGGTGTTCTATGAGCAGCCCACTGGCTCCGTTGATGTCGAGCATCCGGACTTCGTGTACTTGCTCTTCCGTTCTCTTTATGGGTTGAAGCAGGCACCTTGGGCTTGGTACCAGTGTATCGCAGCCTTCCTGCAGTCTCTGGGCTTTCGGTCCACTCGCTCTGATGCCTCCCTCTTTGTGTATCATCGGGGAGGTGGCACTGCATATTTGCTGCTCTACATCGACGACATCATCCTCACGGCGTGCGCCCCCGATCTCCTTCAGCGGCTGACAGCTCGTCTTCGTTATGAGTTCGCCCTCAAGGACTTGGGGCCTCTGCACTACTTCCTCAGCATCAAGGTGGTCCGTCGGGCTGACGACTTCTTTCTGCATCAGCAGAAGTACGCCCATGAGCTTCAAGGCGTGCCGTTATGTAGCGCAAGCGGCGCCCACCCGTCGACCACGGCGAAGGTCTCTGCTCTGGAGGGGTCTCTCGCATCCGATGCAACGTTCTATCTCTCCATTGTTGGTGCTTTACAGTACCTGACGCTGACTCGACCCGACCTGCAGTACGCTGTCCAGTAGGTGTGCCTCCACATGCACGCTCCGCATGACTCTCATTGGACCTTGGTGAAGCGTATTCTCCGTTACATACACGACACCATGTCCTTGGGACTCACCCTAACGGCCTCGGCCTCCACCGACCTTGTTGCCTACTTGGATGCTGACTGGGCTGGCTGCCCCGACACTCGACGCTCCATGTCCGGCTATTGCGTCTACCTCGGGCCCTCGTTAATTGATCTTTGGTCATCGAAGCGGCAGCCCACGGTCTCGCGCTCCAGCGCCGAGGCAGAGTGTCGGGCCGTGGCTAACGCCGTGACCGAGTGCTCTTGGATTCGTCAGCTACTCCAGGAGTTAGTTTGGGAGGGGGGAGGGTGTTGAGTATATATTTGTGTTGCCTGTATTACGTATTGAGGCCCACCTCCTAGTTGTATATAGTTGAGATTGAGGCCTACCCTGTACTTATATATACGTGCACCAGCACCCTATCAATACAACAATTATTGTATTGGCAAAACATCTCTCTACAGTGCTCTGCATCTCAGCAGGCGCGGCTCGAATGGCGACATGGACCTCCTTCGCGACGCCGGCGATGTCCCGCGAAATGTCCATCGCGCTGGGGTTGTACCCAATTATCACCACAACCTAGCAATAAGATACATGCATGTTGCAAAGTTCATCAGCCTAGCCAAAAAATTAGGGACAAGTGTTGCTGGTCAGACACTAAGAAGAAATTAAGGAGATGGATGATACTACTGACTTGGCCGTGGAACTGGTCGGGCACACGGTAGCTGTGGCTGTGCAGCTGCTTGCCCGGCCAACGGTCGATGCCTGCACATCATTTACCAACTAATTAAGCTTAATTACTCCATCGATCGATCGCCATGAAAACTGTAGTACCTAGAAACTGACCAACACTACGTCCACGTGCACACTACATTATATAATGCTAAGCTACTGGATCGATCCATTAATTACCGGCCATGTCTGGTGACCGAAAACTGTGGAGGATTTCACACCGAACCCCCTTTTCACTGTTGCACAAATCTCGGCGTAAGGCAACTGCTAGGTCAAATTATATGTAAAGAGATGGCAGTGTTGTATTAAGAGATGGCATTTTTTCTATTATTAAGAGATGACAATTTTCTTAATTAAGAGGTGGCATTTTTATATTTAAAGATATGGCAGTTTTGTATTAAAATATGACATTTTTATTATGAAGAGATGTAATTTTTTATTTTTAAGAGATGTCATTTTTTGTTAACAAATGGCATCTTAAATTATTAAGAGGTTTCATTTTTATATTAAGAGATGACATGTTTTATTTAAAGAGGTGGCATTTTTATTTTAAAATGGTGGCCTTTTTATATTAACAGATTGCATTTTTATTATTAAGAGATGCTTTCTTTTAGGTACCATGGCATTTTTTTCTAATATCATGGCATTTTTTACTCTGTTTTTCACAAGAAAAATTTGTATTTTATGTTCATGGCATTTAAAATTAAAATAAAAGAGTATATTGGGCCTATCGGCCAATGGCGGTTCGCCCTGGCACCCTCCCCTGGCGAACAGTTGAGGGGAGGGGGCGGGGGGCAATCCCATTCACCCCCCTCTGGTTGATATACTGTCTGTCATAACTATTGATATCAGACCAAGTCTCCTTGTCTCTACTTATTAAAGGTCTAACCACCTTGGAGTTATGAGTATGTCGCTTGTAGGATATCACAGACACTCAGAGAGATTTCCTATCTTCGATGGGAATGACGACTATCGCTTCGAGAGACAGAAGTTGATAATCCGATTGAAGGCTATCAGTACTTAGATGTGGCAGATTGCCAGAAATGGATATACACTTGAGTCACCTGAATCTTAGTCACCCGCTGATGGAATAAACATTCAGTTGAACGCATGCGACAACATCTCCAAAAATGTTTTCGTTTGATTCAGATGACTTGATACTGCGAACAAAATCTAGGATGGCACCGAAGATGTTTACGAAGAAAACAAGTCACGAGATGATCCTCACATTAACATGCTTCGAGCTATGTTCACTCACTTTCGAAGCCTCCCAAAAGAAAGTGTTAAGGAACTCATTGATCATCTCGGCAACATTGTTGAGAGGCTGCGTCAAAAAGGTGTTGAAGATATTACTGATCATGATGTGGTTGAAAACCTACTTCAGTCACTTGATGATTCCTTTGACTCCATAATTGCAACCATAAAGGAGAGACAACTGATTATGAGAATCCTCAAATAATCGAAGTTATGAAATTGCTGAACATTCATGAAGAAGATTTGGAAAAGGAAGGAGGACAAGATGATTCTTCCTCAAAATAAGAAGAGGGAGATATACTATCAGACTATGGTAGCTCAAATGAAGAATAATACGAGAATCAATGCCATCACGAGAGATCTAGAGGTTCTCACAGAACGCCTCAATGCCCTCAGACATCATAATCTGTGCTTAACAAGTTCTTCAGCAGTTGATGCGCCAGATTTAGTAAGATGATTACCTTCACTTGATATCTCTCTTACTTCAAATGTACAAGCTTCGGTTACTACACTATTGATTTTCCAACATGTGAAATGGATGCCAAACCAAGTAGAAGATGGAAATCTCTCAATTGTATAGGATTTGCGCGAGTAAGTCATCATACTAAGCTGACGAAGAAGAATGGCAACCCCAACACTCCCTCTTCATTGAGACCAGTCACTCACTCCAATTCACACACTGTGATCAAATCCAACTTGAAGAGCAAGTCCAAACCTGCTAGTGTTTATGCTGGAATGATAATGGACTTTGAAGATTAAATATTCGAGTCAGAATCTGATGATGAAGAATCCCTAAATAGAACAGAGCGAGGCCCTAAGATGACCACCAAAGGATATAGGAAAGTTCCGGAATTATTCAGAACCTCCCAAAATTATTCTAGGGACACCAATGGCTATTTGCATAGAAAGGCCCAACTAGGGGCAGCCACACGGGCCCTAGGGGCCCAATATTGTGGTGTCTCCCTTACCCTTGGTGGGCAAACCACTAGTTGGTGCCCTGGGGTTTGGGGAGGGGTTGCACCACTTGGAGGCTGCCCTGGATGGGGCGCCCCTCTTGGGGATGCTACCCCCCTCCAAGTTGGCCCCTTCCTAGCTTATTCTAAATAAAGTGGGAGAAGGCAGCCCCAAGCACAAAAGTTCTTCCTGCTCGTGGATGCACCTCTCCCTCTCTCACATTCTCCACCATAGTTGCTCCTTCCCCCTCCCCTCCTTATACTCTAACATCATCAAGCTCTGTACGGTGAAGCGCTACCGGACCACAGGTGTCATATGCGGGCAATCCATAGGGGGATCATGCGTTTGATTCTTGTTCGTCGGATGGTTCGAGGAACTTCAGGAGCAATCTTCACCAACTCTTCTTCCATTGCAACTCAAAGGTGGTAATGATTAGCTCTAACCTTGTGTGCATCTTCATAATGATCATGGGAACATGATTTGTAGGACGACATTTTTTATTTTCTATTACGTGTCCCAACAGTGGTATCATCAGCAATCTATGAGTAGGTGCAGGTTATGATCTAGAAAAACATGTGTTGTGTGGGTATTGCACATAAGTGTTCCGTAGTAGATTAGATTTATTGCTAAAAAGTAGTGTAGTAGATTAGATATATTGCTTAATAAAATTGTGCGAGTAGAAGATAAGATCTACTGTTAGTAGATGCAGTCTTCCAATTGATGTTTTTGCTTGCCTCAAAAAATTGCGTCTTTTCTGTTCTTGATGGCATGCTGGTACTTTGCTACAAAGTTCTAGCTATCGGCGATTCTGGCTATCAACGATGTTCTATCTCGGTTCTTTGGGTTCCACCTTAATCATATGAAAGCTGAATTTTGCAAATGAAAGGGCATGTAGATTTGATCTACATTGGGGTCATGCGTATGGCAAGGTTTATTTGGTATTTATTTGGCATTGTAAATATTATATATTTAAATATAAATTTGGCAAAACTTTACAAAGTATAACTTAAGAATAATAATAATATGTCAGTTATATTGAGACATAGCGAGTAGTACTCAGCCTTGACGATGATTGAAAATATTTATCTGCAGCTGACTATCAAATTTATACAAGCCTTCTAATCAATTGTTTCCCGTTATAGCTACACAATCTTTTGATCTTTTTTATTTATTTATTTTTTAGTCATGAATTATGTTGCATACCTATTGAATTGTTAAAAGGTTACAACCAGTAATTCGAACAACCAGAATAATATGCAAGGTGTGGAAGATAACACATGGTTCTTTACTTAGTTTGTTATTTTATTTTAAAGGCAACTTTAGTTTGGAATCAATCAATCATTTATTTGTGTTCATACACTTTTCAAATTTTGCATAATTTGAGGAGATTGTGGTAATAGGTTTCTAGTTACCATTTTTGCTCTTAATATGACGTCATTCATGTCCACTACATACTGACTATAAGAGTGGGAGAGCGTGAGGGGAGGGGATTAGAATGGAGACCTTGCCATTTTAGCAACAATACACATAGATGGGAGTACGATAATTCTCTATTGGAAACCAGTCAAAAATACTTCGTGAATTCTTGGTGCGCTTGTGGCAGCAAGTGGCTGTCGTCCCATTCGTCCCGGTAGCTCCCCGGGCGATTCACCACATTCTTCCTCGCCGCAATGTACATCGCTTTCCTCCACCCACCTATGCTCTCTTGCCCGCATTGCTCCGCAAGCCAATCATCATACTCATACTAAATGCACAAAACAAAATAAGAATAAAGTACTTGGCCATCGACCATGGCCTATTTATCTTGGAGTATAATATGTATTGAATGAATGCATGTACATATATACATACAACATATATATACATACATACCGTGGTGCCTCCTCCAAGGTCATGAGTGTATCTTTTGGGGCATCCGCGAGCTTCCAACTCCGAGTAAAATACAGCCACATCCTGCATCATCTCCTCTTGTGATGGCAGCTCGATCCTTCCCGACAGAACTCCGGCAACCCAGTTGCTTTGCAGTTGGAACACAGAGAAAAGGATACCCTACAAAAAGATCTCACTATGCATCAATTGAATTATCTTTTGCATATCTGTAAAAGTGTGTGTTATGTAGCGGCGTCATCTGCTGACCTTGAAGGGCAATCCGATGAATGAGATGTGAGGAGCCAAGTGCGGCGGGAAGACATGCTTGTATAGCGGGCCCACACGATTGTCGTCAACAGAGATAACAGAGTTGTCGTCACTGAGGAATGGATAGTTGTACTTGTATCTACTATAGTAACCAACATAGTTAAGATTTAAGACGACCAGAGGAGGCGACTCGATTCACATGAGATGTTTGAACGAGCAACTTAACTATAATTTGAAAAGATGTATATACACTAATAGAAAAATGACCTAATGTTGAGCTCATTAGTCCATGTTTGTAAATGAACCGGCACTAATGTGACCATTAGTCCCGGTTCGAACGGCTATGCATTAGTCCCGGTTCATTTGTGACCTATAGTCCCGATTTGTGTCATAAACCGGGACTAAAGGGGTGGTGGCAGGCTGGCGTCAGGCTGGGGCCCACGAGCCCCTTTACTCCCAGTTTGTGACAAAAACTGGGACTAAAGGGCCAACCTATAGTCCCGGTTTGTGACTAAAGGGGTCTAACCTTTAGTCCCGGTTGGAGACACAAACCGGACTAAAGGGCAATTTTCAAACTCTATCCCCCAGCCCCCCGCGGGGTACCGCCTTTTCAGTTTTGAAAAAAACAAAAGAAAATAATAAAAACTTCAAAAATTAAAATCCTTCGAGATGTAGTTATGTTACTACATCTTAGTAGTTAGGAAAATTTAAAAAACATAAATTTCGACAGTTTTGCAAAAAAAAAGTGTAATGAAAAAGTAAAACGACCATATCTTTTGCATACGATGTCGGAAAAAACGCATAATATATCAAAATGTTGAGCACAAAAATCTACATCCGAATTCGATGGCCGGTTTGTAAAGGATCTTTAGTCCCGGTTGATGTTCCTCCAGCCCCCGGTGCGGGCTTGTGCCACGTGGTGGGCCTTTGGTCCCTGGTCGTCCTGAACCGGGACTAAAGGGGGGACCTTTAGTCCCCACCCTTTAGTGCCGGTTACAGAACCGGGACTAAAGGTCCTTTACGAACCGGGACTAAAGGTCGTTTTTCTACTAGTGATAGCCATGTGTGTAGGTACATACCCTGTGCAGTGGATGATGACATCCGCCTTCACCCGAGTGCCGCCCTGGAACACCACACCGCCATCTTCCTCAGCACGCTCGATCTGCAGTCATTGCATGCATTTCAGTTTTGAAGCATCAATCGATCATGGTAATTTGTTTCTTTGCAATTATGCATATATTATGGGTGTGGGCGTGTGTCTAGGCCTCAGCTGAGTGAGATATAACAGTCGTACATCACCCTCTGGCATTCATTGTTTCTTTTTTCTATTTTATTCTTTTTTCACTTCTATTACACTTGTTGGTTATTTTCCTGTTTTTCTCGAAATGGAAACTACGAAAAAATCAATGAAAAATACGATAAAATAGTAAACGAAATGTCAAATCCTAGTGAGAATTAGTTAATATAGCGGAAACATATGTTAATTCTCATCCTAGTGAATTCACGTAAAATAATAATATAACGGAAACATATGTTGAGAGAGATTTAGTTAATTCTCATCCTAGTGAGAAGTAGAAAAAACCGATATATACAAGATTGTAAAGATCAATTTGCAAAGGCCAGAGTGCTTTACCACCGGATGAAACGACAGGTTGTCACAGCGGGCAGTCTCACACGTGGAATCAGCTGAAGGTAGCGAGCGATCGGCAACATGGACCTCTCTGGCGATCCCAGCAATTTCCCTCGAAATGTCCCACCCGCTGCTCCGGTATCCTACTACCACCACAACCTAATTAAGTCACCAATATTATATTAGTAGCCCATGTGAATCGAAGGTGGTCGATGATGAGTTGATGACAATGGCGCACCTGCCCGTGAAATGGGTCTGGGACACGGTAGCTGTGGTTGTGCATCTGCTTCCCTGGCCAGCCATCTATGCCTGCAACAAGTGATCGTTGAGCTCAGCTCACTCTATCCATGACCATTGCCACACACTGAGTAAATAGCATAAAACTACTACTTTACAGGCTAAGGTTCCAAAAAACTACCGAATATTTTTTTTTCGCTGATAACTACCAACTCAGGGGTCGGCTGTTTCAAAAAACCCAAATTCGACGTTGCTAACATTTTAAACCGGTTTATAACAGGTCGGGCTCGCTCCTAAACAATCTGTTTGTTGACCGTTTTGTTTGACCGTTAGCTTACTGTGAGACCCATATGTAAGATGTTTCTTCTTCCTCCTACCTTTTCTTCTCTCCTCCTGTCTTTTTCTTCTCTCCTCCTGCCCGAGCTGCAGCTTCTCCAGGTCCTCCACCACTCATCGACGGCCACCTCCACCACCCACCGACGGCCGCGCCCAGGAGAAAGGGCCGCCATGAGCAGCGCCGTGGCGAGGGCCGCCGCAAAGGCGCGCCATGGCAGGGGGCGCTGCAAGACGCGCCCAGGAGCACGGGCTACCGCGCCCAGGAGCGCTGGGAGCTCCGCCTAGGAGCAAGGAGCAACGGCCACGCGCGCCATGGCCAGGGTCAAGCCGACGCGCCCAGAGCACTGTTGCCATGAGCCGAGCGCCATGGCCAGGGGCTCGGGCTCGGGCCGCCGCGCCCAAGAAGAGGGAGGAGAGAGAGAGAGGCCGCGTGGCTCAGACTTCACGGCGGCTCGAGGCGCAGCTTGCCGGCAGGAGGAGGCGGCGATCAAGGAGCTCGGGGCATGCCTTCTTGCGCACGCCGACGAGAGCGTGAGGAAGTCTGTGGTGGCGCAGCTCCTCTCGAGCTTGAGCACGGGAGGGACCCGATTGCTTTTTCTCAAACTCTGCAGGGACCCCATTGCTTTTTTTAAATTTTACAGGGACCCGATTGCTTTATTGATATTTTTTATTAAATTATGATAAAGAGACACTGACATATGGGCCCCACATGTCAGCTAACGGTCAAACAAACGGTTAGACAATCCGTTGTCTTACATGTGGGGCCTAGCTGTCATAATCACGATCAACAGTAAAGCACTGGACGATTAGAGTTTTTTGAAACAGCCGACCTCTGACTTGGTAGTTATCAGAGAAAAAAAAAATATTTGGTAGTTTTTTGAAACCTTAGCCTGTAAAGTAGTAGTTTTATGGTATTTACTCCCACACACCCAACTAACTACACCCTCTGTTTTGGCAGTTTAATTGGATGGTTAAATACGTACCGGCGATGTCGGCGAGGCGGGGCTCGGTGAAGTGGCCGTTGCAGACAACCACGGCGTCGAACACCTCCTCCTCTACCTCGTTACCGACGCCGGCGACCTTTCTCGAGCGGTACGAGACACTCCATCCCGCCACGCCCACGTCATGGACCCTGCGGCGGACGTTGACCACCTCCGTCTGGAGCCGGACCAGCCCATGGAGATCGAACCGCCGCGCGAACGCTTCGAGGTACCGGAGCACCTCCCTGTGCCCCCGGAACCTGCGCGGGTCGCCCTCGGTGCCAGCCACGAAGGGGAAATCGAGAAAGCCCATGCACTCGCGGGAGCTGTTGACGCGGAGGGAGGCGTAGACGCTGGAGTGGGCGTCAGCGCTAGCGTCGTAGCGCCAGGTGCCGCCGATGGCCGCGGCGCGCTCTAAGACGACGGGGACGTGGCCTTGGCACCGCAGCTCACGCGCCGCCACCAGGCCGGCCGCTCCTGCGCCTATCACGGCGACACGGCGCGATGACATCGGAGGAGGACGAGCTAGCATCGAGGAAAGTCTCCAAGCTAGTTTCTCATCGTTGCGTGTGTTGTTTTCTTTGTGTGGAGCAGTTGCTCGGGCTGGCCATTTTTCTAGTCGTGAATCGGTTGTTTTTGTACTCGTCGCTTTCGGAACGTAGCCGCCTAACATGACAATAACCAAAGCGTCAAAAACTACTCAATCCCCCACAGCTCCCCTCTAGCTGGAGGTGAATTGCAAAAAACCGACACATTTCAAGTTTATGTTCAGATTTGTCACCACATTTCTTGTGCGCCCCAAAAATCTACCGATTTTGTTGCTAATTTTCTCAATAAACACTGATGATCTATTTAGGATGAATTAATTCAATTTCCGACATATCGGGCCCACTGGTCAGGTCCACATGACACTAAATGGTCAACGTTGTTTGTTTTGACTGCTAAAACAAATCCCACCGCAACCATTGTCCCACCTCCTCTCGGCTCTCGCTCATGGCCGGCGCGGCTCCGCCGCCTCTCTCTCCCGTGACCCCTCCACCTTCCTCCATCTCCTCTCCCTCCCAGTGCCGGCGAGATCCGCAGCACTGCGTCCCGTTCCGAGCCGTCTCACACTAGATCAGGTGGATCCCACGACGCAGCTCCTTCCCCTGCCCTGCATTGGCGAGCTCCGCCCCCCACCTCTAGCGCGTGGCGAGCCTGATGCATGGGACGACCGGCCAGAGCCGTGCGCGGAGGCTCACGAACGAGGACGACCAACCACAACGGCAACTATGCATGAGGAACGCGAGCACGTCCTCGGCATAGAAGAGCCAGAGCGCGTCGTCGACGCCGCGCGCCACCGGCATGGCCAGGGCATGCCGCTGGCACCGGAGCCCACGGTCACACCGCACGTCGAAGATGCTCGCCAGCCGCGCCATGGAGTTCCCGTTGGCCACAGCTCGGCAACACCACAGCAGCATGTGTCACGTCTCACAGCCTCGCCATGCCGGCTCACGCCACCGTTTCGGCCTTCTCTAGCCAGGGAAGACCGCGCCACCGGGCTACTCGCCTCCTGTTGCTTCCGGCGTTGACCCAGGCAGCACGCGCTGATCCGCAGACCATCACCTCTGCCCACCCGTCCATCTTTGCCCATGCACGCGAGGTGTTTGTTGGAATGCCACAAGGAGGACAAGGTTTGAGTAAGATGACGATGCTGGCGGGTGGGCCCTCTGTTCAACTTAACGGTCAACCGACGGTGTTGACCATTTAGCGCCATGTGGACCTAACCAGTGGGCCCGATATGTGAGAAATTGAATTACTTCGACCCAAATCGACCATCAGTGTTTATTGAGAAAATTAGCAAGAAAATCGGTAGATTTTTGGGGCGCACAAGAAATGTGGTGGCAAATCCGAACATGAACTTAAAATGTGGTGATTTTTTGCAATTCACTCCTCTAGCTGCATCGTGCGCCACTCTGGCACCCGCGGCCATCCTCCCCGCCGGCCACCGCACCTCCCGCGCTCTCTGCGCCATGACTGAACGGGTCTTCCACTCTGGGTCGGGCGGATTCAGCACGCGCTCCCCTCCCCCGCCCTCCCCTGTGCTAGCTGCTGGCCCCTGTGGCTCCCTCCGGCCCATCGGTGCCGAGACCCCCCCACCCCACCCCACCCACCCCCACACACACACACACACACACACACACACACACACACACACACACACACACACACACACACACACACACACACACGGATGGACGGCCCTCGTGTTAGAATAAATTCGAGGCACTCCTTCGATCATCCGAGGACCAAGCAATCACATGAGCACGACACCGAGATTTGTTAACGAGGTTCACCGATATGGCTCGGGGCCTAATTACGGGCGTTTCTTCCCGTGACACCGTCACAATACCGCGTCCGGTCGCCCTGGACGCCGGCACATGCCGCCGGTTCCTGTGCTATTATGTTGGCATAGGTTACATCGTGTGTCTATCCCCGCTATATATGAGAGGCCTAGGATACAAGTGTACTACTAGGACACGACTCCACATTCTATGTAAACACAATACAACTCATAGTCCAGCTGTAACCTACCTTTTACACAATATTCGACACAACTCTAACAAACTCCACATTGGCGAATATTCTCCACCACCTTGAATTTGTCAATGCGTCAAACATCCATATAGATTCGACTTGACTTTATCCCATGAGCACCGCTGCTACTCCAAAGACTCCATATGACACCACTTGCAACTTGTAGTCCCTTCTTTTCTTGACCACAGTCAACGCTTGAGCAAAATTAAGTTCCTCTTTACTCTAGTCTGTGCTCCCAACTTTCAGAGTATCTTTCCAACGCCATTACACACTGATCACTGACCTGCGTGAAAGTGAACAACTCACATATTTGTTGTCACACATAAGAGTTACCTGAACTCAACATCACTGCTCCTTTCTTGACCGCGTGTCTGAAACTTGAAGGAATTTCACCATTTTTTATAGTCATCCCGAGTCAAACTCGCAGTTGTCTCACCACATGTATGACAACCCAGCCCTGGCCCGTCTCCATGTCCCCGTGCATACCGCACGCCTCGCCGCTATTACTGCGTCGAGCCTCCGCTGTCCTGGTCGAGTCTCAAGGGTCGCCAACCCACACCACTCAACCCCCGCTCCAGAGTACCATCGATCATCACCGACCGATGACGAGTTTTACGCTTCCATTAGACCAGCGGGCTCCAGTCCGAACTACGTGTCACTCGCTTTTTTCCGCTGAATAGGCTTCGACTCTCTATGCACTTACACCGTAGCCCCTCAATCCAGCTCCACCTTCAACATGACTCCATGGTGGTTGTGCGTGCCACCCCGCGCCCCGTCGACTCCAAGCTCTCATGTGCACCGTCTTGAATCAACCCCGCGCCATAGTCTTGTCAAAGTCACACAAGTCTCGGGCTTGTGCCACGTGTTTCCACGCCCCAGAAGTCGGTCCCCATCAGCATCACGCTCCTATGTCGTCGTCGCCGATTCCACCGTCGTATTCTGTACCAACCGACTTGTGTCAATCCCGTCAGACCATTTAGCCCAACCCAGCCGAACTTGTCCGGCTGTATGACACGCTCGATGCTCCCAAATCATCTTCAAAGAATTTCCATCCATCACATGATAGTTCCATAACCTAAGGTTTTCAGTCCCGTAAACTTCTCCACCTCAAACATGATACCAGTTGGCGCCATGGTTCTTTGTATGGCTTCCCCTGCGTTCATGTGCTATTATGTTGTCATAGGTTACATCGTGTGTCTACCCCCGCAATATATGAGAGGCCTAGGATACAAGTGTCCTACTAGGACACGACTCCACATTCTATGTAAACACAATACAACTCATAGTCCAACTGTAACCTACCTTTACACAATATTCAACACAACTCTAACACCTCGCACGCTTCCTTCTTCTAGGCCGCCCCCAACTCGCGCATGCTGGCACAGTTCATCGGCTGCTGCTACAACTATGCGGAGGATGACCACATTTCCCGCAAGTGCACAAACCCCACTAAGTGTGTCCGTTCCAACGGCGTCGGGCACATCTCCAGGCACGGATGGCAGCCTCCTGTTCATCGGCAGCCTACCGGCACTGGTAGAAAAAAGGCCTTTAGTCCCGGTTCGCAAAGGCCTTTAGTCCCATTGTCTGCAACCGGGACTAAATATCGCGACTAAAGACCCCACCCTTTAGTCGCGCCTCTCACGAATCATGACTAAAGGCTTTAGTCCGGTTCTCGTGGCTAACCGGGACTAAAGGCCTCCTCCATGAGTTTAAATTTTTTACTAATTTTTTTTGCGAATTTTTCATTTTTTTATTTTCAAATTTCTGAATTATTTTAACCTCTAATCTCTAATCACCACCCCTCATCACTGCTCAATTTATCCTCTAATCTCTAATCACCCTCATAATTCCAAATCATCTAACTTCCCGAACGGTCACCCATCCTCCCACTCCCCAACTGAGCACGCTTAACTTCCGGTTCTATTCTCCTCGCTTCCAAGTCGCACTTGTTGTTTTCCGACAATAGTAGGATGTCAATTCTATTAACCCTCGGTATTTAGCTTGAGCATGAAGTGACACATTTCACTGTTTGAGTTTGAAACTATTGTTTTAAAAAACAATAATTATTTAGTAACACTAATATTTATGGAATAATTAGTTTGACCATTTTTTGACCACAGTTTGACCAGATTTGACCAAAATTTAAAAAAACTGAAATAATTATTTAGTAACACTAATATTCTAGAATAATTAGTTTGACCATTGTTTGACCACAGTTTGACCACAATTTGAAATTTTTTGAATTTTTTTGCCTCTCCAGAACTTAAAAGCCCCGTATCTTTTTTTCTGTTAGGTTTTTGGGGATTCTAAAAATGTTTAACGGGGTTCCCCCAGTTAAATTCGGATGTAACTTTTCGAGTAGATGATTTTTCATATAAAAAACTTTTTCATCCGAGTTCGTATGCAAAAGTTATGCCAATTTTAAGAATTTCCAGAGAGATTTTGCAAATAAAGTCGAAATTCATATTTGTTAATTTTCCCAACAACTAGACCACATATCACATGGAAAACTTATTTTATTTTATTTTTTTGACATTTGCATAATTTTCTTTTGTTTTTTCTAAAACTGAAAAGGCGATCCGGGTGGGGGGGTAGAGTTTGAAAATGAGGCCTCAAATCCCCTTAGTCGCCAACCGCGACTAAAGGTTCGGGCCATTAGTCGCGGTTGGCCAGACCAACCGGGACTAAAGGTCTAACCTTTAATCCCGGTTGGCTGGCCAATCATGATCTAAAGGCCTTGGGCCGACTGAGATTTTAGTCCGGTTGGCCAGCCAACCGACTAAAGCCCTCCCGTCCTTGTTGCCAACCGAAGCGCCTTGGGCCAGATAGTTGGTCGCGGGTCTCCTTCCGAACCGCGACTAAAGACCCCTTTAGTCCCGGTTCTATTATTTTGGGGACTAATGGGGGCGCCTGGAAGCCTCTTTTTCTACTAGTGCGGGGGAGGGGGGAGAGTATCCGTTCACTAGGAACAGCTCGCCCTAGTGACATATTCGGTCGTTGGACCTGCCTCCCTGGCGATCGATCACTAGATATTGGTGTCCTAAAAATATGTCCTGCTACGTGATTATGTAAAAAGAGTCCATTTGTCTTTGCTAAAATATCTTTTAATGCTTCAGATATGGATTAATCATTGCAAACTGTACATTTTGATATTACAATCTAGTTTCAAAAACCTATAAATTAACCAAAAATGTTGCATAATTTGTACTCCACAATGGAGCACGTTAAGCCGTGGGTGATTATATATTATGCAAATCTTGGTGATGACTATTTCAAAAATATCATGTATTTATAAATTGGAGTTATTTACCAAAAACAACCACATTACGGGTTAGGGTAACAAATCAGTACCACATTTAGGCAAGGCACAAAAAACCACCATCTTTGCGCCTAACTAGTAACGCGGAGCACTAATCGTCCAGTTTCCTAGAGAAAACAGCGAACCAGACAGGTAGGCCCCACCTGTCGGGCTGACGTGGCGAAGACTAAAAAAGTTTGACCGGCTGGTGTGGTAAATAAGACGTGGGCCCCACCTGTCATTGAGTAAACAGTCATCTTCTTCACATCTCTATTTCTATGGGGCATTTCATCAAACAGCTTCTGAGCGGCTGTCAAGCAGCTCTTTCTTGCAGGCATGGCGATGAGCTTGACGCGTCTGGAGCACGGGGCAAAGTGTAGTAACCAGGGGAGGCCCCGCGGACGCGAAGCCAGCGGCTCGTCGGCAATCAGGCTGCCAGCAAGGACAGTTCGTCGGGCGGCCGGACATGCCCTTCACGGCGTGCGCGCTAGCTCGGGCGCGGCCAGGAGCTCCCTGCGCACCGCCGTGCGTAGCAGTTCCAGCGTGCCGCAGCGTCGCCAACCGCCGTGCACAGCCTCCCTGCACAGCGCCGCCAGCGCGTGCTCCGCCGTGGACGTTGGGGTCGTCCTTCTTCCGCCGCACATGGCCGCTGTACGTGAACGACGGAGCTGAGGAAGAACGACACGACGGCCGACTGCTCGGGAACTGGTCCACAAGACGGCCAGCAAGGTGGTGAATCGGGCACCACCGCGCCGCTGGGGCTAGTTGTCCATGGCCGCGCCGCCGCGCCAAGGGCTTCACGGGCGCTAGTGTCAAAGGCGTGGCCGGGCGTGCTGGGAGGCGTCTTGAGGCCGAGCGCCACTCCTGGTCCAACGGCCGTCGGCGCGCTACCGGAGGGCGCTGATTCGCCGCGCTCCAGGCCGAGCACCATGGCTAGGATGCTCGCCCCGTGCCATGGCTGGGCTGTGCGCCACCCTTGCTGTATGCATGATGGAAGGCAAGGGAAGCTCCATGACTCAATGTCTGGCGTCCTTGACGGCGTCATGTCCGCAGGCGGCGGCCCGGCTGAGCTCGCACCGACCTGCTCCTATCCTGCGGTGACCACAATGACGAGATGGGCAATGCCCAGAACGTGCTTGTTTAAATGCCCATGAAGACGGAGGTAGAAGTAAAAAACAAAAAAAGGAAATAAATAACCACTCTAGTCATTGACAGATGGGACCCTTGTCCACCTCAGCAATTTGTACATGTAGGCATGCCACATCGGCCCGACAGATGGGCCCAACCGGTCAGATCCGCTGTTTTCGCGACCAAATCTAAGTATCAGTGCTCCGCGTTACAGGTTAGGCGCAATGTTGGTGGTTTTTTGTGCCCTGCCTCAAATGTGGTACTGATCTGTTACCCTAGCCCATAATGTGGTGGTTTTGAGTAAATAACTCTATAAATTGTTAGCTCGTATGCGCTTCTCTTTTTTCCAAAAAAAAAATAACACTATAGAATAGAACCAATCTAGGTATCCTCACATTTATTCTATGAACTAACATGCCCATGGTATTCAAAATTTTCAATAGCAGACTAAACATTTCGCGGCTGTCTGCTCCAGTCACTAGGATTGTAATATAGATGCTCTAGTTATGATATTTGACTTATAAGTTTACCTTGAAACATGAAAATAACATGTTCAAAACAATAAAACATGAAAATAACATGTTCAAAAGAATAAAACATGAAAATAACATGTTCAAAACAATAAAACATGAAAATAACATGTTCAAAACAATAAGACATGAAAATAAGCATCATAGAACGGTTGATGGCGGTCCATAGCTCCTGGGGCACCTGGGGCATGTGGCGTGTGCGGCGTTGTCATCCTACGAACGACGCTTGATGACCAAGCAATGTGCTTTCCCTATTTGGTCGCCGGGAGGATTTGCAGACAAGGATTTTCCTAACACTGAGTCTTCTGGATAATATTTGCTTGCCGAGAGCTCCAGATGTGGTCGTATGTTTAGGCAATGATGGTGTGCTTGTCTTCGGAGTGAAGAGAGAATTCTCTTATTCACAAAAAAAGAGAAATCCTTATTTTGCTCGGAAGAATGTGCTTGCCTATATGGTCCTAAAAATATTATTTGAACATGATGTGTTAATTTTAAGTATGTTTAGCTTACAGCCAACGTCGACCGTACCTATTTTTTAGCTTTTTCTAGCAAACCTATTTTTTAGCTGGACCGTAAGATTTGGCAATTGTTTGCTTCAATGCCCAAATTTTGGTGCTTCTGGCCCATGATGTTGCAGCCCAACTTGTGATATTGGTAAGTGTTTATTACTTAATATCGTTCGGTGTTGTAAAGCGGTAAAGTACAGTAAATAACTGGCTTTATAGCAGTTAGTACAATAAATAAAATATGTACTCCGTCTTAAACGCATATATGACATTTTAATCACTAAGTAGTGACCTAAAACGTCTTATATTTGCTTACAGAGGAAATACTTTTTACACACCCACTCCATGTGTTTTGTCATATTGTAGTGGATTAAGTATTTTTAAACCGTGTTGGCTGTTGGCTCATCACGAATACTGAAAAGGAATCAAGCGTTTATGAATTTGGTTGGGTGCAAACCAAATGAAGGTCTAGCAATTTTGCCAGATACAATAGCTGTAATCCTACTAACAATGGCTTGCCAAATTTTGTTCATGATTTTGCTTTGGTGATGTCAAAATTTCGGATGGGCTATTTTTTATTTTATTTTTTGCGGGACTCAGACCAAACACAATTTGTTCCTAATGTGACACTTTTGTCAACTTGGTCTACTAACTGTGTTAGGAGTATCCCCGCAAAACAATAGTGTTAGGAGTGAATATATTCTTAGAATGATAGAATCATGTACTATTTTCAAATCAAATGCTCTTTGAAGCACCAATGGTCTAGTGATAGAATATTACTCTGCCATGGCTAGTTCACTTTTTTAATGCCCTTTCTTTAGATTTTAGTTATTTCTCCGCAAGTTCATCTAATCTCTTTTATTCGCATGTCCCCGAAGGGGCAAGAAGCCGACAGAAGGTAAACCATAGAAAGCCGTCGATGAGGTGACATCAGAGATACTTAGATAAATCGTTGTGTGCTTGGGCCAGCAGTTGGTCGTCGTCCCACTCGTCGCGGTAGCTCTCCGGCCGGACCGACACCCTCTCTCTCGCCGCAACGTATATCACCCTCCTCCACTCTTCCATCTTCTCCAGCCCGCACTGCTCTGCCAGCCAGTCCTCATACTCAAACTGCAACATGCGAAACCAAGTTCTGTATATAAGTTTACTATATGAATCGAAAAGTATGTAAGTTCACTATATATATAAGCATCGAAAAGTATGAATGGCATGTATATGTAGCGTAGGTAGTACACTGCACTGACCGTCCATGCTTCCACTCCCAGGTTGTGTGTGAATCTTTTGGGCCATCCGCGGGCTTCCATGTCGGAGTAAAATGCCATGACATCCAACATCATCTCCTCCGGTGACGGGAGCTCGATCCTTCCTGACAGTGCTCCCGCCACCCAGTTGCTCTGGAGCCGGAACACTGGAAAAAGGATCGACTAGAGAGACACATTGAGATCCGCATCAAACATTTAAGCTATGGGATACCAGTTCCAATAGTAGGCAAATTAAGCTATTGATCGGCCGACCGACCTTGAATGGTAATCCAATGAAGGAGATGTGAGGGGCTAGCTTTGGCGGGAACACGTGCTTGTAAAGCGGGCCCACGCGGTTGTCGTCCACGCTCACTATATCATCCTTCTCCAGGAACCGAAACCTATACTTGTACCTATATATGAGCGTTTGTATAAATGCACATCCGCCAACATATGTAATTACCGACCATGTACGAGCACGATTGCATCCAGAATTAGCCTGTGATGATATATACATATATACTTACCCTGTGCAGTGCACGATTGAGTCCGCCTTGACCCGACTGCCATCCTGGAACACCACGCTGCCATCTTCCTCGGCACATTCAATCTGCAATAACAGTACATCTCTTAGCTTGATCGGTAATGTGGGAATTGGATTTGGGCGTGATGATGATACTACATACTCCCTCCGTCCTATAATGCACTAGTGTCAAAAAAACATCTTACATTATGAAACGGAGGGAGTAGTTCTTTTTTTCTTCAGAAATGGTCAGGGGAGGGGGGGGGGGGTCTATTTCAAACTGTGTTAAGTTTACAGGGCGTGTGTGTCACACAGAGCGTGAAGAGAGGTAATCGCCAAAGACCGGCGTGACCCATAAGCACAAGCATATTAGTTTTAAAACTATGTGACCAGTGACCATTGAGTAAGATCTTCGATAATGTCTCTGATTTTGGTTTGTGGGTGGATCTCTAAGCCTTCGAAGACCTTTTTGTTTCTTGCATCTCAGATTTTCCACATAGTAAGAAGCAAAATGAAGTTGCTGATTGTGTCTGACAGGATATGTAGCGTCGCAATTGATAATAATGAAGTTGTTGATGCTACATTGTAGTACCAAGTAATTACCATGGGATGTAGCCACAGGTTGGCATGGGCAGTGGCGCTCTGCATCTCGGCAGGAGCCGCTCGAATGGCGACATGAACCTCTTTAGCGACGCCGGCGATGTCCCTCGAGATGTCCATCCCGCTGGGGTGGTATCCTATTACCACCACGACCTAAGCTAGCCACGAATAACATACAATTAACATGCAGTTGTTCCTCATGTGCTGCCGGTCAGTCAAAAATTAACAAGAAATTCAGATGATCCAAGGATTATATTCCCTTCGTTTTTATTTGCTCAGCATGTAAGATTTGCCTTAACCCTTAAGTCAACCTTTGTCCAACTTCATACAAAAACATTAACATTAAAATACCAAAACAATATATTTGATTCATCGTTGAATATATTCCCACTTATTATTGTAAATGATTATATTGTCATCTATCTGGTGAACATGGGTGCGCGCGCACCCTTTATGAATAGTAAAATCGAAAAAATGCTAGAAAAAAATCAAAAAAAATCTGAATTTATTTTTTAAATATACATAGTCAACCGGTATACTCGCATATGAAGTTTCACAAAGAAATCACATCCGTGATAATCTAGGCAAAAGTGACAAAAATCAAAGATATATTAAAAAACACTGTTTAATGAATAGTATGGTCGCGTTTGTATTTTCTTTACTAAGAATACCATGGGTATGAATGCATCATTAAACTTCACACGTGCGTAGAATGATCGACTATGATTCATACCGCGAAATTTTAGAATTTATTAATTTTTTTCTAATATATTTTATGAATTTACTATTCACATGGGTGTGCGTCACGCATGTTCACCTTTGTATTTTCGCATCTATCTAGTCTAGTATAAACAAGCTAGGTAAGACTTTACAAAGTTCGATTTAATAATTAGGACAAAGCTAGTATGAAAGGTAAGATAAAAACAAAGTGAGTAGATGAGACGCACTTGGCCGTGGAACGGGTCGGGCACACGGTAGCTGTGGCTGTGCAGTTGCTTCCCGGGCCAGCCGCCTATGCCTGCACATCATTCATCTCGCTACATCGATCCACATCGCCATGAAAATGTCTACTACTGGCATGGAGCGATGCATTACCGGCGATGTCGGCGAGGAGGGGCTCGGCGAAGTGGCCGTTGCAGACGACGACGGCGTCGAACACCTCCGACTGCTCCTCCTCCTCCTGTAGTTCCCCGCCGGCGAGCTTCCTTGAGCAGTAGGACACAGTCCAGCCCGCCACGCCCGCGCCCGCGCCGTCGACCGTGCTGCGGCGGACGCGGACCACCTCGGTCTGGAGCCGGACCAGCCCGAGGAGATCGAAGCGCCGCGCGAACGCCTCGAGGTACCGGAGCACCTCCTGGTGCCCGGGGAACCTGCGCGGGTCAACGGAGCCATCATCGGCGACGAAGGGGAAGTCGAGGAAGCCCATGGACTCGCGGGGCAGGTTGGTGCGGAGGGACGCGTAGAGGCTGCCGTGGACGCCCCGGCGCCCAGCGGGTCCGCCGAGGCCGCGTCGTCGTAGCGCCAGGTGCCGCCCACGCCGGCTGCGCGCTCGAAGACGACGGGCGCGTGGCCCTCCCGCCGCAGCTCCCGCGCCGCCACCAGGCCGGCCGCCCCCGCGCCGATCACGGCGACGCGCGACGATGGCATCGGAGGAGGAAAAGTCTCCAAGTCTCGGCTGGCCTGCTCTCTCGTCGTCGCGTGTGTCGTCGTCTTCTTCACGTGGAGCAGTTGATCGAGCTGGCCATTTTCCATTCGCGCGGGAATCTTTTCTTTTATATACGACCAGTTGCTTCTGCTGCTTTGCACAGTCGCCTCCCTCGTCGTCGCGCGTCTCGTCTTTTTCAAGTCGAGCAGTTGATGGAGCTGGCCATTTTCCTCCATTCGGGCGTCGATCTTTAGTTTTTTTAGAGCATTTCCGACAGCCGCACAAAAATTTCACGCCCAATAAAATTTAGCACGCCACTATAGCACTTTTAATGTGTCGGGACCAATATTGCTTTAGCAAACGGCCAAAAACGCGTGCCTAAGAAAAGCACGTAGTGCAAATTGTGAAGCGCGCGCAATTTGAGAGCCCAAAATATGTTGCGCGCGATAGCGTTTTTCAACGCGTGCCCAAAACTTCTGTTGGAGCTGTTCGACGTCAAAAAAATGAATTTTAGCGCACGGAGCTCTTTTTGGGCGCCTGTTGGAGATGCTCTTATAAGACTACCAGTTGATTCTCCTATATTTTGGACCAGGTACCAAATAAATACACGTGCCGTCGAAACAATTACCAATAGGTCGTTTTCACCCAAGTGGATGAAGCTCAGCGCGGAAAAGCTCCCAGATATAGGGTTTTGGTGATTCGAACATAACAACATAGCATAAATCCGGTTTACAATCAAACCAAACATGTACAGGTTCATCACCACACCTAGATACAAACGATAGATAAATGGAGGGGGGGTGCCAGACTTCACCATTTCCTCACATGTCCCTTCTTCTTGGGGTCACTGGAGTGCTGGTTGTGCTCCTCGGCGTAGGTGCCCGCCGCCGGAGGGGAGTCATTGTCGTCATCTCTCGGCATGCCACTCTCAGACGAGGAAGAGGATGAGGAGGAAGAGATGATCCCGACTGGATGTCGGACAACGCAAGCATGCTCCTTGGCGAGTCAGGCTGCTTTCGCCTGGAAGGCCGCCCTCACGGGGCGTTTGGACTTCTCGATGCCGAGCCGGAGCACCTTCTAAAAAGTGATCCTCCTGGCATCATCGCATCAATCACCAACTGGCTATCAGTGTTAACAACAACTCTACTCTTCTGCAACCTAAATGAATTGCCAACGAGAGCCTATTCTTCAAAGCTTACGATTTTGCACATTCAACATTAATACCTTCTCTTCCCTTCCAGGTATGTAACAAGCACCCACATCGAAGAGTGTACGTCTTCTTTTTTTTATCTTTTGAGGGAATCAATGGTGTACATCTTAATTATGTGGCCTCCACCAAAAGAGAACCCATATTCCTCGTCCGTTCAGAGCAACAGCTCGCCAGCAACTACTTATGGACCGTCTTAGTGCGGCTCGCTAATCGGGTAGAGTTTTTACTTATATATAAATCTAAAAAAATCCACTGATATATATATCAATAAAAAAATTCATATTTTTACACACATACATACATACAAAATATATATTAGTGTATTTTGGAGAAAATTTACATACATTTGAAAACTATAGTTATACATGGAAAAAGGAAATTATTGTATTACAGAAAAATCTGACTTTTTCTTTCGTTTTCTTGTTTCATATTTTTTTTCATGCATTCGGGTTTCCCTTTTCGTGATTTCTTTTATTTATTTTTCACCAATTTACTTCCCTTTGATTATCTTTTTTCACCTTTTTCAGGGTCTCAAATTCATAAAAAAATATATTGAATTCTTGTATTCTATTTTTAAATTTGAGAACAATGTAACCATTTATGAATATTTTCAAAAATATATTTTTCTTTCTAAATTTATAAAAATATATAAAGTCCATTTTTTAAATTCATCAACAAATCCATTACTGAAGCAGGTCTTAGTAATATTTTTTTTATTTTTGAAAGAAAACCAAGGCAAACAGTAGGAGCCGGTTTTTCTGTTTCCTGTGGCAGGGCGTTTATCTTGGCCAAGCACACCCGCGTGGCGCGTGATATAGGGTTATGAATAAGAGCTCTTGTTTCCCGCACGTACTGATTCGTATTGTCTCACCCGTACATATAGGGTTATGTGTCGCCGGCTCTGATTTCAAAATCACTTGTTAATTGTACCCCTGGCAATGGTCATCCCACTTTCTCAGGCGCTAACAAGTGACACTACTTTTTGCAGCCTGTGTGTTTCTTTTTTTTTTTTGATTCGTTTATTCAAAATATTTTATAGCTTGAACCGTGCGTCCAAATCCCAAACCGTTTTCATCGCGTCGAGATATCCGAAACTAGTTGCTTCTGCTGCTTTGCACAATCGCCTCTCTTTACATTTTCCATTTTCCAGTCGCCGTCAACCGCCTCAAATGACGAAGATCAGGGAAACCTGCTACGTACTCCCTCCGTCTCCCTCCGCCTGCTTGTAGTAAATGTGAAGCTTGTTGGCTGTTTTCACAACACTGTGTATCTTTTCGCTATTTCTTCTATTTAAGTTGGTGATCACTAAACTCCTGGTTGATTGATGGTCTCGTTAGTTTGAAGCCGGGGATGTCTTGAGCTTTACTTTGAAAGAAATGCTCTGCCCTGCATCATCGCTTTGATCACCAACTGGCTATCAAAGTTAACAACAATTATATTACAGCCTAAATGAATTGCCAACAGGAGCCCATTCTTCAAAAAGCCTATGATTCCACACATTCAACATCATATGCGTCTGTAATTTGTTGATTTGTGGCGCCACTAAAGAAACTCCTGCAATCTCATGTGATGACGCCCGTGGCGCCACTTCTGGTGCTCTCGTCACACGACATATTGACATTGAGCTTCACGGGGTTCTTCAAATGGCTTTCACAACCATCTCTTCTCCTTAAACATCATCTCCAAGTTTGTCATAAGGATAATTATCAATCGTAGCTAATCACTTGGGTACTTGAACCTGATCACCAACACGTTGCCATGTCTTCCACCAATCCCATACATACCAAGCACCTCATCAATGAGTCTACATATCAGCTAGGTTTATTTAGAGTGGGTACAACTTAGTTAGGTGGCCTCCACCAAAAGAGCACTCATATACCTCGTCCATTGCACGCAACAGCTTGCCTGCAGCAACCACTTAGGGCATCTCCAACGCTGGGCGCTAGTGAAGAGCGTCAGGGAATAATTCCCGGCCGATCGGCAATTCGGCCTTTAATTCCTCGTGTCACCTTCGACACCAATGCCAACTAATGTTGGAGCGATTCCTCTTTTCTTTCATGCATGAGCAAGCCACATAGCACTGGCCCTTTTAGTGATATGTTTTTAGCGACTCTGATTAGTGCCTACCTATGAAAGACATAACACTTAGATTTCTTTTAATTACTTGAATTTAGTTTTTCTCTCTAAGGGCCTCGATTAACGTCTATCATTGTATATGCCCTTATGAACAGGCTTAAATCGACCCGTTAATCTCAAAAAAGTATTTCCTAGATTTTATGTAAAATGTTTCAACAAAAAAATTCATATTTTAAAAGAAGAAAAATTCACATATATGTAAAACGTAAAATGTTAGTGTATTTTGGAAAAAATGTACACATGTCTATAACTATAGTTATGCATGAAAAAGAACAATTCATGTATTATAGAAAAAATCTTCTTTTTTTCTTTCTTTTTCCGTTTCATTTTTATTTTATAATTTCGTTTTCTGCATGTATTTTTCCTTTTAGCTGTTTTTGGTACATTTGTTTAATATTTTTTGCCAGTTTACTTTCTTTTGATTATCTTTTTCACCTTTTCTGGGTTCCAAATTCATGGAAATTATAAAATTCCTGTATTTTTCTAAAAAATTCAGACATTATAAGAATTCACATACATTTCTAAATTCTATATTTCTTATAAAATTCGAAAATATTTATACCAAGACTATTTTCTTAATTTATCAGTAGTTTTAAAAAACTGTCATTGTAGCAGGTTTTAGTAATATATTTTTAATCCATTATAAAAAAATATTATGGCAAACAGCAGGAACCAGTTTATCCTTTTTCTTTTTTTTAGACAATCTCGCGAAGCTTTATTAAACTGCAACAATGTTTACAGAGATAAAAGATAGATTGCCGGGGTGTCCTGACCAAACATGGCGACCCACCCCTAGCTTCAAAACATGCTTCGCTAGATTGTGAGCTTCGAAATTCGAGCTCCTAAATTAATGTCCAATATTGCAAACTGCAAAAGAGGCATTGTGCTCCATGATTTCATGTAGAATGGCACCATAGCTAGTTGGGTTCCTCCGCTTGAGATCATCAACTACAACCTTACAATCAGAAGCAAGGTGAACGTGTTGCACATTGAGATCATCGGCAAGTGCTAGCCCTTCTCTTATCGCGAGAGATTCCAACGTTGGAGGGTCGCTCAGGCCCCTGATCAAAATCGCTGATGCGCCCAGAAAACCACCTTGTGGTCGCGTCATATAGCAGCCGCCACCCCTCTACCTCGAGCTACATCGGCATCCACATTTATCTTGCTGCAGCCACTCGGCGGAGGGATCCAGCTGGTTGGCCGACCGGTAGCTTGCTGCCTCCTCTCCGTCCCTGGCTCCACTATGATTTTAAGATCTCTCAGGTAAGACTTGATGAAGTGATCTGTGGATTGAGGGCTCTGAAAAACGTCCTCATAAAACGCTTTGCGTCTTGCACGCCAGATGGCCCATAAAGTCACCACTAAAACAGTGTACTCCTCCTGGCTCAGTGCATCATGCAGGTTAAAGAGCCAGTTCCTCGCGTTGGTCTCATCATTCATGCTTATATATTCTACCAGTGATTGGTCAGAAAGTGCCCAGATGCATCTTGAGTTTGTACATTCAAGGAGGGTGTGTCTCCAAGAATCAGCTTGCCCGCATAGGGCACAAGTTCTTGTTGTGGACATATTTCGGTGATGGAGGAGATCCATTGTAGGCGTCGAGTGCCTTGCTAAACGCCAAAGAAAAATCTTCAGTTTAGATGGCACCTTTGTATGCCACAATATTAATTCAGTCCATGCCCTGCTGTTGTCATGAAGATCAGATGCACCTGCATTCTCTTCCATCCAGTTCTCCCTATGCTCCTTTTTGTTCAGCACTAAATGATAGGCTAACTTGACCGTGAACCTGCCGCTGCGCTCTTCGATCCAGGCCCAGAAATCCTCAACTGCCCTCGTGCAAAGGGGTAGAGAAAGGATCGTATCCGCATCAAAAGGCAGAAAGGTCGCCCGAATAACATCTTCTCGCCAGGTAGCCGTGGTGTTGTCAATAAGTTCTGCCACCATAGTAGGCGGGTTGTCTATTAACGAGGTGATCGGCCGCATCGGCCCAATCCTTGGAAGCCAGTTAGTATTCCATATATTTGTAGATGCCCCATTCCCTATTCTCCTGATGACTCCCTGCTTCAATATCTCTCTTCCATCCAAAACCGAACGCCAAATCTGTGAACGATTGTTACCCAACTCTGCTTCCATGAACGACGTATTTGGGTAGTAGGCCGCTTTAAGCAATCTTGCACTAAGAGATAGTGGTTCCTCGAGCAACCTCCACGCTTGCCGAGCCAACAAAGATATGTCAAAAATCTCGATGTCTCTGAACCCCATTCCTCCCAGGTATTTCGGCTTTGTCATAACATCCCACGAGACCCAAGCAAGCTTTCTCTTTCCCCTCCTACTACCCCACCAAAATTGGCGGATGATAGCGTTGATGTTGTCGCACAAACCTCGTGGTAGTCTGAAGCATGCCATAGAGTAAATCGGTATCGCTTGTGCTACCGATTTTATTAGCACTTCCTTCCCTGCTGCAGATAAAAGCTTCTCCATCCACCCTCTGACTTTTTCCCAAACTCTGTCGCGCGGGTATTTGAACATTCCCATCTTGGACTGTCCAACATGTGTAGGCATACCCAAGTATCGATCACTTAGAGATTCATTCTGAACATTCAAGTTTTGCTTGATGCTATCTCTTAGAGCTTGAGGGCATCCCTTGCTAAAAAAATATGGACGATTTTGCGTGGTTGATTCTCTGACCGGAAGCATTGCAGTAAGTTTCCAGAAGGTTTGAAACCCTAGTCGCACCTTGATCACTTGAATTGAAAAGCAGCAGGCTGTCGTCAGCAAACAGAAGATGATTAATAGGTGGTGCGGAAGCTGCCACCTTAATCCCCTCAAATCAGGACGAATGAGAACTTGTCTTTAAAAGGCACGAAAGGCCCTCTGTTGCGATCAAGAAAAGAGATAGGATCTCCCTGTCAAATACCTATGCTCGGTAGAAACTCTTCTAACTTTTCTCCACTAAACAGAACTGAGAAAGAGACTGACTGAACCATGCCCCATGACTGTCTGCACCCAAGATTGTGCCAAGCCCAGTTTCTCCATCATTGCACGCAAATAAGGCCACTCTAGCCTATCATAGGCTTTCATCATATCCAGCTTCAAAGCACAAAAGCTATTAGATTTGGCCCTGCTTCTCTTCATAAAATGTAGGCATTCGTAGGCACATATGATGTTATCCGTTATCAGTCTACCAGGAACAAACGCGGACTGCTCCTCTGATATAATGTCAGGGAGGATCACTTTTAGCCTGTTAGGCACCACTTTGGAAGCGATTTTATAGATTACATTACACAAACTTATTAGCCGAAACTGAGAGAGTTGAGTTGGATTAAGAACCTTTGGGATGAGTACCAGAACAATGTCATTGATGCATGCAGCCTGACTATTCTCAAAACTGCCTTTGTCACTTCCTCTCCACATATATCCCAGTGTTTTTGATAAAATGTGCTGGGAAACCATCCGGGCCCGGGGCCTTTGTTGGCATCATCTAGAACAATGTTGTTTTTACCTCCTCCGTTGTGTAAGGTGCTAGAAGAATAGCATTCATCTCATCAGAAACCTTCCGGGGCACGTGTGACAGCACATGTTCCATACCTGACACCCCTTCTGATGTATAGAGGTTTTTATAAAACTTTGTAACCATGTTTCTGAGCTCCGATTGATCCTCTGTTAGCACACCCAAAGAGTTCATGAGTGCCTTAATCATGTTTTTCTTTCTTCGTTGGCTAGCGCGAAGATGAAAGAATCGAGTGTTTCTGTCCCCCGCCGAGAGCCACTCCAACCTCGATCGTTGTCTCCACATAAGCTCCTCTCTGTGATACAATTCTAGTTTTCGTTGATCTTAAGCTCAATACGAGATGGTGCAGTCCTCGCCGGGTCACTTCGGAGTCGTTCGAGCTCAAGCTTTAGCTTTCGAATTTCATTCTTGACTGACCCAAAAGTGGTCTTGTCCACCTCCCCAGGTCCTATGCCACATGCTCTAGCTTAGCCCTCAGCCCTGCCATCACCGCTGCTTGGCCTCCCTCTGTCCATCGATATCGCGCCAGAATAGTTTCTGACCATGATTCATGTGTTTCCCACATGACCTCATACTTGAACTCTCTTTCTGTTGCGTGGGCGAGTCCCTTGATAATTCAAAATGATGGGGCAGTGATCGGAAGTTGCTGCTGTTAGATGCTTGATGTGAGCTTCTGGAAACAGCTCGTTCCACTCCACCGTGGCTAAAGCCCGATCCAAACGAACCTTGGTGTAGCTACCTCCCGTAACCTTCTTTTCGTACGTCCAGAACGGCCCTGATAGCCCATATCCATCAGCATGCACACATCAGTCGCATCCCTGAAGCCCTGTATCTGCGCATTGCTCCTCTCTCCAATGCCCACTTGTTCATCCGGGCGTAATACTTCATTAAAAGTTTATCCTTTTTTCATTAAAAGTTTATCCTTTTTTCTTTTCTGTTACTATCGTGCATAGTGCATCGGAGCGCTGTTGGTGGGCCAGCTCACCCGCGCAATATAGGATTAAAAAAAAGAATAAGAGCTCCTGTTGTCCTAAAATGAAAAAAGAACAAGAGCTCCCGTATCCTTTGATCCTTCTGCCTGCATGCTGGCCTGGGCACATGCATGGGTGGGCATGGACAAGCAGAAGGATAGGATAGCTCTCAAAATCCCCTAAAATGGAAAGGATAGCCCCGGGAAAAAAACAGAGGGAGAGGAACAGTACTGTACAACACTGTACACGGTTAATACCAGGTTACAGCATTTCGCATATGGAAACTGAAGGAGTTGCTGAAACAGTTAGCCAGCCAGTATAAATAATAATGGCCATGTAATACATGCTGTATACTGTCTATGAGTTGAATGAATCTTTGGGGCTTGATGGCGCCTTCCCTGTGTTCAAAAAAAAGAGAGCAAGTGACTAGAAGCCAAACAATTCAGTGGCTGCTATTCAATATTGATCGGTCAGGCAGGAATGCTTGGTGAAATCCTGATGCGCCTGTGGCAACAGGTGGTCGTCGTCCCATTCATCCCGGTAGCTGTCCGGGCGATCGGCCAGGTTCTTACACGTCGCAACGAACATGCCCTTCCTCCACCCTTCCATCCTCCCCAGCCCGCATTGCTCCGCCACCCAGTCCTCGTACTCAAACTGCGAACGCCCAAATCGAGCAAGTTAGAAGTGTCAGTTGATTATGTACATGTACATGGATGAATGCAAGTATGTTATACGTACTGGATTGCCTTGTCCCAGGTCATGAGTGAATCTCTTGGGGCATCCGCGAGCTTCCATGTCCGAGTAGAACGCATCCACATCCCGCATCATGGCTTCTTGTGATGGGAGCTCAAGTCTTCCCGATAGAACCCCAGCCACCCACTTGCTTTGGAGCTGAAACACTAGAAAAGGGATCGTCTGGCCGGATGGACGATACATCAGTCCGGGCATATCAACATATGCATAGTTAATTTTGTACTCCCTCCGTCCGGAAATACTTGTCCCCGAAATGGATAAAATGGATGTATCTATAACTAAAATAAGTCTAGATACAACCATTTTAAGGACAAGTATTTCCGGACGGAGGGAGTATATCGCAATTATTTAACAAGCTTAGTTAAGGGCACATCTATCCATTACTTACTTACTTACTTGCTAAGCCTTTTGTCCCAAACAAGTTGGGGTAGGCTAGATATGAAACCCTTTCATGAGGACTTCCCAGGAGGTCACCCATCCTAGTACTATTCTCGCCCAAATGGGTTTCATACCCAAAGGACTGGCTAGTTTTTACATTGGCTCGCCAAGCCTATCACAACCCTTAGATATGAAACCCTTTCACAAGGACTTCCCAGGAGGTCACCCATCCTAGTACTACTCTCGCTCAAATGGGTTTCATACATGCACATCTATCCATTACACATCTAAATTTCTTTAAAATACCATTCACCGTATTTTAGCTTCCAGATTGGCATCCCACATGGTTATTGTTTTACTTCTCAATCTTCTTTTGCTTTTGGCTGGATACGGGTTGACAATAACGGACTGTTCAATATGGGTCCTTTAGCTACGATGTGTCTAGGCTAGCCCATAATACAACTGTATAATAAAAACAACATTTTACAAATGATTGAAACAATATATTGGTACTTAAACAAAATTTAATCCGTAAGGCATAGGATTTCTGGAGTAATTTTACCCTCGTGGAAAAAACTAGTATATAAAATAATCGACGGGAAACAAAAACCCCTGTTAAAAGTTGCACTAAAGTTGCATGATTTGAGAGGTGCAAGTTTAGGCCAATCAATGTGCAATTTCACGCGATTGAGGTTTTGCGAAAGTTTCAGGAAACTCAGAATTAGCAAATCCGCTAAATTAATTCCCAAGTTGGCGCAATATCAAATTAACTTAAGGTGTTGATTGACCAACCCTGAAGGGCAATCCGATGAAGGAGATGTAAGGAGCCAATATTGGCGGGAACACGTGCTTGTACAGCGGGCCAACGCGGTTGTCGTCCACGGAGATTGCACTGGCCAGCTCGTTGTCGTCGCCACCTAGGAATGGGAAGCTGTACTTGTATCTGCAAGCAAGCCAACAATCCATCAACGCAGTTAGCATAAACCATCCGTCAATCATCTCAGACATAATTTGACAATCGGTTGTAACATACCCAGTGCAATGCAGGATGGCATCAGCTTTGATCTTGCTGCCGTCTTGGAACACCAAGCTACCGTCTTCCTCCGCCCGCTCAATCTGCAAAATGTTTGCATTTGAACATTGTGCGAACATAATTCTAAATAACTAGCTAGGTGATCCTCGCTAACATATTTGTCTTACAGATATTCAGATAAGTCACCTCAGCATGTAACCATGCAGGGGAAAAGCACCACCTTAACATATGCAATCATGCATGAGAAAAGGTATGTCATGATATTCATATTTAACAAATATTTTGAAACTATACAATAATCAGAGATACAATAAATTACTCCCTCCGTCCCATAATATAAGATCGTTTTGCAAGCTAAAACAGCTTGCAAAACGATCTTATATTATGGGACGGAGGCAGTATATATATACAACAAAATCTTACTGAAATATATAAGTGCATATTTTGCAATACATGGGGTATCATTTAAGTATATTTTCAAACAAGTGTGTAGTATAGTATATAATATACGGCGGGTACCGTGCAGGAATGGAGCCACAGGTTAGCATGGCCAGTGGCAGTAGTAGTGTGCATTTGATCAGGAGGTTTCAATCTCATGGCGACGTGGACCTCTTTGGCCACACCGGCGATGTCCCTCGAGATGTCCATGCCGCTCGGCTGGTACCCTATCACCATCACAACCTAGACACCAAAAATACAATAGTAACTAATTGTTAGCACATTAATCACGATTGAGTAATAAACTAATACAATGAACAATAGTATGCATTCTGTACGACGCACCTGACCGCGAAATGGATCAGGCACACGGTAGCTGTGGCTGTGCATCTGTTTCCCAGGCCAGCAATGGATGCCTGCACTACGAAATTGTACGTCAGCAATATCGACCGGTGAGATGCAATGGTGAATTGTTGGAGGCTTTTACCCCCTCGAGGGGCTTAAGACAAGGTGACCCATCGAGTCCTTACCTTTTCTTGTTCGTGGCTGATGGGCTGGCTAGCTTGCTTAACAAGGAGGTTACAACGGATCTCTTCTCCCCTTAAAGATTGCTCGAGGGAGCCCAGAATATCAAATCTCGTCTTTGCGGATGGTAGCATACTCTTCTTCAAGGCCTCAGTTGTGCATACCACGAGAATCAATGATGTACTGAAGTTATTCCAAAGATGTACCTGGCAGCTCCTCAGTCAAAGTAAATGCTCTCTTTTGTTTACAGAAGCTTGCTCGTAACGAGTCAGAGAAGAGATTAAGATAATCTTGGGCATGGAATCCTCCTGATTTGAAAGTAAATATTTGGGCATGCCCACGTCTGAAGGAAGAATGAAGAATGACAAGTTCCAACCAATCATGGACAGATTTGGGAAGAGGTGCAATGATTGGAATGAGAGGATCATGTCTCAGGCGGCAAAAGAAGTCAAATTAAAGCTGCTGTCCAAGCATTGCCAACATATGTCATGGGAGTGTTCAAGTTGAACATAGGCTTTTGTGAAAAGTATCAGAAAATCATAAGCGACTTCTGATGGGGAGACAAAGATGATCAGCGCAAGGTTCATTGCATGACAAAACCTAAGAGGTATAGTTACCGTGACATGCATTTATTCAACGGAGCCTTGCTGTTGGAGACTTATCCAGAAACCGGATAGCCTCTGTGCTAAAGTGCTGAAGTCCAAATACTACCCACATGGAAACCTTCTGCATACAGTTTTCTCCTCGGACGCGTCTCCAGCCTCGAGAGGCATCAAATTTGGCCTTGAGCTCCTAAAAACTAAAAAGGGGTCTAATTTGGTGAGTGGGAAACGGAAGAAGCATTTCGATCCGGAGGGACCAACGGATACCTAGAAAAGAGGGGCCCAGAACTGCGGAATTTATAAGGAGATTGAGGCTTCGGTAGGTTAATCAGCTTATGCATCCAGATACAAGTGAGTGGTACACTTGATCAACCAAATTTCCCAACCAATTATGTGGAAGAGCTCTGTAAAATGAGAATTCCCTCAAATATGGTAGAGGACTGTGTAGCATGGCACTATGAAAACCCCCGAGTCTTCACTGTCGAAGTGCATATAAATTGGCATATGAGATAAAAAAAAATGCTGCAGCTGCTGTCTGTAGCTCTTCTAGGGATGCGGGTGACAGAAACATTTGGGGCCTGATTTGGAAAGCTAGCATTCCTGAGAAAATCAAAGCTGGCGTGTTGCCACACACTCCCTTGCCACGAAACAGAAACAGAATACTGTCAGGAGAACAATTTTCAAGGAGAACATGTGTGAGATTTGCGGCAACGAAATGGAGGACGCTTTCAGGTTCGCCGAAGAGGATTGGCTTCAGATGTTGTGGGATCCACAATCTGAAA
Organism: Aegilops speltoides; assembly: GCA_021437245.1. Taxonomy (NCBI): domain Eukaryota; kingdom Viridiplantae; phylum Streptophyta; class Magnoliopsida; order Poales; family Poaceae; genus Aegilops; species Aegilops speltoides. The sequence continues at coordinate 489,674,795 of CM038144.1, forward strand.
CTGACGGAAAATAGAACTCTGTAGCTACTCTGGCAAGCTTGGCACCTAAGAAACAACGTGGTGCATAGGGATGAAAAAGATACTGTCTTAGGATCGGTGGTGTTCTTAAACAGGTTTGATTGAGGAGCTAAATGAAGCATCGCAGAACACTCATACTGCAAAAGGAAAAATAGTTGGTCCTTGCACGCATCCAGATCGATCCAGGAACCACGGGTGGTGAAGCTGAAATCTGACGCCGCCTCCTTCTCTGAATCTGGTGCGGTAGCGAGGGATCATGAGGCCAATCTGTATGCCAAAGCATACAGATCGTTGCTCGACAGTGAGACAGTAGCAGCGCTGATTGGTTTGAAGGAATTACCCAAAGTTTACCGGTGATACGGTGGCCCTGCAAGTTGAAAGTGCTGTCGTCGGACGGGATAATCGGATCGATCGGAAGTACTAGCTGCCTACTGCCTACTGCCTATTGTGCTATCCATCAGTAGGGGATAGAATGGACCGGGCGGAGCTAATTACCGGCGATGGCGGCGACGCGCGGCTCGGTGAAGTGGCCGTTGCAGACGACTACGGCGTCGAACACCTCCTCCTCCGGCTCGCCGCCGGCGCCGTCGGGCCTCCTCGAGCGGTACGAGACCCTCCAGCCCGCCACGACCGCGCCGTCGTCCCTGCTTCGGCGGACGCTGACGACCTCCGTCTCGAACCGGACCAGCCCGAGGAGGTCGAACCGCCGCGCGAACTCCTCGAGGTACCGGAGCACCTCCTGGTGCCCGGGGAACCTGCGCGGGTCGCCGGAGGAGCAGTCCGCGGCGAACGGGAAGTCGAGGAAGCCCATGGACTCGCGGGGGAGGTTGGTGCGGAGCGAAGCGTAGAGGCTCGACTGCGCGCCGCCGGCGCCGAGCGGGTCGGCCGGGTCCGCGGCGTCCTCGGCGTCGTACCGCCAGGTGCCGCCCACGGCCGCGGCGCGCTCGAAGACGACGGGCGCGTGGCCCTCGCTCCGCAGCTCGCGCGCCGCCACCAGGCCCGCCGCCCCCGCGCCGATCACGGCGACGCGGCAGCGGGACGGCATCAGAGGAGGAGGGGGGAAGTCGGTGGCGTGCTCTGCTCGCGATCTTGAGCTTCTTTCAGCTTGGCATCGCAGGAGGAGGAAAAGTCGCGTTCTGCTGTCTTCACAGCCGCCTTCTTTTTCCCCTTTTTGATTTGATGATGACGAAAAGCAATTTTGGCTGAAGATTCACGTGCTGGTTTGTTATTCCTGCACGTGGCTGTTCTAGGCTTTTAATTTTGCACGTTTCCTAAAAAAATATTTCGCTTAGGTTGTTTTTTTGTAGCCGTCCGATCCACACGAATCTCGGTAGCTCGAGGGTCCTTGGTCTCGCGTACCGGGTTGCTCGTGCCGGGTTCTTTCATTCATTTCGGGTTTGCGGGTCATCACGGCGGAGGGAAGGGGGCGCCTCATCGGTGATTAGCAGCAGGGTGTTTAAATAGATTGGAGACGAAATTGAAGATCAGGATTGAAGATGAAATTGAAGATCACTTGCCCGTAAGACCATCTTTGTTTGGGCAGTAACTACAAATACTCATATTATAGACCATTTTTTATAAATTAAAAGCATGTGCTATTCTTTTCTCCCGTTGCAACGCACGAGCCCTTTTGCTATCGATTATTATACTTCTTCGGTAGGCAGATCTTCAGGCTGTTTTGCACCCACCATGGTTTTCATAAGCTATTTTTTCCATGGTTTGATTGTTGTAGCTCATTTCTAATAGTTTTTTTTTTGTTCTCAAAAGGAATCTCTCCATTTTATTCTCGATGGTAATATCGTAGATGTACATTTTGTCTTCTAAGACCAAGTTACTTAGCGCGTGCTTTTGGCACGACAATGCTGATGTATATAGATTGTATAATTTTGTAAGCCAGGGAATAAGAAAATCATACTTTAAAACATTTTAGTTTGGTTTGCATAAGATGAAGATAACATTGCACATAGAAACAAGCCCAAAATGACGTCTTTATTGGAGAATCTTTCACATAGCTTGGGTGCTACCAACGGGCGTTGATCACTTTTGCTAGTCATGTATTTTTATTTGTTTTTCCTTTTTAATAATTTGGTTGTGTGCAATCTCAAGGTTTCTACTGGCTCTTGAATATACAGAAGAAAAACTAGATGCTAACGCGTGTTTCACCGCATTTATGGGATTAGCTCTTATTTCTCTAGCAGATTATTGTAGTCAGTTATTTTGTTTTTGTTTAATGTACCTTGGATTGGGTTTTAATTGTCCTAGGGGATTTTTTTTCATTGGGAAATGCTTTTAATCAGTAGTCTAATTGGAAGCAAATCGTCAGACGGGTCCGTAGCAACGCACGGGCACAATGCTAGTTAGTTAATTCTATCTGAGTGTACCAAAACAAAAGGATTTTCTTTCAAGTTTGTGAATAAGTACTATTTTACTTTGGATATGTTGCAACGCACGGGCACATTGCTAGTTAATTAATTCTATCTGAGTGAGAATTCTTTATCGACAAATCTGAGTGAGTATTAGCAAAACCAAGATATATTTGCTAGAAAGATCAACGTGCAATCCTAATGTGAAGGCCAGCCGAACTGCTTTGCTTTACCATAGGATGAAACCACAAGTTGGCACGGCGGGCAGCAATCTGCATCATCTCACATGTGGAATCAGCTGAAGGTAGCGAGCGGTGGCAAGATGAACTCCCTCGAAATGTCTAATCCACTTGTCATGTATCACGCAGTGCACATAATAGGTTTTGTCCGGGTTTTTTCTTTTTTGTTTCCTTTTACTTTGATCTGTTCCTCATCGGGTCTTTTTCTCATTTTCTTCAATTTTCAACGGTTTTTTGTTTCCATCACAATTTTCACTGGCTATTTCTTTGTTTATATTTGTTTCTTTCTCACTTTTCACTGTATTTATACTTTTCTTTCTTTATTTCTTTTTTTTATTTTCTATGTTTTTTTGGTATCTGTCTTGGTTTCCATCTGGTTCCTCTGTTGTTTTTTGTTTCTTTCTCGGCTTTCTTTATTTAATTTAGAAATTGTTTTCTTCGGTTTTCATTCTATTTTTTCAGGTTTCTTTGTTTTTTCTTTGGTTTTTTTGGGTTTGTTCGTCTTTCTTACTTTCTTTGTCGAACTCATCGGGTGTTTTGAAAAACAAATCCAGTACACATTCAACATTCTTTGTATGTACCCAAAACAATTATGTACCCGTTTAACATTTTTTAAATATATGATTAACTTTTTTCGAAAAACAATTCATATCTATTTTAAAATACAAGAATAACTTTTTTGTATACATAGTCAACATTTTTATAGAAATAGATAACATTTTTTTCAAATGCTTAATTAAAAATTTTCAAATACAAGAGTATGATTTTCTGAATGCAAGGTCGAAATTGTTTCTAAACAAATTTGAAATGTTATAAGCGCTTGATTAAAAAATTCATACAAAGATTAACAATATTTAACATTTTTCTATGAACATTGAAACACAATTCAAATGATTGATTAAAAACTTCAAATACAAGATTAACATTTTTTGAAGACATGGTAAATATTTTTCCTATACACATTTATCAAATAGTCCTTTAACATATTTTTCAAATGCTTTGATTGACCTTTTTAAATACACCATGAACTTTTTTCACGCATTATATATATTTTCTATAAATTTTTCGTATATATCAGAAACTTTTTATCTATACACATTTAACAATTTTCGAATGCTTGGTTAACGCTTTTTAAATGTTTAATAGAAAGTTTTATTTTATAATATATTTATATAGATCATTTCGAACCATAAACGAATGTAAAAAAGTAAAAAAAAAAGTGTTAAAAAAACGAGGCTTCGGCCTCCCATTGACGAGAGGCTCCCCGACATATCGCTTTGGGCGAGGGATAGGCTGTCGCATACTGGTTCCGTTTAGAAATCGCCTAGCGGTGAAGTAACCGGGCCAGCATATTAGCTGCAGTCGTTTAGAAATCGTCATTGTAGTCACACACTCTGCTTCGGCCTTTCTCTTATTATTTTTCTTTTTTTCACCGTATTTCCTTTGTCTTTTTTTCTTCTTTATATTTTTAGTTTTCCTTTTTTCCACTGGTTTTCTCTGGTTTCCTTTCTTTTCTTCTATATACCGTGGCGTCCTTTGTTACCTTGTGGTTTTCTTCGGTTTTGTTTTTGCTTCTTTGTTTCTGTGTGGTTTTTATCATTTTTTATGTTTTTATTTTCATGCTTTGTTTTTATCGGGTTCTCCTTTCAACATCGTGAAAAAACACAGTATACTTTTTAAGAAACGCTCTACATTTTTTGCGTATGGTAGGAACATTTTTGTTGTACTCATTAAACATGTTTTATAAAGTACATGGCTGACATTTTTGTTATACACCTAAAACACTTTTATGTACATTTAACACTAATAAATATGTAATTTTACAATTTTAAATTGAATAATTTTCGAATAGGTCTTAAACATTTTTCCTAAATAAAAATTTATATATTTTTTTATGATTAAAACATTCTTTTCGTGTACAAACATTACATTTTATTTGTGGGAACAATTTTTTTTCAAAATGTGACGAACACATATGTTAAAATTGTAACACTCTTTAAATTGTAAGACTTTTTAAAGTATACACTCGATCAAAAAGTGTACATTTTATAAACATTTTTTTAATAGGCACGCGCTTTTTTCTGCCACGTGAATTTTCGAAAATTGCATAAAGATTCTTTGTACGCATAATTTTAAGAAATTATACATGTTAGAATTCTTTTCTACACATGCTTGTTTTACCTTTTTTAAATGCCAGATTAACATGTTGAAAAGAAAATTTTAATGTATTTTGATTATATATATATTTTCAAAATATAAAAAATTAAAAAGGAATTCAACAAAAAATGGGAAAATGTGAAGAAAAAACTGGAGGACAAAAGAAAAAAACACAGCCCAGTAGCACATCCAAGAGGTGACTCCAGCTACTGGCCTGCAACGACTGGGACATAGCTGCGCCCCTCAACCAATTATGAATCCCCCAAAAATACATCTTGTAGTTTGGACCCGAGAAGAGACTATAATATTTTAAGTGGACTTAAAGTAGATCAATGTTCGTTCATTCGATGGGCATCGACAAGCTCAGGGGGGGCTCCAGTTTGACACTCGCTACTATGTACAAAAAAAGGTTGAAACTCACAGTGTCAAATAGTCTTTCTTTATCGCTGCTTGAAACACTCGAGCGATCGCACATGCGCGTTCCTTATTGGGCCGTCCCATATAGCGAGTGACACACTATGGCGATTCATTGTACTGTAGCAGCATTGTCTCCGTAGAGACTGGCTTGTTGTCCTTTCTTGTGCGATCGTTGAATAATTGAACATTTTCAAAAAAAATGAAGCTTTTTTAATAAAAGCGAATACATTTTGAAAGTGTGGACAAAATTCTTCAAAATTTCTACACATTTTAGAAAAATTAATATTTATTTTAGACCATGAATATTTTTGGTCAATTCGGAACATTTTCTTTGGAAATTCCCGAACAAAATTTGAAAACTGAATCAATTTTCGAAATACTAAATATTTGTTGAAAACACAAATATTTCACAGGTCAGAAAACCATTTTGACAATATGAACTTTTTGTTAAACCCCAAGCAAGGTTTTTTTGAAGTTAATATTTTTCATTTGTTCACCATCTCTCGATGGCAGGCCGTGACAGTTTGCCGCACAGAGCGGCAAATAGGATTTGCCAGCCCAGGTACATCATCACCAAGCTGATGGACAGTCCATGGGCATGGAGTAATAATTAGTGCACCTCGAAAAATAAAAGAGTAATGATAGTGCTGTCTCCTCGTTCAGCTGCACACCAGCACATGCATGCACGCACGCAGGCATAGCTCCTCGATCAATCATCGCCTGGAGATTCGCACGCCAGCTGACATACGAAACATAGTATTCTTTTTTTTTTAAATCCTATTCGATTCGATGTGCCTATCACATCACATGACATATGTATAATGAGGTATGATGATCAAGCGGCTTTTCAGGGAATAAATGAATAATTAGTGGACTAAACTCAGGCAGATAGATCGATGAGTGCATAAACAAAGAACCGGCAGCATTGGTTACGAAAATGTGCTCCACCATCTCACCTTTCGGCCGGCTATCTACCTAGCTAGTAGGAGTAGTACCATATCATATACTCCATGACTTCATGTACACATCTCTAGTAGATGGTTAATACTCCCTCTGTAAACTAATATAAGAGCGTTTAGATCACTAAAATAGTGATCTAAACGCTCTTATATTAGTTTACGGAAGGAGTAGTTCGTTACTGGTTGGTTTATGCCTAATCCTAAAGACGGAAGATACATAAAGTATGAGCCATCTTGATCCATACATATCCACCTTTGAGTTCATGCTTCCCGTAGTAGACAGTAACCATTTGCCAGTTTAGTTAGTACTCGGAGTACTACTAGTACTAGGAGTAGTATTAATTCTCGGTTGTGTCTGGGTGGACCAGACGGCCACTTGTCCCCTTACTCTACTCGCCTTAAACTCAAGCGGTACTCCCTCCGTTTCTTTTTGCTCCGCGTATAAGTTTTGGTCAAAGTCAAACTATATAAAGTTTGATCAAATTTATATTAAAAAATATAAACATCTACAATACTTAAACTATATAATATGAAAATACATTTCATGGTGCATATGAAAAATATTGATTTCATATTATGAATGTTGATATTTTTTAATATAAAGTTAGTCAAACTATGCAAAGATTGACTTTGACCAAACCTTATATGCAGACTAAAAAAAACGGAGGGAGTACCATGCTACTGCAACCACAAATGAAACCAACTAAATCTACAAATGGAGATTGATTCCCAGCGTGGCGTGGCGTGCTGTTGCACGTTAACTTGCATGATTATATCTATTGTAAGCCCGGGAGGGCGTACGACTTCATTTTAAATCAAATCTACTTTAGCAGTAGTATATATTACAGCAAGATAACATCGGATACAACTATAGATAATAGTACTCGTGTGGAAAAGTAGCTAGCTATGTGCTGGTACAGGTACGGACGTCACCTGACCTGACTGACGCGCGGGACCCAGCCCAGCGCAACCAGGGGTACTCCGACCAGATCATCGTCACCACCATCAATGTGTGTCACTGCAGTCTGCAGGCTGCAGCAGTGGGCTCGAGCGTCAGCGTGCACTCTGTAATGACATCTCTAATCTACTGTTACCCTCTAAAGAGTACGATGGGCTATACTTCACGGGAGCTTTCGTTAATCAGTTGTTTGTCAATTTCGAAAAAAAATTCAATTGTATGTCAAGGCGGAGTGATTGGTCAACAGCAGCTACCACGGCACAGTTGCATGCATGTGCTGCTACAGTTACATGCACGTCGTACTGTAGCTGTAGGTTTTAGGTTGTCCCAAGTGTACGTAGTCTTTTTTTTTTGCGAATAAAGTGTACGTAGTCGTAGTACTACGTGCTGGAACCTCGACGTAGGACACGTAGGGTAAAAGATAATTACCACCTGACAAACAAAATATTTAAGATCGCCTGGCCAGGAAATGTAAAGAGCCAGGCTACAACGTTTCAACGGGATTTTCAGCGAATAGTACATGATTAAGTAAAGTTAGGCAGATCGATCCATGCATAACAAAACATCATTTAGGTGCTAAAAAAAAGTCAGCAAATAATTAGGTAAAGTTATCAAAATGAACTCGCTAATCTACCTTTCTCTGAGAATGCTGCTGGCCATCCAAAACCATAATATATATTATGGCTTGGTGTTTTCCGCCTTGAAAAATGATGTACACTATTAACCAGCTGGATCTATGTATATTCACCATAGATCTTTCTTGGGTTCATGGTGTTCTTAATTCGCCTGGGGAACACAGTGACTGGTTACCTCAATTAGTATTTTTTTTAACACTGCTTGTAGTAGTATGGTACTACTACCTACTATTATTTACAAGCACCAGTGGAGTGGGTACTAATTCTCCACTAACGGAGGTAACTTATCCAATGTAGATAATTTTTACTGATCAAAACCATTCCTGCATATACGGTTAGGGCTCACTTGGTAAACAGGGAAAATGCAGGGAACCCGGCCCGATCCCTAGGATTAAAAAGCACGAGGTAAACTTGCCTATGGAATTCGTTAGTTTCATTTGGTTGGTCCTTGGAGGAGGGAAATCTCGGCCCATCCCTACTGAATCCCCAGGACAGGAAAAATCTACCCTAGGGTCGTGGGAGGAAATCTCCGTCACTCTCGCGTGGGCAGTGCCGGAGGGGGGCCCTGGCCCCCCTAACATTCTTGACTTAAGGCTAATATCCATCTTAGTAGTGCTTAATTGATGTATAAAATGACGTATTTTGATAGGCCGGCCCTCCCAGCAAGACATTAGAACACTCGGCCACCCTCATATGATTTTCCTCGCTCCGCCACTGCGCGTGGGCGCTCTCGTCTACAAATGGTCATGCGAATCTTCCACGCGGTATCAATCTTGTCAAGAATATTTCACCCAGGGCATCTCTTTCACGGGAGTATCTCCCTCAACGACCAAACAAAGCCTAAAGAAATTCTAGCAGAAGAACCTCTTGTCTTTTAAAGCCAAAACACAAACATGGTTCTAGTATTTCAACAACAAGGGCAAGCAAAGGATCCACAAAAACCTAGTAAGTGCAATGAATTGCCCATTGTTGTAGCAACCCCAGCACAACATGGCAGGACCCATCACATCAGATATGTTGGGGCCATGCATGAATTGAAAGGCTGGAGCTAGCTGAGGTGAGAGAGGAAGGGACTTTTTGGGCTAACATCAACTTTGATGTAGTTGTAGTTATTCTCACATGAAAACATTGACATGTCCTTTTCCCTATCACCACCCATACATTTCCCAATCCGTTCCTCTTTCATCGCATCTTCTCTCCCGCTTGTTGATTTTTCTTGTTATTTCTGGTCATGAGCCATGAGGATGGATACTCCTTGGTCTAACATGGCCGGTGGTCGTCTCTTACAAAGTGGCCAACCAAAAGCACGTGAAAAGGACACTCACTTGCCATGGGGTTCAACCATAGAATCCACACTCTACAACATTAGTACATGAATTCCAGTACATTTTTAGTAGTAAAATACTAACAATCTGCGACCATGCATGCATATGATCAGCTAATCGTTGGCTTAACTGGTGCGCTTAGCAAATACTACCTCCATCTAGATTTATTAGTGCGAGAGGAATCCACCACATCTGCTATCCCAACTCATTCGGCAGTTGACATGCAAACCAACAAACGCAGATCATCCTTGGACCTACAATGGATACTTTAGTCATCCATCCAACAATAGACCATATACATATACTCCCTCCATTTTTATTTAATCTGCGTTTGGCCAAGTTCATCCAAAAGCATTTAAACTTTCACAATAAAAAATATATAAGGTATGAAAATATAATGAATGATGAATTTAATGGTATTGACCTGGTATTGTGGATGTTATTTTTGTTTGTATACAAACCTGATCATGGACACCCGAACCCTATGTGTGGAGGAACGGTTGTTACATGTAGATCTGAAGAAGAAACTGCTGGGAATGTATTCCCCCCAACGCACTATCGCACGACAAAATTCTTGCATATCAGGAATAAATGAGGGAGACACAAACACGACATGTTTTCATAGGCAGGCCACGGCGATAAAGAAGAGGAACACCATGTTTAGGGTGCGTAGAGAGGGCACAACATTCTCAAACCAGAGCACCATGTACGACACAATGGATGATCACTTCAGGCTAGTTTTCACATGTCCTGTTGCCCGAGATGCATCCGTAAATCTGCACATGCTTGGGCTCCTGGTCGTGGACTTGCAAGATATCGAGGAACTCCCTACGGAAGACAACATTTGGGATGCAATCAAAACCTTGCCATGGAACAAAGCCCCGTCACAGACAGGTTTCCCACACAGTTTCACCAAGCGGTGTTGGCCATTGATTAAGGATAGTTTTATGGAAGCGGTGACGCAATTTTACTCAGGAGATAACCGAAGCTTCCATCTTCTAAATAGGGCATTCATCACCCTTCTCACCAAGCGTGAGGATGCCATTGACATCACGGACTACAGACCGACCGGCCTTACCAACAGTTTTGTGAAGATTCTAGAGAAGGCCCTGGCCAACAAACTTGGTCCAAGGCTCGATGAACTAGTTGGAAGGAACAAAAGTGCCTTCATCAAAGGGAGGTGTATTCAGAAGAACCATGGTATAGTTTGTCGTCAAGTCTCTCCATCGTTCACAGACTTCGGCACTCTTTCTCAGGTTGGACGTGGCCAAGGCATTCGACTCTGTCGCATGGCAGTTTCTGCGCACGGTTGTAGCAACGGAAGGCTTCGGCCCATTGTGGCACTACTTGATAACATCAATACTCGCCTCCTTATCGACCAAGGTTTTGATCAATGGCCCACCAGGCAACATCATATGGCATGCTCGCAGGCTACGACAGGGGGATCCAATCTTGCCCATGCTATTTATATTGGCCATCGACATCCTGAGTGCACTTATGAAGATAGCAGAAAGTGTACAGTTGCTAGAATCCTTCTCCAACACAGGGATATATCATCGACTACTGCTTTTTGTGCATGATATGGTGATGTCATCATTGCAAGGCGCACCGAGCTCAAGGTGGTGGCGTCCATGATGCAGCTCTTTGGCGAGGCATCGGGCCTCTATGTGAACTTGGGAAAGCGCCAAATAAATCCAATCCGGCGTGGCACTGAAATTTATCAAGCGTTTGAGGAAGATTCGCCATGCCTGCTGGGAAAATACCCACGCTCATACCTTGGCCTTCCCCTCGGTCCGCGCAGTGTTCGGAAAGAAGATTTGCAGAAGATGGTTGACAGTGCGTCAAATCATTTGTCAGGATGGAAGGTCTGACTGTTATACGATGGGGGCCAGATCATTTGGTTACAAACAGTACCCTCGGTCACCTCTAATTTACCAAATGCTCTCTTTTGATCTTTCGCCATGGGTAATCCACAAAATTGAGTAGATATGTCGGGACTTCCTTTGGAAAGGCATGTAACATGCAATGAATGGGGACTACAAGGTGGCCTGGGAGCTCATTTGTCGACCCAATAAGTATGGAGGGCTTAGAATCACAATCCGCAGCTACTGAATGCTGCCCTTCGGGCCAACTAGTTGTGGCTTATGCGGATGGATGGGTTAGGACCCTGGCAAGGGCTGGTCTTCACTGTCTCAAAATGGCCGAAGGGGTATATCACACCTCAGCCACATGCGAGATAGTAGATGGCATATTGGCAGTGTTTTGTACTATAGATGGGTCGATGGTCTGCCACTGATGGGTCTCGCACTGGCTCTATACGACGCCACATCTCTAGCCCGGTGCATGTTCTCCGTTATGAAGGTCCTCGAGAATGGGCGATGAATAAACGACTTACAAGGACAGTTCACAGCTACCATTTTTTTTCGAAACGGAGGCATAAGATTTGCCTCATCTATTAAATAAGGAGAGGATAGAGTTTAGAGTTTTACAGGACACCCCATACAAGCGACATGGCAATTACTCACATACAATGATAGTCCCTCGCTTCTTGGCGCCGGCAGTAACCCATAACTTTGCCTCACCAATGATGGTTTGGAGGAGAATAGGCGGCGGCGCAAATTTTTGCCGAAATACCCTAGCATTTCGCTCGTTCCAAATGGTCCAAGAGGTTCACAGCTACCATGATCTACCGGTTTTGCATACTATGGCCTGCTCTAGAAAACTTGCGCAGAAACCTAAGGCAAACGACGGATGAGCAGGACGCCTTCCACTGGATATGGAACGAAGCAAGGACATACTCTATGAGAACAGCCTACCTGGCCTTCTTCGAGGGACGATGATCATGCCAAGCGGCTGAGCAATTGTGGAGTTCAAAAGCTTCTCTACGATTGAATTCCGTTGGTTGGCTGGCCCTGTTCAAACAGTTGCTGGATAATCGATCGGCCACAAGCTCATGGGTTACAACATCCGCAAATATATGTATTGTGTTCCCAGGAACCAGAAACACTCAACGACATCCTCATGCACTGCCTACCTCATCATGCAGTAGCCCCGCATCCAGGCCACCCAACCATCGAACAACATGAGCCTTACGGAATGGTGGGAGCAGGCTCTGATCAACGCGCCTAAGGCCCGACGAAAGGAGCGCAACGCCTTGATCAACTTGGTAACGTTCACAATATGGAAGGAGTGGAACGACAACGTGCAATTGCCGGAGGCCAAAGTGGTGGACAAGATGTTAGCGAAATGGAGGCTATGGCTATTAGCATGGTGCACCAAACAATGCGTTGATGTAACTGTGGATATGGTGGCCACAGAGGAGACATAAGATTTGTAGCCTAGTACGTGGATGGGGGAATGTGCACCCCTTTAAGTTGATCGCAGTGGCGGAGCCAAGGAGGGGCGAGCAGGGGATTGCGCTCTCCCGTGATTAGCGAGTGCGTGGGATTAGCCCTTCCGCCGCTGCCATCCGCTCTCCCCTGCCTGCCTCTGCCCTCCTTGCTCAACTCAGGATCAGATTGGATTCAAACGGCGACACAGGTGCTTCACTCGCCGATTCTTTAGGCTCCAGCCAACGTACTAAACTTGCCAAGGTTAAGACCCTACAGATGCCTCGTTTTTCTAATAAAATGCGGCGGGGAAACCCCGTTTCGGAAAAAGAAAAATTGAAAATTAACAGCTAAGATCTCTTCTGATGAAATTATTAAATTTTTCTTTTTACTATCACTCATGGAGGCGAATTTAAACTAAACAAATGTAATGATGTTTATATAGCACCAAAGCACGACCTTGCTATAGTACTATAAGATTATTATTATTTTGCGCTAGATTTGTTTTGTCAACTTGGCTTCCCCCAATGTCCAAATCCTGGCTCCGCCCCTAGTTGATCGTGACATGTTGTTCTATACTCTCCAATCTTAATGAATCAACATGCAAAGCTCTTGCATGTTCCGGAAAAAAATCTGGTCAAAGTTTATAAAGTTTGACCGAGGCAAAGATAATATGCGAAGTAGATAAAAACGGAGGGAATACATAGACAGAGTGTCACTGTGTTGGGTCAAGATACTATTAATTTATTATCGCTCTTTGGTCCTATCAAGGAATTTTACAACAAAACGAAACAAGTTCCATAGTCAATACTGCTACCTAATTTCTGTAGAAAAATGATATGAGAAGAAGGAAGGGGATAGTGACAAAGATGAGGTACTTATGTTCATTTCAGTGATTTTCTTTGATAGACGTTGGTGACAATACTCACGTTTGGTCAACATTAATTAGGGAGTTGTCTCTACATGGAAATAAAAAAATGTTGGAACATTAAATAAATATAATTACTAACTCACTTGTCATTTTTTAGCGCAACATGTCCCTCAAAGTTTTTAGAAAGTTCCACGGCAACGGCGGGACATCTTCCCGTCCTATATACGGTCTTAAGCTTTGAACTACTATCTTTTTCCTTGATTAGCTCCCGGTTAATCATGTACTTGAGACTAACTTATTTCGCATTTTTTTTAAAATACTGTAGGAAGAAATTCCTACATGTCTCTTCCTACAGTTTCACCTCAAAAAGGTGTGAACTATTAGGATGAAGATTGCATTCGTGCACTGGGCACGGGAATGTATCCGGTGCACCCGCACTTGTGATGCTATCGGTGCACCAGATGCCATAAAATATTTTAAAAAAATTAGAAAAATTATAGCATGTTAATACAACGTCAATGTATGATGGCACAAAATTTCGTAAAAAAATTTGAAATATTTTTTGAGATACAAAAATGATAAATTTGACATTAATGAGCTAAATTTAAAGCCTAAGTTACGTTATGTACTATTCAGTGTTGACTTTCTCATTTTTGATTTTCGAGTTATGTTTCGAATTTAGACTTGAAATTTTATGACAACCCAACCCATGTTGATGTTGTGTGAGTCTGCTAAATTTATTTTAATTTTTTTTCAACATTTTAAAAACATAAATATGATTTCGATGCATCGGTAGCACCACAAGCTCCGGTGCACGGGATATTTTCCCCACTGGGCATTGGTGTGTGTGTGTCCACAGACAGACGCGAGCTTTCCGTGTGGACAAGCAGCAGCGAATGAATGCTGCTGCTCAGCACGAACGTCACCTGCTGACGAGCGGGACCCAGCACAGCACAAGTACTCGGACCAGATCATGAATGTGTGTCACTGCAGCAGTGAGCCCCAGTGTCATGGCATTTCTGATTCTCTGTTGCTTTCCGTTAATTACGTAGTTGTCGGTTACAAAGGTCCAGTAGTAGTACTACAGTGTATTGCTCCTACCAGCACTAAACAAAAGTGGGGTATGCATGCACGTGAGTTGCCGTTTTCCTTGTTAGATTCTGGATTTTTGTTGGTCCCAAGTGGTACGGCCATGTGTTACTGTCCAGAATCAATTCCATGCTCAATTATTGTTCTACTCTCTGCCTTTCCCTGCATTATCGATGGCAGTGCCAGAACTTTAATTTTGTGAGACAATTTGAGGCTTCTTTGGTTTGTAGAATACCATATCACGAGACTAGAAAAATCATACGAAGTGAGATGACAATGTATCTCATTTTCTATAGGAAAAGACGTGTCATTTTGGTTCACTGGAAAAGTTTACTTTTCATTAAATCTAAGCTAATGGCTTTTTTTTTCTTTGAACTGTGAGGTTTGATTCCTATCATGTTTAGGCATAGGAACTCATTCCTTTAATACAAAGCACTTCAAAGAATTTTTATCTTACAAAATTTATATTCTTTAGAATTCGTACAAATGTCCTCTAAACCAAAGGAAGCATGAAGATCTCTAGTAGTCAACTATATTGATTTTTACACCTTTTGCACAACAAAAGTTTATACATATGTGCTTGACTATTTTTGAAATCATGTACTAACGCAAAGAACCAGCAATTATCGGATAGTCGGAATGAAAGATGACGTGGACGGAATTCGTGCTCAATATATATCCCACGATTAATTTTAACACGGTGGTGGCAAGCTATAGCAAGCATGGATGCCTTGTTTAAATAAACCATGGCTTTCTATGGTTTTTGTTTTAAATATTACTGCAAACTATAACAGATCTAGGCTCAAGTGGGGCTATTAATTATTTGTGACTAGGACGAGAAGCTGGGATGAGAATCGTATCAGGCATTTGTTTTATCCCCTTGATGCAGAGGAGATTTTAAAGTTGCGAATTCAATTGCCCCGAGGGCGATTTTGTTAGGTGGCAGTACGAGAAAAAGGGTCTATTTTCTGTTAAAAGTGCCTATAATCTTGCATTAAATCTCAAGGATCTAAAAGAGAATTGTGGGCAGGCCACTAGCGTTATTAATGGAGATAGGAGGAATGGAATGTCATTTGGAAGGCGAACGCCCCAGAACGAGACCAAAGTTTTTGCTTGGCGTGCGGCTTGGAATAGTATGTCTTTCCAGGTTAATAGAGTGGTGCACCATCAATCTACTTCTACAATGTGCTCTGTTTGTGGCATGGAAGATGAAAATACCTTTCATGCCCTCGTGGCTTGCCCTAAAGCTAGGGCGTTGTGTATGGCCATGAGGGACTATTGGTCCTTTCTCGAGGAGGAAGTTTCCTATCATCCTTGTCCAAATTGCTTTCTTATTTTGTTGGACATGTACGTCGGTGCGGCAACAAATATTATTCATTTCCTGGAGAGCTTGGCATTTAAGGAAATATTTGGTGTTCAGCAAGGTTAAGGAGTGCGTCCTCGGCTCTGCTAATTGTGTGAATAGCTATTGGGAGTTCTTTTCTGGTTATCACAGCTCTGCGTTGGTGGACACGAAGAACAAAAGTAATGGTGTAGTGGCTGAGTTCAAACCGTTTGATACTCCCTTGAGGACTAATGTGGTGTGGCAGCCTCCTCCTGATGGATCTATTAAGATCAATGTTGACGCCAGTTATGTGGCAAGTTGTGCCTCCACGAGTGTCGTCGTAGTTGGTAGAGACTGTTTTCGCAACCTCATCATTTGGTCCCGGGATTTCATTTATGTTGAAGAAGTTAAGATTCATGCAAACTTCACCGGTCTCTATAACGGTATTACCCATCATAAACTGATTATTCTGGAAACCGACTATTCCTTTGTGTATGCCTTCCTTCCAAATGAGCTCCTTGACATGTCCCCACTTGTTCATCTGAAGAAAGAAGCGTTGGGCATCACAAAACTTCTTCCAATTTTTAAATGGCAAAGGTAAATCGCAAGGCATATGTGGTGGCACATGAATTAGCTTAGTTTAGTTTTGCTAACCGTTCCTGGCGATCTTGCTAGTAATGTTCCGCCTTGCTTGACATATGATGTAACGAATGATTGTATCGACATTTTAATGTTCCGCCTTGCTAGTAATGTTCCAGGCCCATTAAATCCGTCCTCTCAGTCCCATTTTCTTTCACTCCGCCACTTCCCCCCTTGCTTTGCATCCACAAAATCCACCTCCACCATCGTTGATGTACCTCTTTGGCCGCCACACATGCATTGCTGGACGTTCACAACCAGCACCGACGCGCCCGCTCTCCTTTTACGATGGTGTAGCCCACCCTGGAGCCGTTTGTACCCAGGTACACTCAGCCACCCCGTCAAATACCTCCATGGCGGCCTGTCCAGCAGGTGTCCAGTCGAATGCCATTGAGCTTATTTTTGGATGCCATGTCGTTTTTTCAGAGTAAGAAGGATGGCAGGGTACCCAACCATGGAGGAAGAGTTGTTATGCGATGCGTGGTTGACCATATCCACAGCTTTCATAGGCAGGAGCAAAGGGGGGCATTTTGGCAACAGGTGCATGAATTGTTTCATGCACGAAAGCACATTGCGCCGTACGGCATGCACATCATTCATGAGCACAATGTGATGTTGTTATCATATCGATGGTACGCCATCCAGACCATCGTCACCAAGTTTTATCACGTAGGCAAGGTGACCATTGACCATGGCAGAGGATGCGATAAGTTTTGCTTCTTGTTCCTCAACCGATTATTTGAATCATTCATTCACTCAATGTTGCTCTACACATTGTGTAGCCCGTATGCGGTCGTGATGTACCACAGGACAGAGAGACGGCCATTTATGTACACACCGTTGGATGAAGCTGAAGGGACAGTATGTGTGGGATGACATGATCAGTTGAAAAACTTGTTGGACATCGAATTAGAGACACTAGACTTATTTGCATGCTATGCACAGGGACGAAGCTAGAAAAAATTTCCCCAATGGTTCAGCTCTGTGCTATCTTTAATTCAACAGGGTCATCTTACTAAAATTAGTGGTAATTAGTACTAAGTGATTAAGAGATTTCAGATTTTCATTGGGTTCAATTGACCCCAATGCCACTATACCAGCTCCGTCCCTGGCTATGTATGGATGATTTGTGCTATTTTCTTTCCGAACTTCTAAGAATATCAGCTGGTTTGCATGAATTTCGTCCGCTAAGTCGAAACCCGGCTTGAAATGCCTGTGCAGGCAGCGTTGGATGGCGGCCTCCCGCATACGTGTCCGCGGATTGGTCTCCCTATCCGTGGATGGATGCGGGACGAAAATTGCGGGTCGCCGTGGGAGATGCCCTTATTAAATGTTAATGCATATGAAGTTAAGAAATTATTGCAGAAAAAAAGGAGACACCTGGTTTATTTAAGGCCGAAACAAACTGTCGATTCCGATATATTTCAATGGCATGGGCAAGCAAAGCATCCACACAAAAACCTAGTAGAGGTAAAACAAGTGCAACAAATTGTTGTGGCGCCTTAGAGCATCTCCGATAGAAGATGCAAATTTGGAGATGTAAAACACCAGATGTAAAATTTTACATCTCCAAAAATGGTTTTTTACATCTCCAAAAAAGAGGCAACTCCAACAGATGGTGCATATTTGAGATATAAAACTGCAACTCCAATAGATGAAGCAAAATAAAGATGTAAAAATTAGTGGGCGACGGCCAAATTGGGGCGGCGACGCAGCGTGATTCGGGCCGGTAGCGTAGGGGCAGCGGCGGGCGGCAGCAGTTGTGCGTGGGGCGACAGAGGAGCATCGGAGGGGCGGCGGGAGGTGGTGAATTAGGACGGCGGAGGCGCGAATCGGGGTGACGGAGCAGCGGCGGTGCAGCAGCAAAGGAGCGGCCATTCAAGACGAAGAGAGGAGGAGGAGCGGCGATGGGTGTGCAGCTCGAACCCGGCGCCGGCGGGCCGGCGAAGGGAGCTCAAATCATACGGCGGTGGAGAAGTGGCCAATTTGGCCGATTTGGAGACGGGCAGCGGCGGAGCAGCGACGGAATCGGAGGCGGGGGCGGTGGAGCGGCCGGATCTTGCAGTGGGGCGATAGCCGCGACGGCGACGGTCGGGGTGGGGCAAAACCGGGGCCGCGGCATGGCGGCGGCATTGAGGCGGAGGCGGGATTGGGGACGGTGGTCGCGGCCAAGGCCCAGTCGAGTGGGCGGTCAGAGCGGAGGAGGCGCGCGGGTGGGCGGTGGTCGTCGGAGGGAGCCATGGTCTGACGGCGGTCGTCGGCGGCGAAGCGAGGGTGGTGGGCGGGTCGCTTGAGAAGCCATGGCCCGGACGGCGGTCGGCGGGCGGCGAGCGGGCGGCTGACGAGCGGACAGGAGGAAAATGAAAGCGGTTGGGTAGTTGACGTGCGGCCGCCATTTTTACATCTCATGTAGGTGGAGATGTATATTTGCACCGCAAAGTGTCGTAGTTTACATCACCAGGAGGCGGAGATGTAATTATTTTTGAATCTACATCATCTGCTGGAGAAGTGATTTGGGGCTCTGGAAATGCAAAAGTCAGGTACTCCTTCCGTTCCAAAATAGATGACCTAACTTAATACTAATGTTAGTATAAAATTGAGTCATTTATTTTGGAATGAAGGAAGTATTTTACATCTACATCTTCTATTGGAGATGTTTTTAAAGGCTAGATCCCATCACATCACCCATATCACAATCATATTCACATGATGAGGAGACCGGAGCTAGCAGAGGTCACCAAGGTAGAGGGTCTTTTTGGGCAGGACACCAACTTTGAGGTCCTTCCCAGTGCTTCATCATGTACAGGTGCTAAGCATATGCCGCATAAGCGAAAAATGACATGGCACAGTGATAAAGGAGGAGAGAGAGTGAACCTAGGCAAACCACTTAAATGAAAGAAGTTGACCAATGCATGGAAAAGTTTATGTGCTAAATCATTAAATAAAGTGAGCTAATTAGCAACAACAAGTTAAGCACCCATGTATTGAAAAGTTGAGTTGCTAAGCTATTTAATGCACTTAGCACCTCATCTAAGCATCTTTGCATTGAAAGATGTCTGATGCATGTAGCTGCAGTTATTCTCTCATGACAGCTTTCGTCTACCCCTTTCCCTATCAGCACCCATTATCTATAGTATTTTCTCCACTTTCCTGTTGATTTTTCTCTTTGGTTATTTGTTACGGTGAATATTCGTTGTTGCACACACAAGACGGTCCTCGTAACAACGCAAAGCAACACAGTGGTCGTGGCCTTACAAAGTGGCCGACCAAAAGCGCATGAAAACGACACCTCAAATCCTCAATGCAAAGCTTCAGATAGAAACCTAAGAACCTCAGGCGTACTAGAACTGTAGTTCAACTTCCGTTTTCTAAATTTCAAAGCTCATGGTGGAAGTCGATTGAGTGAGTCTAGACGCTTGCCTTGTGGGACCAGTTTCAAAGCTCATCCATGCATTCGTCCGTTGTAGTTGCGCTGTCGCTGCCTATCTTCGGATGAGTCTGGGTGTGGAGTTCGTACTGCACTCATTGTTTGTAGCGGGTTGGTCCTCTTATAATCAAATTATGTCTTCTATAAAAATATGGCACCCATTTGGCATATTGTTGAAAAAAAAAGACGCGAGCTTGCTTGTCGCGTGGAAAAGTAGCCAGCTCTGTGCACTGTGTTAGTGGTACGGGGGTCACCCGACTGACGCGCTGGCCCAGCCCTCCCCGGCACAAGCGCTCGTACCAGAGCATGGTCATGGTCATCAATGCGTATTGCTGCAGCAGTGAGCCCCTCCCCTCCCATGGCATCTCTGATTCTCTGTTAGCTTTCGTTAATTCAGTTGCATGTCAGCTGCCGTTTTCCTAGCTTGAATCTTCGTTGATCTTTTGCAATTTCAGTTATATACTGATGCATGCACGGAGCATGTATGCTAGATCCTTTTTAAGTCATGTTCCATGAGATCCTCAGCTAAAAACATAGTAATCGGATGTACTACGTATACAGTATACCAAGGTGTAGAGTACTATTTCTGACGTGTCATCTGCACTCGGCATTCACCCGACACGACTGCCATGGGCGGGCAACAGTAATAAGAGGGTGCTTGGATCCAAGGAACTATTTTTAATCTGACTAAAAATAGTCTCTTTTAAAGGCTAAAGTTCCAAGCACCCCTGACTAAATAGAGGCTAAGACTAGTCTTGAGGCTAAAAAAATTTAGTCATAGGAAACCTACTAAAATATGTATTAGCTCTCTCTCTCCTCATTTAATTCCTCTTCTTTAACACATGAGAGTTTTGGATTGGGGGTTTGGAGGGTAATAAATGCTCAATAACTTGATTTTAGTCTCTTTAGTATTTGGATCCAAGCATGGATGAGGCTAGCAAGTTTTAGTCCCACTATTTTTAGTTATGAGACTAAAACGTATCCAAGCACCCTCTAAGTACTCCCTCTATTTCTAAGTGTAAATCTTTGTAAAGATTTCACGGGATGGACTACATATAAAGCAAAATAAATGAATCCACACTTAAAATGCATCTATATGCATCCGTATGTAGTTCATAGTAAAATCTCTACAAAGACTTATATTTAAGAACGGAGGAAGTATAATAATTTCTGGAACGTGTGCCTGTTAGTCAGCATATGTGTACTTAATTGGTAAAGATACAGTGAGTGCTGCTACGCCACGAAGAATCTTACTACTCTATTCAAAGTGCCGCTCATTATCATCATATCTAATGTGCCTTTGCTTAATCATCACTTGGAGGAATGCAGCCAGATTCGATTCGCACCCCAAGTACGTGACGAACGGCCACCAAGAAAATCTCATTATTCTTCATCATACTCCCTCCGTTCTAAATATAAGATCTTTTAGAGATTTTAATATGGATTATATACAAAGCAAAATGAATGAATCTACACTCTAAAATATATCTATATACATTTGCATGTAGTCCATATTGAGATCTTTAAGGCTGGTCATAGTAGGAGTAACATAGGTAGTAACATACATTGCCACATAAGCAAAAACGGTAAGGTGGCAAGTGGTTAATGAGAGAGACAAATAGAGTAACGTAATATGTTACAATCACATAGCGCTTTCCAATGCAAAATGAGTCTACGAAGTAATAAATGAACGCATCTATGTTACCACACATATGACACTGCCCAGTAGTATGAAGGCAGTAATAGAGACTAGTAACATATGCATGTTACTATTTTTTTTTTTGACGGAATGCATGTCACTAGTCTAAGTTTTTTTTTATGGCAGTCACTAGTCTAAGTTACTCTTCACTATGACCAGCCTAAAAGATCTTATATTTAGAAACCGAGGAAGTATATAGCAACGTGCTTGCATGCATGGGTATGTGCTTTGGGTATAGATGCGCCATGGCGCATGAAATTAACACCGGATCTGCAAGCGTCGTCAATTGAACGCATATTGATGCCTTGTTTGTTCAAACTAAATGCGTAAATAAATAAGATGCTTTGTTTGTTAATTAGTAGGTATAAAGCAAATGCTTAGACAATTTAGCAGGGCAGCTGCTAATTGGGACTGGCGGTTGAGACGCTCTTTCCGTCTCCATCTGACACGTGATACTCAAACACAACACAACACAACACGCACATGCTTTTCTTTTCTTTTCTTGACCAGGCGAATGAAAGCTACCGGTACTGTACCCGTCGCTTCCCCTCTCCCTTTCACGAGTTCGAAGAAAGAGAAAGGGGAGATTTTTCTGGGTTATGTAGAGCGATTCATCTCACTATCATGAGTGTTCATTTTTTCACCAGGTCAAAACAAGATTACACGACCCGCAAAAAAAACAATATTACGTGTTTTACGCAAATGGAAGAATTACACCTTTTTTCCCTTGGTGTCATACGATTTTAGCCCTTGCTACTACCACCGGTACTATTCTGGTACCGCGAACCAATCTGTGGTTGGATGGTTAGAGGGATTGTGGTATCCCCAGCTTCCGGCAATGAACATTTACTGCGAGGAGACGTTCCCGTCGAAGACGAGGTGCCTACGGTGACTTCGTAAATTTCAAGATGATATGCCGGCTCAGTCTTTCGAAGGTGCTCAGAGGGGTTGGGTGTGCATGTGTGCGTTCATAGGGATGAGTGTATGCCCGTGTATATGATTGCGTCTGTACTAATGTTAAAAAAATACTACTCTGGTGCCCCTAATTTTCTGTTTTGTCTGGTGATAGAAGGACCACATGACCACTTGTCGCCCCTGCTAATTATTTTCTCGTTCTAGTAGTACTCTTGCTTGCTTCTTCTCCTTCGCGGCGTTGCTCCTCCTCTTCCTTGCTAATAGTTGGTACACTGCCACATCACTAATGAAACTAACGTTTACAAGGGAGATAAATTTATATAGCAAAAATATTCCTACATATACAGTTTAGTAATTTAGGTAGGAACAGACACACATGGTTATTTCAACTTTGATGTAGTAGTACAAAAAACCAACTTTGATGTAGCAGTACCAAAAATCATCTTCATGTAGTAGTGCAAGTAGCACAATGTAGTTGTAGTTGTTCTCTCATGACAGATAACTTTCTAGAACATAGGCTCAAGTAGAGTCCAGCTTTGAATTAACGAAGCCATCAACCGGCCAGAAATTTTGAAAGGCCACCATTACAACCATTGTTACAACGAACATCAACCAATAGGAAAGCAGATACACATGGTTGCGAAAGCAGCTTACAAGCCTGAAGAATACAAGCCCTAAAGAAGTTAGCTAATTATGTACTAACTGGTAGTCGTTGGGGTCCTCCAAGTGAGATTGTCCCAGCTGAGCAATCAGAGAGGAACTTCCCTATCATCGCAATATATATTTCCTCATCTCCTCTTCCTCTCTCTTTTTCCCATATATTGTCTCACCACATATTTTTCCTTTTGGTTATTTCTGGCCATGACTCATGACATGATGAGGATATTCCTTGTTCCACAACACAGTCCTTGTAACAACACAACACGGTGGGGACAAAATTACTATTCTGACCCTTAAGGCAAACTAAATCCCGATTTGACCTCGGTTTGAAAAAAAATTCGTTTCTGACCTTTTTTGGTGATGCCAAGGTCCCTGGCATCTGGGTTACGGGCGACGCCAGATCCTGGCGTCGGCCCCGGCCTGACCGCCTGCCGCCTGACTGACCTTGACGTGGCAAAGGGGCGACGCTAGGACCTCGCGTCTGCCCCTGTAAGTGGATAACCCCGGGCCGAGCCCACCCACCCACCCATCTCTTTCTTTCTCCCTGCGGCGCACGAACAGAGGAGGTTTCTCCTTCGCTCCTCTTCTCCCTCACACCAATCCCCCCTTGATCTACTTCATCCTCCACCCAAAGTTGTGGATCTGAGCCCCCCAAGCTTCTTTGAGGTATTCTCCCCCATTCCCTCCAATTTGTTTTGCTTTTCCCCTCTTTTGTTGGATGCATTATTTCACATTAGGTGATGTTAGATTAGTAGATGGTTTCTTTGTTTTAGGAAATAGTTTGTAGTTGATAGATGATTTGGTAGGTAGTGTAGTTGCTAGATGTTTGTAGTTGTCCACCAATAGACATAGTTTGTGAATTTTTTTGAATTATAGATGATATATGCATATGCTAGTAAATTAGCTATATGTTGAATATATAGATGGCATAATCTTTGTTTGAATCTGAGAAGACAACTTTGGCAAGCAAATATATTTAGATAAAATATTATATGTGTGAAGTGGTATGAAAATATAGTTGAATATATAGATGGAATTTTTTTTGCAAAAGAGATGATGAAATTTGATTATTGTGTGTTACATGATTTGTTCAATAGAATGGCGGATGATGATTATGAAATTTATTTGATGGTGAAATTTGGTTCTCTAGATGATATGTGTGCATATGTAGAAGAAAGAAATGATGTGGTTATTTTTGACAAGAATGGTGTTTTCATATGGCATAAACTTGGAGAAGCAAATTGTTTGATATTGTTTATGTATTAATAGATGTTTGTGATTTGTTTTGTAGGATGGCGGATAATGAGGGACCTTGGTATGACGGATTAATCGATGAGTGGGATAAGGAGCATCATGCTCGTGCCATTGAGAACGGCAATGTAAGAAGCAAGACTTATCAATTTTCGTTGTTTCTCATTTGTGTTCTTGTATTGATTAAAACATCACTTTATTTGCAGGTTGTAGTTGCTATGCGCATGAGGGGTCATTCTGCTGATGACTTTGATTACGACCCGCGGTATGAGCCTCACATTCGGAGATTGGGTCCTCTCCCATTCGTGTTGCAGTTTAAGCGACGCGCTCCGCCGGTGAACCACGCGGCGCTGACCGCACTTGTGGATCGTTGGAGGCCGGAGACTCACTCCTTCCACCTTCCATGTGGCGAGATGACGATGACCCTACAGGACATGGCTATGATAAGCGGCCTTCCTATCAACGGACAAGCTGTTACCGGTCGTGTCAGCGTGGGTAATTGGCGAGAACGGACTGCCGATTTAATTGACGTTCAGCCCGAGGGCCCTCAGGAAGGCAAGGCCGATACCGCAAAAGTGAGGCATTCTTGGCTAAAACTGGTCAGAGGAAACACCAACCCGTGCCCTCAGGATGCCAATGACGTGGTTGTGCAAAGAAGACGCTGCGGGCCTATCTTTGGTATGTACTAACCAAGGTAGTCTTCTCGGATGCAACCGAACTAAGCCCTCTGGATGTTCTTGGAGCCACTTAATAATCGGGATACCAAGATAGCTGGGGTTCGCCGCACTAGCATATTTGTATCGTCCGGTAAGAGATATTTGCAACCATTTATCTTGCATTTGTCATGCGCCTCCATATCTAACATGTTTGTTTCATTGCAACTTGACTTGGCGTGTCGGAGGAAGGGAGGTACATCCTCATTGTCTGGGTTTGTTTGGAGCCTATCCGTGTGGATGTGGGAGCGGATCCCGGTTGGACAGCCCGATTTGAAGAACCCCCTCATGGCAAACCCACGGGGTAATCATGACGGGTTGCATGATGATGATCCATATCGGCGCCCTATGCTTGCTTACTATTGGGAACAAGTGACGGTCTACATTGTGAAGCTCGCATATGCGATACAAGTGCTATATGAACGAAGCTGGACACCTTGATCGCTGAGCAGGTTATGAGAAGTTTGATGAGATAAAATTTAGTCAAGAATAAAACTTATGTAGCTAACAATGTATCTCTTTGTTTTGCGGTACATTGGTTGCCTTATGTGGAAGATCGTGACTTTGATCTTAATGAGATGTGCACGCGTGATAGCCATCTTTGGCGGGCGAGGTGCCCAATGATATGCTTCTTCACAATGAGTGGCACCTTGTAGACCGTGTGGCAAGACAATTTGGAAAAAGACAAGGTATTCCAATTGAGGAGAGCAAGGAGGAAATGCTATCTCTGCATCGGTAAGCAAGCATGCCTTGAGTATGTAGTAGAGCATTGAATAAGTCAATGTTTGCTAATGCTTTGTCCCGTGCATCATTTGTAGGTTCGATCGAAGGAACAATCAGGATATATCGGATTAGGCAAACAAACACCGTGTGTGGATAGAAATTTGGAATCAAAGAGACACGTTAGTGCAATCAGAGAATAGACCTCACAATCAGTCAGCATATCAAAAGTATCAAGTGTGGTATGCGGATCATTACCGATTAAAGCTGAAGCCAGGTTGGACTCACGAGGAGTGGTCGGAGTTGGTGTCTGAAGACCCGGAGACTGCAGAAGGTTATCATACCTTCAACACGGCTGTGAGAGACACCAGAGGGGCTCATGTTGACTACGCACCGATGCATGACAAAATGGTAGTCTGTTTGACCTATTCTAACATACTTGCATCATGTTGTCTTCTTTCAAATACATAAGTTTGGTGTGTTCATGAATTGCAGGCGTAGAGTTGCTTCGTAAGGCCAACGATGCCAATGTTGCACTGAGTCATCCACCTGGTGGTGCATTATCTGAGAGGACTCTTAGGAGCACGATGGAGGTTAGTCGCAATATATTATAAAAGTTTTTTTCGCTGATTAGTTATTTGCATCTCATATCATAGCATATTTTGTGTTGTCGTAGAAGTTCAAGAAGCGGTTCCATAAGATGGCAGCTATGCTTTCTTGCCATGGTGCTCAGTCTAGTGACGTGTATGCACCAGGTAGCCGCGCCGCCAGAGCTAATAAACGGCGTTATGTCCAGAACGAAGAGGACATAGAGGAGGAGGTCAATGAAGAGGAGCCAGCACATCAAGAGGAGCCAACACATCATGATGAGCATGAGTATGATGCAACACATCAAGAGGATCATGAGTATGATGTTGATGCTCCACAACCATCACAAAGTTACACAACCGACACAAGGCAATGCCTGCTCTAAAAAAGGCAAAGCAATAGCTAAGACATTGGGCCGAAGGTAGAAAGAAGATATGGAACACTCAATTCCATAGTCCGGAGTATCCTCATCAATTTATGCCTGCGGGAATGCAAAGATATAAGTCCAACATTGATGCAGAGGCGGAGGAGGCTAGCGAAGAGGAGGAGCATGAGGCTAGCGAAGAGGAGGAGCATACACTTGCAGAACTTGCAAAGAGAGGAAGGAAGAAGTGAGCTTGTTGTAGTTTGTTTCAATGAGCTTGTTCTAGTTTGTTTCCATGAACTTGTTGTCGTTCCTTTCCATGAACTTGTTGCCGTTCGAATTAAGTTGCACCGGATTCGTGAAGTTGCTATGAATGTTTGACATGAATGATGTGATTTATGTTAATTGTTGTTTCCTGTGATTTAGTCATTTATATGAATGTTTATATGAATGTTTGACATGAATGATGAAATCTGTATTTAGTCATTTATATGCACAGGGAGCCAGACGCCAGGGTCCTTGGCGTCTGGCTGTAAGTCAGGGGACCAGACGCCAGGGTCCTTGGCGTCTGGCTGTAAGTCAGGGAACCAAACGCCAGGGTCCTTGGCGTCTGGCGATCATCGACACGTAAATGGGTAAGTAGGGGAGCAGACGCCAGGGTCCTTGGCGTCTGGTCCTGGTGCAGACAATACTTGCTTTTTCACTTGTAGTTTTGTCTTTTCACTTGTAGTTTCGAATAACATACATACATAAGCATTGCATAGTCTTTTCATACCACTATAGTTGACAAATGACAAACTTAGTTCATGACCACGATGGTCTACGATACAATTTTTTTCGAATGACATAGCAAATTACAAACATAGTTCAAATTACACAAATAGTCTCGAATGAGAAGTTCATCACATACAATGTCTAGAATGACATAAGTAGTTCATGACCACGATGGTTGAAACGACATGAACATCACATATAACTCGGTTTCCTGTAGCAATGCAAGTCAACAACCCTTTTCCATTTCCATTCTTCCAGCATTTCTTGAATCTTGTCATCATCAGTTACGTCAACCAATTTTCTTTCCCCGGGCCATCTGACTTCCTCCTGCTGACGTAGTACACAAAATCCTCTTCCTTCAACCCTTGCTTCAACATGAATTTAGTCTTCAACCAATCGAAAGTGAGGTCCACTTGACTAACTTGCACAATACATGGAGACAAGCCATGCACATGAACAACAGGGCTAAGCACCCATCGAAGTTTAGTTAGCCATCTACAACACACAAATCTCTTAGTAGCTAACCTATGATACATTAAACCACGAGGAAAACAAACTAGGGTTTTCACAAAAGTATGATAAATTAAACCAACCAAAAATGGGGTGGAGTTGATTTACCTTCTAGTCTCGAAACTCAAGATCCAACGGTGAAACCGGACCGATTTGTGAGAGATCCGAGGGGGTTAGGGTGCCGGACAAGGGAGTGACGTTAAGGTGGCTAGAGGTGAGAGGGTGGATATGAGTGAAATGAGAGGGGTAGAGGTGGAGATGAATGGATGAGAGGGTAGAGGTGGGCCCAAAATCTTATCCACTCGAATCTTATCCATCGACAAGAATGCTTTGACACCGACGCCAGGACCTTGGCGTCTGGATGACCATCGACACACCGCACAGCTTGTCAGTCGCTGCGTGAGCATAACAAGCCGCACGCCATGGTCCTCGGCGTTCGGATATGGACAACCGACGCCATGGACCTTGGCGTCGCTGTCCATCAAACACATGTCCGCCACCGCACGACACACCGACGGCTGTCTCGGTCACCGCGCTGAAACAAAGCAAGCTGACGCCAGGTCCCGGCGTCTCGGGTGGGAGGCAGACGCCATGCACCTTGCCGTCTGGGTGTCCATCAGACACACCAGACGGCCTGTCTGGTCACCTGCGCGAGCAAAGCAAGCCAGACGCCAGGGTCCCTGGCGTCTGGGTGTGGGAGGCAGACGCCATGCACCTTGGTGTCTGGGTGTCCATCAGACACACCAGACGGCCTGTTTGGTCACCTGCGCGAGCAAAGCAAGCCAGACGCCAGGGACCCTGGCGTCTGGGTGTGGGACTGGTGTTTTTGCACACAGCTTGTTAAAGTTTTTGCTTAGCAACAACTA
The DNA here is from genome assembly GCA_021437245.1 of Aegilops speltoides. Lineage (NCBI taxonomy): Eukaryota > Viridiplantae > Streptophyta > Magnoliopsida > Poales > Poaceae > Aegilops > Aegilops speltoides. The sequence continues at coordinate 489,703,605 of CM038144.1, forward strand.
GCAAACACTGTTAAATATGAACAAAGCATGCTACTCTCAACCAAAAATATGAACAAAGCATACTAACTAGTCTCGAATGACGAACATAGTTTGCACATAATCTCAAATAGTCTCGAATGACAGAAATAGTTCATGACCACACAAGGTCTCGAATAATAAGTTCATACATTAAACAAAGTCTCGATAGTTCATCATCGACGCCGGTGCCTTTCCATTTGTCTCTTGAGTAGTACGGGCCACTTTCCTTCTTGTCACGTGCCTCATCCTCCTCTCGCATCGCGAGCCCTTGCAAGTTTTCTTGCCCTCTCTTCTAGACGAGCCGCCTTCTCTTTGCGTGCCCTCTCTTGCTCACGCTTCTTGCGCTCACGAGCCTCCTTCTCACGACGCTCCCGCTCCAATCCCCGTGCATAGGACTCCTTGAATAGGCGCTGCCTCTGTAACCAATCTGCACGTTGGTCCTCTTGGACATCTTTTGGTACCTCGTGATCTATCCAAGTGAAGTACTTGCAAAGTGGAGGAGGGGACTACATATAAACCATGATTTTGTTAGACATATGAGTGACAACTTGTTGATGTTTTTTATATGTACACCTAACATACCGGTGGTATGTCATATGTGTTAGTTGGCCTTCGACGATCATGTGCATAGTTGGGACACACGAAAAACCTTCTACCTTCTGTCCATGACTTGTTGCGGTCAGTGGACACCTTCAGCTTGCAAACATCACCACACCAACATGGTGGTGTGGGCACATCCTTCTCCTTCTCCTTGTCCAAACTGGCCTCCAACCACGTCTTCGGCATGTCCTCTTGGTCCACAGACGCGCTGCCTCGCCCCGAACCGGATGAAGCCATGCCTACAAAAAGAACAATTGTTAGCACAAGACATAAAGAGAGCAAATGCATAAATACATAGAATGAATAAATGCTAGGAATTGTATGAACAAATAATATACCATTATTATTAGATCAACCATCTGGATTAAGCAAATAACCGAAGGCCGATCCATTATCAACCATTCCTCTACGACCACCTCTAGCACTTGTGCTTCCTCTTGACGACCACCACCTCTAGCACTTGTGCCCGCCGACCACCACCTCTAGCACTTGTGCTAGCTCGACCACCACCTCTAGCACTTGTGCTCCTCTACTGAACACTAGCACCTCTAGCACTTGTGCTCCTCTATGACCACCACTACCACCTCGACACTCGTGCTTCCTCGACCACCACCACGCCACCTCTTCCACCTCTTTCACCATCGGTGCCGCCTCCACGACTTGTTTTTTTTTTTTTTTGGTTTTCTTATTTTGCATGTCCGCCATTGTGTCCCCTTCACCGCACACCCCACAGTTGATAATGTCAGAGCCTCCATGAAATGATGCTACCAAATTGTTTCATGCCGGTGTATCCAGCCAGTCATCCATATCACCCTTGAACCTCTTAGTTCTCCTTCTACCCTTCGTCTCCACCTTGTAAGAGGGTCGGCCTAATATGAGGGCCATGGTACTCGAGCCATCGTGATTGGTCCAAGAAAGGGTGAAATCTTGGCGCCCATGTCAACCTAGTAGCTTCCACATGGAACTCTTCCATCCTCACGGTTTTTCCATCATTAACATGTATGTTTCGCCTTCGCCGCCGTTATCAAATGCGAGCATGGCCAATGATACTTACTAGGCCTCTCGTGACTTGGCACCACCGAAGTCTTCAGTTTCACCTCAAATGCAGCACCACCATATTGTCTACCATCTCGTGTTGTGCCACCTGGCTCATCAATTTGATAGATCATTTCAAGTCTATCGAATATGATAAATTGTTGCCGTGAAGACTTGCTTGCTTGTAACTGCAACCATTCATCAACCTTTTCCGGATAATCCTTGTTTTCACCTATCCATTTTGCAGTCTCTTCAGAATGCCTCTGAAAGTACTCATTAAGCTTGAAGAAGGTGTACTCCACTATTGCAGTCACCGGCAAAGCACGAGCACCCTTCAACACATTGTTGAAACATTCTACAAGATTGCTCGTCATGTCGCCATATCGCCAACCACCATCGTCATGAGCGCGTGCCCACTTGTGCTTCTCGCTTAAATTCCTAGTTAAGAAGTCTTTTCCCCCTTCGTTCACCGCTGCAAAGAGTTTGTTGTACCGAGCATCGAAACCTTGGGTGGTGAAGGCCACACATACATGGGCAAGGTCTTTGCTGAGCTCCTTGCTCCTACATGCCCGGTAAAAGTTGGCCACGAAATGCCTCATGCACCATCTGTGGTGAAGCTTTGGAAATCCTGGAATAACAATGTCCATTGCCTTGAGTATGCCATGATGTCGGTCCGATATGATGCATACCTCCTAGCCCCAATCACGCCAGCCTAACATGACCCATGAACCACTCCCAGCTTGTCTTGGTGCTCGGAAGGCACCAAAGCAAATGCACACGGCAACACATTGTCGTTTGATGAGTGCGCCATTGCTACCATTAGTGTGCTCTTATATCTACCGGTCAAGAACGTGCCATCTATAGACAAGACCGGACGACAATGCTGAAACGCCTCCACACATTGTCCATAACTCCAAAAGGCATGGTGGAACACTCCCTCGTGATCCTCGACCACATGAAACATGCCCGGGTTCCTATGTGCAATGGCGGCCAACAACCTTGGGAGCTGGTTGTATGCTTCTTCATAACCACTGTACAACATCCTAATAGCATTTGCCTTTGCCTTCCATGCCTTCCCATACTTGACTTCATAACCAAATTGTTTTTTCACCGTCCGCATGAGAAACCTCACTTTCACAGTGGGATCAAAGGCTATGTCTTTCATCCATTTGTATCCAAGATACTCAGATGTGAGTTGACGGTGTGTCTTTCTAAGTCGTTTCGATGGCGGTTTGCATCTATGAGTGGTATCACAACTTGTTAACACCCATTCTTCGGTTTCTTTAAGCTTTCTTGCATGAACCTTCCATGTGCATTCCTTTTGCTCACACACCACGGTGTAACGCAACTTCATGTCGGAGTGCTCAACATAAATTGGTCTATGGTTTCGAATGGCATAGTCAGCCAACCAAAACTTCAGCATAGGCAAGCTCAGAAACTTCAATCCTTTCTTCAAATAAGCATTCTCGTCCTCATTCTCCACCCTTGGTTCTCCGGATCCGGGCATGGTGTTGGCTCAATCGCCGCCATTCTCATTCCACCGCCAACAACAGCTTTATGGGCAAGGCTGAGATCTTTAAACAAGTGAGTTCTTTTTGTAAACCCGTCACTCAAAGTGGATTTGGTTCTCCTCCTTTGTGAATCCATCCTCGTCCAACTGCTCAACTGGACCTCGTCATCCGAAGTCATACGCATATTGACGCCTAAAAGGCAAGTCACGATCCATGTCCTTTTGCGCTATGTACACATCCAAGTCACCAACATCATTGCCATGAAACCCTTCCTCTTGCTCTTCGTCGTCATCATAAACATCTTCATCCTCTTGAATTACTCCGTCACTAGCAATCACCTCAACTTCATTTGCTTGGCTAGTTGGTGGTTGGCTAGAAGCATTGGGGGCATACAACTCAACCTCATTTGCTTGGCTAGTTGGTGGTTGGCTAGAAGCATTGGGGGCATACAACTCAACCTCATTTGCTTTGATAGTTGGTACACGGGGACGTGGTGGGGGATAAACATTGGGGGCATCAACCACAACCCTATGCTCAACAAGTGGCACCATTGTCCTCTCGCTCATGTCATCCATTGGGAAGAGACATGCGGTTCAAATCAAAGGTAAACCGAGGAGATTCAACCTTGGTGGCAAACAATTCAAGTGACTTGTCTTCCGATTGGGATACTTTTTCCTTGTATACATCCCAATGCAAATCCGAGGTGATAGGCATACTTTTCAAGCGAGATTTGGCTCCAACTCCAACATCATACCTTCCTATTAACTTAACATCAACATTGGTGTCCATCCACTTCAAGACTTGTCTCACTTTTGCAACAACATCCTCATAGCTAGGGCTTCTATCAAAACCAATGGTTCCTCACCCGTGTCGGCATTGTTACTCAAGAATGCCTCCTTGTCAATGTAATGAACATTAACAAGTCTCTCCATCTAAAAATAACATGAATGCATTTAAGACTTCAATGAGAATTGGTGTTTATCCAAATACATCTTATTATATCCAAATCATATCAACACTAAATTATTGGTGATGTCCACAAAAGTATCACTAATCACTAATTAATACACTAAGCAAAGTTAACCCTAATCACTAACTAACCCTAACCCCCAATCTTTCTACTCAACAAACATATATTCCTACTACACACCATGCATAGCACTATATTATCAAAGTTAACCAAGCCATTCACACTAACATAAGGGGGAGAAAACATGAACTAGGGTTCCACCAACATGTATAAAATGCAACCAAAATAACAAGACTTAACAAAAAATAATTGGATGATTTGGGAGAGATTAACAAGAGCAACAAAGTGATGGAAAGATCCACCTAAGGGATGTACCTTTTGGAGAGGATTTGAGGGGGGAGCTTGAGGGGTGAGAGAGAGTGGGGAGGCGCAGCTCTTCTTCAAGCTCGGCTGGATTGGGGAAAGTGTGTGGGTGGGACCCACACACTCTCCCGATGGGGTTATCCACTTATCGGGGCTGCACACTGTGGTCTCGGCGTCGCCCCTTGCCACGCCAAGCAGTCAACAGCAAAGGGCAGTGCGGGTTAGGCCGACGCCACGGACCTGGCGTCGCCAGAACCAGACGCCAGGACCTTGGCGTCACCAAAAAAGGTCAGAAACGAATATTTTTTTAAACGAGGTCAAATCGGGATTTAGTTCGCCTTAAGGGTCAGAACAGTAATTTTGTCCACACGGTGGTGACTTATAAAGTGGCCAGTGCACATGAAAACGACACCTCAAGCTTCAGATAAATCTCTAGGAATTTATAAGCAACATTAGTATGTTAATAGCAGCAACAATCAAGTGGGGTTGTGCGCATGATCAGTTAGTGGTTGGCTTAACTGGTGTGATGTGATTAGCAAACTAGCAACGAGGCTGACAGGGATCCATCCCAGCCGCTCTCGCAACTCTTTCGACAGTTGACACGTAAATCATCCAGCATCACATACCCACATTGGATACTTTATTTATTATCATTCATCCATCTTTCCTTAGACAAACTGTTACTGTGTTGGGTCAAGAAGGTATTGTTTTTATCCCACCAATGAATTTCACCTAAAACCAATTTGATAGTCAATACTACTACCTAATTTCTGCACACACAAAAATATATCACTAGTTCAAATCCCTTCCTCTTTAAAATCAAAGCTAATGGTCGTGGAAGTGATAGACTGGCTGTTACTAAAGGAACTGCAACCAAGCGAACCAACTTATGGTTGGATGGTTACGTGGACAGTGGTATCCCAACCCACCAGGGTTCAATTCCCGGTTCTCGCATTTATTCTATATTTATTTCAGAAATTCTGGCGATGCGTGTTCCCGTCGACTATGAGGCGCCTACGGTGATGTCAGGGTTTAGGGTTTAGGAAATGCTTTTGCCCTTTTGGACGTCAACTCCCTTCACTCTTTCCTTCTCCTTAGGAGCACCCTCTCCCTCTTTCACAAAAGTTTGCTTGAGAGGAGGAGGATGTTTGGTCTTGTCGTTCTTCTTCTTCTTGCTCTTGGACTTGGGTGCAAACCCAATTCCTTCCTTGGCCACAACTTCCTTTTGATTGCTCAAAAGGTCGTTGAGTTTCTTCTCACCTTGAATGCATGTCACAAGGCCTTTCTCAAGTTGATCCTTCAATTTGGCCTTCTCCTCCACAATATGCACATGCTCACAACATGGGTTAGTAGCACATGCATTATCAATTAATACCATATCAGAGAAGGTGGCCTTTTTCTTGGTTAGCTTAACTTGGAGTTGAGCATGAGACTCCTTGAGGTTAGCGTGAGCACCCTTCAAGACCTTGTGGGCCTTTTCAAGTATCTCAAACTCCTCTTTGAGTCTAGCATGATCAACCCCAAGTTTAGCCTTCTCGGAAGTTAGCACACGAGACACGACAAGAGCATGATCAAGATCTTTCTTTAACTTAGCATGGCCATCGTTGTATGAATCCTCAAAAGTCAAACGATGAACACGCTCTTCCTCAAGAGCATTAGAGAGATCCGATATCTCATCGGCATAGTCACGACTATGACCTTCCATCTTAGAGATGGTTTCTTCGTGAGCCTCGATCATGTCATTGGCCTCACCAAGTTGTTCCAAGAGAGCAACAAAATGCTTCTTGGACTTGCCCTTGAGCTTACTCATAAAAGACTCAAATTCATTCACTTCCTCATTAGACCCATCATGTTCATCAATGCAATCCTCCAAGGAGGGATTAGTAATGATGGTGGTTTTGATGTTGGGGGTTACCTTGTTTGAAACTTTAGCCATGAGGCACTTGGCGGTGATGTTCTCGTTGGGTGAATCAAAGAGAGACACCCGTGGAGTAGTAGCAATGGCAACGGACGCCATGGCCATCGCTTCTCCATTTTCATCATTGTCGTCATCCTCTTGGTATTCTTCTTGAACCACCAACCCACAAGTGGGAGTCTTCTTGGCGAAGTTGTTCTTGTTGGGGAAGGACTTGGCTTTGTCCTTTCGGATGAACTTGCCACCATTGTCTTCCCGCTTCTCGTAAGGACAATCCGCAACGAAATGGCTCACATTGCCACAGTTGAAGCAAGTTCTAACTCGTTGCTTGCCCATCACGCCGCTTGAGTTGTTCTTGTTGAAGTTGGGTCTTGTATTCTTATTGCTCCAAAATTCTCTTGAAACAAGGGCCATGTGCTCATGATAATCATATTTGGTGTCTTCGGGGTTGCTCTCCTCATCTTCCACTTCTTCCTCTTCTTCCATAATAACCTTGGCCTTCAAAGCAAGGTTGGGCTTCTTTGCCCTTTGAGAACGGAGCACTGCATTGTCAGCGGTCTTGTCCATGATGCTCATTGCAACGAACTCATCCAACACTTCACTTGAGGTCATGGAGTGGACGTCCGGTCTTTGACGGATGAAGGAGGACATGGCCTTGTTGTAGGGCATCATGGCCTTGAGGACCTTGCGCTTGATCCAATTGTCATCTGTGTCCTTGCTTCCATGATCTCGGAGTGAGACCGCGAGTTTGGTCACTCTTCGAAAGAGCTCACGAGGTTCTTCATCTTCTTTCATTGCAAACTCATCGGCTTCATCTTGCACCACTTCATAGTTGGAGCGCTGGATGCTAGCACTTCCTCGATAGAGAGACACAACACATTTCCATGCGTCTTTAGCCACGGTATGAGGTCGAAGATGAGGGAGATCTTCGGGAAGGATCACATCTTGGATGATGAAGAGAGCACTCTCATTGAATTGATTATCCACAGCTTCTCGAGGGGTGAAGTTGCTTGGGTCATGATGATAGAAACCTTCTTCAATGATTCTCCAAAGGTCAGTATTCACATGTTTTAAATGACACTTAAAGCGATAAATCCAAGAATCAAAATCTTCATTTTTCTCATACTTAGGAGGAGGACCGGCATGATTCAAATGAGTAGAGGGAATCGGTCCTCCATAAATTGGGGGTTCCACATGGGCAAAGATGTCGGTGCCATTTTTACCACTAGACATAGGAGCTTTCTCACTAGTAGCTTCCCCCTTGTCGGGGTTAGCATCCGTCACCGTGTTGGCGGGATCACCCACTTTCACGGGCGCGGTGGAAAGTTTAAGCCCTTCTAAGAAATCCTTAAACATGTCCTTGACCTCGGTCGTCATGGAGGTTTTCAATGTGTCCAACGCCACATTGAATTCCTCACGTGAGGTCGAGTTACCCCCATCTCCCGTAGATGATATCGGATTCGCACCGGAGTGCTCTCCGACATCATCTACGACGTCAACCATACTCTTCGGACGGTAAAGTCCTTAAAAAGAGACGAGGCTCTGATACCAATTGAAAGGATCGATATGGTTGACTAGAGGGGGGGTGAAGGCAACTAACAATTTTTAAGCTTTTCTTTACCAATTTAAACTTTGCAACAGAAATAGGTTCTCTAGATATGCAACTATGTGAGCGACCTATATGATGCAATAACAACTAGCACATAAGCAAGCAAGGGATACAACACAAGTAGGCTTGCAAAAGTAAAGGCACGAAATAACCAAGAGTGGAGCCGGTGGAGACGAGGATGTGTTACTGAAGTTCCTTCCTTTTAAGGGGAAGTACGTCTCTGTTAGAGCGGTGTGGAGGCACAATGCTCCCCAAGAAGCCATTAGGGCCACCGTATTCTCCTCACGCCCTCAAACAATGCAAGATGTCGTGATTCCACTATTGGTGCCCTTGGAGGCGGCGACCGAACCGTTATAAACAAGGTTGGGGCAATCTCCACAACAATTGGAGGCTCCCAACAATACCACGAAGCTTCACCACAATGGAGTATGGCTTCGAGGTGACCTTACCCGTCTACGGTGCTCAAACACCCAAGAGTAACAAGATCCGCTAGGGATAAGTGGGGGGAATCGAATATCTCTTGGTGGAAGTGTAGATCGGGCCCTTGTCACCCAATCCCGAGCAAATCAACAAGTTTGATTGGCTAGGGAGAGAGATCGGGCAAAAATGGAGCTTGGAGCAACAATGGAGTTTAGGGTTAGAAGAGGTGAGTCTTCTTGGAGAAGAAGACCCCCCTTTTATAGTGGGGAACGATTCCAACCGTTGCCCACCACTCAGCCCGCGACCCACGGAACTACCGCTCCACAGGCGCGGCGTGCGGTACTACCGTGGTGGACCGCGGTACTACCGTGAGCACGGCAGAGACCTGACCACGCAAAAAGGAGCACCCACAGGATGCAGTAGATCCGCAGGAGCAGTACTACCGCGGACCCATGCGGTACTTCCGCAAGGCAGACACGGGCCAGGCCTGATAGGCACAGATGTAAAAAATTACATCCGTGACTACCTCCGCTGAGAAAATGTCGTGCACAAATCCGACACGGAACTACCGCCGAGCGAGGTTGCGGTACTACCGTGGAGGGTGCGGATGTAAAAAATTACATCCGCCCCTACCTCCGCTCCTGCTTCGGAACCTGGCCTGGTGCCACGGTACTATCGCGCCATAGCACGGTACTACCGCGTGGAGCGCGGATGTAAAAAATTACATCCGCGCCTACCACCGCTAAAGAGCGGTGCCAGACCATAGCTCGCGGTACTACCGCGCCGGACGAAGCGGTACTATCAGAACCTACTGATACTACTGCGTGCGGTTCCAGATTACTGGTTGGCTCGCGGTAGTACCGCTCAAAATAGCAGTACTACCGCTAGCCTGAGAAGAGCAAGACCGAGGCCTTCATTTCGCAGAGACACGGTGAGACGGAGGAACACTCCAAAGGAGCTCAAGGAAAGGCGGTACAAAAGGGAATGTGTACGCGAGATTCCACCCAAACCTTTCCAAAGCGGACCCCCTCTTAATAGTACGGCTCTTCTACGACTCAACTCCACCGAACCGAACCGTAGACAAACGCCGTCTTCAATAATCTTCGAGGGGCATCAAATCGTCTTGTGTTTAGTCGTGATGAATCTGAAAAGCTCAATACATACGATTAGTCCGCAAAGGCATTGTCATCAATCACCAAAACTACTTAGGGACAAAAGTGCCCTTACATATAGGTCAGGCATATGACCCTACCCTAGGACTATGGCATCGTCAGCCGAACGTGCACATAGTTTTAGCTTAGTTAAAATCTATTCAAAATGTAAATGTATTCGTCCAGTTTGTATGAAATCCACCGTGTTCGCACGAATTTCGTCTGGTAGTTCAAAAATAGTTGTTGAAATGTATACGGGCAGTGTTGGATGGCTGATTACGGCATCCATGTCCGCAGACGGATGCCGGATTGAATTTGTGGGTCGGCATTGGAGATGCCCTAATACCAAATTTATGTAAAAAACTATGTATTTTTTGTACCAAATTTATGCGACGTTGACGTGTATGATAAACGTGGATGAATTTGCATGTATTTCAAAGTCTGGATTTGAGATATGTGGATGCTAGGCAGGACATATGAGGGACGGTCCGACTGCGTCCGCAGGCGTGCTTGCATGCCTTAGCGGACATATAAGGGACGGATTTTCTAATTCCTTTTTTTGCGAGTACGGATTTCCTAATTCCGGCTTTAGATGCTCTAAAGGTACCAACTTCGTCTCAAATATAAGACGTCTTTGTGTGCTAAAAATGTCTTATATTTTGAGAGGGCGATAGTATGCGTTTTTCTACAATGGAATTATATGATGCAGTGGTGGGTGCGTGGCCACCACATAGCAGTACATGCCAGTAAACACGAGAGGGCCCGGTCGTGAAAAAATTACGAGCTCACCCACAAGTAAATTAGTACACTCTCTGTAAATACATTTGATTGGAGTTTACGAGGAACAATACGAAACGTAAATCCGGGCAGATCTTCGTCCTCAATCTTAGTAACTTTTTGTGAGAATCCTGCCGGCCATGTATCTACAACCATAAAACATATACAATGACTTTGGGTTCCTCTCATAAGAAGAAAGAAGATGTGCGTAGTGCAATTAACCAGCTCGATCTACGTACTCCGCCGTACATCCATACTTCTGGGTTCATGCCTTAATTCACCTCAGTGACATTTGTTTTTCAGCCTTCAAGATTTCTGAACACTGGTACCTGTAGTAGTAATTACTCTATCTGTGTTGTCTAGCCATAGAGGACCACACGAACTCTTGTCCCCCCTGTTGACAATTTATCATGTTAGTACTATAGTACTCTTGCTTACTTCCTCCTCCTTGCTTTCTTGGCACCACCAGCCCACCACTAATGGAAAACTAACCTTGCGAAATTATATTGCCAAGTATAATTCACAGCGCAGAAACATTCTTGCAAATATGTGTTTATTAATTTCATATGGTTAAGTAATTTTGACGGAAAATGATGTTTCTTTCTAGGCCAAATTTCCATCTCAACCACATGGGCATCAGAACCTAGCAGTAGAAGTAAAGTGCAATGGACAGCAGGACCCATCACGTCACATCACATGAGATGGGGACGGGCCACCCATGTATCAAGGGGCGTCTGGAGCTAGTAGCTAACGTGACAATGGTAGGGGCTTTTTCGGCAAGACATCAACGTTGACGTACAACGTTGACGTACAATTGTAGTTTGTAGTTATTCTCCCATGACAGACAGCTTTCCCCTGTCCCTTTCCCTATCCGCACCCATTGTATCTCCTCTCCACTTTGTTTTGTTGATTTTTGTCTTTGCTTATTGATGGTCATGAATCATGAGGATGACATTCGTCGTTCCACAACACGGTTCTTTCTTGTACTCCCTCCGTTCCCAAATAGTTGTCTTTCTAGCCATCTCAAATGGACTACAACATACGAATGTATGTAGACATGTTTTAGAGTGTAGATTCACTCATTTTGCTCCGTATGTAGTCATTTGTTGAAATCTCTAGAAAGACAAGTATTTAGGAAAATAAGTCTTTGTAGAGATTTCACTATAGGCTACATACGGAGCAAAATGAGTAAATCTACACTCTAAAATGCATCTATATACATCCGTATGTGGTCCGTAGTGAAATGTCTACAAAGACTTATAGTATTTATGAACGGAGGGAGTAGCACGCAACACGGTGATGGTGGTGATTTACAAAGTGGCCAGCCTAAAGCGCATGAAAGCGATACTTCCTTGCCATGGGTTTCAAATAAAACTCTGCCATGATTCAAGATGAATAGATTGGAAGTTTTTGCAAAAAAAAACCTTGGGATTTCACACGTGGTTCAAGTTTAGTATTCCCTCCAATCCGAATTACTACTACCTCCGTCTTGATTTACTAGTTCCCTCGTACAGTCGTACTTTGAGTCATATTTTAACTAATAAAATATAAGTTATATGTAGCAAAAGTAATATTATTGGAATTTACATTCAAATATGAGTCCAATGATATAATTTTTCATGGCATGCATTATTATTTTGCTAGTAAAATAAGTGATCAAACGTTGACCATTAGAATTAAACCAGGACGGAGGTATCATGTGACATTGTTTAGAGGTTGCGTCAATTAATTCTGATATAAGGGAGTGCTATATTTTAGCGGATAGTGGCAATTTCGACGGTGTCGTTACCAGTTACGTACAAGCAAACGGTTGACGATTTTCTTTCCGAGAATCGACACGCAAACAAACAGAGGGCATCGTATCACTTACCCACATTGGATATTTTATTATTGTTCATTCATCCATCCGCGGACACACAGTTGACACTCGAACAAACAAAGATTGTAATGCCGACCAACGTATTGTTTTGATACTAATTAATTTCACGCAGAATCAGTTCATTAGTCAGCACTACATAATTTCTGCAGAATAGTTCATTACTCGTTCAGATCCCATTTTTTAAATTTCAAAGCTCATGACTGACTGGCCTGGTCTGTGCTAAGTCTCGTACGGACAACACCTGACAGACGCGCGGGCCCGGCACGAGTACCCGGGCCAGATCATCGGCATCCTCATCAATGCGTCTCGCTGCAGCTAGCAGTGGCCCTAGCGTAGCTTGCACCCCGACCAAGTCGTTCGTCAAGATGATTGATTGCCAAAGGGAATACCCCCTCCATTTCGTTTTTGTTTGCAGACAAAATCTGATCAAAGTCGAGGTTTGTAAAGTTAACTAATTTTATATTAAAAAATATTAACATTCATAATATAAAATCAATAGTTTTAGATGCATCATGAAATGTATTTTCATACTATATAGTTTTATTATTATAGGTGTTCATACTTTTTAATATAAATTGGGTCAAATTTTGTGTAGTTTGACTTTGATCAAATTTTATACGTGGAGTAAATAGAAACGGAAGGAGTAGTAGTCCAAAATGGGTGCGTGTATGCATGCACGTGAGCTGTCGTTTCCCTAGCTAGTGGTAAGAGCATATCCAGCCGTTGGCCCCCCAGCAGGCGCGTAAAATCGCCACCTAGGGGCGAGCCGGCGCAAAAAATCGACCTGGAGGCGAGTGGGTTCCCAGCCGCCGACCCCAGGGCTGCCCCCAGACGCCGTTTATGTTTTTAAAAAAAGAGTATTCTGCAAAGTTTGGCTAAAGTTCGGCTAAAATTCGGCAAACTGGGCATATATTAGACATGTTCGACATTTTACATAGCAAATTTATTAAAAAAAGGCGGGAACTATAACTAGGGGCCGAAGAAGTCGCTGAACGCGGCGACGTCGCCGCCATCCTCGCCGTCGTCGGCGGCCTTCTCCTCCTTGATGCGGCCGCCCTTGCTGGACCCCTGCCCGGCGTCGCCATGACAGACCGGTGGCGGTGGCGGCGCATCGTCGTCATCGCTGTCGTCGAGGACGACGATGCCTCCTTCGTCGCGGCCCCGGCGCCGATGTTCGAAATGATCTAGGGCGCGGCGCTGGCGCTCCATCTTCATTTGCAGCCAGTCATCGCGCGCCCATTTCAGGCCCGCCGCCTTGTCGAGCTCCATGGAGCCGTGCTCCGTGTTCACGGCGAGGGGGCCCGGCTCCATTTTCACGGCCGCGAGCCCCGGCTCCGTCTTCGGTTTGACGAACCGCGGAGGAGCCGAGGAGGAGGCGCGCCGGCCACCCTCATTTATGATGATGTCGGCGCCGCGAGTGTCCTGGCTGAGCAGCGTCTCGGTTGCGGGCTCGGCCTTGACACCGAGCACCGCCGGTGAGCCGTAGGAATGGGAAGAGGAGCGCGAGGAGGAGTGGGAGGAGGAAGTTGAGGAGGAGCCGAACCTCCTGGGCATCCATTGCCCAGCGCTCCGGCGGTGGACCGGGGCGGCCGCCGCGGCGAGGTATGCAGCGGCGGTCGTTCGCCGCCGAGGTGCTCCAAAGATGTCTCGAGTGTCGGCCGGCGCCCCACCATACGCGGCGCCCCTCGCTGTTCTTGACGTCGCCCACCACTGACGCCCCGTTCGTGGACGCCAGCCTCTGGTCCTGGCAGCGCTGGAATTATGTCGCCCACGACGCGAGGTTGTCGACGGCGTACTAGGGGAGGGCGCGCTGCTCCTTTGTCTGGGAGGCTCGCACACGGTCGACCTCGGCGGCGAAGAAGGAAGCGCCGACGTCGGCACCGGGAATGGGCACACCCTCACATCGAAGTCTCCACCCCGTCGGCCCGACGCGCATGTCTGGTGGCGCCGGGATGTTCGCCTCGAAGAGTAGCCAAACCTCCCACTCGTGGAGCGAGCGGCGGCCGAAGCCGTTGGCCGCCGCCGCGTCGCCGGGGAATCGCGCGACCATCGGGCTTGAGAGAGAGGGAGAGGGAAGGGAAGAAGCGTCGGCGACCGGCTGCGCATGGGGAGAGAGTGAGAGCTCAGCGACGGTCGATAGGCGGTTGTGGGCTGGTGTGGCGAGAGGCGAGGGAGGCCACCGGCTTATATAGCCCGCGCCGTGTGTACGCGTGGTGGGCGGCAGCCTTGCCGTTGATTCCACGCGGGAAACCAAGGCATTCCGATGACGACGAGGTGCGCATCGCTGACTCGGCGGGCCCGCGGCTCTTTCGCGCCAAAACCGCTCGCCCCGGCGCCCCGGTCGCCCAAAAAAAGAAAAAAAGATTTGATATCTATAGTATGACTTTTGAGAGAGGCCGCCCAGCTTGATCCATAGGTCCACGGTCCATCTTTCTTTGGGTTCATCCTTGTCATCATATTAATAAATCACCTTGATCATTTGATATTATCTTTTTCTTCATATTGTTGAACACTCCTACTAGTAGTAGTAATTAGTTGCGTTGTTAAGAGGGTGTGGTCCGTGGTCCACCCTACGGATTTTCCAGTAGCTTCATATCACAGAAAAAAAAATTGTTATGAACAGTTTTACTACGCCTACCCTAATCCATTAGAGCATGGTTAATAGCATAGCGAATTGTTGGTTATTTGTTGTTGCCATGTCTCATATGGTCATCACTTACAGTCACTCATAAAATAAAGTTAGTTATAAGCTTGGCTATAAAATTATAACTTTTTTTACCCTATGTTTATCTCTTTCTTCACATTTATTGCATTTGCCTACGAGTAAGCATATAGCTAGGCCCTTGCATGAGTGTCCACCCCCACCATTTTCTGAGGTCTACAAGCCCATTATCGGGGAATATGGGGTATTTGATCCCGAGCTCATATGCTCTTGCATGAACAATCAAAGCAAAAAAAATAGATTTTTTTTCAAAAAAACTGATTTTTTTTGCGATGAACATAGATAATTTTTCTAACAGCGTGCAAAATTTCAGGTTGAAATGATATTCGTGGAGGTCTGGGCCACAAAAAAAACGATGGTCCAAAAAGACTATTGTTTCAAGCATTTTGGAGCACCGTTTGTTTTTTTGCCCAGACCTCCAGGAATGTCATTTTGACCTGAAATTTTGCTTGCAGTTAGAACATTCATCAATGTTCATCTCAAAAAATTCACATTTTTTTTTACTATTTTGTCAATTTTACGGGAGCATATGACCTCTGGATCAAAAGAGCACTTTCGCATTATCGACCACTAGTAGTACTAGTAGTAATGCTAATCCTCCATTTTGTCTAGGCGTGAGGGGACCACACAACCACTTGTCCCTCTCTTGTATACTCATGCTACTCTTGCTTGCTTCCTCTCCTTTGCTGCCCCTTTTTACTTTCTTGGTTGTACACTTGACCTACTACTACTCCTATTTATTACCACCTCCAACGGAATTATTCTCAACTTAGCAATGGCAAACCAATTTTTAAAAAAGAGGTAGTAGTAGGAGTATCTTTTAAGGCGAAAAGACAAGCCATTTCAGCTAAATGGGCAACAAATGCTAGTAGCTCGGCAGTAAAGTGCAGTGGAGTGCTGTGCTGTGGTTCTGGCACCCCAGAAAGAAAGAGCATGCAGATGCAGGACCCCCATCACATCAGATCAAAGGAGGAGACTGGAGCTAGTCCGTAGCTGAGGTGACAACGGCAGGCGCTTTTTGGGCAGGAGCATCAACTTTGGTTTGTTCGATGCAGGAGTACCGCTACTAGTAGTACCAGGTGCATGTGCTTATTCTCCCATGACAGCTTTCCTTGTCTCTTTCCTATCATCACCATCTCTTTTATTTTCCATGTTCTCTCACCTGTTGATTTTTCTCTTGGTTATTTCTAGTCATGCATGAAAAGGGTATTCCCTGCTCCACAACATGGTGCTTTCTTCTAGGAACACAGCACAAAGTGGCCAACCTAAAAGGCACTTGAAAATTAACACAGTTGCCATGAGCTCAGATTAAAACCTCGAGAATTTCACACAGCAAATACATTATTAGAATTTCACGCGTACAAAGATATCTATTTTTAAAGGTGCAAACGCACTATATATACTTTTAGTAGTACTAGCATTAGTTAATCAACTGGGACCATGCATACCAGAGTTACTCTTTGGCTTAAAGTGGTGTGATTAGTGAATGCCACAGAAGCCGACATGGATCTATCCCATCCACTCTCTCCCAACCCCTTTCGACGGTTGACACGCAAACGAACAAACAGCAGAAAGATCATCAGCATCACATACGGACATACCCACAACAAACGGACACACTAGACACTACTCCCTCCGTTCGTCAATATATCATTTTTTGAATATTCAATATAGACTACATATGGAATGAACCAATGAGTGAACAAATACACTAAGACATTGTATATGCAACCGATTCAGAAAAAGGTTACTCCCTCTCTAGCATAAAAAAAGGTATAAAAATTTCACCAACCATGAAAGATGGTGAGTGATGAAATAACTTTTGTGGTTTGCACAAATACTCAATTAATGTAATTGTTTTCCTAAGACTACCCACAGTGGAAGTAACATAGGTACTCCCTCCGTCCAGGTGCATAGGGCATCTAAGGTGCTGCATCGCAACCTAGGTGTGTGGAGATTGGATGGAGAAGACTAAACCAAAAATCAATGACAATAATGATTCCTATTTGTCCGACTTGGAAAATTGGGAGGAGCCAACCACAACGTTGGTTTCCCATGCCATTAATTCCTAAATAGCAACATGCAATTCTTATTTAATGCACCAACCAATGAAAATGTTAACATGCAAAATGAAAATTAATGATCATGAAGAATGAGGAAGTTATTCCACGCATGGTGACCTATATATATGGAATACTAATTTTTCATTAGACGCCCTATGCACCTGGACGGAGGGAGTAGTAACATCACACATATCTAGGTTAAATACATGATGTGGTATGCAATAAATGAAGAAAGGGATGAAAGTGGTAACATAGCACATATCAAGGCAAGACGTGTCTATAGCCTAATAAATGAAGTGTTGCATGTTACCACACATATGTTACTCCCCACTATAGAGGTAGTAACATATACTAGTAGTAACATGGGCATGTTACTAGTCTATGTTAGAGCAACTCTAGCAGACCCCGCAAAACGCCGGCCCGCAAAACGCGTTTGCAGTTCGCGCAAAACCGCTTTTGCGGGCCGGCGAGGGCTAGCACAGATGCAGACCCCCCAAATGGACCCGTAAAAAATATATTCACGGAATATACTTTTTTACGGGTCGGCTATGCGGGTTTTGCTCGGGCTCCAGCGCAACGACCCGTACACAGAAAAATTGCAAATCTAAAATTTGTCATAGGGTTTCACAAACAAGTTCAAATTCAAATGACATAAACAGTTTGCGCGCGAATAAAAGCGAAGTTCATTACGCAAAAGAGGGCATGCAAAGGTATGCGCCCATGTCCGGCATCATCTAGGGGGTCGATCTTCACTCGGCGCCATGGAGTCCATCTTAAAGTTCATCGGCGCCACCGTAGCCACCGTAGCCACCTCCGTCGCTTGTTCCAACTCCCGCACCGAAATCATCCATATTGCCACCGTGTGGAGCAGAGAAAACATCACCGGAACTGGCAGACGGACCGGCCGAGGCGACCATTCTCCTCTTAAAGATCTCTCTCCTTGCCATATCATGCCATGTTTTGGTGACGTCGTCCATGTCATTGCGGTTCATTGACATGATCTTGTTCTCTTCGGCGAGCAAGAAAGACAGCGATTTGTTTTCAGAGGCGCGTACATTTCTCTTCTCAATGGCAGCTCTGCGCAGCCCCTCTTCCTTGAGCATTTGCCATTTTTTTGCTTCTCTTTTGCCTTGTTTTCGGCCAACTCTTTCTTGATCTCCAACGAGTTCAACAACATTAACTCGTTTGATTGCACCATGGCATCAATCTTCTCCCTCAAGCTCGATGCTTCTTGCTCTCTCTTTATCTTCTCTCTAGTCTTCTTGTCGCCATCGGGGTTGTTCAAATTTCTTGGGACATCATCATCCTAATCTTCATCCATGTGTGTAAGTGAGCCTCTCTTGGGTGCGGACTCTTTGTCGATCAACTTCCACTTGTCGCAATTTTGGAGCAACTCCCAACAATGCTCTAATTTGAAGAATCTATCTTCCGAAGCTTCCATGTCCTTGTATCTTTGTTGAGAAATCTTGTCCTACACAATGCGAACAAGGTGATGCAATCATTTTTTATGATACATTATGATGATGCACAACTTGAACAAAGGCAAAGCAAACTCACATAGTCGGACTCCACGGTGCCACTTGGAGGTGCATTGCGTACTTGCTCCAAGCAAGCTGCCCAACGGCTACACATAGGCTTGATGTTCTCCCAACGACCTTGAAGCGACCGAAATGTGCGTGGAGTCTTGTTGGGGTAGTTTTTCATAATGCGGAAGTATTGATCTTCGATCCTTTGCCAATATCTTATGGCGGTTTGATTAGTACCCGTGCATGCATCAAGAGACACCGCACTCCATGCTTTGATCAAATTTTGATCTTCCAAGATGGTGTAGTTCTTCGATCTTTGGCTTTTCCCAGCTTTTGCTTGTGAATTCTCAAACGCTTCCGCTTCGATCTCCGCCAAGTCGTCCGCACAACCATGATCGTCCACGCCACCCTCCGTTTCATTGTAGTCGAAAGGTTAAAAAGGGGCTTGATCAATGTCAACCACGTTCGTGTCCAACAAGTTCACGAACTCGGTTGTTGCATTGTTTGAACCACCGCTATACCGAACGATAACAAGTCACGAGCTATCGAAAAACAATGGCGAAAATGAAAGAGAATCACCAAAGTCTGAAGAGATATACCTTCTGGCCATTTCGTCGAACACCTCGCTCGCGGAGGGAGCGACACCGTTGAACGGCATCGCCGGAGCACCTCCTTGCGGGGTGGAGGGGGGTGGAGTGAGAGGTTGAACATGATTTGTTCCTTGAAGTCGGAACCTTCCTCCGCTTTGCGCCCGCGGCCTTGCCGGCCTTCTACGCCGCCGGCCGGGATTGCACAGCGTCATTGGCGCCCGGAGCGCGGGCCATCGCGGTGGGGGCAGCCAGATTCCCGCCCTGCACAAGCACGTTGCCTCGCCGCTATGGGCAAAGCGTGTGCTTAGGCTGACGCCGCGGGCCTACATGGCCGGCGACGAGATCCGCCCGAGGGGAAGGGGCATGCGCGACCTCGACGGTGACGGGGGACAACATGGGGTCGTCCATGGCGGCGAGGGACGGCCGGGGAGGAGCAGTCGGAGCTTTTGGAGGGGGGAAATGGTGGCGGAGGGTGCGGGGAGCGGGAAAGGGGCCGCGGAAATATCCCTCCCGCCAAATCTCGCGCCGGATGGGGGTTGAGCTCGGGTCGGCCTCCCAGCCCATGAAGATAGAGGTTGGGGGAGAAGATTTGCCGCGCCCCGAAAAAAAATTTGCAGGCCGGGGCATTTTGCGGGGTCTGCTCGTGCAAACTTTTTGGCCCCAACCCGCAATTTGGCGGTTATTTTGCGGGCCGGAGCATTTTGCGGGGTCTGCTAGAGTTGCTCTTAGAGCACTCCAACAGCCACCCAACGCGAGGCACGCTAAAAACCAGTTTGTTGCAGTAGCGCCGATTACTGGTTTACGCGACACAGAAGGCCGCTCCAAAGAACATGAAGAAATGCAGCGCAGCAAGACGTAGCTCCAAAGAGGGCACGCATAAAAATGCAACGCGCACGCTCTGGCACAAAAAACATATGCACTCCAAACACAAGCAAGAAGATCAAACACAAACAAAATAAATCAACAATAAATAGTTCAATTTATTATTACAACTCAAACAAATAATATCTTTCATCAATATAACAAATAGTTCAACAATACAACATCAAACGCACAAATCATGATGCTCTTTGGCGGCCATCCAAGCCCACCACTCCTCAATGAGATCCTTCTAAAGATCATCATGCACTGCCGGACGTCGAATGTCATGATTTGAGGCAACAAAATGGGCCACCCTTTCAGCCCTCCGCCACACTCGCATGACATGTCCCAAGAGCTCATAGTGAGAATAGTCTATATCTTGCCCATGCTCATTCTCGGTGATCATGTTGTGCATGATCACACAAGCATGCATTATATACAAAAGCATCTTTTGATCCAAAAATCTAGCCGGTCCTCTCACAATAGCAAATTGGGCTTGCAAAATCCCAAAAGCTCTCTTCACATCTTTTCTAGCCGCCGCCTGAGCATTGTGAAAAAGAAGATATTTCTTACCTTTCGGTTTTTTCAATGGCTTCACAAATGTTTGCCACTTTGGGTAGATGTCATCCGCAAGATAGTAGCCATAGTTGTATGTACGCCATTAGCTACAAACTGCACCAGTGGCAGTTGACCATTTGCAATCTTATTCATCAGTGGTGACTGGTTGACAACGTTGATGTCATTCAAAGATCCAAGCATTCCAAAAAAGCATGACAAATCCAAGTCTCTTGATCGGCCACCGCTTCAAGGATTATAGTGGAACCCTTTTTTTTGGCTGTGGAATTGCCCATGCCATGCTTGCAATCTATTGAGCCAAGCATACCTGGGAACCCGCAAGCTTTGTTCATCTCTAATAGCCTGGCGGCGTCTTCAGCATTGAGAGATCTCAAGTACTCCGGGCCAAACACTTGCATAATTCTGTCTGCGAAGCACTTTACACACATGATGACTAGGGTCTCACCCACGGCCATGTGATCATCAACTAGATCAGCGGGGATACCTATGCCAACATACGCAAAGCGGCTGTCACCTTCTGAAAGGTGCTATGCCCGAGCTCTCCAGCGGCATTCCTCCTCTGCTGAAAAAACCGGTCATGGCTCCCTAGTTTCTCTGCAATGCGCCTGAACAACTCGGTGCTCCTCTTAAACCGGCGACGAAAGTACGACTCGGGGTATGTGGGGTTCTCCACAGAATAGTGCCTCATTAATCTGTTGTGGGCATCGATCCTATCCCTCCAAATTTTCTACCTACCCAAAATCGAACCACCGTGCTTCGGTTTTTTACTGATGTGTATAGCTAGAGTCATTGCAAGATCCTCCTCCTCTTCCATATCAAATTCTTCTTCACAAGAATCATATGACGAACCCATCTGCAATGTTGAAAACTAGGCTATGAAAAACTACAAACAACATGCACCAAATTCACGTAAATAAGTGAAGTTGGAAGCAATACATACCTTGCGGGCGTTTTGTCGAACGCCTTGCGGGTGCCGAGCGGTAGTGGGCGGCCGGGCGCTGTTCGTCGGAGGACTGCCGCGCGTGATGGGCGGCGCTGACTAGAGGGAGACGGAGGAAGCCGCGGCCGCGCGGAGAGAGACCGAGGAAGCGCCAGAACGGTCGCCGAAAGAATTGGGGTGGCGCGCGCGGCGGCGGCGCCAGCGACTGGATGGGTAGGTGAAGTTGCGAGCGAGCGTTCGAGAGTCCAGCGCGCGGGAGTAGGTGCAGCAAATAAGCGGGGCGCGATGGCATTTCGGCCCGCGCGCTAACTAGATATGCCTCGCGCGCCGCTTTTACGCGTCCGCTGGAGCACCCGGAGTGGTAATGCGCGCTAAAAGCATTAATTTTTCAGCGCGGCGCTTATATAGCGCGGTCGTCGGATATACTCATACTACCCATTGTGGCTAGTCTATAAAAATATGTTTTCAGTGCATTAATTGCAATGCATGCAGCATGCCCACAAAACAAAGTAAGAATTTTTACATGCGTTGGTGAGTTTCTTTTAATCCTTACATGCGGCAATTTAACCTACACATCTACACATGCACCTGGACCCAATTAATGATTTTTTTTTAAAATTTTACTGTTCATGCGGGAGCATGTGAGCTCGGGATCAAATACTCCCGGGAGTACTACTTTATTCATTCATTCATCCATCCACAAAAAGGCTGTCAAGGTATCATTGTCTCCCTTTGATCCTACCAAGGAATTTAACGCGTGACCAGTTGTCTGAATAGTCAATCCTCATCCTACGCCTAATTTCTGAATAGCGTGACCAGTTGCTTGAAACTTTAGCCTTTAAAAAAGATTATTTTTAGTCAGACTAAAAATAATCCCTTGAATCCAAGCAGACCCTTAACTCTCATGCTTTTAAATTTCAACGCTCATGGAGTACAAGAGGCATTAATTTCTGCAGAGAAAATTATGTCCAAGTAGGAGTACAAGTAGTGGCTGACTCTGTAGTAATAAATGAAAGGACAGTGTAGTGGAGGAGTAGAACGGATCCAAAATCCTAACTTTTGGACGAGAAAAGCAAACAGTGGTACGCCCCGGCCCCAACTGCAGCCAGCGCAGTAAAAATTACTCTTACGCCAAAGGCATACGCTTCCATCCATCCATTTCTAGTTGAAGTAAAGTGAATGGATTGGCCCCCCTTCACGTCACACCAGATGAGGATAGGCCATGCATGTTGAAGCGTGGGCCAGATCTAGCCGAAGT
The DNA here is from genome assembly GCA_021437245.1 of Aegilops speltoides. Classification (NCBI taxonomy): domain Eukaryota; kingdom Viridiplantae; phylum Streptophyta; class Magnoliopsida; order Poales; family Poaceae; genus Aegilops; species Aegilops speltoides. Next base: position 489,726,389 of record CM038144.1, read on the forward strand.
GACAACCGTGTAGGGGCTTTTCAGGTACGGCATCAGCTTTGCTTTGATGTACTCCCTCAATTCCAATAAATAAGAGGCACATGCATCTTAAAATCATACTTTTATCCTAAATTATATCAATCAAATATGGTTTATAGTTAATAATAGAATTTATATTCAAAAGAACTTTGAATGGTATATTTTTATGTCATAACTATATTATTACCCTAATTTATGGTCAAAGTTTGATTTAAGGTTGCGTGTATGTCTTAATCATTGAAATTGACAGAGTTGTACCACTATCATGCCCTCAAATAGTCCAGCGTTCGTTTAGGGGTAAACATACACAAAATGGGGCCTAGCACGTGCAGCAAACAGACAAACGTGACGCGCGCGGACGGGCGGGACGCTTGCTCTTGTCCTCCCCTGGCCCATTCGTCGGTCGCACAGACGCCGTTTTCTCTTCCCCTGCCCCTCCCTCCGCCCCCGCCATCACCGCCGCCACCCATCGGCGCCCATATTCCCGACCGCCTTCTAACGGCTCATCTCAGGACGAATCCATCATCAATCTGACGTCCACCGGTATCGTTAGGGTTCCGCGCTTCGACGAGGAACAATACGACACGGGAGACGGTAGCGCCTTGAATCTCGTATAAGTCGGCTCGTGTCCGATGTCCTACTCTACCTCGTCGGCGACAGGACCAACACTCGAGGGGCCCAGCCGGCCGTCGGACATGGGCACGGCGGAGCCGGACGAGCTCCACTTAAGATTAGGTTCTATGATTCATGTAATAGTGTGAATTTTGAGGTGTCTAAATTAAGGTATCAGGTTGTGCTACCTCTTGAGCATGCGTTGGTTTCCCCTGAAGAGGAAAGGGTGATGCATCAAAGTAGCGTAAGTATTTCCCTCAGTTTTGAGAACCAAGGTATCAATCCAGTAGAAGACGACACACAAGTCACCTAGTACCTGTACAAACAATCAAGAACCTTGCAACCAACGCGATAAAGGGGTTGTCAATCCCTTCACAGTCACTCGCAAAAGTGAGATTTAATAAAGATAGTAAAGTAAATATTTTTTGTATTTTTGTTGTATAGATTGGAAAGTAAAGATTGCAAAATAGTAAACGAGATGCGATGTAAATAAAAGAGATGCAATATAATAAGAAAGAGACCCGGGGCCCATAGATTTCACTAGTGGCTTCTCTCAAGATAGCATGTATTACGGTGGGTGAACAAATTACTGCCGAGCAATTGATAGAAGAGCGCATAATTATGAAGACATCTAAGGCAATGATCATGAATATAGGCATCACGTCCGTGTCAAGTAGACTGAAACGATTTTGCATCTACTACTATTACTCCACACATCGACCGCCATCCAGCATGCATCTAGAGTATTATGTTCATAAGAACGGAGTAACGCATTAAGCAAGATGACATGATGTAGAAGGATAAACTCAAGTAATATGATATAAACCCCATCTTTTCATCCTTGATGGCAACAATACAATACGTGCCTTGCTGCCCCTACTGTGACTGGGAAAGGACACCGCAAGATTGAACCCAAAGCTAAGCACTTCTCCCATAGAAAGAAAGATCAATCTAGTAGGCCAAACTAAACCGATAATTCGAAGAGACTTGCAAAGATATCAAACCATGCATATAAGAATTCAAAGAAGAACCAAATAATATTCATAGATAATCTTGTTCATAAATCCACAATTCATCGGATCTCGGCAAACACACCGCAAAAAGAGTATTACATCGAATAGATCTCCAAGAACATCGAGGAGAACATGGTATTGAGAATCAAAGAGAGAGAAGAATCCATCTAGCTAATAACTGGACCCGAAGGTCTGTGGCAAACTACTTACGCTTCATCGGAGAGGCAATGATGTTGTTGTTGAAGCCCTCCATGATCGATTCCCCCTCCGGCAGATCGCCGAAAAAGGCCCCAAGATGGGATCTCATGGGTACAGAAGGTTGCGGCGGTGGAAAAATGTTTCCGTGGCCCCCCTGGTGTTTCTAGGGTATAAGAGTACATATATGCGAAAGAAGTACGTCGGTGGAGCTACGAGGGGCCCATGAAGGTGGGGGCGCGCCTACCCCCGGGAGCGCCCTCCTGCCTCGTGGCCTCCTCGTAGAGTGCTAGACTTCAACTCCAAGTCTTCTGTATTGCTTTTGGTCCAAGAAAGATCCTCGCGAAGGTTTCATTCCGTTTCGACTCCGTTTGATATTCCTATTCTGTAAAACACTAAATTAGGCAAAAAAAAACAGAAACATGCACTGGGCCTCTAGTTAATATAAGTTAGTCCCAAAAATAATATAGAAGAGCATATTAAAGCCCATTAAACATCCAAAACAGATAATATAATAGCACAGATCTATAAAAAATTATAGATACGTTGGATACGTATCAAGCATCCCAAAGCTTAATTCCTGCTCGTCCTCGAGTAGGTAAATGATAAAAACAGAATTTTTGATGTGAAATGCTACCTAGCATATTTATCAATGTAATTTTCTTGACTATGGCATGAATGTTCAGATCCGAAAGGTTCAAGACAAAAATTTAGTATTGACATAAAAACAATAATACTTCAAGCATACTAACAAAGCAATCATGTCTTCTCAAAATAACATGGCCAAAGAAAACTATCCCTACAAAATCATATAGTCTGGTTATGCTCTATCTTCATCACACAAAGTATTTAATCATGCACAACCCCGATGACAAGCCAAACAATTGTTTCATACTTTTGATGTTCTCAAACTTTTTCAATCTTCACGCAATACATGAGCGTGAGCCATGGACATAGCACTATATGTGGAATAGAATGGTGATTGTAGAGAAGACAAAAAGGAGAAGATAGTCTCACATCAACTAGGCATATCAACGGGCTATGGAGATGCCCATCAACAGATATCAATGTGGGTGAGTAGGGATTGCGATGCAACGGATGCACTAGAGATATAAGTGTATGAAAGCTCAACAAAGGAAACTAAGTGGGTGTGCGTCCACCTTGCTTGCTCATGAAGACCTAGGGCACTTTGAGGAAGCCCATCATTGGAATATATAAGCCAAGTTCTATAATCAAAAATTCCCACTAGTATATGAAAGTGACAACATAGGAGACTCTCTATCATATATATCATGGTCGGCGCCCGCCCTTTATTTAGATGTTGGGGCAAGGCAAGCCCAAGGAAAGTCTAGGTTGGCGCTCCATCTCGGCCGGCATCCTGCTCTCGAGAGGGTGTGGTACTTTCACAGAAAAACAAAAGTTGTATGCCAAAAAGAGCCAATGTGACAGCTCCTTAGAGATCAATGTCTTATTGGTATTTGCTCGATTGCAGTCTATCCGAACCGCAGACGCACTTTTCATATCAGTGACGGCCTCTCCAGCAGAGCTGGGCGCCGGGGCCCTGGATGCGCTAGCGATCGGCACATTAGGGGAGCGCTAAGATGTATTGTGAGCACAAATGTGATGGCATGCTATGGGTAATGCAAGGGAAGGAGTTTCAGTTTGACATGAAAGTCATGGAGGTAGGGAGTACAAGTCACACACAATTGGCAGAATTGAGGGCTGCCATGTCGAGGTGCAATCCCTATTACGATGACAACCTTTTTCGACAAAGTTTTGGTGGGGGTATTGTAAATATAGATAGATGTTTTGTCCGGCTCTGAAAAACAATTCGGCAACCCCGCTCTTCCATTTGCCTCTTCCACATCTATTTTTGAAACTTGATTCGGCTGAGTTTGACGCAAGGATCTAATCAGATAACACTTTGTTCTCCAATGAATGGAGGTGGAATAATTTATTGAGATAGAGAAAGCTACATCTCGACTTTATTTAAACGAAAGAAAAAGGTTAGTCCCTCTCCTAGACTTCCAATTCCAAGTAGTAGTAACGGAAAGGAATAGGTTTAGGAGAACTTTTTTTATGTCTTTCTTATAGCGATCGCTGAAAGTCAGTCAATGCCCTAGCTTCAATGAATGAAGACCGATGGGCTATTCTACGAAGTGGAGATGATGTCTGATACGTCCATTTTGCATCATGCTTTTATATCGATATTTATTGCATTATGGGATGTTATTTCACGATACGTCACAATACTTATGGCTATTCTCTCTTATCTTACAAGGTTTACCATGAAGAGGGGGAATGCCGGCAGCTGGAATTCTGGCTGGAAAAGGAGCAAATATTGGAGACCTATTCCGCGCAACTCCAAAAGTCCTGAAACTCCACGGAATATCTTAAAATAAATAAAGAAAAATCATCGCCAAAGATGAACGCCAGGGGACCACACTCTGCTCACGAGGGTGGGGTGCGCGCCCCTCCCCCCTGGGCGCGCCCCCCTACCTCGTGGCCCCCCTGGTGGCTCTCCGACACCCATCTTCTCCTATATGAAGTCTTTCGATGAGAAAAAAATCATAAGCAACCTTCGGGACGAGACTCCGTCGCCACGAGGCGGAACCTTAGCGGAACCAATCTAGGGCTTCGGCAGAGCTGTTCTGCCAGGGACACTTCCCTCCGGGAGGGGGAAATCATCACCATCGTCATCACCAACGCTCCTCTCACCGGGAGAGGGCAATCTCCATCAACATCTTCACCAGCACCATCTCATCTCAAAACCCTAGTTCATCTCTTGTATCCAATTCTTGTCTCCAAGTCCGGGATTGGTGCTAGTCGGTTGCTAGTAGTGTTGATTACTCCTTGTAGTTGATGCTAGTTGGTTTATTTGGTGGAAGATCATATGTTCAGATCCTATATGCATATTATTACCCCTCTGATTATGAACATGAATATGCTTTGTGAGTAATTATGTTTGTTCCTGAGGACAAGGGAGAAGTCTTGCTATTAGTAGTCATGTGAATTTGATATTCGTTCGATATTTTGATAAGATGTATGTTGTCTAACCTCTAGTGGTGTTATGTGAACATCGACTACATAACACTTCACCATTCTTTGGGCCTAGAGGAAGGCATTGGGAAGTAATGAGTAGATGATGGGTTGCTAGAGTGACAGAAGCTTAAACCCTAGTTTATGCGTTGCTTCGTAAGGGCTGATTTGGATCCATATGTTTCATGCTATGGTTAGGTTTACCTTAATACTTTTGTTGTAGTTGCGGATGCTTGCAATAGAGGTTAATCATAAGTGGGATGCTTGTCCAAGTAAGGGTAGTACCCAAGCACCGGTCTACCCACATATCAAATTATCAAAGTACCAAACGCGAATCATATGAGCGTGATGAAAACTAGCTTGACGATATTCCCATGTGTCCTCAGGAGCGCTTTTCCTATTATAAAAGTTTGTCCAGGCTTGTCCTTTGCTACAAAAAGGATTGGGCCACCTTGCTGCACTTTATTTACTTTTGTTACTTGTTACTCATTACAATTTATCCTATCACAAAACTATCTGTTACCACTTATCAGTACTTGTAGAGAATACCTTGCTGAAAACCGCTTATCATTTCCTTCTGCTCCTCGTTGGGTTCGACACTCTTACTTATCAAAAGGACGACGATAGATCCCTTATACTTGTGGGTCATCAAGACTCTTTTCTGGCACCGTTGCCGGGGAGTGTAGCGCCTTTGGTAAGTGGAATTTGGTAAGGAAAAGTTTATATAGTGTGCTGAAATTTTCTGTCACTTGTTACTATGGAAAGTGAATCTCTGAGGGGCTTGTTCGGGGTATCTTCACCCCATCCAGTAGAGCAAAGAGTTGCTCCTCAACCTACTGAACCTATTGAAAATGAAACTCCTTTTTAATTTTCTTCGGGTATTATGGAAAAACTGATGGCTAATACTTTTACATGAGATGGAACAAAGCATCCCGACGAGTATCTACGCTATGTGGATGATATTTGTGGATTATTTAAGCTTGCAGGTATACCCGATGATGTTGTTAAGAAGAAGGCTTTCCCTTTATCTTTGGAGGGAGACGCATTGACATGGTATAGGCTATGTGATGATACGAGATCATGGAACTATAAAAGAGTGATATTGGAATTTCATCAAAAGTATTACCCTATGCATCTTGTTCATCGTGATCGCAATTATATATATAATTTTTGGCCTCGCGAAGGAGAAAGCATCGCTCAAGCTTGGGGGAGGCTTAAATCAATGTTATATTCATGCCCCAATCATGAGCTTCCAAGAGAAATAATTATGCAAAGTTTTTATGCTCGGCTTTCTCATAATAATCAAACCATGCTCGATACTTCTTGTGCTGGCTCCTTTATGATGAAGACTATTGAATTCAGATGGAATTTATTGGATAGAATTAAACGCAACTCTGAAGATTGGGACCTCGACGAAGGTAAGGAGTCAGGTTTGACACCTAAGTTTGATTGTGTTAAATCTTTTATGGATACCGATATTTTCCGTAAGTTTAGCACTAAATATTGACTTGACTCTGAGATAGTAGCTTCTTTCTGTGGATCTTTTGCGACTTATGTTGATCTCCCCAAGGAGAAGTGGTTTAAATATCATCCTCCCATAGAAGTAAAAGTAGCTGCACCTATTAAAGTTGAAGAAGAGACTATCACTTATAATGATCCTATTGTTCCCACCTCTTATGTTGAGAAACCACCTTCCCCTGTTAGAGTAAAGGATCATGCTAAAGCTTCAACTGTTATTCGTAAAAGCAATACTAGAACTTATACACCTCCTGAGCAAGTCAAAGTAGAACCTAATATTGCTATTGTTAAAGATATCTTGTCTGATAATATTGATGGGCATGTCATTCAATTCTCCGGTGAAACTGCTAGAATTGCTAAACCCTGTGATAGAGATAAACATAGACCTGTGGTAGGCGTGCCTGTTATTTCTGTTAAAATAGGAGATCATTGTTATGATGGCTTATGTGATATGGGTGCTAGTGCTAGTGTTATACCCATTGACTTATATAAAGAAATTATGCATGATATCGCACCTGCTGAGTTAGAAGATATTGATGTTACAATTAAACTTGCCAATAGAGATACTATATCTGCAATGGGAATTGTTAGAGATGTTGAAGTCTTGTGTGGAAAAACCAAATATCCCGCTGATTTCCTTGTTCTTGGTTCTCCACAAGATAGCTTTTTTCCCATTATTTTTGGTAGACCCTTCTTGAATACTGTTAATGCTACGATAGACTGCAAAAAGAATGTTGTTACTATTGGCTTGGATGATATGGTTCATGAGTTTAATTTCTCTAAATTTAGTAAACAACATCGTGAGGAAGAATTGCCTAGTAAGGATTAAATTATTGGTCTTGCTTCTATTGCCGTACCTCCTAGTGATCCTTTAGAACACTATTTGCTAGACCATGAAAATGAGATGTTCATGAATGAAAGAAGGGAAATAGATGAAGTATTCTTTAAACAGGAACCTATTCTGCAACACAATTTGCCTGTTGAAATCCTAGGGGATCCTCCTCCACCCAAGGGTGATCACGTGTTTGAGCTCAAACCGTTGCCCGATAATCTTAAATATGCTTATCTTGATGAAAATAAAATATATCCTGTTATTATTAGTGCTAACCTTTCAGAGCATGAAGAAGAAAGATTATTGAAAACTTTGAAGAAGCACCGTGCCGATATTGGATATACTCTTGATGATCTTAAGGGCATTAGTCCCACTCTATGCCAACATAAAATAAATTTGGAAGCGGATGCCAAACCAGTTCGTGATCCTCAACAGCGTTTGAATCCTAAAATGAAAGAAGTGGTAAGAAAAGAAATACTCAAGCTTCTGGAGGCAGGTATAATTTATCCCGTTGCTGATAGTCAGTGGGTAAGTCCTGTCCATTGTGTCCCTAAGAAGGGAGGTATTACTGTTGTTCCTAATGATAAAGATGAATTGATCCCGCAAAGAATTATCACAGGTTATAGGATGGTAGTTGATTTCCGCAAGTTAAATAAAGCTACTAAGCAAGATCATTACCCCTTACCTTTTATTGATCAAATGCTATAAATATTATGCAAACATACACATTATTGCTTTCTAGATGGTTATTCAGGTATCTCTCAAATACCTGTGTCGGCTAAAGATCAATCAAAGACTACTTTTACATGCCCTTTTGGTACTTTTGCTTATAGACGTATGCCTTTTGGTTTATGTAATGCACCTGCTAACTTTCAAAGATGCATGATGGCTATATACTTTTGTGAAAAGATTTGTGAGGTTTTCATGCACGACTTTTCCGTCTATGGTTCCTCTTTTGATGATTTATTGAGCAATCTTGATCGAGTTTTGCAGAGATGTGAAGAAACTAATCTTGTCTTGAATTGGGAAAAGTGCCACTTTATGGTTAATGAAGGTATTGTCTTGGGGCACAAAGTTTCTGAAAGAGGTATTGAAGTTGATAAAGCCAAGGTTGATGCTATTGAAAAGATGCCATGTCCCAAGGACATCAAAGGTATAAGAAGTTTCCTTGGTCACGCTGGATGTTATAGGAGGTTCATTAAGGACTTCTCAAAAATCTCTCATCCTCTGACTAATTTATTACTAAAAGATGTACCATTTGTCTTTGATGATGATTGTGTAGAAGCATTTGAAATACTTAAAAAAGCATTAGTCTCTGCACCTATTGTTCAGCCACCTGATTGGAATTTACCCTTTGAAATTATGTGTGATGCTAGTGATTATGCTGTAGGTGCTGTTCTAGGGCAAAGAGTTGATAAGAAATTAAATGTTATCCATTATGCTAGTAAGACTCTAGACAATGCTCAAAGAAATTATGCTACTACTGAAAAGGAACTCTTAGCGTTGTGTTTGCTCGTGATAAATTCAGACCCTATATTGTTGATTCTAAAGTAACTATTCACACCGATCATGCTGCTATTAAATATCTTATGGAAAAGAAAGATGCTAAACCTAGACTTATTAGATGGGTTCTCTTGCTGCAAGAATTTGATTTGCATATTGTTGATAGAAAAGGAGTGAGAACCGAGCTTGCAGCACAACTTATCTAGGTTAGAGAATGTTCTTGATGACCCACTACCTATTGATGATAGCTTTCCTGATGAATAATTAAATGTCATAAGCACTTCTCGTAGCACTCCATGGTATGCTGATTATGCTAATTATATTGTTGCTAAATTTATACCACCTAGCTTCACATACCAACAAAAGAAAAAGTTCTTTCATGATTTGCGACATTACTTTTGGGATGATCCACATCTTTATAAAGGAGTAGATGATGTTATTAGACGTTCTGTACCTGAGCATGAACAGGAACAGATCCTACGCAAGTGTCACTCCGAAGCTTATGGAGGACACCACGCTGGAGATAGAACTGCACATAAGGTATTGCAATCTGGTTTTTATTGGCCTACTCTCTTCAAGGATGCCCGTAAGTTTGTTTTTTCTTGTGATGAATGTCAAAGAATTGGTAATATTAGTAGACGTCAGAAATGCCTATGAATTATTCACTTGTTATTGAACCATTTGATGTTTGGGGCTTTGATTATATGGGACCTTTTCCTGCCTCTAATGGATATACACATATTTTTTAGTTGCTGTTGATTACGTTACTAAGTGGGTAGACGCTATTCCAATTAGTAGTGCTGATCATAACACTTCTATTAAAATGCTTAAGGAAGTTATTTTTCCGAGGTTTGGAGTCCCTAGATATTTAATGACTGATGGTGGTTCACACTTTATTCATGGTGCTTTCCGTAAAATGCTTGCTAAATATGACGTTAATCATAGAATTGCATCTCCATATCACCCGCAGTCTAGTGGTCAAGTAGAATTGAGTAATAGAGAGCTCAAATTAATTTTGCAAAAGACTGTTAATAGGTCTAGAAAGAATTGGTCCAAGAAACTTGATGATGCGTTATGGGCCTATAGAATTGCATATAAGAATCCTATGGGTATGTCTCCATATAAAATGGTTTATGGAAAAGCATGTCACTTACCTCTCGAATTAGAACATAAGGCATATTGGGCTATTAAAGAGCTCAACTATGATTTCAAACTTGCCGGTGAGAAGAGGTTATTTGATATTAGCTCACTTGATGAATAGAGAACCCAAGCCTATGAAAATGCCAAGTTATTTAAAGAAAAAGTTAAAAGATGGCATGACAAATGGATACAAAAGCGTGAGTTGAATGTAGGTGATTATGTATTGCTATACAACTCTCGTTTAAGATTTTTTGCAGGAAAACTTCTCTCCAAATGGGAAGGTCCTTACGTTATCGAGGAGGTCTATCGTTCCGGTGCCATAAAAATCAACAACTTCGTAGGCACAAATCCGAAGGTGGTAAACGGTCAAAGGATCAAACACTATATCTCAGGTAATCCTATAAATGTTGAAACTAATATTATTGAAACCGTAACCCCGGAGGAGTACATAAGGGACACTTTCTAGAACGTTCCAGACTCCGAAAAGGAATAGGTATGTGGTACGGTAAGTAAACCGACTCCAAAACAATTTTAAGGCAATATTTCTCCGTTTTGGAATATTTAGAAAAATAGAAAAATAAGTAGCAGTCCGGGGAGGTCACGAGGCCTCCACGAGGGTGGAGGGTGGGCCCTACCCCCCTGGGCGCGCCCCCCTACCTCGTGAGCACCTCGTGTGCCCTTCGGACTCCGTTTTCTTGCACGATACGTATTTTGGTCCGTAAAAATTCATTATATATTCTCCCGAAGGTTTTGATGACCGTATCAGGCAAATATCCTCTGTTTTCATTTCGAACTGTTTCCATTGCAGATTTGAGGATTCCGGAGACTTGATCATCCTTCTATGACGGTGAGCCTATGCCATGGAAGGTGGACGACAAGCTTCCATCATCAACAACACCTCCACCGCCAACAACAAAGAAGGAGATATAATCACATGGGTATGGGCACCCCCCTTGGCAACTGCCAAGCTTGGGGGAGGTGCCCCGGTATCGTAGCACCATCACAACTCCTATCTTTATTGTTTTTCTTAGTTCTATCCTATTAGTAGTATCTTGATTTAGTAGAATAAAGTCATGGCACGATCTAGTTTTGAGTTTTGCTTTATGATCCCTCTATGCAATCGAGTCTGTGAGCTATATATAATAAAGATTAGTGTTGTCAAGGGCTTGATTACTTTGCCATGGTCTTGGGTGAATAAAGAAAAAAAATAAAAAGAAACAAAGAGTTCATAGTGATCTTACTGAGAGTAATGACTTCACATAAAAAGAGTATGATGATTGAAAGTTGTTGGGAGTTGGCAAATATAGCTTTGGTCATCGTTGTAATTAATAGGAAGTAATAAGGAGAGAGAGGTTTCACATATAGATATATTATCATTGACATCTTTTATGATTGGGAGCACTCATTAAAATATGACATGCTAAAGAGTTGATGTTGGACAAGGAAGACAACATAATGAGTTATGTTTTCTTACATCTGAGATAAAGTATGTTGCCATGGTTCCTCTAACATGTGGAGCTTGCCTTTCCCCCTCATGCTAGCCAAATTCTCAGCACCAAGTAGAGATACTACTTGTGCTTCCAATTACCCTTAAACCAGTTTAGCCATGAGATTCCACCATATCTACCTATGGATTGAGTAAGATCCTTCAAGTAAGTTGTCATCGGTGCAAGCAATAAAAATTGCTCTTTAAATATGCATGACTTATTAGTGCAGAGAAATAAGCTTTCTACGAACTTGTTGTGGATGCAATAAAAGCGACGGACTGCATAATAAAGGTTCACATACAAGGGTCAATATAAAGTGACGTTCTTTTGCATGCATTAAGATTTTGTGCATCCAACCATAAAAGCGCATGGCAACCTCTGCTTCCCTCTACGAAGGGCCTATCTTTTATTATTATCCTCTACTTTATGCAAGAGTCACGGTGATCTTCACCTTTCCTTTTTCATTTTATCCTTTGGCAAGCTCAGCATGTTGGAAAGAACATGATATATATATATATATATATATATATATATATATATATATATATATATATCTAATTGGATGTGGGGGAGCATGAATTATTATAGTTGACATTACCATTGAGGTAAAAGGTTGTGGGGCAAAACTACAAGCCCTATCTTTCTCTATGTCCGATTAAAACTCCGTAACCACAAGTATTGCGTGAGTGTTAGCAATTATGAAGGACTAAGAGATAGTTGAGTATGTGGACCTGCTTTTAAGCTCTGACATAGACTCTTTCCGATGTTATGATAAATTGCAATTGCTTCAATGACTGAGGGTATAATTTGTTGGTGCTCAATAAGGTTTATGATTCATACTTTGGCTTTGTGAAAAGATCATCACTTGAACATGAGTAATCATATGACACAATCTATATATGTTGTTGTTATGAAATAATCATGATGCCTTCATGTCCGTATTTTATTTTTATCGACGCCTCTACTTCTAAACATGAGGACATATTTATTGTTATCGGCTTTTCGCTTGAGGACAAGCGAGGTCTAAGCTTGGGGGAGTTGATACATCCATTTTGCATCATGCTTTTATATCGATATTTATCGAATTATGGGTTGTTATTTCACGATATGTCACAATACTTATGGCTATTCTCTCTTATCTTACAAGGTTTACCATGAAGAGGGGGAATGCCTGCAGCTGGAATTCTGGCTGGAAAAGGAGCAAATATTGGAGACCTATTCTGCGCAACTCCAAAAGTCCTGAAACTCCACGGAATATCTTAAAATAAATAAAGAAAAATCGTCGCCAAAGATGAAGGCCAGGGGGCCCACACTCTGCTCACGAGGATGGGGGGCGCCCCCCTCCCCCTAGGCGCGTCCCCCTACCTCGTGGGCCCCCTGGTGGCTCTCCGACGCCCATCTTCTCCTATATGGAGTCTTTCGATGAGAAAAAAAATCATAAGCAACCTTTCTGGATGAGACTCCGACGCCACGAGGCGGAACCTTGGCGGAACCAATCTAGGGCTCCGGCAGAGCTGTTCTGCCGGGGACACTTCCCTCCGGGAGGGGGAAATCATCACCATCGTCATCACCAACGCTCCTCTCATCGGGAGAGGGCAATCTCCATCAACATCTTCACCAGCACCATCTCATCTCAAAACCCTAGTTCATCTCTTCTATCCAATTCTTATCTCCAAGTCCGGGATTGGTGCTAGTAGGTTGCTAGTTGTGTTGATTACTCCTTGTAGTTGATGCTAGTTGGTTTATTTGGTGGAAGATCATATGTTCAGATCCTATATGCATATTATTACCCCTCTGATTATGAACATGAATATGCTTTGTGAGTAATTACGTTTGTTCCTGAGGACAAGGGAGAAGTCTTGCTATTAGTAGTCATGTGAATTTGGTATTCGTTCGATATTTTGATAAGATGTATGTTGTCTAACCTCTAGTGGTTTTATGTGAACGTCGACTACATAACACTTCACCATTCTTTGGGCCTAGAGGAAGGCATTGAGAAGTAATAAGTAGATGATGGGTTGCTAGAGTGACAGAAGCTTCAAGCCTAGTTTATGCGTTGCTTCGTAAGGGGCTGATCTGGATCCATATGTTTCATGCTATGGTTAGGTTTACCTTAATACTTTTGTTGTAGTTGCGGATGCTTGCAATAGAGGTTAATCATAAGTGGGATGCTTGTCCAAGTAAGGGCAATACTCAAGCACCGGTCCACCCACATATCAAATTATCAAAGTACCGAACGCGAATCATATGAGCGTGATGAAAACTAGCTTGACGATATTCCCATGTGTCCTCGGGAGCACTTTTCCTATTATAAGAGTTTGTCCAGGCTTTTCCTTTGCTACAAAAAGGATTGGGCCACCTTGCTGCACTTTATTTACTTTTGTTACTTGTTACTCATTACAATTTATCCTATCACAAAATTATCTGTTACCACTTATTTCAGTACTTGCAGAGAATACCTTGCTGAAATCCGCTTATCATTTCCTTCTGCTCCTCGTTGGGTTCGACACTCTTACTTATCAAAAGGACTACGATAGATCCCTTATACTTGTGGGTCATCAATGTCGTCGTGTCATTCCTCATGATGTCTTCACCAGGATTTGACTTACCAATGTGAAAGGTATCGTGCCAGTGGTTCTATCATTTAGATAGAGAGTGATCTTTCCTTCTTGTCGAAGTAAGATATTACGTTGGGAAGGGAAAGGGAGTAGAAACGTTTTCGTCCGCTTCTTGCTCTAAGCAGAAAGACTTGTTGGAATTCGCCGGTTGGGTTGGTCCGACCAAGAAAGGCATGGGAGAAGTGAAAGACTGGCTATGCCGGTTTTGCGGCAACCCTTTCACTAAGAACATTTTAGCCATTAACGAAACGGCTTTGGCCAACCCTCTTTTCCAAGTTCCGCTTGTTTATCCAATCATAAATCCAAGATAAGATCAAGCCAAAGGGCGAGAAAAAGTGTTTGGCCTGAGCCAAAAAGAGGTTGATCCACTTCATTCGCCAAGCGAATGATCTTCGCTTGGCGGGAACAACAAAAACCACCATATCGCTCTTTGCTTTCTTCAGTGCTACCATCTTTTTTCCAAGGGATGGGGTTGGGGTGTACGGGAACTTCCTATTGTCTCGAATCAGGTCTGCTATTTCTATTCATAACTCTCTAGCTGGAATTGACCAAAATAGCCCTTGACGGCAATAAGAGGATCCTAACCACTACACGGTTAGAAATCTCAATCGAATGATACCTTAGTTGAACCTGCTTGCAACTAAGCTTAAAAGAAACATAGTAGTCTTTCAAGACATTAGAAAAGTCATTAAGTGCTCTGTTGAGTGAATGCCTGTTGAGAAGCTTAGGTCATACATTTCCAACTAATTAGAATACAACCATGAAGGTGGGGTTCGAATGCCATGCAACTATTTATTCTGGTAAGTAGGATTGGAATGTAGTCCCTTTTTATTGGATCCGCCGCTCCTAGCGCGAAAGCCGTTGCGCGTTAGCGCATCCGTTTTCTTACTTGATTTTTCCTGATTCAAGCAGTTTTTTTTCTGAAGTATGAGTCTTGTTTGTGACATTCAATTCCAGAATGAACATTCAAAGGAAAATTAGTATGGGATGCTGCTTGCTATTACTGACTGCGGCTGCCGACCAAAGAACTGAAGATCTTCAATCTATGTTTGAGTGCTCTTGCGCTTTGCCAATGCCTGCTTCCTTGGTTTCCTACTTTCTGCATCGAAAGTGACTTTTTGCTCAGTATCGAGAACCACTTCTTCTCCTTTTCGAGGCGTAGATCGCCCATTGCCCCAACATCTAAATAAAGGGCGGGCGCCGAAAAGGAAGCAGTGACGCCTTTGAAGTTCACTCTTCTGCTGACTTGATTCCAGAATGGAAGCGACTGATTTCCAATTCTTCTTTGCTAGCACTTGACTCCTGTGGAATTCCATTAACAATGCTACTTTGAAGCACAAGCGTGGTAAAGGATAGTAGCATTGTCCCTTCTCTCTTTTTCTATTTGGGACTTTCTCTTTTTTTATGGCCTTTTTTTTGTCCGGAGTCTCATCCCGACTTGTGGGGGAATCATATATAGTCTCCATCATCTTTTCCTCACTAGGACAATGCTCTAATAATGAAGATCATCACACTTTTATTTACTTATAACTCCAGAATTACAACTCGATACTTAGAACAAAATATGACTCTATGTGAATGCCTCCGGCGATGTACCGGGATGTGCAATGATTCAAGAGTGACATGTATAAAAAATTATGAATGGTGACTTTGCCACAAATATGATGTCAACTACATGATCATGGTAGGCAATATGACAATTATGGAGCGTGTCATAATAAACAGAACGGAGAAAAGTTGCATGGCAATATATCTCGGAATGGCTATGGAAATGCCATAATAGGTAGGTATGATGGCTGTTTTGAGGAAGGTATATGGTGGGTGTATGGTACAGGCGAAAGTTGCGCGGTACTAGAAAGGCTAGCAATGGTGGAAGGGTGAGAGTATGTATAATCCATGGACTCAGCATTAGTCATAAAGAACTCACATACTTATTGCAAAAAATTATTAGTTATCGAAACGAAGTACTACGCGCATGCTCCTAGGGGGATAGATTGGTAGGAAAAGACCATTGCTCGTCCCCGACCGCCCCTTATAAGGACGACAATCAATAAATAAATCATGCTCCAACTTCATCACATAACGGTTCACCATACATGCATGCTACGGGAATCACAAACTTTAACACAAGTATCTCTCAAATTCACAACTACTCTACTAGCATGACTCTAATATCACCATCTACATATCTCAAATCAATCATAAAGAATCAAACTTCTCATAGTATTCAATGCACTTTATATGAAAGTTTTTATTATACCCATCTTGGATGCCCATCATATTAGGACTAATTTTATAACCAAAGCAAATTCCCATGTTGTTCTAAAAGACTCTCAAAATAATATAAGTGAAGCATTAGAGATCAATAATTTCTATAAAATAAAACCACCACCATGCTCTAAAAAGATATAAGTGAAGTACTCGAGCAATATTGTCTAGCTCAAAAGATATAAGTGAAGCACATAGAGTATTCTAATAAATTCCGATTCATGCGTGTCTCTCCCAAAAGGTGTGTACAGCAAGGATGATTGTGGTAAAATAAAAAGCAAAAGACTCAAATCATACAAGACGCCCCAAGCAAAACACATATCATGTGGTGAATAAAAATATAGCCTCAAGTAAAGTTACGGATAGACAAAGACGAAAAAGGGGATGCCTTCTGGGGCATCCCCAAGCTTAGGCTTTTGATTGTCCTTGAATTATCTTGGGGTGCCTTGGGCATCCTCAAGCTTAGGCTCTTGCCAATCCTTATTCCAAAATCCATCAAATCTTACCCAAAAACTTGAAAACTTCACAACACAAAACTTCAACAGAAAATCTCATGAGCTCCGTTAGTATAAGAAAACAAACCACCACTTTAAGGTACTGTAATAAACTCATTCTTTATTTATATTGGTGTCAAACCTACTATATTCCAACTTCTCTATGGTTCATACCCCCCGATACTACTCATAGATTCATCAAAATAAGCAAACAACACACGAAAAACAGAATATGTCAAAAACAGAACAGTCTATAGCAATCTGTAACTTTTGAATATTTCCGTAACTCTAAAAATTCTGAAATAAACTGGTGGACGTGACGAATTTGTCTATTAATCATCTGCAAAAAGAATCAACCTAAAACCAGTCTCCAATAAAAAATGACAGCTATTTTCGTGAGCGCAAAAGTTTCAGTTTTTTACAGCAAGATCGCAAAGACTTCACACAAGTCCTCCCAAAGGTTCTATTTGGCAGCAACGCTAATTAAAACATAAAACCACATCTAAACAGAAGCTAGATGAATTATTTAATACTAAACAGGAGCAAAAAGCAAAGAAAAAAATTGGGTTGCCTCCCAACAGGCGCTATCGTTTAAGGCCCCTAACTAGGCATAAAAACATGAATAGATCTAGGTATTGCCATAATAATGATAGGGCAAATCGCGAAAACTCATCTCATACTCCCTATGTTCAGCAGCAAGTTTTCTTTGTGGAAAGCAAAAGTAATCAAAAGGGCTAAATTTTATGGGACAAAAGTCCCCGAGATCAAGCTCGGGAGGAATTGGTTCCTCCTTTGGCCCCTTGTATTGCATAACCAATTCATCATTATAAGCATTCTTTTGTCAAAAAGTCACGTGCCTTTGTTCAAGAGGAAAACCTAACCCGTTATTCTGAATAGCAAAATTGTCATTTAGTTCAGAAATCCTATCAACTAGAACATCGGTAGGAACCCTCTTTTTAAGATTTTCAGTGTAAGCAACATGATCTAAAGATCGTAAACGCATTATGTCTTCTTGATTAAAACAAAGTGTTTCTATGGGAGGACGGCCAGCATCCACCCTATAATGCGCAAAAATTTCATTGGCCTCTTTCATTATAAATTGAACTCGTGTGCTAGAAAGATGGTGGCCGCTCACTTAACAGAATAATGCTCAATATTGGAAAACTCTAGAAAAAATCCTTGGTATGCAAGGATGTATGTGGATAAATTGTCTTTCAAGTTCAACTACAAGAAAAGATATAGCATCCGCGAGACTACTAGTTTTATGAAGAATAGACCCACCCATAGTGGGCAAAGCACCTACACAAGTAAAGAAATCTTGAATAACTCCTTTTCCAATAATATTACCACAACCAATCCGGAACTTTTTAGTGTGTAAAGTAATAGGCTCTTCATGAGGATTATCAAAAGCATCAAAGTTTCCCCCATTGTTACTACTATCTTTTTCAATGATAACCTCCCCAGTTTCAGAAATGATGACAACAAATCGCACTAACGAACGAACACACAAGAGGCAAGCGAAGGGAGACAAACAGAAGAGGGGCGAAGAAAAGGCAAAGGTTTTCGAAAATCGTTTTAGAAGTGGGGGAGAGGAAAATGAGAGGCGAATGGCAAATAATGTAATGCGAGGGAGAAGAGTTTATGATGGGTACTTGGTATGTCTTGACTTGGCGTAGATCTCCCCGGCAACGGTGCCAGAAATCCTTCTTGCTACCTCTTGAGCATGCCTTGGTTTTCCCTTGAAGAGGAAATGGGGATGCAGCAAAGTAGCGTAAGTATTTCCCTCACTTTTGAGAACCAAGGTATCAACCCAGTAGGAAACAACAGACAAGTCACCTAGTACCTGCACAAACAATCAAGAACCTTGCAACTAACGCGATAAAGGAGTTGTCAATCCCTTCACGGTCACTTGCAAAAGTGTGATCTAATAAAGATAGTAAAGTAAATATTTTTTGTATTTTTGTTGTATAGATTGGAAAGTAAAGACTGCCAAATAGTAAACGAGATGCGATGTAAATAAAAGAGATGTAATATAATAAGAAAGAGATCCAGGGGCCATATGTTTCACTAGTGGCTTCTCTCAAGATAGTATGTATTACGGTGGGTAAACAAATTATTTCCGAGCAATTGATAGAAGAGCGCATAATTATGAAGACATCTAAGGCAATGGTCATGAATATATGCATCACATCCGTGTCAAGTAGACCGAAATGATTTTGCATTTACTACTATTACTCCACACATCGACCGCTATCCAGTATGCATCTAGAGTATTATGTTCATAAGAATGGAGTCACGCATTAAGCAAGATGACATGATGTAGAGGGATAAACTCAAGCAATATGATATAAACCCCATCTTTTCATCCTCGATGACAACAATAAAATACGTGCCTTGCTGCCCCTATTGTCACTGGGAAACGACACAACAAGATTGAATCCAAAGCTAAGCACTTATCCCATTGCAAGAAAGATAAATCTAGTAGGCCAAACTAAACCGATAACTTGAAGAGACTTGCAAAGATATCAAATCATGCATATTGGAATTCAGAGAAGAACCAAATAATATTCATAGATAATCTTCTTCATAAATCCACAATTCATCGGATCTCGGCAAACTCACCGCAGAACAATATTACATTGAATAGATCTCCAAGAACATCGAGGAGAACATGGTATTGAGAATCAAAGAGAGAGAAGAAGCCATCTAGCTAATAACTATTGATCCGCAGGTCTGTGGTAAACTACTCACGCTTCATCGGAGAGGCAATGGTATTGATGTAGAAGCCATCCTTGATCGATTTCCCCTCTGACAGATCGCCGAAAAAGGCCCCAAGATGGGATCTCACGGGTACAGAAGGTTGTGGCGGTGGAAAAGTGTTTTCGTGGCTCCCCCTGGTGTTTCTAGGGTATAAGAGTATTTATAGGCGAAAAACGTACGTCGGTGGAGCTACAAGGGGCCCACGAGGGTGGGGGGCGCGCTTACCCCCTGGACGTGCCCTCCTGCCTCGTGGCCTCCTCGTAGAGTCCCAGACTTCAACTCCAAGTCTTCTGGATTGCTTTTGGTCCAAGAAAGATCCTCGCGAAGGTTTCATTCCGTTTGGACTCCATTTGATATTCCTTTTCTGTAAAACTCTAAAATTAGCAAAAAAAAAAAACAGAAACTGGCACTGGGCCTCCAGTTAATAGATTAATCCCAAAAATAATATCAAAGAGCATATTAAAGCTCATTAAACATCCAAAACAGATAATATAATAGCATGAAACAATAAAAAATTATAGATACATTGAAGACGTATTTGGTTGTAGAATGGATTATTTGAGGCATGACCGGTCGCTATCCGTGGATGCGCCCGGAAGCGTCCGCCGGCGTCTGAGGGGTTGGATTTCCCAAATTTGGTTGTAGAGAATTT
Organism: Aegilops speltoides; assembly: GCA_021437245.1. Taxonomy (NCBI): domain Eukaryota; kingdom Viridiplantae; phylum Streptophyta; class Magnoliopsida; order Poales; family Poaceae; genus Aegilops; species Aegilops speltoides. The sequence continues at coordinate 489,746,538 of CM038144.1, forward strand.
TTATTGGTCCCGGGTTTTGGCTTGAACGTAGCACACACCCATGCAAAAATTGGCCAGTTTCTTCCTCGTAAGCCAGCGAATGCTCACGCCGCCTTTTGCCTCTAGACATCTTTGTTCCATCTGCCACCACCGTCCCATAGCCCTTCTAGCCATCGCCTCCTGTCCAACCTACTAGTCTCCTCCCGCGGCGCACCCGTCTTGTGCCGCGCCTGTGGGCCCCGCGCATTGAGTTTTTCTAAGGCCAACTCCAAAGGGCGACCCAAAACGGACGTCCATTTCATCGGGATTCTGTCCGTTTGGGTTAGTCAAAGGGGCGGCGTCCAACCATTTATATATTTTGCGCTCACCATGCGCCCGGACGCCTGAATTTTTTGCAATGGAAACGGAATCAGAAATTTAGGCCCCGTAGCCGTAGTTAATGCCAGCGGGCAGAGTTCATGCCGGCAACAGAGCCAGCGGCCGGCACACATGCCAGTCTGCAAAATGATCGAAAGTATGGATGTCAAGTAACACACGGGACCCAGCCCAACCCTGGCCAGCACAAGTACTTGGTTCTCGGACTAGATCATCGTCACCATCATCAATGCGTCTCGCAGGAATAGTGAGCCGCGGCGTCAGCGTGCCCCGGAACCCCACTTCTCTCATCACATTTCGCATCTCGCGGCAGCTTCCGCTAACAACTCCAGGGCACGACCCCAAACGGACGTCCTGTTTGGCCATTTTTCATCCGTTTGGGGCGGCAAGGGGTTCTCCCATGTCCGCTTGGGGCTGTTGGGTTGTTGGTGCGCCCAACAGGCGGCGCACCCCAAATCATGTCTGTGGTGTACGTGATTAAAAAAGAAAACTAAAATGAAATGCCGAAAAAATAAAATAAACACAAATATAAAAACATAAAACAGAATTAAACATCATGGCCACAAAACGCCCCAGTTCCACGGCCCACATAGACATAATTAACATAAAAAACAAAAGAAATCCGCCGCCCGTGCACTCCTGCCGTGCCCGCCGCCATCTTCTTAGTGGCCACCGTTGTCTTTGTCGTCGCTGACGAGGTCGACGTAGTCCGGCGGCGTCCAGAGGTGGGACAGCGGTGCCTGGTACTCGGGGCTGGGCTGGAAGGCGGGAGGTGCCTGCACCACTCCTCCCGTGGCGACACCTCCTGCTCCGGTGACCGCAGAAGCGTGGGGCACCAGTTCACGCCCCCATGGCGTTGGCCATCTCCGGAGCCGTGCACGACCAGCTCCACCCCTGGCCCAGCAGCCCCAAGATGAAGGCGGCGATGGTTGCTCCTCGTTGACCTCCTCCTCACCGTCCACCATCTCCATCTCGGGGATGGCGACGTTGCCGGCCACAGAGAGGGCCATCATCTCCTCGAGGCCCTCCCATTGAAGCTCATCGTGTGTCTTCATGGAGTCCTCCATGACACGTTTCATGAGCCGAGCCTCCTCCTCCTCTATCATGCGAGGAGGTGCTGGTGGCGACAGAGATGGTAAAGGCGACGGCGTGGGCGTGAGGCCGCGCACCTGGGGAGCAGCCGCTCCGCGCTTTGGACGTGGCCGTCGCGGCCCCGACGAGGTGCCGGCGAAGAAGGAGGCGTGCCGCACGTCATGCTCATTCCTTAACCACATGTCCCAGATCCCGGAGTCGGGGGCATACCTGGGGTCGTAGAAGAGGTCGTCGGGGAGGAGGCAACGGCGGCTCAATCTCCTCGCGCCGGGCACGGCCGCTTGTCGGGACCGGCGGGATCGGCACCCGATCGGCGGAGATATGCCAATTATTGGGGATGTGCGCGTCACTTCAGGGGAACAACGTCTTCGTCTCCCAATAACGCCGACATACATCCACGTTGATGTAGTGCTGGTTGTGTTCACCGGCGGCCGTGGGTGCGATGGAGAATGCGGGCGGCGTGGGGGCCCGACGCGGTGATGATGCGTGCTCTTCTCTTTGACGCCGCGGCCGCGACAGCCCGAGGACGAGCCAGCCTCGTGGTCGTGCTTCCCCTTGGGACCGGTGTTCCAGAACCCCGTGGCTGCGAGGTGGCCGGCCGGTGAGATCGGGGACGGGGAGAGGGAGAGATAGGTTTGGGCCGTGTCGGGTTTCGAGGAGGCAGCATGGGCTGGAGTGGGGAGTGTGGACTGCGACCGATCCACGGCTTCCCGTTTAAGAAGGACGACAACCGTTCGCGTGCACGAATGATAGGTGGGGCCGACCGCACGTGCGCATTAATGTTGGGCGGTGGGAGGTAGGTGGCCGCCTGCCACGCGGCCCCGACGCGTACAAGGTTCCCGTCCGTTTGTTGTCCACCGCAACCCAAACCCGGCGCAAGTTTGCGCTCCAAATGGGTCGGACCATATACAAAACGGACCAGATAGGTTCAGGCCGTCGCGCGCTAGGCCGTCTAGTTTTTTCCATTTTACCCCAAACGGACGGGACCGGACGAGATGGGGTCGCGCGCTGGAGTTGCCTTAGGGCGTGTTTGGTTGCCTGCATGCAGCCCAACCAGGCCCGCGTCGGATGTGTGCGGCCTATTTAGTTGCCTGGGCTGCATGCGGTTTGTGGTCCGCACGGACCTTAAAGCAGCCCGCAGCCTGGCCCGACAAAAACTGCCGAATCGGCAGTTTCTCACAAGCCTGGCTCAGCTGGGCCACGCGTGCGAGGCAGTTGCAAGCCTCTGGCAGTGCGGGAGGTGGAGGGTACGTCTCATAACTCTCCCCCACTCTCCTGTCACCGCCCAGATGCACTGTTCCCACCGCTCCCTCTCTCCCTCACCGCCCCTCCCTCTCCTCTCCTCCGATGGCTCCGCCTCGCCCACCGCCGCGCCGCCCTCTGACCCGCGTTGACCAGTGCATCGCCAGCATCCAGGAGCGCTGGCTGGCCGGACTCTAGAACTCGGGCCGGGACCTGGCGACGGGGCTGCGAGCGCCATCCCCCATCTGCTGCCAGCAACCACGAGCGTCGACCAATGCCGTGCCGGCCGTTCCAGCTTCGCCGCCGATTCCGGACCTCGTGGTCCTGGGCTTGGCGCCGGCGTCGTCCATGGAGCCGCCGCTTATTGGGACCCCATTGGGCAGGGGGGTTTTCTTGACCCTCGTCCAAGGGTTTTCTAGTCTCGGCGGGCCATCCTCCTCGACCTCCGGCGTGCCGATGAGCACGGGACTGATGCCGCAAGCCGTTGCGAGGGCCGGCTCCTCCTCTGCTCCACCACCTCTCTCCTTCCCGCCGGGGTTTTCACCCCGGCCTTGGTTCGCTACGGCTGCGCAAGCTCCGGTGAGTCAATCCCCTCAATGCTTGCTCGTAGATGTAGATTAGGGGTTTATTTTCATAGGCATGTGCTAGTAGTTAGTGGATTCGATTGAATTAGATAGGATTGGAGTAGATCCGATTGGATTTGATCCCAATCGAATCCAAGCGGACCGACCTGTTCTTGTTTCCTATAGTGTATGTCCTAGGATATTTTGTGTCTCCTACTGCTATTGTGTCCTAGGATCTGTCATCATGCTAGTTAGTTGTGTTCATGCTAGTAGTTGTGTTCATGCTAGGGTTTGTGTTGATTGCTATACGTGCATGTAGTAGGACCATTTTACGATGATGTCAAATATGCATGGCTGCACATGGATGCTATTGGCACTTGCACTTGCTATTTTTAGATGTTTCCATGCTTAGGATAGTGCACTGATTAGTGGACTTGCCCAACAGCAAGTGCCACTAATCAGTGGCATTTGCTCATATCAGTAGCACTTGTTGTTGCGAAAGTGCACTGATCAGTGGACTTGCCCAACATCAAGTGCCACTGATCAGTGCCATTTGGCCATGAGCAAATGCCACTGATCAGTGGCACTTGCTGTTGGGAAAATGCCACTGATCAGTGCCACTGACCAGTGCACTTGCCCAACAGCATGTGCCACTGGTATGAGCAAATGCCACCGATCAGTGGCACGTGCTATTGGGGAAGTCCACTGATCAGTGGCATTTGCTTTCTTGCTTACTTTCTAATACTTTTCATGTTGCCTGACAAGATACTGAGGACTGACTGGGATGTGGCGGGTGGAGGAGCTCAGGTGGTGGCCGGAGCTAAGCGCGCCGAGGATTTCATCCCCACGAACAGGTGGCTTGGGACGATGGACCTGCCTGGCAGGATCGCCTTCATGAGCCTGCCTCGTTCAAGGGGACGATCTCCAAGGAAGGGCCACGAGGAGGGGGCCCGGGAGCCACTGCGCTTCTACCAGCAGATCAAGGACAACGAAGACCTCGCCATGCTCGTCATCCCACACAAGTTTGTGGAGGTGATGAACACCTGGCTGGTCATCAAGCGGCTCCCGCGTGTGGTCAGGCTGTCGGCAAACAAGCGGTGCGTGTTCTGGGTGCAGGTCCAGAACTTCGAGAGGAACATGGTGCTTGGCCGGGGCTGGAACTACTTCTGCTGTCGCCACCGGATCGTCCCCGGCGACCTTGTCCTTGTGCGTATCTGAGGACTCGGACTGAAGGTTCAGATCTACAACCACGACTCCTCGGTCATGTGCAGGTTTCGTTACAGCAGGCACAACTGTGTTGGTGACATCGAGCATGCCGTGTAGTTAACTTAAGTTGTTAGTGTTGAACTTTTGTGGTGTGTGGCTAGACTTATGCTCTTGTGCTGGGAACATGTTAATGTTTTGGCCAGGAGCAGCACCCTGGTGTGTAGCAGGGAAGGAAGATGCCCCTGCTGTTAATCTTAAGTAGTTTGTCGTCATTTCTTTGCTTGCTTGCTTGCTTTGTTTGATCTTACTTTGTTTGATCTTGCTTTGCTTGTTCTTGCTTGGTTTGTGCTGTTGTGCTGATCATCTGGTGGTAAGGCCACCACATTTGAACGGGGTGAGCAGAACACAAATGATGTTCAACCAAACAGCTGAAGTTTGCATCTGCTCACGCCCTAATCATAAAAACGGCAACCAAACAGCTGGGGGTAAGTGGCCCTCCATGCGATGCAGGCAACCAACCAGGTTGCATCTACTGCATATGAGGCTGCATTTCAAGAACCAGGCTGGGTTGAGATGGACATGCGATGCAGTAACTGTTTCAAACTGGAACCAAACACGCCCTTAGTACTCCTAGACGTTTGTGAAGGTGATTGATTTTTCATTTTGCATGTATGCATTCGGCTGCATGCGAGCTGCCATTTACGTCTCTTGAATTTTCTGTGCAGTTTAAAGGAAAAAGTGTTGCGTTGTGACCCCGTTGCGTTAATGTTTCCAATGTAGGGCATCTTTTTAAATCGTGCCCTCAAATAAATGAATTTCTTCAGCAAAAATATATGCTGCTGCTGCTATCCTTGACGTCATGTACAGCGGGCTTTCACCCGACACGTCTGGCACGGCGAGCAGCGGCAGTAATAATTTCTAGACAAAGCGTGTCTGACATATGTGTAATTGGTAATGATACCGTCGAACCTTAAGTAATTTGCTTATTACCTTGAGGGAAGAGCTTCGCACGTCAGGTGGCTAAATTTTATGTTTTGACTTTTTTCGAAACTTGATCGAGGAGATCTGATCCTGTTTCGCACAAATTTCAGGATTTGACCCTTTTCTTGCCGCCAGGGTTCATGATGGCTATAACATCCTACCGTCAAGGTCCCGGGCGGCAGAGTTACACGCCCTGTCAAAAAAATCTAAGTATGAAACACAGTGCATGCTCACTTACCGTCGGACACCTTGACGGTAGGGTTGTACATGCTACCGCCAGCCTATTTGACGGTACAGGTGTTTCGTATCGCCAAGGTCTTTGACGGTAGGTTGTTACACCATACTGCCATAGACCCTGGTGGTAGTAAAAGGGTCAGATTCCGATTTTTTTTCAAACTATGATTAGATCTCGATTATCTTTCAGAAAAGGGTCAAAACATGAAATTAGGTTACCAACGGGGCCACCAAGAATCTCATTCAAAGTGCTCATCATCATCATGTGCAGGGTTATGTCATATGTGCTGAGGTATGCACACACGCCCCGAAATTGCTAGCTAGCTCAAACACAACGAGCTGCATTCAAAGGGCGAACAATTTTTCCATAAGATAATTTTGATTGTTTATATATACATAAATCAAATCAAAAGCTACCCCTCCGTCCCAAAATAAGTGACTCAAGTTTAGTATAATTTTATTTTAATTTTAGTACGAAGTTAAGACATATATTTTGAGACGGAGGGAATAGATAATGGAGCTGGCCAGTGCCTGCCCTGAAACATGGAAATGCGAGCTAGCTGCCTGCTAGTGATTGACACACACACTCTCTCTCTTCATCTGACACGTGATTCTCTCGCATACGCACATGCCTTTTCTTTTCCCCATGAATGAAAGCTACGCTCACTTGCTTTCTTTATTTATTTCGTCCTTTCATGCGTTCGGAGGAAAATAAAAGAAAGGTTTTTCACGATTCTTTTTAGGTTTTGCACGATTCTGTAGAACGATTCTAACCATGATTATGCATTTTGTTGATCTGGTCGAAAAGAAAGACTTTCCACATTAGAAATATTATACTGTTTTTTAGCGGGCCGGACGCAGGCCATACAAAATAAAGACTTTCGACAATAGAAATATTATGCCGTTGACGCAGGCCAATTTTTTATTCATTTCTGATTAATATTTACATAGCAAAAGAACCCTAAAAACTAAAGAAAAACAAATGGTACTCTAGTACCTATCGGAGCTCGGAGGTGAAGTCTATGGGCCCCAGGCGGGACACTCGGTGGCCAACACAACAACGTAATCGTCGTCGTACTACTCCAGCGCGTTTTGTCATCCTCCACCTTCAGCCCCTCAAAGAGCAGGTTGTGCACTCTCATTGATGCGGAGCTGCCAACACTCGTGGCGGATGGTGCGGGGTCTGTTCAACGTTGCAAGCACCGCATTGTTCACGTCGTGGATGTCCAGGTCCGCCACAACCATGGCTGCAATGGAATCTTCGGCCACGCGCTCCACGGAGAGTTAACCCTTCACCGACCGGTGCTCGTCCACAAGCGAGAGGTTATACCGTTGTTTTCCCTGCAGCAATTGGTACGTGGACACCCACACCTATCCCTTCTCCCCCATCACAGCCACCAGCATGCAGTTCTAGTGCTACTCCACCTACAGCGGGCCGAACCAAGACACTGGTGGCTCATCCACCTGCACGGTCGCCTACTCATCCTCCTCATGTGCCTCCTCCATCACGATCTCTACCATGCCCATGGGGTCGCCCTATCCTTCTTTTAGGAGCTAAGCTCTGGAGAGCTCGGAATTTGGCCCGTCTAGGTGGGCCCGGCACCAAGCGTTCATGGCACGAAAATCCACAGCAATTTTGACGCGGTGGCCCGACGAAAGCTCCCTCCACCATGAATGAGTGGATCTAGCCATTGTTACGGCTGAAGACAAAAGACGCTGCTAAGAGGTGTTTGCACTGCGGCTTGGTGCGAGAAGGGCTCGGAGGGGGGACACGGATCCTCTGATGTAGCAAACCCTGACTTTCACTGCCTTTCGGTCGCTGACAGGTGGGCCCCGCGCTTGGTGGGACCAATGTGTCAGTCTCTCCATGGCAGGACAACGCACGTCAGGGGATCCTTGTCCTCGGAGGGGTGGGTTCTGGGGCATGGTCGGACGATTTAAATAGCCAATGCAACAGGAGTGTCAGGTTAAATGAGGACACTGGCCGGAGTAGACTTCTCGGTCGTCGCCCGTCCTGCCCCCCCCCCCCACGCGCTTCTTCTTTTTCCCTTTCCTTGCCGGCTCTGGCTCCATCTCCTCCTCCTCTTCCTCCTCCTTGCCATCGTCAAGCTCATCGTCCATGTCGCCAGTGGTGTCCATTGTGTCGCCTTGCGCGTGGAACCCAGGGGAGGAGGCGGTGGCGATCGAGCCGCTCATGATGATTTCGTCCATGTCGGCTTCCCTCGAGTCGGGGTTGCCGAAATGTGATGACAAGGCTTGCAAGAAGGACAGGGCGCCACACCGTACAGGCAGCGTCAGGGAGGCTGCCCACGCCGGTGGAAAGTAGTTGTACGGGGGTACTGGAGGCCGGCGAACGCGGGCGAGGGAGTGTGCTGGTCGGGGTTCAGACTTGAGGGTAAGGTGTGCTGGCCATGTGGAAAGGTGATGTTGGGGTTGAATCCACCATGCGCATCACCGTCGGCGTAGCCAGGCGAGGGTGCGTAACCATAGGGTGGTGGCGGCGGCGAGAAGCTGGCCGGCGATGCGACGCTCTGCTGGCTCCATGCAGCTTGCGGGCCGTGGCCTCTTGGCGGATTCATCATCTCCGCGCGAAAAAGATCTGTCGGCTCCGCCGCTGCCGCCGCCTCCAGGGCCTTCTTGGCATTGAGCCTGTTCCGTCGGTCGGTGGTAACAGCCTCCCGACGCTGAACCTCCGCCCTCCACTCGGCGTTCGACATGCCCGGTGGTTTTGCCATCGGCGCCCTCGGCTTCCTCTGCTTCGGCTGGGTGGAATCGGCAGCGGCGCGAGAGCCGAATACTTCTTCAACGGCATGGCGGCCGTATGAGGGGGAGGAGAATGGCAGGAGAAGAGGGGCACAAGGGGGGAAGCAATGGAAAATGGAGGGAAAAGTGGGGGGAACGGCGGGAAAAGGCCTGTCTGTCACCGACAGAGCGGACCTATGCGCCTTTTGGCTTTGGTCGGCTCCCCCAGGCGCCCTCTGGTGGCCTGGGTTCGTCTCGGTTCGTTGGCTGTTATTACGGCCCAAACCGGCAAAAACGTGGACCTGGGAGCACGACTGGGCCGATTTTTTTGCGCTGGCGCTAAAAAAAGAGCCCCGGGGCATGTTGTGGGGGAGGGGGGGCGAGTGGAGATGCTCTTAGACTCCAACACAGGGACGCATTGTCCTCTGTCCGTTTGGGTATACGGATAACTACCACGGCCAAATGTGCGGCCTCGTATGCAAAATATGTCCATCTTGTGTCTGTTTGGACGCATTTCTGGATGTGTCCGGACGACACTAGGCGGACGCGCGTGTGTCCTTTTGGTGTCTATCCTCAGATTTGTTTGTCAGCCGGCCAACCACCTCCCACCAGCTCCATTTAATCCAAATGCGTGGAAGGGGCCGGTATGTCGCCCACCCAACCGCCCCACCCCGGGTCCTTTTTAATGCCTTGTCGTGCACGTGGACCGGCCTTTCCACTTCCATACACTTCCCCTGCCCCAAGCACCAGACAAACCCTAGGCCGCACCGCCCACCGCCAGCCACAATGGTGTTGGAGTGGATCGCGGGGATGCCATGAAGCAGGGTGAGAGGCAGGATCATCGTTTGGTTCGTCGGGTCCGTGAAGGGACACGGCCAGCTTCTCAACCTCGTTGCCCGCTATGCCGTGGTAGCAACCGTACATTCGCATGGAAATTTGCCAAAGGTACTGGAACATGGGCACCTCGCTGCCATGGGCGATGTGCACCTGCCGAACAGATAGCACCTCAACCTGGATCAGGTGCTCGTGCATGCCACCCTGGCGAACGGTCGCACTCATCTATTGGAGGTCAACTACCGGCTAGGCCAGCTGCCTCTGAATCTCCTCCGCGCTAGCCTCCGGATCTCCTCCGCGGCGCCAGGTACGCCGTCAACTCACCTCTCTTGGACACATGTTTTTGGGACAAACATGACATGCCGTGGCACACGTTCTTTGATGTTCATGATCCCAACCCACCACTAGCGCATGCTCGTGCTCCCAGCCCACCGCGTACACGTGGGTGTGCGCGGGTGTGTGTCGCTCGCCTTCTTCGCCGCCAGCAGTCGTCATCAACGAAGAGCAGGACGAGGTCCTCAAGGACTCCAAGCTTGATGAGTTCAAGGAGTGGGATGGCCTTGACGTGCAGCTCACCTTATTTTTTGTGTCTTTTAAGTTTAAGTTCAAGTTTTTTTAAAGACACTGTGTGAAATGTGTTCGGCCCGTTGGGTGAACGCTATGAGCGCAGGCACGTAAATTGACATTCACGTCCGTCTGGCCGACCCAAACGGACAAAATTCGCGTCCATTTGCATCGGCCGGTTGGAGTTGGCCTTAGTCTCTCATGACAGATTTTCCCTATCCCTTTCCCTACCATCATCCATTATTTCTTCCTCTCTTCCGCTCCCCCCCACACACACCCTCATGTTCTCTTCCCTGTTGATTTTCCGTTTGCTTATTTCTGGGCATGAGTCATGTGGCCAATGGATATTCCTTGTCCATGGCATGGTCCTCATAAGAGCAGCTCTAGCAATCATTATATTGGTCTGATCGTCAAATAACCGTTATTATGGTGATTTTGAGGGGTGGGGGGCACACAAGTAGAGTCGACATCTTGTCAAGGATCGTCATAATTTATGAAATGCCTTCTGTATCTGCCCTTCCCGTCATCATATATGATGTATCGGGGTTCACTTTTTAAGCGTACTTCATATGACAATTATGTGTAACTATGTGGCATCTTTGAAAACTCGAAATGGCCCCTTCTCATGTGAATGACAGGAAGGTTGGAGAAAAAGAAATGTCCCATTGACAATAGCGTACCACAATTATGAATGTGCACTCCACAACAATTATGAAGACTGTGTTAAATGATGTAGTTGTAACATTGTAACGTGACACATGTCACGGTGGTGTATATTGTGTGTGTGGTGTATACTTGGGTAGGATGTTGTAGGCTAGCAATCCTTATCTTGTATAGTCTTGGATGAGGGGTCAAGCTAACAACAACCTGCCAAACTCTCGATGTAATCTCGTTGTGGTTATTTAACACGCACGCGTCCCTGCCAGAGGCATACGCTTCACCTCTTTTCTTTCATGGTAATCAGAGCCTACCTCGGGTTCATCCATGGCGAGCTCTTCCTCCGCAAATTCCTTCCCCTCGTCTCCGTTTGCACACAACGCAACCGAGAAGCTCACGAAAGGGAACGAGGCCTTATGGCGCGCCACGGTGCTCTCTGCCATCAGGGGAGCGCAGATGGCAAGCTTCCTCGACACCGAGCAGCCGCCTCCGCCCACGACAATTGAGGTCACCGGCGACAACGGCAAGAACAAGACGAAGGGGCCGAACCCGGAGTTCGGTCTGTGGTATGCGCGGGATCAGCAGGTTTTCTCATACCTACTGACCACGCTACCACGGGAGATGGCCATCCAAGTGGCAACCTGCCACACCGCGGCCGAGCTATGGAACACGGTGCAAGGGATGCTCGCGTCGCACACCAGGGCGCAGACTGTCAACGTCAGAATTGCCCTAGCCAATCTTCAGAAGGGCAACTCCACAATCACAGAGTATGTTGGTAAGGTCCGAACTCTGTGTGATGAACTAATTGCTTCAGGGAAGGCCTTGGGCGAGGAAGAGGTGATCTCCCACATCCTTGCTGGACTGGATGAGGAGTACGATCCAGTGGTGTCGGCCATGTGCTCAAGGGTCGAACCTGTCAAGATCCCGGAGTTGTTCTCACAGCTCCTGAGTTTTGAGACTCGCCTGAATCTTCGCGGCGGATCATCTCAGTCGTCCGCAAATGCGGCGGCACGCGGGCGCGGCTTCAACAAGAACAACAACGCCATCGGCAACAGTGATCGCGGTGGCGGTCGAGGCTTCAACAACAAACCAGGCAGCGGTGGCGATCATGGCCGTGGTGGTGACCACGGCCATGGTCGAGGCAACTCGGGAGGCAGGGGGAACTACAACAACAACTCCTCTGCCAAGCCAGTATGCCAGATCTGTGGCAAAACTGGCCACCCTGCTTGGAAGTGCTACGACTCTTCATATCAGGGAGGAGAAGAGCGCTCGGCCAATATGGCTGCTCATCAGTATGGAGTTGACACCAACTGGTACATAGACAGTGGTGCAACAGACCATATCACAAGCGATCTGGAGAAGCTGACCGTCCGGGAGAGGTACACGGGCAATGATCAGATTCATACTGCAAACGGATCAGGTATGTCCATTGATCATATTGGTTATGCAACTATTTCTACCCCAGATCGCAATCTCCATCTAAAAGATGTTCTTCATGTTCCGGGGGCAACAAAAGATTTGATTTCTGCAAGCAAACTTGCTCTTGACAATAACACTATTGTTGAAATTCACCCTCATTTTTTTCTCATCAAGGATCTGGAAACGAGGAAGGTCCTACTTCGAGGCAGGGGTAGAAGAGGGCCCTATCCTATCAAACACACCGGGAAACGCCCGAAGCATGTGCTCAATGTCACCAAACCACCTTTGGATTGGTGGCATAGACGCTAGGTCACCCTTCTTCCATCGTTGTTAGGAAGATTCTTAGTGAGAATAAGCTCCCGTGTGTCAATAATGATAGCAATAATCATGTATGTGACGCCTGCCAAAAGGGCAAAAGTCACCAATTACCTTATCCTCAATCCTTGAGTGAATCTAAATTTCCTTTGGAACTTGTCTTTTCTGATGTGTGGGGTCCTGCTGTTGAAACAGTAGGCAGAAAAAAAATACTATGTGAGTTTTATCGATGATTTTAGTAAATTCACATGGATCTACCTTATTAAACACAAATCTGAAGTTTTTCAGAAATTCCATGATTTCCAAAATCTTGTTGAACGGCGTTTTGATCGAAAAATTCTTGCTCTCCAAACAGATTGGGGAGGGGAGTATGAAAAGTTGAACTCCTTCTTTACCAAAATTGGTATCTCACATCACGTATCATGCCCTCATGCTCATCAGCAGAATGGGTCAGCAGAGCGTAAACATCGACACATAGTCGAGGTTGGCCTCTCCTTGCTTGCTCAAGCCTCTATGCCCTTGAAGTTTTGGGATGAGGCCTTTCTTGCCGCAACTTACTTGATCAATAGAGTTCCAAGTAAAGTCATAAATCACGAAACACCCCTCACTCGGCTATTTGGTGAAACTCCCAATTACTCTTCTCTTAGAATTTTTGGGTGTGCTTGTTGGCCCAATCTACGTCCTTACAATACACATAAACTCCAATTCCGGTCAAAACAATGTGCTTTTCTTGGTTATAGTAACTTGCACAAAGGCTACAAGTGCCTTGATATCTCTACAGGGCGTGTATACATCTCTAGGGATGTAGTGTTTGATGAAAATATTTTTCCCTTTGCGGCCCTTCATCCTAATGCCGGTGCTCGTTTAAGAGCTGAGATTCTTTTACTCCCTCCTGACCTACTTAATCCTACTGATCAAGGGGGAAAAAGTTGATGATCAATTGATTAATAGGACTACTAATGATTCTGATGATGCAGGAAGTCGCGGTGAGGAAAATGCAACAGAAAACACTGGTTTTGGTCATGATTTTATGCAGCAAATACAGCCAAACTGGCCTGGCACAGAACACGGAGCAGATCCGCCTGCGCACACGGATCCCGAGATCCGTGGCGAGGCGGCAGATTCGCCGCTGCGGATCCCGAGATCCGGCGCGCGCCGCTTCTCGGCGCTGCGCGACGGACTCGGAGGCGGGACAGCGCACTCCGGCGGGCAGCCTGTCCACGAGCGACACGCGTCCAGACTCGCGGTCGAGCGCGCGGGCTTGCACTGGTGGGTCCGATGCGTCGTTGTCACGCAATGATGAGGAGGTGCGGACTCCCGGGCGTGTGTCGCCTGGACGCGAGTCTGTCTCGCCAAGTGGACCAGTGCCGTCGTCTCGGGCTGGCAGGGTCGATCCCCAGGCGGATCCTCTGGCTCGGTCGGATCCAGAACTGGCGGCGGGATCCTCTACAGCGCCCGGATCTTCTGTGGATGTTGAACCGCAGCGACCCAATACACGGTCGCAAAGAGGCATTTTTAAACCCTTAGTTCCTAAAGATGGAACGGTCAGGTATGGCAAAAATTTCAAAGTAGTAAACTTTGCTGCTACTGGTGAGCCTCGGGATCTAGCTGAAGCACTTGATGATAAAAATTGGAAAAAGGCTATGGAGGTAGAATATGATGCACTTATGAAAAATCAAACTTGGCATCTAGTGTCACCTAAACAAGGTAGGAACATTATAGATTGCAAGTGGGTATACAAAATCAAGAGAAATTCTGATGGTACAATAGACAGATACAAAGCTAGACTAGTAGCAAAGGGGTTTAAACAGCGTTATGGAATTGACTATGAAGATACTTTTAGCCCAGTAGTTAAAGCAGCTACTATCAGACTTGTTTTGTCTATTGTTGTTTCCAGGGGATGGACTCTTCGCCAATTGGATGTACAGAATGCGTTCTTACATGGTATTCTCGATGAAGAGGTGTACATGAAGCAACCACCTGGGTTTGTGGATGGCACCAAACCACAACATGTGTGTAAATTGGACAAAGCACTTTATGGCCTGAAACAGGGACCCAGAGCTTGGTACTCAAGACTAAGTGCAAAGCTTCAGCAACTTGGTTTCAGACCATCAAGGGGAGATACTTCTCTGTTTTTCTTCAAAAATGAGAAGGTGATCATTTATATGCTTATATATGTAGATGATATAATTGTTGCTAGCTCATCTCCACAAGCCACCTCAGCACTACTCAGAAACTTGAAGAGTGACTTTGCTCTCAAGGACTTGGGAGAGCTACACTATTTCCTTGGCATAGAAGTAAAACAGGTACATGGTGGTATACTGCTGACTCAAGAAAAATATGCCAAGGATATACTCAAGCGTGTAGGTATGAGAGACTGTAAACCCTCCAGCACACCTTTATCTACAACAGAAAAGTTATCGTTGCATGACGGAGAATTGTTAAGTCCAGAGGAAGGGACTAAGTATAGGAGTGTGGTAGGTGTGCTACAATATTTAACTTTGACAAGACCTGATATATCCTTCTCTGTTAACAAAGTCTGTCAATTTCTGCATTCTCCTACTTCACTTCATTGGACAGCAGTTAAAAGGATTTTGAGATATATTCAAGGAAGTGTTGGTACAGGACTGAAAATATGTAAATCACCTTCAACAACTGTTAGTGCCTTTTCTGATGCAGATTGGGCAGGCTGTCCTGATGACAGAAGGTCTACAGGTGGATTTGCTGTTTTCCTTGGTTCCAATCTTATATCCTGGAATGCCAAGAAACAAGCAACAGTCTCTCGCTCCAGTACTGAAGCAGAATATAAATCTCTGGCAAATGCAACAGCTGAGGTAATGTGGATGGAAACTTTATTAGATGAGCTAGGAGTAAGAAGGTCAAGTACTTCTTGCCTATGGTGTGATAATCTTGGAGCAACGTATCTCTCAGCTAATCCAGTGTTCCATGCAAGGACGAAACACATAGAGATTGATTTTCATTTTGTCAGAGAGAGGGTTGCTAGGAAACTGTTGGAGATCAGGTTCATTCCAACAGGGGATCAAGTGGCAGATGGTTTCACAAAACCATTACAGATTCGACAACTACAAGCTTTCAAGAAGAATCTCAACCTTGACACGTTTAGATTGAGGGAGGATGTTAAATGATGTAGTTGTAACATTGTAACGTGACACATGTCACGGTGGTGTATATTGTGTGCGTGGTGTATACTTGGGCAGGATGTTGTAGGCTAGCAATCCTTATCTTGTATAGTCTTGGATGAGGGGTCAAGCTAACAACAACCTGCCAATCTCTCGATGTAATCTCGTTGTGGTTATTTAACACGCACGCGTCCCTGCCAGAGGCATACGCTTCACCTCTTTTCTTTCAGATTGCACTTTTGGTAACTCTGCTAGAGTTGCTCTAAACAACACAAAACCTCTAAATGCACAATTTTGATAACTCTGCTAGAGTTGTTCTAAGAGCATCTACAATCGGACTTGGCAAATCCGATCCCTCAAATGTCCGCGGACACTGACGGTCACACCTCAAATTTGCTACTTTGCATCCGAGTCTCTCATATTTCAACCCCTAGATCCATACAAAGCATGCAAAAGAAATCCTACGTACTACCCTAGCTAATCTTCGTCGTCGAAGCTGTCCACGATGTTAGTGCCGGGCGTTGGGTGGATGGGCACGTAGGAGGGCTCCGGCTCCTCCTCCTCATCCTCCTCCTCCTCCTCCTCCTCCTCCTCGACCTCATCCACGTAGGCGAGCATCTCCTCCTCCTCTGCGGCGTGCTCCGCCTCCATATCCTACCGACGACGGCGTCTAGCTTCCGTATCCGACTCTGAGCGGGGGGAATCGATGATGGCCTACTACTCCGCCTACAGATCCGCGTCCCCGGTGCCCCCCACATCCTCCTCATCCTCCAACTCCAACTCCTCCTCCAGATCGACTGCATCGGAAGGTAGCCCCACGGCAATCCGGGCTTCGAGCGTTGCCCGGATCTGCTCAAGGAGCTGCAACCGGTATTAGAAATGCGTTGCTCCTCACCCGGCGGCATGGGGTCATGACTACTAGTGGTGGCGGACGGGGAGTGGAAAGTGGCGGCAGCAGCGGCCGCGGACGGAGGAGGGAAATGTGGAGGGGTATGGCTTCGGTGCCGGCCGTCAGCTTAAATAGCCGGGCTAGGCAGTACGTGGCCCGCCGGAGCAGCGCCACGTGGCAACATCGGTCCGACGGAGGAGACAAGTTTCGGGCGGGTTTCACACTATGTTCGTGTGGGACCCCAACGTCAGTCTACGTGCGCCCGGGCGCCCCATATCTGCCCCATATTGGGGCTGGATATGAGGTGCCGGCCAGCCTTGGCATTTGAGACGACCGTCTGGATCGAATATTCATGACCGGTCAATGACCGGGCGGCCCGCCTGGGCGTATGTGGCGGGTTTGGGGCGCTAGGCTTAAAAGTTCTAACAAGACAACACGGTAGTCATGACTTTTTTTTTGACGGGGAAATATTTGGAGCTTTATTCAACAATCGAAGCCCCTGCAGAATCTGCAAGGAGGCTAGTTACAATGATACCAGGGGCAGAGTCAAACCAACATTCTGTTACATCCAGTGTGCTTGCATGTGTAGCACATAGGTGAGCAGGGTAGTTGGCTATTCTCGAAATATATTGAGTACATAAAGACTTAAAACTAGTAGAATGCTCCAATATTTCGGACAGGATGGGCGCCACAACAGTCCTGTCATCATGACGCGAGTTCCAGAGATTAACGGCCTCCAGGCATTCGAATTCTATCACGACTTTCTCGTAGCCCCTAAGCTTAGCAAATATGACACCGTCCCGGATTGCTAGGGTTTCAGAGATATGGGGGTCGGTAATCCCCTGATAAGGTTTACACCGTGCAGCTCTGAAAGTGGAGTGGGATCAAGCAACTCCTCCCACTCCTCCTCTTCGATATTCCAATGCAACACTGCCATTAGTGTTAATCTGGATCTCCCCCTCCTCGGGTGGCCTCCATCCATGGCCCGGAAGCAACCGAGCCTGAGCCTTTGGTAGATCAAGCAAAGCTAAAGTATCTCTGGTCATTTTCATGGACTGTATTGGGTCGAGACCACCTTTGTCATGAGTTAAATTATTTCTTAACGTCCAAATAGCCCATATGATCGTCACCAGCTTGGCTCGATCGGTCTCAAAGAACTTGGGATCACAAGTGATATCCTTTGACCATGTTAGAGGATGTAGATCGGGTCGTTTCACCCCAAGCCAAACCGGGGCTTGAGTCCAAAACCCTCTCGCATGGGAACAATTCAACAATACATGCATCATGTCCTCATCTTCATGCTGACATATTTTGCACCGGCTCGCTGTTGCTATATGTCGATATTTTAGTGTGGATTCTACTAGCAGGATGCCTCATAAAACCCTCCACCCAAAAAACTCTCACTTTTGGCAGAACCTTCAATTTCCATAAAGTGGTCCATAGCTATTTTTCTGTCGCTGATGCTTCAACTACCGTCCCTTCCTTTAGAGCCAGTTGCTCGTTCTGAGTCATGAGAGCGCAGTAAGCTCACTTGACAGTATATGAACCAGATTTCTCAAAAGCCCATGCCAGAATATCATCACCACCGCCAATCCTTAGGGGGATGTTTAGAATGGCGTCTGCATCGGGTGGTATGAAGTTATCTCGGATTACTTGATCTTTTCAGAGCCAAGTTTCAGAATCAATAAGATCAGACACTTGCTGTAGTTGTGCATTACCAAGGTGAGCAACCGGAGTCATAGTTCTGGTATCAGGGATCCATTTGTCCTCCCAGATAGAAACAGTCGTGCCGCTTCCAATGCGCTTGAGCAGGCCCGATTTCAAAGCTTCCCTGCCCGCGATTATAGCCCGCCACACAGCTGAAGAAAACTTAGGTGCAATGGCTTGCATGAAATCACATGAGTGAAAATATCTGCCTTTTAAGACCCGCGAACATAGAGAGTTGGGATTCGTCATCAAGCGCCAGCCATGGTTGCCGAGTAGTGCTAGGTTAAAGAGTTGCAAGTCTTTGAATCCCATCCCTCCTTTAATTTTTGGTGCAGCCAAAGAATCCCAAGATAGCCAATGTAAAGACCGGCGATCAAGGTTACTGCTCCACCAGTATTTGGCCATAAGTGAGGCCAACTTATTACACACTTTTTTCGTTTGCTGGAAGCAAGCCATACTGTATGTGGGGATTGATTGGGCTACTGCTTTAATTCTGACTTCCCTTCCAGCGCATCAAATAAGTCTCTCTACTCCACCTTGGAGTTTTGACCGAATCCTCTTCCCGATGTGGTCGAAAGTGCCTCTAGTAATTCGACCAACAGCAGTCGGAAGGCCGAGATAGCATTCACCAAAAGCTTCCACTGAAATCTGTAGCGTTTGCTTTAGTAAAAGCCTTGTAGGATCAGGAGTGTTTGGGCTAAAAAATATTGCACTTTTTCCTTTATTCACTGCTTGACCAGAACACTCCGCATAGATACGAAGAATATCATTCAAACAATAAGCACTCTACACCTTAGCTTGCAGGAAGATCAGTCTATCGTCCGCAAAAAGTAAGTGATTGATCGAAGTACATCTATAGCTGACCCGTATGCCTCTGTCGATATAAGCCCCTCCATAGAAATTCAGCAGTGAAGTGAGGCCCTTGGCACAAAGCAAAAACAAGTAAGGTGATACGGGGTCACCCTGACGGAACCCCCGAGAGGGAGAGAAGAAAGGAAGAAGCTCGCCATTTACTCGAACAGCAAACCGCACCGAAGTTACGCACTTCATAATGAGACGAACAAAATAGAATCCAAACCCCAACTTTAGCATAATCGCTTCGAGGTAGTGCCACTCGACGCGATCATAGGATTTCATCATATCTAACTTGCACAAGCAGCATTTCCTCCCTTCTTCCTTCTCTTCATGGCATGCACGCTTTCATACGCGATTAAGACATTGTCTGTGATCAAGCGGCCCGGGACGAATGCGCTCCGCTCCGCTCCAATAATATCATCCGAAAACTCTCTCAGCCGATTAGTGATAGCTTTGGCAGCAACTTTATACAGGACTGAGCAGAGAGAGATCGGGCGATATTGGGAAATCTTTTGTGGAAAACATACCTTGCGTATTAGGGTGATGGAGGTATCGTTCATAACCGCTGGCAGTTCGCCACCATTCAAGAAGTCAAGCACCGCTGGAATTAGTTGTTCACGTAACTTATGATTTTTGCGAGCAAGACAACCAAACTCCCTTTTACCCCATGCAGATAACTGTGTTTGTAAGTTGTTCAGGGCCTCAACCATGCCTCCCAGGCCGTGACGACCCGACCCCTTCTGCCAAGAGTCTAGGATGAGTTGGTCATAATTCGCATGTTTCTGCCACATGTCCTCATATCGAAAGGGTTAGGCCCTAGATGTACACTGGAAGTTAGATTTTCCCTTAGATCTGCTAGGACAAAGCAGTGATCTGACTCCGCAGCGACAATGTGCTGAACTTTGACATTTGCAAATAAATCAGTAAGTGCTGTGTTGCCAAAGGCTCTGTCCAGCCGGGCTTTAACATTAGATCGACCCGCTTGCCTATTATCCCATGTATATTCCATGCCTGACCAGCCCAAGTCAACCATTGCACACTCATCCATTACTTCCCGGAACGCTTTCATTTGCCACTCAGGTCTTGGTGAAAGAGAAAAGTGTTCGGAGCCGAATAATGTTTCGTTAAAATCCCCAATGCACATCCAAGCTTCATGTCGGATAGCAAACAAAGTTCTCATGAATCTCTAGTTGTGGCATCTATCTTCCACACGTGGAGCTCCATAGAATCCTGTAACACGCCATTTTTTGGATGTATCATTTTTCCTCTGCACCATAACATCTATATGGGCAGAACTATAATTTTTGAGCTCAACATCTAGCTCAGCAGACCACAACAAACCTAGTCCCCCACTGAGTCCAACGCTGCTCACCGCAAAACATCCCGCAAAACCAAGAGAGTTCTGTAGATTCTCCACTTGCTTGGCTGAAATTTTGGCCTCCATAAGAAATAAGAGACCGGGCCCTTCCTGCTTCACAATGCCACGAAGCTCCCAAACTACCTCGGGGTTCCCAAGCCCCCGATAGTTCCAGCTGAGGCAACTCATCATTCCCAGCGGGGCTGCAGAGCAGCCGCCGCCGAACATTCTGAATTTGAGAGTTAGTGAGAGTCGGTTTCTTCTTTTTGGTTTCTGGCTCCCCCCTGACTCCTTCTCATCACCATCCGAACGCACCTCACCCGCTTTAAACACCACCACAACATTTGTGGTTTCATTCATTTATGGTACCTGCGGTTGATCAGTCGGAGGCAAAGTGATCTGTCGATAAACTTGCTTCGTTCCATGAGCCCCCCCCCTTTCCCTTATTCCTCTGATCATGCTTCTTTTTAGGCGAGTTGATCTCTGGACTGGGATCAGCTCTAGCGTTTGTAGCACGCGCATCTTTAGTGCTACTTTGGCTCGACTGTTGCTCCTTGGACGAGCTATCATTAGACACACCTTTTTTCTTCTCCTCCGGAGCTCTCATGCTTGTTTTAAAAGGTAGCTCACCGTTTTCATCACGCGTACCAGGAGTCGAACAATGAAGGTCAGAATGTTCTAGTCGCCCGCATGAGAAACAGAAATTTGGTACTTGCTCATACTGAATATCATACCAATCCCTCCCACCTCTTGCTGCAGAATCAATTAAGATCCACCTACGTAGAGGCTTTCTTACATCAATGGTAACCCTAGCTCAAAGGTACCCACGAACAGGATCGAATTGCACAGAGGATGCGTTCTTATCAATTTGTTTGGCCACTGCTTTTCCCCTCACATCATTCCGCAAATTGAAAGGCAGATTTGGGACCCTGACCCAAATCTGAAGTTTCTCAAACTGCAGCTCAGATGGCCGCATACACTATTTGAGTTCTGTCAGAACAACTGAGTGCTTACTTATATGCCACGGTGATCCCTCCCACACGCGATCGCGATCACGTTGGGACTCAAACTCTGCAATGAACATCTTCTCACCCGCCGGGCGGAACACCAATCCTCTAGGGTTTCCCCAAGCCGGGCGCAACGCATTGGCGATTGTCTGAATATGCAACAAGTTCCGGTGCAAGACCTTGCCTGCGATCGCCCAAAACTACCTTGACCAGCTGTCATCTCGTCCAGAACCAATGGTGTTGCCTCCTCTTCGGTGAGATCTAACTTGTCCATGGCTTCCTCCATGCGCGCCCTCTCTGCTCGGGGCGAGAGAGCACCCTTATCCCATGAGGAGCCCGGTGCCCTAGCCATCTGAGCCCGATGCAGTGCTGCCCGCCGACGCGAGCGATCGGCGGCCGCCGTAGACTCCACGTGAAACCCTAATCGCCTCCCAAGGGAGCTCCTAGTTTTCCAGGGAAAAAAGTTTTTTTATCGGTAGTCGTGACTTACAAAGTCGTCAATCTAAAGTGCTTCAAAAGAACATGCCAAGCTTCAGATACAGCCTTAGCAATCCACACGTATAAGTGTATTTTTATTTAGCGTTAATAAGTAGGGGCCATGTATAACATCAGTTAGTCATTAGCTTAACTCATTAACTGCTGTGATTAGCGAATAGTAATGAGGCCGACAGGGATCCTTCGCACCCGCTGTCCCGACCCCTTGGACAGTTGACAGCCAAACGAACAAACACAAATATCATCAGCATCACACGGTATACTTTATTGTTCGTCCATCCGTAGACAGACAATCACAGCTGGGTCGGTCAAGCTATTGTTTTGATTTTATCAAGAAATTTCACATAAAACCAGCTCAATAGTCAAAGCCACCCATTTGTTCAGGAAAATTAAGTACTACTGGTTAAAATTCCATCTTTCTAAATTAAGTACTACCTCCGTCCAGGTGGATAAGTCATTCGCGTAGTTCTATGTCATCGAGTTGAGGAATTAAATATGTGTTATATGTCATGAAAAGTATATCACTAGATTTCTACAAGGATGTAGTTTCTAAATATATATTTTTTATCACATATAATACATATTTAGATAGTTAAATTGTCAACCTAGAACTACGCGAATGACTTATTCACCGAGACGGAGGTAGTACTACTGGTTACTGAATGGAACTGAGTTTTGAACTCGTAAACTCTTCTTAATTAATGTAACGAGGCTAAGCTTTTACATCCTTTGCAAATAGAAAGAAACTGGGATGGGACCGACAAAGAGATCCAAATATCTAACCGAAACAACTCCATTGTCACCATCGAAGCGATGACGAATCTTATTCGGAGAAGAAAAAGATGTTCGCTGATTTATGTAGAATGGTTCGTCTCATGCGTGGTTATGCTTATTCGTTTTTGTTGACCTGGTAAGAAAGAAGATTGCGTTCCCCGAAAAAAAAAAGAACGAAAGAATATTACATTTTCTCCATGGTGAAATAATTATACTCCATCATTCTTCTTTTGCGAATTATACTCCATCATTCAGCATTAAGTACGTGGCTACCAGATTAAGTAGCTAGCTACGGCACTAGCTCATTCTGTGGTGGAGTCGTACCAACAAGCATAATAACAGAGTCAGCTGTATATTCGTGCTTTCATATCATCTATAGTTAATTTATGACTAACATGCTTTTACCTTATTATTCGTTAATGTTTTTTTTTTGCGAGAGAATTCTTTAATGGTTGTATGTTATATTGTTACTATATGACCCTTATTTCTCTCTTACAAAGTGTGTTGGTGCCCGTGCTACAGTTGGTTGTTAATCTACTGTTAACGTTAGGTGACATGACAACTACATATAGCTTGTTGTTTGTTATACTTTTGTTCTTGCTCTTACACCACGCTATTATACTTCCTCTACGTCGCTATAAGATTAGGGGGGCCGCCTAGCCGGGAAATGAAAAGAGCCACCGGCCATCCATGAACGATATTTACTTTGAAGGGCTTTTCAGAGAATAATAAGAAAATAATGGTGTAAAGTTAGGCAGATCGGGCTATCGGCGGAAGAATAAAATATAAGTCAGTACGAACCAAACTAAATGTAATCGTCCTCGATCTACCTTTTGTGAGAATCCTGCCGGCCATCTACAACAATAATATATACTACGACTTTGAGTTTTTATCCCTGGAAAAAGATGCACTAGCTCGATGCATATAGTTGTAGAGTTTATCCTTCTTGGTTCATCCTTCGCCTCCGAAACCACCGCGACCATTTACCATAATGTTTTTTCTTCATCTTTCTTGTAACATTTCTGAACACTTGTAGAGTAGCACTAGTAGTTCGTGGGAGTACAATTAGTACTAGTACCAATTCTGTGTTTATGTGTGGGCATGAAGGGACCACAGGAGCACTTGTCCCCTCTGTTAACTATGGAGTATTTATGTGTCTTGCTTGCTTGCTTCCCCTCCTTTACTACTACTCGATACACTTGACGTACTACCAGCACTGTAAAGGAGGAGTACTTAGTACGTAATTTTGGCAGAAAAAAAGAGAGGTTTACTCTTTCTTAATGTGAAAAGACAATAATAGTTGAAACCATTTGAACCAGATGGGCAACGAAAACTAGTAGGTACTACCTCCGTCCTGGTTTACCGAAAAAGCTTTCGCCCCGCTTTATAAATAAAGCAAACCGCCAAGAGCAACACATACAAGGACTAGTTTAGCGCACACACACCCAAGTCTCACAGAAAGAAGTACATAGGTTCTGCTGAGGGCACAATTCAACGAGCCCGAATATAAAAAAGAAACAGGACGGTCCGGTCCCTTTTGTATTTTATGCTAAGTTTTAACTAATAAATATTAATCCATGTCATCAAAAATTATATCGTTCGATTCATATTTAAATATATTTTCCAATTATATTATTTTTTATGACATGCATTAACATTTTATTAGTTAAATGCAAGGTTAATTAGAATTTGACCCAGAATACGGCTAGTAAACCAGAACGGAGGTAGTACGCAGCAAAGTGCGATGGAGTGCTCCTCACCCAGAGAAAGAGAGAGCGCGCAATCGCATGCAGGCAGGACCCTGTCACGTCAGATGAGTAGGGGCCTGGCCATGCCATGCATGAAGAGGAGACTGAGACTGGAGCCAAGTCCGTAGCTGAGGTGACAGCGCCACGCAGGGGCCTTTTGGGCAATAAAATAAATTTGGTGCAGTACTGGTACCAGTAGCATGTAGTTATTCCCACACGACAGCCAGCCTTTCCCCTGTCTCTTTCCTATCATCACCCGTACCATTATACTCCCTCCGTTCCCAAATATAAGTCTTTATAGAGATTCCAATAAATAACTACATACGGAGCAAAATGAGTGAATCTACACTCTAAAATATGTCTACATGCATCCGTATGTGTAATCCATTTCAAATGTCTAAAAAGACTTATATTTAGGAACGGAGGGAGTATATTTCCACTCCATCTCATTCCTTTTCCCATATTCTCCCTTCCAACTGTTGATTTTTCTCTTGGTTATTTCTGGCCATCAGGAGGATATTCCCTGTTCCACAACACGGCCATGTTGCAACAGCACAAAGCAACACGGTGGTGGCCGTGACTTGCAAAGTGGCCAACCGAAAGCGTGTGAAAACGACACCTCAAGCTCGAGAGAAAACCTTAGTACTAATTCCTTTTTCTTTAATGCGAAAATGATCGATATATATCATGAAAGTTCACAAGTAGAAAACACCCCATATGTAATATTATAAAATTAGGTCGAGGTTTCCGAATCACCGAACGGCCACCGTCGAAACCTTTGTAACCCACACACGTATGTCCGCACGTAGTCCATCGGTCTCATCCGTATCTAAACGAATTTAAGACAAGCTTTTCGGGGCGGTGGTATTATAAGACTAGATTTCGCGACGTACAAGTGTATGCTCAGTTGCACTAATAAATATTCGACCATGCATAGCATCAAGTTAGTGGCTGGGTTAAACTGGTGTGCGGTGTGATTAGCCGATAGTGACGGGGCCGACAGGGATCCATCCCATCCGGGCTCTCCCAACCCCTTCGACAGTTGACACGCAACCGAACAAACAACACAAAGATCATCAGCATCGCATACCCACACACGGGATGATGGTACTTTATTCATTATCAGTCCATTCATACGTCCATAGACAGACTGTCGCCGGGTCGGCCAGGCCAAACATATTATAATCTCTCTCTGATCCTGGTACCAAGGAATTTTACAACAAAATAAAACCAGTTCAACAGTCAGTAGTCAGTACCTAATTTCCGCTGATAGAAAAGATCACCACTAGCTCGAATTTCATACTACCATTTCTCTTTCACATTATACTGTGTTTTTTTTTTTGAAAAGGATCATCCCGGGCCTCTGCATCTGAGATATGCATACGGCCATTTTATTGATTATTCTTGAGGACCTTACAAAGTATAACAATAATATGCCTGAATCCGTCATTTTGGCAGCATCAACCGCTACTCCTATCCAAATGATGAAGGGGTGCAAGCTGGGCCACATACCCATACCTCTCACCTAAGGCTAACATCTAAAGTTGGAGGCCCCGACCGAGCCATCTGCCGGGTCTGGGGCTCAAACCGGTCTGACACACTCACATGTGTCATCGCCGCCATCTTCCACTGGTCCATCTTCATAGCAGATTGAGGTGACAACCCTGGCAGGTCCTCCGCCATCGACGCCACCACGACGCCAAACGACGACCTCCACCTACGTGAGCCTTGGCAGGTCCTCCGCCATTGACGCCACCACGATGCCAACCGACGACCTCCACCTACGCGAGTCCATCTCCAAGCAACAGACGTAAGTACTTGCTAGGAAAGGGTCGCACCACCGCTGTCGCCCACCACCCACAAGCGCCACCCAATCCAAAGGTTCCCAAAGCGGCGCCTTCAAGAAGGGAACGGCGCCGTGAGCGCCGCCGTCGCCCAACAGAGTTAGGGGAAGGTGAAGTGAGGAGATCAGTCCATACCGACGCCTCCAAGGAGGGAAACGGCGCCCTTAGGCGTCGCCGTCGACGCGGCCGGTCATGGCCGGCCAGGGATTTCGCCCGGACTAGATCTCCACCACCAACAGCACCTCCTGTACAAAACCGACGACCAGAGGAAGCGCGGCCCGACCAGGCTGGTTCGCACGCCAAACAGGGAAGGAAGGGAGGCGCCAGATCGCGCACACTGACCGCCACAGAAGTCACCGCCGGCCATTGACAACCGTTGGATCATGCCGCCCGCGTGCCCGGGACACCGGATCCACCACCCGCACGACTGTTAGCCGGCTGTGCCTTGCCAATGGAGCCGCCGCTCTAGATCCGTGGTTCCCCACACAGCAGCAGGGAAACTGAGGCCCCGCCGCCACCATCCTTGGCGCCCCGAGCTTGCCTGGCGGCTGCCTCAGGCGGCGGCGAGGGAGGGAGGAGGGGAGGGGCGGCTAGGGTTGGGAGGAGGGGGTGGCTAGGAGGGGTGGGGAGGAGGAGGCGGCTAGGGCAATAGTGTGGAAATGTCATCCAAAAAAGACCAACAATGGAGCAGTATTATACTGTGTATACTGCATGGAAGAAGTATTGACGGAATGCAGCAGTAGTAGTAAATGGAAGTGCAGTACATGGGGTGGTACATACGCCCCGGCCCCAATTGCAGCCAGCACACAATACTACTCCCTCTGTCCCAGAATACAAGAACGTTTTTGACACTACGCTAGTGTTAAAAACGTTCTTATATTTTCGGACGGAGGGAGTAGTAAAAGTACTACTACTCGGAAAACATCAGCAGAGCAGCATAGAGGAGAAAAGCAGTATGGACTGTGAGCTTGTCCCTCGTGGGGCCTGAGGAGGAGATGGCCGTCCGAATGACTCTCTGTCACTCCTAGGAGGGGTGCGCCTGAACACCGTCACTCCTAGGAGGAGAGCGCCTGAACACGGACGAACTCGTTCTGACGGAAATTCATTGCGTTTGCACAAATGACGCTTGGATCCGCCAAAGCTGGTGGCGGGAGGTGCGTGATCGTTGTCTCGTTGAAGATGGTGTGGTCCATCTGGCGCCCGAACCCGGCGTGGCGGCGCAACCCCTTCAGTAAGGCACGGTCGTCACAGGGTCGGGCTCTGAGCCGGAGGTAAATGATGCCATGGCATACGACGAGTGCGACGCAGACGCGAAGCGTTCCTGCCATGCAAGCAACATGGTGTGGGAGGCCGCGACAACCCTCGCGGCCGACGCCACGTAGGCGAAGTCGCACGTCACCGAGCCGCATGCCCGGCCATGTCCATCATCGATCTCACAACGATCAACGATGTCAAGGTCACGGGCTTCGACGAGGAAGTGTTGAAGGAAATATGCCCTAGAGGCAATAATAAAGTTATTATTTATTTCCTCATATCATGATAAATGTTTATTATTCATGCTAGAATTGTATTAACCGGAAACATAATACATGTGTGAATACATAGACAAACACAACGTCACTAGTATGCCTCTACTTGACTAGCTTATTAATCAAAGATGGTTATGTTTGCTAACTTTAGACATGTGTTGTCATTTGATTAATGGGATCACATCATTAGGAGAATGATGTGATTGACATGACCCATTCCGTTAGCCTAGCACTTGATCGTTTAGTATATTGCTATTGCTTTCTTCATGACTTATACATGTTCCTGTAACTATGAGATTATGCAACTCCGTTTACGGAGGAACACTTTGGGTGCTACCAAACATCACAACGAATCGGGTGATTATAAAGGCGTACTACAGGTGTCTCCAAAGGTACATGTTGGGTTGGCGATTTCAAGATTAGGTTTTGTCACTCCGATTGTCGGAGAGGTATCTCGGCCCTCTTGGTAATGCACATCACTATAAGCCTTGCAAGCAATGTAGCTAATGAGTTAGTTACGGAATGATGCATTACGTAACGAGTAAAGAGACTTGCCGTAACGAGATTGAACTAGGTATTGGATACCGACGATCGAATCTCGCAAGTAACATACCGATGACAAAGGGAACAACGTATGTTGTTATGCGGTTCGACCGATAAAGATCTTCGTAGAATATGTAGGAGCCAATATGGGCATCCGTGTCCTGCTATTGGTTATCGATCGAGAATAGTTCTAGGTCATGTCTACATAGTTCTCGAACCCGTAGGGTCCGCACGCTTAACGTTACGATGACAGTTTTATTATGAGTTTATAAGTTTTGATGTACCAAAGTTTGTTCGGAGTCCCTGATGTGATCACGGACATGACGAGGAGTCTCGAAATGGTCGATACATAAAGATTGATATATTGGACGACTATATTCGGACACCGGAAGTGTTCCGGACGATTTCGGAGAAAACCGGAGTGCCGGAGGGGTTACCGGAACACCCCGGGGAAATATTGGGCCTTAGTGGGTGAGGGGAGAGAGAGGGCAGCAGCCCAGGAGGTGACCCCCCCATGAGGAGTCCAAATTGGACTAGGGGAGGGGGCGCGGCCCCCCCTTTCCCTTTCCCTCTCCCTTTTCCTCTCTTTCCTTCCCCCTTCCTCCTTCCTAGTGGGACTAGGAAAGGGGAGTCCTACTCCCACTAGGAGGAGGACTCCCCCCTCCTTGGCGCGCCCCCTAGGGCCGGCCGGCCTCCCCCCTTGCTCCTTTATATACGGGGGCAGGGGGCACCCTAGGGACACACAAGTTGATCTACGGATCGTTTCTTAGCCGTGTGCGGTGCCCCCCTCCACCATATTCCACCTCGGTCATATCGTTGCGGAGTTTAGGCGAAGCCTGCGCGATAGAACATCATCATCGCCACCACGCCGTCGTCTTGTGGAACTCATCCCCGACGTTTTCTTTGGATCGGAGCTCGGGATCGCCATCGAGTGAACATGTGTGAACTCAGAGGTGCCGACGTTCGGTACTTGGATCGGTCGGATCGTGAAGACGTACGACTACATCAACCGCGTTGTCATAACGCTTCCGCTTATGGTCTACGAGGGTACGTAGACAATACTCTGCCCTCTCGTTGTTATGCCATCACCATGATCTTGCGTGTGCGTAGGAATTTTTTTGAAATTACTATGTTCCCCAACAGTGGTATCAGAGCCAGGTTTTATGCATAGATGTCATATGCACGAGTAGAACACAAGTGAGTTGTGGGCGATACAAGTCATACTGCTTACCAGCATGTCATACTTTGGTTCGGCGGTATTGTGAGATGAAGCGGTCCGGACCGACATTACGCGTACGCTTACGCGAGACTGGTTTCACCATTACGAGACTCGTGCTTAAAGGTGGTGGCGGGTGTCTGCTCTCTCACTTTATTTGAATCGAGTGTGGCTACGCCCGGTCCTTGCGAAGGTTAAAACAACACTAACTTGACGAACTATCGTTGTGGTTTTGATGCGTAGGTAAGAACGGTTCTTGCTAAGCCCGTAGCAACCACGTAAAATTTGCAACAACAAAGTAGAGGACGTCTAACTTGTTTTTGCGGGGCATGTTGTGATGTGATTTGGTCAAGACATGATGCTATATTTTATTGTATGAGATGATCATGTTTTGTAACCGGTTATCAAGAATCGCGAGAGCCATATGGTTGTCGCTTTATTGTATGAAATGCAAACGCTCTGTAATTGCTTTACTTTATCACTAAGCGGTAGCGATAGTCGTAGAAGCAATAGATGGCGTAACGACAACAATGCTACGATGGAGATCAAGGTGTCGCGCCGGTGACGATGGTGATCACGACGGTGCTTCGAAGATGGAGATCACAAGCACAAGATGATGATGGCCATATCATATCACTTGTGGATTTGGCATGATTTCTTTGAAATGTCCGGTTCTCACAACAACATCAGTGTGCTTCAGCAATCTCCCAAGTTCAGGAGACTTTGTAATGGGGAACCGTCGTCGTGGATACACTGTCAACGGTCGCAACTACAACATGGGGTACTATCTTTGCCGATGGTATCTATCCTCAGTGGGCAGCGTTTGTGAAGACCATATCTAA
Organism: Aegilops speltoides; assembly: GCA_021437245.1. Taxonomy (NCBI): domain Eukaryota; kingdom Viridiplantae; phylum Streptophyta; class Magnoliopsida; order Poales; family Poaceae; genus Aegilops; species Aegilops speltoides. The sequence goes on from CM038144.1 coordinate 489,776,687, forward strand.
TCCCCAAGCCAACAAACAAAGCCACTTTGTACCAATTCATTAAGCAGCTAGGTCGGTTGTGGAGGGCATTTGGAGTGCTCCAAGTTCCTCGGGGAATTGTTTGTGGAGCGGCAGTGATGTGGGAATCAGAGACTTTGTGGCAGCTAAGTGATCTTGTGGAGTATATGTGGACCCACAATAGAAACCAAAGAGCTAATGCTTGAATTATGCACATAAAATAAAATTCATGTTCAAATTATGTATTTTCATGACAACGCAATGTTTATTACGTGTGATATTCAATTGTATGATGGACATGCATGGATTTGAGGATTGATATTTGAGGTGTGTGGCTGCCTGTCAGCTGATACGAGGGGCCGTCCGGCGATGTTCACGGGCTTGCCCAGATGCATCCATGGACATGTGGGGGGATTTACCAAGTCCAACTATAGATGCTCTATGCGCCTAAAAAAGATGTACTACTTCCCTCGAAGCATGCACTCACCGTTGATCTTTCTTGCTTGGTTCATCCTTGGCCTCAGAAACCACCGTGACCATTTGCCATAATGCTTTTTTTGTTTTCTTTTTCTAAGATTTTCGAACACTTGCAGTACTCCCTCCGTTCCAAAACATAGCGCTTTCTCTATTTCCATGCTTCAATTTTGACCATAAATTTAACTAACGAGACCGATTACGGCGGGAGCAAAAGTCGTACCAATGAATTCGTATTCAAAAGAAGTTTTCAATTATATAATTTTTTCTCCCGCCGCACTCGGTCTCGTTGGTTAAATTTATGGTCAAAGTTGAACCTTGAAAAGTGTGGGCGCACTATATTTTGGAATGAAGGGAGTACTAGTACTAGTAGTACTGATTATGTGTTTTGTGTGGGCATGAAGGGACCACAAGAGCACCTGTCCCCTCTGTCAGTTATGTTCTCATGCTGGTACTACTCTTGCTTGCTTGCTCTCCTTTGTTGCCCCCTTTTTTCCTTACCTAAACCAATTTACAGCACAAAGCAAAAATATAATCTTACACAATTTTGGCAGGAAAATAAATAATGAAAGGCCTCTTTCTTTTAAGGCCAAAAGACAATAATAATACAAACCATTTCAGCAAAATGGGAAACAAAGTGCAATGGAGTGCTGATTGTAGCACCCCAGAGAAAGAGAGCGTGCAGGGCAGGACCCTGTCACATCAGATGAGGAGGAGGATGGGGGCCATGCATGCATGAAGATGAGACTGAGACTGGAGCTAGACCGTAGCTAGCGTAGCTGAGGTGACAAAGGCAGGCAGGCAGGCAGGGGCCTTTTGGGCAGGAGCATCAGCTTTGGTTCGTTTGATGCGGTACTGCTACCACGTACCAGTAGCATGTAGTTATTCTCCCACAACAGCCAGCATTTCCCCCGTCTCTTTCCTATCATTTCCTCTCCCATCTCTTTTTATTCCTTCTTTTCTCTCTCACCAGTTGAATTTTCTTTTGGTTATTTGTGGCCATGACAAGGATATTCGCTGCTCCGCACCACGGTCCTCGTAACAGCGCAACGCGGTGGTCGTGACTTACAAAGTGACCAATCTAATCCAAGGCGCATGAAAACGACACTCCCTTGCCATGGGCCTCGGAAAACAACTAGGAACTTTACACGTATAAGTACATATATTCTTTTTGCGCCGGAAGTAAGTAGGAGTATACATTTGAGGTAACATTAATCAACTGGGGGCACGCATGCATAGTACTCCGTTGAAAAGTCTTGTATTTACTGTACAGAGAGGAAGTAAATAGTTAGTCGTTGGACTAAATTGTGATGTGAATAGAGAATGAGAACAAGGTCGACATGACCATAAGGTCCGGACATATGTGACATCTTCAGCGCTGACTCTCAAACCGGCCGCATATGTCCGGACAGTATGGTTCAGACTCCTCAAGTCGTCTAAGTTTGTCTCCATTGGCCTGCAGGACGAGTCTAGACCGCCATTTCCCGCAAACTAAAACCAAATCAAGGGGTTTTGCGGGATTCCGGACACCAGACACCTCCGGCCCACCCAAAACTAAGGCGAAACCCGCGCTTTTGTAGCTATCCGCACTATTCCCATTATAAAATCCCCCTTTCTCAATACACTCCTCTTCCATCCCGCCGCTCTTCACCCAATTCCCGCCTCTTTGCCGCCGCCGCCGCATGGACCCGCATGAAAAACAGTCGGAGAAGGAAGTGGTGGAGGACCTGGCGACCATGCTCGCCTAGAAGATCAACTCGGAGACACGGCAAATCCGCCGCCTCGAAGCAAAGGCAAAGGTGGCACCGGTCAAGAAGCAGAAGATCGATAGAGGCGGAGGTGTGCAGACGCTGCCCTGGCCGAAGCAGTACAAGGTACCCTACTTCTACGCTGCCAAACGGCCCAGTAGGCATTCTCAGCACATGCCTTACTACGTGGACGTCAACACGGCGCAACAGCTTGTACAGGCACGGATGCCAGGCATGGAGCACCTGGGTGCCCGCACGCACTTTGCCGGTATGTCTCAAGTGGGCGAGCGAGCGTACGACGACGCAAATAGGCAGATTTTTTATATGGTCTAGGACGAAGGTGGAGACGGAGTTTGCTACGAGGACGGGCAGGTTGATGACTCTGAGTACACGCAACCGGCATGTCCAACTAGTTCGACATGTACACCCAGCCAGACTCGCAACCAGGCTTCAACCAGTTGGACACGTACAACCAGTCGGGCACGCAACCGGGCACGTATGCCCAGCCAGGCACGAACACACGTCAACCAGATTGGGCCACCGCACAACAGGGTTAGGAGACAACGATCACGATGATCCAGATGAAATTGTTGTGGAGCCAAAGTAAAAGGGTAGTGGAGAAAACTTTAACATGCAGGAGGACGAGTTGTTGTGTGATGCGTGATTGGCAACTAGCATAGATCTAATGCATGAGACAGAGCAAAAGGGCTCGACATTTTGGGCCAATATTCAAACTTGGTTTCATGAACACAAGCATTTCGAGCCATACTTCGACAGCCTCATCCGCAACAGTGGGGTGACGTTTCTCAACCATCGGTGGTACAACATCCAATAGGCCGTGCCAAAGTATTGCGGCCACTTGAGGCAACTCATGGGACGGTGGCCAAGTGGTGCCCAAATGTTCGAGCAAGCAAGTTGTTAATATGTGTTGATCATTTGGTCGGGCATGCATTGTTGTGTTGGTCATGTGGCCAGATATGCATTGTTGTGTTGTTCATTTGGCCGAATATGAATTGTTTTGTTGGTCATTTAACAATGGTTTATTTTGTTACCTTCCCATGCGTGCAATGTGTTCTTGAAGTCGGAGAATAAGAACCTCACCGTCATGCATTTTTGGTTGAAATTGAATGGACAACCCAAGTGGAATCTATTCATTCCCAAGACAGCTGGCATGGACACCAAGGAAGAAATCGGTGATCCAACCAACCCAACAAAAGAGCCACCCAAAAAGGTTAGAAGAGGGTGGGGAAAGAAGTGGGAGGAGGAGAAGACGGAGCGAGAAGGGACAACAGCCAAGATGACAAAGAGGTTTGAGGACATCTTAGCGAAGAAAGAGGAGGGATACGTCAAGCGCTCTGCCGTCAAGGAGGCATGCAAGGTCGAGAGATTTAACATGTTGATGGCGGTGACCGACAAGAAGATAAAACTCAAAGAGAAGAAGGTTGAGATCACAGCCGCTGCAGACGCGAAGATGTTGACCTTGAAGATGGATGATGTCGGTGATGATGCAAGAATGACTGTGCAAGCCGTCCGTTTTGAGATGTTGAAGTGGTAGAAGGGTTGGCTGGAAGCGGAGTCGGAGAAGGCGGGGGTGAAGAAGGAGGCGGCAACAGAGTGAGCGATGTGGCTCGGATGACCGGTCCGGCAAGACAATTTTTGTGCATGGATTGTCGGACTGATATTTTTTTTGATCGAGAATGTAAAAACTATGCGTATTTGTATCTTGTTTGTCGTAAATCGGGCGGATTTGAATTTTAATTAATCGTATCTGAATGGGCATTTAGGGGGTAATTTTAGATGGCCGACTTTCGTATCAGTGTTCACAAACTAGTCCCATCAGTCCATGGACGGATACAGTGTCCGACCAGCGCTGGAGATGCCCTCACCACCCATTTATATATTTCCACCTCGCTTCCTCCCCATGTTTTTCCATATTCTCCCACCTGCTGGTTTTTCTCTTGGCCATCTCCGGTCATGCATGAATAGGATATTCCCTGTCCCACAACACGGTGGCCGTGACTTACAAAGTGGCCAGCCAACCAAAAGCGCATGAAAGCGACACAAGCTTCAGATACAACCTTAGCAAATTGTTATTTCGCGAAAATGATCAATATTACAACACCGTCCGTTGCATAATATAAGAAACTTTTTGACATTGATGTAGTGCCAAAAAACGTTCTTATATTATGGGACAGAGGGAGTATAATATAAAAGTTCATTAGAAGTGCAATTCACCTCAGACATAATAAAAATTACATCAATAACCTGGACCACTGTATGAGACCGTTAGAGCATGGTTAATAATATAGCCAGCCAGTGGCGGATGTAGGGGGTGGACAGGGTGGGCCACGGCCCACCCTGGGATTTTCTTAGAAACTATATATCATAGAAAAAAATGTTGGAAATATTATGAAAAAGTATTTTTGTGAAGAATTCTACTATTGGCCCACCCTGGTCCCTTGGGCTAGATCCGCTACTGTAGCTAGCTGATTGCTATAAAAAACGCCATGTCATCTATAGCCATCATCTGTATGCATTCATATAATAATACGAACTATAAGGTTGGCTATTGCATTAGTACTATAAGCCCACTATCGTATTTGCTCTAAGAACCACAGTAGTAGCAGTAATTCACACGTACCTGTAGTCCAGTACCAGCAGTACTTATGAAGACAAGATCTCCGTAAAGAGGGACCATGCATGCATAGTAGCACTACAGTAATCAGTTAGTGGTTGGCTTAAACCGGTGTGTGGGTGTGATTATTTAGCATGCAAATTGCAATGAGGCCGACAGGGATCCATCCCATCCGGGCTCTGCCCGACCCCTTCCTTCCACAGTTGACACGCAAAGCCAACAAAGATCATCTCATCAGCATCGCACACCCACACCCACACACACGAGATACTACTACTAGTCCTACTTACTTTATTCATTCATTATTCAATCCATCCATGCGTCCACAGACAGACTGTCCCTGCCCTGGGTCGGCCAGGCCAAGCCTAAGATACTCCCTCCGTTTCTTTTTACTCCGCGTATAAGTTTTGGTCAAAATCAAACTACTCCCTCCTTCCATCTATATAGGGCCTAATGCGTTTTTCGAGATTAACTTTGACCAAATATTAGAGCAATAATATATGACATGCAACTTACACAAAGCACACCGTTAAATTCGTGTATGAAAAGAGCTTTCAATGATATAATTTTCACATTGTGCATTGTCATGTACTATTAATCTTGTCAATAGTCAAAGGCGGTCTTAAAAAACGCATTAGGCCCTATATAGATGGAAGGAGGGAGTACACAAAGTTTGACCAAGTTTATATTAAAAAATATAAACATCTACAATACTTAAACTATATAATATGAAAATACATTTCATGGTGCATCTGAAAATGTTGATTTCATATTGTGAATGTTGATATTTTTTAATATAAAGTTAGTCAATGCAAAGCTTGACTTTGACCAAACCTTATATGCAGACTAAAAAAAATGGAGGGAGTATTATTATCCCTCGTTCATCCTAGTACCACCACCAAGGAATTCCACACCAAAGCAAAACCAGTTCAACAGTAGAGAATAGTCAGCACCACCCAATTTCTGCAGGAAAAATCACAGCCAGTTAAAATCCCATTTTCAAAACTTCAAAGCTCATGGTGGGAGCATAATTGACAGGCTCTGTAGCAGTAGCACCAAATGGAAGTGCAGTGGTAGGAGCGGAAGGAAGGGATCCGAATTCACAGCAGCAGCAGCAGTAGTTCCAAAGACCCAAACTTTTGGAGGAGAAAAGCAAACAGTGCATTGCAGGGGTCCCAGAGCAGTGCTCACTCTACCAGTAAAAAAAATACTCCTCCTACTCCAAAAGAGAGAGCAGCGGCAGCAGCAGAGGAGCAGAGAGGAGAAAAGCAGGAGAGAGAGGGAGAGGGGAGTAGTAGCTGACAGCTGAGACGGGACAGCGGCACCCATAGCAACCACAGCTCCGCTCTCCCGTGGAAACCCAGATCGGCTCGGCTCCTCCTCGCTCACTGTCCAGCGGTAAAAAGGAGCAGGGGGCAGGGCAGATTCATCGCAGATAGATAGATAGATAGATAGATAGGGGGAGGGGGAGGAAGAAAACAACTCGGCGCAACAGCGACGGCCGAGATGTGGTGAAAGAGAGAGCTGCCTCCCTCCCTCAGCCTGCCTTGGGAAAGAAAGAGAGAGAGAGTAGAGCAAGGAAAAACATCACAAGAAAAGCATGCACAAAGGAGGAGGAGCTGGAGCTGGAGGAGGAGGAGACCAGTAGCCCCTGCTCTGCTTCCCCTGCCTCGGCCTCCAATTGTTTTTCCTCACCGAGGTAGGTAAAATCTTGGCCGATATTTTCTTGTTTTAATCCCTTGTTTATTTAGTTCACCTGCTTGTGTTTCTTCCTGCCGGTGGATTTGTTTCTTTGATCTGAATTAGCTTTTCTGTTGGTTGTTGTTGAGTACAGTGAGAGGGAGAGGGCAGATCATGGCCGCCGTCATGGATTTGGATCTCAACTGCGCGCCGCCGTCGCCGGAGCCCGCGCCCCAGGACCACCGCCTCGGCCACGCAATGCTCCGCCAAGAACACGCCTACCGCCACCAGGTACCTTCCCCTGCTTACCTACTTGCTCCCCGCAAAAATCTCTTCTTTCCTCACTAGCCAGCCCGTGTAAATCACGATTAAAAAAAATATAAAGTCAATTATTTTCGCAATTTCTTCGACAGATGGGATAAATATGAAGCTAATTTGGATGTACTGTCAAATATTCCCCCTTCTCATGTGGTTGCATCTGGTTGTGGTGGTGTTTGTAGGTGGAGGACCTGCATAGGCTGTATTGGGCGCAGAGGAATCTCAGGCCTGATGTGCCCTTCTGGGAGCAATCCCACGATGTCCTCTATCCCATTCCTACCCATTCCTCCCAATCCCACATCCACACGGTGAGCTACGCTATGCTATTCAGGCCAGGCCAAACAGGAATCACCTAAACTTTCCCCAAATTCCTGCTGCTAAATCAACAATTTCCTCTGCTTTGCTGCCACAGATTGGTCCGGATCAGTCACGAGGCAAGCAGGCCATCTGGTGTGGCAATGGGGTCGCAGGGAATTTGGGCGCTGAGGAGGGTTCTTCTGCCAGGAGGAAACCTGACCATGGTGGTGGTGTGCAGGGGAGGTCGTCTGGTCACCGCCGTATGATCGATCTAGAGAAGCCGGCGATGTCTGAGGACGATGATGATGATGTGGAGATCTTGTCTCCTGCTCGGTTCAGTGACTATGTCAACCGTAATGCTGGGTTTGTGGATAATTCTCTGTGTTATCCAAGGGAGAATGCTGCCCATGTTCGTTTCGGTGAGTTCAAGAGCATTCCTCCCTACCCTGCCCAGTTATGTTAATATAACTATCATTGTCTACTTTGGTAGAGTAAAACAGTTTTGTCAAGCAAAACTAAGAAATGCAGAGCCGAATGCCTTCCTAATAATGAGTTCTTCTGATAGAATGGTCCTTGATATTACAACTCAGATTGTTCTTATAAAAAAAAAAGAATGTGTGAGTAATGAATCTCGATTAATACATGTAGGCTGCGGTTGTGTGCTTTGGGTTCAAACTTGTGTCCTGCAAGGTTGCATTGTCAATAATGTTCACACCATGCCATTGTATTGTAGGCTAAATTATTCCAACAAAAAAAAACTCAATTCCTTCCATACATGCCCAACCTTTAAGTTTCATAGTGAAAGAACAGGATGGCCGGAAAATTCTATGTACCACTTACGTAACTGTGTGTTATGCTAGCTCCAGTTTTTTACAGTATAGCTTTTACGTATGCTGTAATTTGTGCCTGCAAGCTTGAATCTTCTAGTCTTGGTGTGCTGAAACATCCATTTAGCTTATTATTTGTGCCTGCAAGCTTGAATCTTCTAGTCTTGGTGTGCTGAAACATCCATTTAGCTTATTATTTGTGCCTGCAAGCTTGAATCTTCTAGTCTTGGTGTGCTGAAACATCCATTTAGCTTATTATTTGTGCCTGCAAGCTTGAATCTTCTAGTCTTGGTGTGCTGAAACATCCATTTAGCTCAGTTCAAAGAAAACACCCATTTAGCTTATTTATAGGAAAAGCATCCATTTAGCTTCAATGGAATGTGCTCTTGTGTAATTCAGTTGCAAGCCTGGATCTCTCTTGCAGTTTGCTTAGTCAGTTGCAAGCCTGGATCTCTCTTCAGTTTGTTTTTCTAGGCAACATTTCATTTGTTTATCTTGATGATACGTGAACATGAAAAGGCTTCTTTGATTTTTTTATTTTCCTGTGTTTACGTGAGCTCCTTTATCCATTGTTTGTAATACAAGAGTCTAAGAGACACAGTATTGTTACTTATTTCACTTTAATGATTGCTCATTTAATAAATAATGCTTGACAGTACTAAGAGATTGTAAATTGGCCAAGTTTATCTGCTAGCAGACCAGATGGTGTGTTGCCTATATTTCATCTTTATTGTCAATGGCAACACATTAAAGTATTATTCGAGTCTATATGCGCAAAACATACACTATAATGTTCTTTGATTGGCCAAAGAGGTTCGTGAATTACGGAATTTAAAAGTGCAAGCGATTTGATAAGGAATGTTAGATTGCATCCTCTGCATTTTGATCATTGTTTACCTAATCATTACCACTACAAATTTGTGTTCATTTCAATTAGAATAGCATAAATGTTCCATCAGCAACATAATTGCCCTGACTAAATGTATAATTTTTTATGAGTAATGTTCCATTCAGACTGGAAGAAAACTAACCCGTTGAGTAGAACAACATATCATAATGTTTTTGTATATCATTATAACTAGATGTGTTCCCAGCTTTCTGTATGACTGTAGTTAGTGTAGTGCTTATCATTTAGTGAATGCCTTGTCTTGTGCATACATCTTGGACTGCATGTTATTCATTGCTTTCTGTAACTCCCGTGGAAAAGTGGATTCTGTTGGGGTATTTGCTTGACTCTGTTTATCACCTTTCAGGTTCAACTGGATCTAGTGATACCCCAGACAGTCATTCACCAGTCAAAGCAAAGGCTACTGCATCTGGACGCATGCTTATCGACCTGAATATAGCTCAAGAAGATGATTTAAATGCTTGCCCTGATTCTTCCAAAAACATGTTCTGTTCTCTTTTGGCTAGTTCAAGAACAATGCAATCCGGAGAAGGTTGCAGCAACTCCAGTAAAGCATTCCACATCGGAGGTGAGTCTAGCATTGGATCCTCAAAAGGGTCTTCGATCACAGTTGCGGCATCAATGCCGGCCCCAGACAGCACAAGGGAAGTGATGGCAAGAGGTATTTGTGACCCACAGAGCAGTTCTAAGCCTTTCCGTGTGGAAGCTTCAAATCATGACGTGCGTCTCAGAGGAAATATCCAGCATCAACATACACTAGATAATGTCTGTGGAATGAGTTCTCAGGCCTCTATGGAAATTCCACGTGAAGAGATGTCAGTTAGGGCGAGCGGTCGACATTCTTCTTGTTCTTCTTCAGATTTACAAAAAATAGGAGGACCAACAGCTGTGTATAGGGGCTGCCAAGAGGAGAGTCTAGCAGTAATCTGTGATGATGAAATGGAGGGTTTTGACTTGAATGTCTCAGTTGGAAGCATCGAGCTCCCATCGATGATGGATAGCAGTCCCAGAGAGAAACATGCAAGTAGTAGTGATGGTGTTGACAAACTTCTAAGTCATTACTTTACTGAGGATAAGGTCCAGGAAAACATTTCTTCCGTCGAATGTCCAACTATCATAGACCAACAACACATGGCTGAGAGTATGGACGGTAGAAGTGTACGGTCGCCAGACTCCGGAGTTGCAACAAACAGGTCGATGTCGATTCCAGAAACTCCTCAAGGTCGTGACTACGCTTGTCCAAGATTGAGACCGTCAAGTAACGGAGAATCAAATTCTATGAACGCGCCCATCACATATCAAGTTGTGACAGAAGATGAGCTACTAGCGTCCACAGCAGCTCAGACACTCATTTCCTTGTTCACGGATAGCGCTGCGTGGATCACAGACAGCCATTGCAGCAACAACCAGGCAGATGCTCAGGATGGAGGCGATGAACCGCAGGTTTCGCTGGACTCTTTCGAGGAAGGCGTGATGAACCTAGAGGCTCTGAGAGACGACGGGGATTCAGTTGCTGTGAGAGCGCCGGACAAGGACGGGCCTTCGTGTGGGATCAAGCTGAGGAGAGGGAGGGGGATGAGAGACTTCCAGAGGGAGATATTGCCCGGGTTGGTCTCCCTCGCGAGGCACGAGATATGCGACGACTTGCATGCTATAGGGTATGAGATCAGGAAGACCAGGCAGAGGAGGGCGCCCGGGGACAAGTACGGCCCGTCGACCCGGTCAAGGCTGCCTCGGCGTTGCTCCAATGCATGGAATTAGTGAGGGTTTTTCCATACCGAAGCACTGGCGAAGCGCAATGCCGACAAAGGAAATGGTGGGGGGGAGTAGGAGTTGTGAGGGTAATTCTGGCCTGCTCTGTGAATATCGCCCGCCGTGTATGAATTATGAAGCCTAGCTGAAACCGGTCGGAGAATTCCTTTTTTCGGTTAATCTACAAAAAAGCTTGGTGATATCACTGGTGATAATGCTGGAAGGGTGGTAGGTTGCGCCTTTATTAGTAGCTGCGGATTTATATTTAGCAAGTGAAGTGATGATGGTAAAGCTCGACAATTTTTTTTGTTTCTGTAACCTGGAAGAATGATTTGGATGAATGGCCCCATAGAACAAGGCTCCCTCCCTGTGTGTACATTCTTTACTGTATCTTTTGGGTTACTTACCATGCTACGGTGTACAGCCCTGTCCTGGATGGCTGGTGGTCCAAATACCTGCTCTGTGCTGTGCAAAAAACATCCAAATTTGGCACTTGTTTGCATACAAATTGGGCAGTTGTTTGCATCCAAATTGGGCAGGTTTGTTTAAAGTAACATCCTGCAAAAGTCATGAACTATTTGCTGTCAGTTTGTAATGTAGCCAAGACAACGCCAGAAAAACTCGCAATCATTTCTTTTTTCTAAAACAAAATGTTGGCATAACGAAAACACAACATTCTGCTTGTCCTGTTTTTAAAACAAGGACGGGAATACTAGAAATCTGGCAACATTCAGCTTGTCTTTTTTTAAAACAAGGACGTAAATACTGGAAATCTGACGTCGAATTTTTAAGCATACCAAATTTGGCATATACGAATATTTTAAGAGTGCCCTTTATCGAAAAAAAGACTATTTTAAAAAGCATATGAATTTACACCAAAAGGAGAAGAGAAAAAGAAAAAGAAAAGGCGGAGGGGCGACGTTTTTCATGCAAATTATGACAATATGTGCTTGTTAATTGCCATCCTCGCGACCACATAATTTATCATCCCGCGTGTTCGATTTGCCGTGATAAAAGTAATAATTGAAGATCAATTTGTAGCAAAATCCAAAAAGAATGTGAAAAAACAATCCAAAAAACTGTCAGTGCATGACTGCTGCATGAGTGTGCAGTGCGTAGCACACGTAGGATCGCACGAGGCCACAAGTGTCCAGATCAAAATGGCCATTCATCTATCCATCCATCAGTCTACAGTCGGCTGACGGACGATGGCACATCTGCACGTATCTCTGTCTGCATCGCTGCATCTGCATGCATGAACTCTGATTTAGTACTCCCTCTGTCCCAAAATAACTGTCTCAACTTTGTACTAGCTCTAGTACAAAGTTGTATTAAGCTTGAGACACTTATTTTGAGACGGAGGGAATATTTCTTTGATGTCCGAACACAGGGCGGTCTATGACACGACACTGGTGGTTGCCAAAGCCCAAAGACCCTAAATCTCACTCGATTGAAACTTTGTTATGTCTCCGTTGATTGATGTTATATCTATACTTCTATACTATACTTACTCTATAGTGTACGAGTTTTGAATGTTTGGATCTCAAAACAAAAAAGCAATGTGAGCCGTTGATAGAGTCAATCGGATGGCTGAAAAATTGTGGGATTCGCAGCTACAGTACCAGTGAACGCAGCACTGATTTCTAGAACCATCACTATATACCAATGTAGGAAAGGTTTCACTTGCCTAAGGTTATCCATTCATGCATGTAACTGGTCAAGGGTACACACATTGGCAGAGCGTCCGCAACGCGCACACTAATCGCGCCAGGGAGAAGTTGGAAGTTTTCAAGAAGTTTCAAAGTAAGCTTAGTACGAGATACTAATACTAAGAACGGCTACAATAATGAACCCGATGAAGCTTTACATGCGAAGGTACCATGTTTGAACCGAGCAAGCCGTGTATCCATGAATTGAAATTTGCACACATATTTAAATGAAGTGCAATTTACTAGTTTGATATAGGTTACATTGAGATTCATATGAAATTTTCTTTTATTTTTATTTGGTGAAGGAACCTGCAAGCAAGTAACCCTGCAGTACCACAACAATCTTCATAGTAGATCTGATTTTTTTGCAAAAAAAAAAAAAATGTTTCAGTAGACGGAGACCTAGCCACACCATTATTTCATTACCCCTGCCTACTTTTTTTTATTTCACGCAGAAAAATAAGCAGAAATCCTTATGAGTCTTCGTTGACCAATTATAGGAATCCTCAAAAGGGAAAGACTAGTCATGGTGGGCATATGCATGCATGGATGCATGGTGGGTGCAGTGCAGTCCAGCCCCAGTTGCACATGTGCATCATTGTTTGTTGGTTGCATTTGCCTCCAAAAGTGTCTGTCAGGAACATGCATGCCTTCATCAGTGCTGAGACTGAGAGCACTGTGCACTGTTACTGCATCTGTCACACAGAGGATTGTTAGGCATGATGTATAGTACTATTGTACTCCCTCCGGTCCTTTTTACTCTGCATATTAGGTTTGTCTGAAGTCAATCTCATTCAACTTTGACCAAATTTATATAAAAAATTATAGAAATTCACATAACAACACCAATATCATTAGATTCATCTTGGAATATATTTTCATATTATATTTATTAAATATTATAGATGCTAATAATTTTTAATATAAATTTGGTCAAACTTAGCACAGTTTGACTTTCGGCAAAACCAATGTGCAGAGTAAAAAGGACCGGAGGGAGTATACAAGTACTTAGTAATAATATTCTATCATATCATTGGTACCAGCATCCACTCCACCAGTTGCTGCTGCTGCTGCCACCTTGGGAGCTGCCTCAGGAACATGATGATAAACAATGTACTACTACCACTTGTTTTATCAGAACTATACTGGTAATAGACAGCAAGCAAACAAACAGCTTGATGATCCCTCTTGCTTTTTGTTGCTCTACTACTATCTTGTTTGAGATTAAACATGTCTGCAGGCCAGGATGCAGTGCAGCAACCGGACGGACATCATCATCAGCTCAGCTGCCGTTATGTCAAGCACTCAGTAGCAGTACAACTGAACCTTGATGCTATAGTAAGTACGTACTGTACTCTGCATGCATGGATCGACAACCTGCAGAATAAATTTGTGAATCTACTGGAAATCTCTATGCGGATCAAGCGAGCATTCATCAGGGTGTTGCCGGTGGGTGGAGTAGGGTCAATCATACCACCGTCAAGTCAGACGAGAAAATAAATACGGGAGGGAAGTGTGTCTGAAGAACTCTCTGCAGAACTCTGAATAATGAACCTCAGTCAATTCACACCAGCAGCTCTGCATCCATCTGCAAGTGTTAGCAGCATGCATCATCTGGCTCTGCACTGCAGTGCAGGATCTAAATGAAACTTCAAACCTTTCTCAGCACCCAGCATTCACTTCTTTCTGTGTCTGTCTCTGTGTGGGTGCGTGAGAGATACAGTAGTAACAGTCGGACAGTCAGAGAACAGTCACGTCGCGTATCTTTCTCAGCGTCTTTTGGACGAAAGGTTATACATGCAGGGTCGTAGGGGCACTGTAGTACACTGCACTTGAAAGTTGCGATTAGGTGTAGGTGGCCACCGCACTGCACACACACACACACGCACATGATCCGTCCATAAATTGTGCAGGTGGTATGCTGCTAACAATGTGACCAGATGCACAGAGACAGCAGCAGTACAGGGCCACCCAATGATTCAAATTTGGGGTGGTCTATGTCAACTTATGTATATGTGTGTATGTGCAGTGCAGTTGTGAGGCTGCAGGATCCGTGTTGTTGGTTTTGTTGTAAAGAATTGTGAAGTGAGTGACCTAGCTGCTGCTGCTGTGACATTGATGCCAATGAACATTCAAAAAACAATTACACCAAATGCATATCTACCAGATCACCCTCACGTCTAAGAGCAACTACAACGCGCCGATCCATTTCGTCCGCGCGTGTTCGTTTGGGTTAAAATGTACACAAAATCGGCCCAACGCCGACCCAAACGGATGCGCGCCCGCTATTTGTCCACCGAGTGACCCATTCCAGGCCCAAATTTGGGATCATTTGCATCAGCGCGGACACAAGGCAGACACCCGTGACGCCAGCCTACTCCTCCCCCGGCCCGCCAATCGGTGGCACATAGTCCATTCTCTTTCTCCCACCGACAGCAAGCACCCGCTCGTCCCACGCCGCCGCCGCCCAGTTCTAGTGCCCTCGCCAGCCGTCCGCACCCACATACCTCCCCGCAGCATGCTACCTTCCAACGTCGCCGCCACCACCGCCTCGCCGCCGGGCCACCACAACTTCCCCGACGTCGCCGCCAACACCACATCGCCCCCCCTTCCCGCCCCCGGCCAGCTCCTTCGACGACGACACTATGCTCGTCATATGTCGTCACGCTCGCCGGACGCCGCCGGACAGTTACCTGGTCCAAGGGAGGCGCGTAGCTCTTCGCCGGCCTGCTTCTTCGACGACGCTCGCAAGCTGCTCGACGGTTTGCCCGCAAGGGACAAATGGACTCCGCCGACGAGTTCTTTTTTCACAATTTCATGTGCGACTCAGATGATTCCTCATCCGACGATGAGGAGATAGTGGCTACTGTGTTGGTCGTCCATGATCACGTTAGTAGGCAGCGGCCGTTGTTTCGGGACTTCATCCCAGGGCACACTCCGGCGTTGAATGGAAAGCGGGAGAGCGACCATTTCCTTCTCTGGAAGGACTATATACTTCGAGACACCCAACCCGCTCTTCCAACATCACCTATTCCAGCACCGTTTCCCTATGGCTAGGCATGCTTTCAACCGTATTCGGGATGGGGTGGTCGGATACGATAAGTATTTCGAATGCAAGGAGGATGCCCTTGGAAAGCTTGGCTTCTTCTCTTATCAGAAATGCACTGCAGCTATCCGGATGCTTGCATACGGAGTTCCCGGTGATCTCATTGATGAGTACGTTCGTATGAGTGAGTCCACGTGCCTAGACTCCATGTATACGTTCTACAAGGCTGTGATTGTAGTGTTTGACCCTGAGTACTTGAGAGAGCCAAATGGTGCATATACAGCCCGCTTGTTGGCGAATGAATGCCAGCAGGGTCTTTTCGGGGATGCTTGGTAGCATAGACTGTATGAACTAGGAGTGAAAGAACTGTCCTTCTGCTTGGCAGGGGCAGTATTGGGGCCCCATGTCAAAGTTTGCACCGTCATACTCGAGGCCATGGCTTCACAAGATCTCTGGATTTGGCACTCTTTCTTCAGCATAGCCGGATCTCACAATGATATCAATGTGCTTCAACGCTCTCCGGTGTTTGCAAGGCTTACTGAAGGCAACTGCAGGCCAGAGGTGAATGTTAACTTCAATGGCCACAACTACAACAAAGGATACGACCTAGCTGACGGTATCTATACTTAGTGGACTACTTTTGTGAAGACAATCTCCAACCCTATAGGAGAGAAGAGGAAGAGATTTCCATAGGAGCAAAACAGTGCTAGGAAGGATGTGGAGTGTGCCTTTGGTGTTCTGCAATCTCGATGGGGGTATCGTTGGGTTTCCTGCTAGAACTAAGAAAGATGCACAATATGATCGTGGAGGATTAGTGCCCGGAACATATCTATGACCAAGGATTTCAGTTTCAGGATGACAATGTTGTGTCTGAGCATGAAGGAGCGGCAACTTTGCACAATTCATCCAATTTCATCATCAAATGCGTGGTTGGAAAACTCACATTCGGCTGCAAAATGATTGGTTGAGTATATATAGGCTCACATTGGCAGCCAAAAGATGTATCTTTCTTAGAAATGGATTTGAGATAATTTAATTTTTATTTGGCTTGTAAACTACGATATATCTATTTGACCTGTGAACTATAATATATTTGTTTGGTTGTAAAACTATGTAAAAAGTTTGTATTTTGTTTGAGTTATGTTTGGAAAACCACGGCAGCCAGCTGCGAGGGCGAAAATGGGTGTTCGTGTTGGACGCACCGTCGACCCAAACGTAAAAAGGGGCGGACGACAAGTGGGCGACAGATCCAAACGAACAAAGCGTGCATCCATTTGGGTCGGTGCGTTGGAGTTGCTCTAAATACTACGCGTACTTGTAGCGCAAACACCTGCTCCTGCTACTGACGTGGAGGTAAATAGTGAATTCCCCGACCATGTATGTATGTACATGTACTCAGGTCTTAGGTGGGACCGCTCTGTCAGCCAGATGATGCGTGCATGGTCCATGCATGCATGCATGCAGAGCAGAGGAGTACCGGCCGGTACAACACTGGTGGAAAAAAGGCCTTTGGTCGCGGTTCGCAACTGCCATTAGTCGCGGCTGCGCAACCGCGACCAAATAAGCGCGACTAAAGCCCCCCACCTTTAGTCGCGGCTGCTTAAGAACCGCGACTAACGGCCCGTCCCACGGGCGCCAGCGGCCGTCGGGCGGAGGACCTTTAGTCGCGGTTCTTTCGCCAACCGCGACTAAAGGCCGCCGCAGTTTAGGGTTTTAGCCCCCCTAAACCTGTTTTCTGTTTAATTTGTATTGTTTTATTTCTTTTGTGCTTTATTTTAATTTTGAAGGAGTTTCATATATTCTACGGTACTACATACATGCATATGAATGTACAATTTCAAATAAATTTGAAATTAGAACCAAAAAGAATTCAAGAGGAATATACAATATATATTCAATATCATCGGATGACCATATACAATTTTGAACAAGTTTCCATACATGATTTAATCCATATAAAGTTCTACGTCCTCGTAATAGTGTTCTCCTTTAGGATGGAGGACTTCCCTGCGGAACCATCCAGCTAGTTCCTCTTGAAGTGGTCGGAAGCGAGCTTCTGGACTAAGCATCCACGGAGGTTATTCCTCGAGCATTGGTATCACTCGGAACCCGCTCGAGGTGTATCTCGGATCATCTCACGAACATAGTATCCACATAGATTGGTCAAGGGTGGCTGAATATCCCAAACATTCTTAGGCTTTAACCTTTTGAATTCTAGCTCTTTTTGAATTCACCGACCTTTGTATCTACTGAACCGTCTCCAAACCCTACGAGGCAAAGAAAATTAAATGAACAAGAGAGTTATTAGTTACTTGATATTAGGAAATGAACGAAATAGGCCGATCGATATAGAGCGCAAATGAATGAAAATAATTACTTCGCAGCATTCTTCTCATGTCGCCCCAAAGCTTTGGATCCATATTGAGAGAGTCGTGGGCGAGACATTCGGAGGTGTTAACTTTAATTACTAGCAGAATCCAGTGGAACTGCGGACACGATACATGCACTGATCGTCATGCATAACTCATCGATTAGCCGCCACATACCATGCATGGAGTAAACAAAAGAGAATGTGCTCAAGGCGAAACACTCACCCAAAATGGTAAGGAAATAGAATATCACTTTTGAGTTGCTGCTTTGTAAGAAATCGCCACAGTGTCGCCTCCACGTCGGCGGGTGAAGCTCCAACACATGTCCATTAACGATGTGTGGGTCAATGAACCCAACATCATTGATGTTCCTTACTCGCATTCCTTAATCTTCATTCTGCATGTATAATAGCGGACACAACAATATAGTTAGGACATATATATAGTGCGAGGCAATATGAACGAGATGGGGTAGAAATTAATAAATCACTTACGAACGTAGCAACCGATGATAGATTTGTCGAGCTCGCGCAGATTGAAAAGTGGAACAATTCACTCAGTTCAATTTGTACATAGTAATGTTTGAAGTGATGCTCATGTCTAACTTCCGCATAAATATATTCTTTGGCGTTTTTATTTTTATGTAACCCTTGTACCAATTCAGCAGACCTTTCATTTGGTCGTAGATCCTTTTCTCTTGCAGCTCGACGAGAGGCCCATTCTTGACATATGTAATTACTACCTCCTTCATCTGGCGCCTCATCAAGGCCTAATAGTTCACGAAGAGTAATACCTAAGTTGGCGCTTGTTCTCTCGCACTCGTTACTGATCAATCCTGTGTTGCCGCAGCTTGTATGATCTCGGGGCATCCGGACGAAGGCTTCCACTATAAGCGGGCAATCGATTGTTTACTTTGTTCCCGAGCTGGGCAACTTGTTTCCGCTTTTTTACTTTCGGCCTTCTCCGCTCTTTGTTCTCGTTGAACATGAGTGCACGCTGCAAGTTCACGTGCATAGTCGTTAAGCGATTCTTCGCGGCTTGGGACGGTGTGCTCAAAAATGACTTAGCCCACTTCTTTTGCTCATCGAAAATCTGGCTTGGGCTCGGGCTCTCTTTTCTTCTTGCAGTCCGCCTTCCATTTCTCCAAATCAGCAGCAGCGTCGCGTCGACTTCCTCGGCACTACGTTCCCAAGGCCTTGTGGGAGAGGCTTGATGATGGCTCCGGTACCTTTGTGGTCTTAGGTACATAAGGGTCCGGTTAATAATCCAGATACGCTTCTTTGCCGTAGGTGGATTGGGGCGGCGTCGATCACCCGCCGGACGAGGATCGGGGCGGCGGATGATCACCGCCGGACGTTAGGGGGGGGCGGCGTCGGCTGATGTGACGGAGGTGTAGGTGAACCGCCACCACCACCACCACCACCACCACCGCCACCGCCACCACCACCACCGTGAGGGGTGGACTTGTTGTCCTTGGCGCCTCGCTGAAACTTGATAAACTTCTTTTGCCATAGAATGTAATGGCGCTTGACATCTCCAAGTCTTTTCTCCCCTTGGTGTAGCAATGTCAATCTCCGTGTCCTCAAACCCTTGGACTATGTCCTCCACCGTGACACGAGCATAGCCATCTTGAATGGGGTTGTTGTGGTGGAGTGCTCTGTAAACATGGTAAAGCACTGCCGATGGCTACCTTCATGGACATGTTCCCGATAGGATAATACAGATGACATTCTTTCATCTCCTTTATATCGCCCACGGGTAGCGAGGAGGCTCCGGTGCAGTAATTTCGACCACCGAGGCTCCGGTGCAGTAATTTCGATCACCGAGGCTCCGTGCGATAATTTCGATCGTCGGTGCATCTGCACCACCGGTGGGGCCTCCGTGGAAGCCACGCTGCTTCTCCGCTCTTGGCTTCCGAGATCCATTGGATGATCTTCATGCTGCACCGAGCTGCATCTCTTTCGCTACTAGTACACTCATGGTTTTCTTCATCACATCCATTTCGATGCCAACCGCGCCACAACATCCGCTTCCCGATCCATCTTTCTCTTACGGCTTCAGAATCAGACGGGTCATCGCTCGGGGAACCCTATTTTCCACGGAATGTGCCCCATGCCTCGTACACGTCCTCCGTGTTCGAGATTCCCGAGGGCTTTTGTCGGTAGCGTCGTTCTCTCTGTTGAACTTGATCTTCCCTATTGAGCATCCTTCATTGCGTCAATAAGGGCTTGGGTGGGTTTAATTAATTTGCCCGGTAAACACACTCCCCTGTCTCCGGGTTCAGCGTTCCCCATGCCCGTACCACCAGCTTTTGGCCCTTGGGTCCCATCCTCCGCACTGGACGGATTCTCGCGCCTCAGCTTGTTCTCCATCTTCTCCAACCTAGGCACCCAAATGCGATACCCTCCGGCCCCATAACATGATTGTACTCCTTCTTAGCCGCATTTTCCTTATTTTTTTCGATATTTGAATGAACTGCTCCGATTTCTTTTGCTTCACAAATTCGGCCAATCATGTTTCAGTTTCTCATATTGTCCTTTGAAATCCGAGTCTTGTTACGCTTGACAAAGTCACGGGCTAGATTTTGCTTGAATTTCCGGAATCGTCGGCCATCTTATGAAGAGCGAACTGTTTGACTAGCCTCCTCCTCTCCTTGTTTTCCTCAATCTTGTTACCCTCCTCATCGAATTTGTTGTATTCGGAGGTAGAACGAAATGTTCCATAAGCTTCTTGAAGCAATCTTTTTGTTCTCTTATCGACAAAAGTGAAACCATCAATTCGTGCCTTCTTTGGCTCATTCCACTCTGGGACGGTGATCGAGGCGTTGTCTCTAACAATGGCTCCGCATTGGTGACAAACTTGGTGGCGTTCTTGCGGGGCTCCGGTGCCCGGTTACCGTCGACAACCTCGATGGTGCATGTTTCTCCTTGTTTCATCGTCTTGGTTGCGCCACGCTTTGACGACGTACTCGATTGTTTGACGATCCGCCGAGGGCTAAAATAAGAAAGAGAGTCGCGCGTTAGTACACACATATTTATTCAAATCGGTTAGTTTGTATCACCGAGGCTCAATGTATATATATACCTCGGCACGGAGGTGGTTGCTACTTCCATTTGAAGATCGTCGTTTATCGACGTTTCTTGACATCATCTTCTTGTGGCGCCCTTCATCTTCACCGTCAAGGTTCGAGATAAGAAGAGATATCATCTTCTTCTTCTCCGGTCGGCACATATAGAATATCGCCGTTTATGATGCGAACATATGTGCTTCACCGTCCGGATCATAGTTGTCCATAATCGGTCACTCTATCGTCCGCCATTATGTCGACCTGAAAACATGTAGTAAAAACAAATTAATTAAGTGAAGAAGGGCGGTGGCGGTGGCGAAAGGCGGTGGCAAAAGAGGCGAGGAAGGGGTGGGAGAGGTGTCGCGGAGAGCGCGAGACGGGCGGCAGACGGCGGCGTCACGGAGAGGAGGTGAGGACAACACATTTATAACCTCGCCGCCCCTCTCGATCCCTAAAAAACACTGCGCGCGCCGCCCCTCGCCGCCCCTCTCCGATATATCGTTTTTTTGTTAATTATCAAATTTTACGGTTTTTTGTTAATTATCAAGTTTTAAGTTATTTACCGTTTTTGTTAAACTAATTAACTAGTTAAAATTAAAAAGAACAAAAAAAATTCTCTCTCTCTCTCTCTCTCTCTCTCTGCTCTCTCTCTCTCTCTCTCTCTCTCTCTCTCTCTCTCTCTCTCTCTCGATCATCGCGGGCGGCGAGGGCGATTGCAGGCGAGGCGCGCCGAGATGGATTGGGGGCGGAAGGCGTTGAGGGCGGCGTTGAGGGCAGAGGCGGAGCAGCGCGTGGCGAGGCGAGGCGGCGATGGCGGCGGAGGCGCGAGCGTCTGAGGGCGAAGAGGGCGCGGCGCCAGACGTGGGCGGAGAGGGCGGCGGCGGCAATGGCGGCGGCCGATGGCGCGAAGGCGGCGCGGCCGAGGCGAGGGCGGCGGCGGCGCGGCGAGGGAGGGCGAGCCTTCTACAGGCAGAGAAGACGAAAGCGAAATGGAGGCGACGGTCAGGCGGTGGTATTTATAGCCCCCTTTAGTCGCGGTTGGGGAGGCGACCAGCGACTAAAGGGTAACCGTTAGTCGCGGTTGGGGAGGCGACCAGCGATTAAAGGGCTTTTTGGCGGGTTTTTCGTTCACAAGCATAGCGATTTAGTCGCGGTTAGGCGAGGCCAATCGCGACTAAAGGTATTTTCCAAATACTTTTTCTTTTTCAAAATCTTAAAAATAGAAATAATATATCAAAAATTCAGAAAAAATAACTAATTCAATTCAATATGTTAAAAACACAAATATTATATCAAAAATTCAGGAAAAAAACTAATTCAATTCAAAATTCTAATAATACAAATAATATATCAAAAATTAAGAAAAATAAAACTAATTCAATTCAATATGTTAAAAATACAAATAATATATCAAAAATTCAGAAAAATATAACTAATTCAATTCAATATGTTAAAAATACAAATAATATATCAAAAATTAAGAAAAATAAAACTAATTCAATTCAAAATGTTAAAAATACAAATAATATATCAAAAATTCAGAAAAATAAAACTAATTCAATTCAAAATTCTAAAAATACAAATAATATATCAAAAATTCAGAAAAATAAAACTAATTCAATTCAAAATTCTAAAAATACAAATAATATATCAAAAATTAAGAAAAATAAAACTAATTCAATTCAAAATAATATACCAGAGGCGATTAAATCGGCTATGGTGGTACTGGCCGGACTCTGCAGAGCGTCATGGACTACATCACTCCAAATTTCATGTATCATTCAAAATGGACACCAAACACATCACGGGTAATATAATTCACATGATCCATTCAACAAAGTTTGGTACAATAAATTATTACACATCAATTCTTCCCTTGTGTCCCTCGCTTGCTTACGATTGTGCCGTATCCATGGAGCATCCTCATCATTTAACTTAATGCTTGGGTGGTGTTCACTTTGAAGGGCGGAATTTCAGCAAACATATTATAATCTTCCGACATGTACATCTTGTCCTCCACTCCCACGATGTTTCTTTTCCCGAAAGAACAATGTGGCGCTTTGAATCATCGCATGATGTAATTGATCGTTTTCTTATCTTTCCGTTTCCTCGGTTTGCTACTCATGTCCTTCACATAGAAAACCTGAGCGACATCTTTCGCTAGGACGAATGGTTCGTCAAGGTAACCAAGATTGTTGAAATCCACCATTGTCATTCCGTATTGCTGGTCCACCTTTACCCCACCTCCCGTTAGCTTGAACCATTTGCACGGAACAAAGGGACCTTAAAGGAGGGTCCATAGTCAAGTTCCCATATCTCCTCTATGTAACCATAATATGTGACCTCTTGCCCATTCTCGGTTCTTGCATCAAAGGACACCACTGTTTTGGTTGGTGCTCTTTTATCTTGGGCGATCGTGTAAAATGTATTCCCATTTATCTCGTACCCTTGGAAAGTCGTTATAGTCGAAGATGGTGTCTTGGCCAACATGTACAACTGATCTACAACATCATTGTCATTCATTAAATGTTTTATCAACCAAGCTGCGAAAGTCTCCATGTGGGCCTTCCTAATCCAGATTCAGCTTCCCGGGTTGTCCGGCGTAAAATATTCTTGTGTTTCTCAAAGCACGGAGCCACCAAGCTGGAATTGGTCAAGACAAGGTGTGGTGTGCTTCAAGAGAATGGCCATCCATACATATCGTTGATTTCCTTCCGATCGTGCCTTTTCCACTTAGTCTCCCTCGTGCGCGATCGAGGAAGACCAATCGGCTTAAGGTCGAACAAAGTCAACACAAAACTCAATTACCTCCTCATTTCCATAGCCCTTGGCGATGCTTCCTTCGCCTAGCACGGTTCTGAACATATTTCTTTAATACTCCCATGAACCTCTCGAGGGGAACATATTGTGTAGAAATACGGGACCGAGAACGGAAATCTCTTCGACTAGGTGAACCAGGAGGTGCGTCATAATATTGAAGAAGGATGGCGGAACACCAACTCGAAACCGACAAGACATTGGATCACATCGCTCAGAACGTGGTAGAACTTCGGATTGATTACCTTCGAGTGATTGCATTGAGGAATGCACATAGCTTCACAATGGCTACTCGAACATTTTCCGCAGAGCCCTCAAAGCAATCGGAAGCAATTGCGTCATAATCACGTGGCGATCGTGAGACTTGTGTTTTGGAACTTTTTCTCCACCATGTTTATTATTCCCTTTATATTGGACGAGAATCCAGACGGGACCTTCATCTTGCTCGGGCATTCAAAAAGATGACCTTCTCTTCTTTGGTCGGGCGTAGTGGCACGACCTTGAAACCATTCCGGATGCCGGTCATCGTGGTCTTTCAAACGTTCTTTGGTCTGCCGTGCTTCCTTTGTATCATTTGTCTTCCCATACACGCCCAAGAAGCTTAGGAGGTTCACGCAAATAT
Organism: Aegilops speltoides; assembly: GCA_021437245.1. Taxonomy (NCBI): domain Eukaryota; kingdom Viridiplantae; phylum Streptophyta; class Magnoliopsida; order Poales; family Poaceae; genus Aegilops; species Aegilops speltoides. Next base: position 489,800,952 of record CM038144.1, read on the forward strand.
TCTTCGTAACGTGCATCACGTCGATTGCAGAGCGAACATATAGGACTTTCCAATATTCTAGCTCCCGAATATAGATTTCTTCTTCCACATGGCTGCGTGCCCGTCGGCTCCCTTCGAACCGATTGTCCGCGGGACCCTTTCCAAAGATGACTTTCAAATCCTTGACCATATCAAATACCTCGGCACCGGTCGTTCGCGAGCTTCGCCGGTGATCTGCCTTGCCGTTGTAATGCTTGCCTTTCTTTCTTCTTGGATGAATTTTGGAAGAAATCGACGATGCCCAAGGTACACGTTCTTCTTACAATTTGGCAAATGTACACTTTCGGTCTCATGTAGCGGTGCGTGCATGCATTGTATCCCTTATTTGACAGTCCCGAAAGGTTACTAAGAGCAGGCCAATCGTTGATGGTTACGAAAAGCAACGCTCAGAGGTCAAATTCCTCTTGTTTGTGCTCATCCCACACACGGACACCACCCCAGTTGTAAAAGTTCATCAACTAATGGCCTTAGGTACACATCGATGTCGTTGCGGGTTGCCGGACCTTGGATGAGCACCGGCATCATAATGAACTTCCGCTTCATGCACAACCAAGGAGGAAGGTTGTAGATGCATAGAGTCATCGGCAGTGCTATGGTGGAGCTCGCTCGCCAAAAGGATTCATGCCATCCGCATTTAGAGCAAATCTTATGTTCCTTGCGTCACCGCAAAATCTTTGAACCATCGTCGATCTTTCTCCATTGCGTTCCATCTGCGGTGTGTCTCAACCGCCCGTCCGACTTACGGTCCTCTTTGTGCCATCGCAACAACTTGGCATGCTCTTTGTTCATGAGCAGACGTTTCAACCGTGGTATTATAGGAGCATACCACATCACCTTGGCGGAACCCTCTTCCGGGTTTCGGCCTCAACATCGTCTACCGTGGTCATCGCCTCGATCTTATAACGCAATGCGGTGCATACCGGGCATTCATTCAAATTCTCGTATTCACGCGGTAGAGGATGCGATCGTTGATGCATGCATGTATCTTGTAACCTCTAAACCTAGAGGCGACAACCTTCTTTGCTTCAGACGTCTTCAAGGCAACTCGTTATCCTTTGAAACATATTCTTCAACATTTTCAAAGAAGTTTTCAAATGCCGAGTCACTACACCGCCTCGCCTTCCATTTCAGCAAATCCGATTATGCAGCCCGACTTTTTGAGACCATCATCGCATCCGGTGCAGGCGCCTTTACGTGATCCTCTAACATGCGATCCAAATTCTCCTCTCCTTTTAGTTTCGCAGCGTCTCCGTGCATCAACAATGGTCCGACCAAGATCATCAACGGGATCATCACGTGCCTCTTCTTCACCTTCCCTTCACCTTCAAAGATCCTCCATGAAAGTATCACCGAAATGAGCAAGATAGCTTTCATCGATGAAATCATCCCTTCTTCATCTTCTTCCATTATAACCCCTCTTTCTCCATGCTTGGTCCAACAATTATAGCTTGGCATGAAACCCTTCAAGCGGATGCATGTGAACAACTCTTGAGGAAGAGTAACCCTTCTCATTCTTACAGATAACACATGGACGAGATAACAAAACCCCCGCTTGTTCGCATTAGCCACTACGAGGAAATCTTTCAAACCCGTAGTGAACTCACGGAGAGTCGATTATCAGTACATCCATTGCCGATTCATCGCATTATTATAATATAAAATATATAATTAACCATCATGCATTTGTTATGAACTACACACATGCATATTGACACATCAAAGGTTCATCAAGTTGCTAACCGCGATCGAAGAGTGTGGCTCCAACACTTCATGTCATGTTTGTTTCATGCTCTTGGGGCATTTCATCAAACACCTTATGTGCATAAGAGGAACCAAAAGCAAACCTACACCCACTTGTGAAGAGAATGGCTCCAAATGGCTAAGTGTTGGTTCTTTGGATGGGTATATATAGGGAGGGCTTTAGTTGCGGTTGGCACGGCAAACCGTGACTAAAGGTGCTCCTTGAAAGCCTTTAATCGCGGTTGTCCGCCAACCGCGATTAAAGCCCCTCACGCACCACCGCCACCGAGCGCCCGGGCCAGCCTTTGGTCGCGTTCACCTCGTAATCATGATTAAAGGTCCCATTAGTCATGGTTCCTACAACCATGACTTATGAAATTTGGACGGAAGCCTGTTTTTCCACCAGTGCAAGTACCGTATTACGTATAAATAAATCATACAGTAAGTAAAATGGAGCAAGCCGGTAAACCCAAGGAAGGAGCAGTGATGAATGGAAGGAGATTGATTGAAGGCAACCAGCCAGCCAACAAACTAACTGTACTGCAACAATTTATTCCAGTCCTTGGCCGGCGAGAAGGGGACGCGCACCAGTACTGATCCCAACTGCTAGCTGCATTATGTACAGTAGCACAGTACCTACATATATTTCCTTTCCTTGAGATCAACAGATAATCAAGATGCACACACACACACATAGTATGCTTATTTGTTCCATGATGCCTGGAACAAACCATGGATAAGAAGGCATGAATGCTAGGGGTGACATTTCTGGTTGCAGACCAAGACGCAGGACCATATGAACACACATACACCACACATGGGAGCTCCCGTCCATGTGTGCGCTGTCAGTGAACCAACCGCAAGCCCTTGCCACAATGACGACATCACACATGGGAGTGGTAGGAGTATATGTTTTCACTGTTCATTTGGTTCGGATCAGGGTGGAAATGTGAAGCTGAATTTCCAGCTCCGAGCTGTGCTGCCATTGATCCCAAGAGGAAGCGTTGTGCCAAGCAGACGCGGACAAGCCGATGTGACAAGATAGTCTGGACTCTTGCCTGCCGCAACGGAATTCGGTTGTCGGTTCCTCTGGCCCCGGCCGCGAGTGTTGCCAAATCCGAAATCTCGCCGGAAAGGCGCCGTGGAAGAAGACGAGCGCGCGGTGACAAGCGCCGTGCGTCACCTTCCTTGATTCGTAGTCGTACTACACTACCTACGACGACAGCAAATTTCTGTGCTGAATCTACTGAATTTCTGTGCTGATTGATTGATGGCGACGCCGGAACGGAACGGCTTGCGGTCGTTCGTGCTGTGCCGTGCCGTGCCGTGCGTGCACGGAAAACAATGGACGATTTGGTTTCAGTCAAAAAACAATGGATGGGTGTGCAGTTGGGGCACTGAAAGTAAGAGACGAGCTGCACTGAGCTCAAGTAGTAGCTGCTGCATTTGTTTGTTTGATGTATGGTACAATTTCGGTCAACAATCGTGGGGGTGGAAAACAATGGCGTTTTTTACAGTCTCACATGCACACCTTGCATCGATCGGTCATGGAGGAATGGGGGGAGGAAGGTCGATCGATCCAAGCCTAGCTAGCAGTTAGCGGATTAGCGAGTGGAGTGGTGGTGATCGGCGCCGGGATCCGTGCATGGCCGGCGTCGGTCGGGTCAGCGGGAGCGGCCGCTGGAGGAGGTGGAGAGCGCCGGGGGAGGCTTCACCGTGTAGACCACGAGGAAGCAGGGGAGCACGGCGCGGCGGTCCAGCACCACCAGCTCGCCGTCCCCCGCGTCCACCGAGTCGTACTCGCCGGGGCGCTCGTCGGTGGAGCCGCGACGGACGCGGCCGGCGATGACGCGGCACACCAGCATGCCCCTGCGGCCCTCGCAGCCTTCTCCCCCGGCGCCCGCGTCCGCCGCGCCGCTGCCGGCGAACGTGCGCACGGCCCTGGCCGCGCCGGCTTTGTGGCACGTGGCCACGGCGGCGCAGATCACCTCGCTGCCGTCCCCGGCCTCCAAAGCGGGGAGGCACTGGAACCGCATCACCTCGTTACCGTCGGCGGCGCAGCGCGCGTCGCCCGCGGCCTCGCCCGCGCCCGGGCCGCGGCGCGCGCGGCCTCGAAGCGCGCCGCCGCGCGCGCCGTGCCGTGCACCCGGAAGAGCGCCTCCACCTCCGCGGCTCCGTCGGCCGCGCGCGCCCACCCCGACGAGAAGATGAGCTCCACCACGCGCCGCGAAGGGTGGTTCTCCGGCAGCTCCGTCATCTCCAGGAGCGCCGAGCTCGGCCGCTCCAGCGACGCCGCGAGCCGCTGCACCCTGGGCGTCTCCTTCCTCGCGTGCTCGGACGTGGCGTCCACCTCCTTCTTCTTCTTAGTCTTCCTAGCAGTAGCAGCAGCAGGCCGGTCCCGCTCGCAGGACATGGACCTGGACCTCCGACTCTCCCTGCTCCTCTCCGGCGGCAGCAACGCGACGGAGGCAGCACCCTTGACCTGCGGCGTCGGCGGGTGCTTCTTGGGCGGGGGCAGGAGCGGGCTGTAGGCGTCGTCAGCGACGGCGGTAGAGTACTTGCAGCTGAGCGAGCGCACCCACGCCGTCGCCGCCGCCATTGCCGGCGAGGTACTGTGCAAGACGGAGCCCCAGCACGGCGGCGCGCCGTGTAAAAAGCAGAGCACGAGGGGAGGTTGTTGCCGGGGAGCGGGCGGTGGGTGTCAACTCACCTCAGCTCTGCATCTCTGGGTGTTATTATGGCCATCAGATTTATTCGCCACCACTCCGGCGACCACCGGCTACACCAGAGAATGGTTCTCCCGCGCCACCGACACGTGGGCCGCCGACGCAGGCGGGTCCGGACGGCAGGGAGGGGCGTAGATGGTTTGGAAAGTAGCGCAGCCTTTCTCAGTTTTTTTTTCTTCCGAAAAAGAAATGTGGAGCCTTTTGCCAGCATCTGGAGATCGATCCTCCTTTTGGGTCTGTTGTGGTTTACTACATGCTATCATGATCCGCACATTAAAGGCCTAATCACAAGGTGATGAATTTGCATATATTTTTTGCTTAAATATACTCTTATTTTCTTTTTGGTAGTGGATCAGTTCTATTTGTTGCGTTGGATCAACTCCCTTTCCAATTTTTTTGCTCTATTCTTAATCTGTAATGGGACAAGGAACAACAGAAATAAAGAAATCACATCCAGGTTTGCAAGCCACCTAGCGACAACTACACGCACTGAAGCAAGTCGAAGGCATGCTGCTGTTATCGCCCCTCTCACATCGGAGTCGGGCAAAACTTGTTCTACTAGAAAGTCAGAAAGTCGTCGGGACAGAGACTGAGCAGGACACAACCCTAAATCGACCTAAAAAAGCCTAAAAAGCGGAGTACGAACCCTCACGCGGCAAGGGCCGAGGACAACTGGGCCTCCATGACCCTAAGGCCACAGGAGACGAGGCGGACCTACGACAGCGCCGGCAGGAGGCAGAGCACTCCCTTTCTACTTGTTAGCGAACCACAACATTTTCGAGGAGTGAGTACGAAGACGCTCCTCCACGTGTAGTAAGTCGACATAGTATAAATCGACGATACGCCCTCCGAGGCAGTCAAACGCATGTCGACCATCATCCCACAGTAGTTTCGGACTACCCTACCATGGTGCTCGGATCGTCCCTTTGTTATCTCATGTATGTACCCTATCAACTTCATCTAGTCCATTTGGCTACTCTGGTGCCTTTATAGAATAGGTCCTTAGGGCCTGTTGGAGGAAAGACTATTTGACCTTGTCATAGGTTTTTTCAAAGTCAGTTTTGAATACTACTCCACTCGTGTTTTTCCGGTGCATCTCGTCGACTGTCTCATGCGGGATTACTACGTCATCGACTATATTCATTCCTTACATGAAAGTCATTTGAAATGGCCGGACAACATGATCAGGTGCTGAGTTTAACCTATTCGTCGCCACTTTGGTGAAAATCTTGAAGATGACATTGAGGAGGCATATGGGTCTGAACTGTTGGATCCATTCGACCTCTTTAATCATCGGCAAAAAGACAAGCTCGCCAAAATTAAGTCTGATTAGGCCAAGATGGTCGACATGTAGACAGTTGAACAACTCCATAAGGTCATTCTTGATGACATCCCAGAAATTTTGATAGAATTATGCGGGAAAACCATCCAAAAAATGGAGCTCTGTTATGTTCAGTTTGGAATACCGCAACTCTCACCTCCTATTCTGAGAAAGGTGTCATGAGGATATCATTTTCTTCTGCCATGACTTATGGTATATCATCTGTTTGTGTCTCATCAAGAGTGAAATTCCCTTCAGCTGACACTCCGAACAGAGATTCGTGGTATTTGGTGATATACTTTTTGAGCTCCTCCCGACCTTCGATCTGCCCCTCATCCTATTGGAGACTGTAAATATGTTTCTTCATGTGCTTCCCATTGGCGATCAATTGGATGTATCTTGTATTACTATCCCCCATCAAAATGAAATTAATTTTGGATCTCAGGTAGTATTTGATCTCCCCTTCTCACAGAAGACATGCAACCTTCTCACTCGTTTGATTTTTCAATCAATCTGTTGTTGAGATAATCTGCACGTCTCTGCAATTTTGTCAAGGTCATCAATGATGTTATAGAGTCGTCATTTTTTTCTTTTTTTTATAAACCCCGTTAGTGTGTTTCGCCCATCTAGAGAAATGTTGCCTCATGGCTTTTATTTTAAAGACCCATCTCTGAATAGGTGTAATACCAACGGTAGGTCTCTCCGAAACATTCTTGATTATGTCTACACTTGTCCCTATATAGCCATCCGAATTCGAATTTGAAAGGGTGTCGGGCAGCTCGGTTTGTAGAGTTTGAATCCAAAATGATGGGTGCCTCTATAGAATAGGTTCATGTTACATATGTGTTTGACACAGCACAAAACAGAACTTTTTTTTTATTTTTTTTTAAAAAAGGAGGGTGACCCCCGGCCTCTGCATCTGGGAGATGCATACGACCACTTTATTGATTATTCTCGAGGACCTTACAAAGTATTACAACAATGTGCCTGAATCCACCATCTTGGCAACACATTGCCGCTACTCCTATCCAAAATGATGAAGAGGTGCTTGCTGGGCCACTACCCAAACCACTCACCTAAGCCTAACATCAAAAGCGGGCGAAACATATTGGAAGCCCAGTACCGAGCCACATACCGGTGCAGGGCACAATCCGTCAGACGCACTCGTGTGTCGTCGCCGCCATCTTCCACAGGTCCGTCTTCAGGTCATATTGAGGCTTCTACCTTGTCTGGCCACTCTGCCATCGACGTCACCATGATGCCAGACAGCAACCTCCTCCTGCGCGAGTCCATCTCCGTGCATCGGACGCCGAGCCTCCACAGTGCCATGCTGCCGAAATCCGCCACCATCGATGTGTGAGATGTGAAGGAAATATGCCCTAGAGGCAATAATAAAGTTATTATTTATTTCCTTATTTCATGATAAATGTCTATTATTCATGCTAGAATTGTATTAACCGGAAACATAATACATGTGTGAATATATAGACAAACAGAGTGTCACTAGTATGCCTCTACTTGACTAGCTTGTTAATCAAAGATGGTTATGTTTCCTAACCATGAACAAAGAGTTGTTATTTGATTAACGGGATCACATCATTAGTTGAATGATCTCGATTGACATGACCCATTCCGTTAGCTTAGCACCCGATCGTTTAGTATGTTGCTATTGCTTTCTTCATGACTTATACATGTTCCTATGACTATGAGATTATGCAACTCCGTTTGCGGAGGAACACTTTGGGTACTACCAAACGTCACAACGCGTCGGGTGATTATAAAGGAGTACTACAGGTGTCTCTAAAGGTAGATGTTGGGTTGGCGTATTTCGAGATTAGGATTTGTCACTCCGATTGTCGGAGAGGTATCTCTGGCCCTCTCGGTAATACACATCTTGAAGCCTTGCAAGCATTACGCTTAATGAGTTAGATGTGAGATGATGTATTACGGAACGAGTAAAGAGACTTGCGATAACGAGATTGAACTAGGTATTGGATACCGACGATCGAATCTCGCAAGTAACATACCGATGACAAAGGAACAACGATGTTGTTATGCGGTCTCGACCGATAAAGATCTTCGTAGAATATGTAGGAACCAATATGGGCATCCAGGTCCCGCTATTGGTTATTGACCGGAGACGTGTCTCGGTCATGTCTACATTGTTCTCGAACCGTAGGGTCCGCACGCTTAAGGTTTCAGTGACGGTTATATTATGAGTTTGTGTATTTTGATGTACGAAGAAGTTCGAGTCCGGATGTGATCACGGACATGACGAGGAGTCTCAAATGGTCGAGACATAAAGATTGATATATTGGAAGCCTATATTTGAGTTCGGAATGGTTAGGGTGAAATCGGGATTTTATTTAACACCGGGGTTACGGAACCTCCGGAGGCTATTGGGCCTTAGTGGGCCACGAGGGAGAAGAGGAAGGGCGGACAGGGCAGGCGCGCGCCTCCCCTAGTCCGAATAGGACAGGAGAGAGGCGGCCCCTTCCCTCTTCCCTCCCCCAATCCTACTCCAACTAGGAAGGGGAGTCCTACTCCGGTGGGAGTAGGACTCCTCCGCCGCCTCCTCAAAGGGCCGGCCGCACCCCTTGCTCCTTTATATACGGGGCAGGGGGCACCCTAGAACACACAAGTTTGATCTACGGATCGTTCCTAAGCCGTGTGCGGTGCCCCTCCACCATATTCCACCTCGGTCATATCGTCATGAAGCTTAGGCGAAGCCTGCGCCGTGAAACATCAAGATCGCCACCACGCCGTCAGGTCGACGAAACTCTCCCTCGACACTCGGCTGGATCGAGTACGAGGGACGCCATCGAGCTGTACGTGTGTCAAGAACTCGGGCGCGGGAGTAATGGCGCCGGATCGGTCGGATCGCGAGGAGAACGTACGACTACTTCCTCTACGTTGTGATCGCTTCCGCTTCGGTCTACAAGGGTATGTAGACAACACTCTCCCCTCTCGTTGCTATGCATCACCATGATCTTGCGTGTGCGTAGGAATTTTTTTTGAAATTACTACGTTTACCAACAGTGGCATCCGAGCCTAGGTTTTTATGGTTTGATGTTTTGCACGAGTAGAACACAAGTGAGTTGTGGGCGATACAAGTCATACTACCTACCAGCATGTCATACTTTGGTTCAGCGGTATTGTGAGATGAAGCGGCCCGGACCGACATTACGCGTACGCTTACGCGAGACTGGTTTCACCGCTACGAGCACTCGTTGCTTAAAGGTGACTGGCGGGTGTCTGTCTCTCTCACTTTAGTTGAACCGAGTGTGGCTACGCACGGTCCTTGAGAAGGTTAAAACGGAGTCTATTTGACGAAGTATCGTTGTGGTTTTGATGGGTAGGTGAGAGTGGTTCTTGCTTAAAGCCCGTAGCAGCCACGTAAAATTTGCAACAACAAAGTAGAGGACGTCTAACTTGTTTTTGCAGGGCATGTTGTGATGTGATATGGTCAAGACGTGATGCTATATTTTATTGTATGAGATGATCATGTTTTGTAACCGGTTATCGCAATTGGCTGGAGCCATATGGTTGTCGCTTATTGTATGAAATGCATCGCTTCTGTAATGCTTTACTTTATCACTAAGCGGTAGCGATAGTCGTAGAAGCATAAGATTGGCGAGACGACAACGATGCTACGATGAAGATCAAGGTGTCGCGCCGGTGACGATGGTGATCATGGTGGTGCTGCAAGACGGAGATCATGAAGCACAAGATGATGATGACCATATCATATCACTTATATTGATTTGCATGTGATGTTTATCTTTTATGCATCTTATCTTGCTTTGATTGACGGTAGCATTATAAGATGATCTCTCACTAAATTATCAAGAAGTGTTCTCCCTGAGTATGCACCGTTGCCAAAGTTCGTCGTGCCCAGACACCACGTGATGATCGGGTGTGATAAGCTCTACGTCCATCTACAACGGGTGCAAGCCAGTTTTGCACACGCAGAATACTCAGGTTATACTTGACGAGCCTAGCATATGCAGATATGGCCTCGAACACGGAGACCGAAGGTCGAGCGTGAATCATATAGTAGATATGATCAACATAAGATGTTCACCATTGAAAACTACTCCATCTCACGTGATGATCGGTTATGGTTTAGTTGATTTGGATCGCGTGATCACTTAGATGACTAGAGAGATGTCTGTCTAAGTGGGAGTTCTTAAGTAATATGATTAATTGAACTTAAATTTATCATGAACTTAGTCCTGGTAGTATTTTGCAAATTATGTTGTAGATCAATAGCTCGCGTTGTTGCTTTCATATGTTTGTTTTGATATGTTCCTAGAGAAAATTGTGTTGAAAAATATTAGTAGCAATGATGCGGATTCGATCCGTGATCGGAGGTTTATCCTCATTGCTGCACGTAAGAATAATGTCCTTAATGCACCGCTAGGTGACAGACCTATTGCAGAGCGGATGCAAACGTTATGAACGTTTGGCTAGCTCAATATGATGACTACTTGATAGTTTATGCACCATGCTTAACAGCTTAGAATCGGGACTTCAAAGACGTTTTGAACGTCATGGACCATATGAGATGTTCCAGAGTTGAAGTTAATATTTCAAGCAAATACCGAGTTGAGAGATATGAAGTCTTCAACAAGTTCTATAGCTAAAAGATGGAGGAGAATCGCTCAACTAGTGAGCATGTGCTCAAATTGTGCAGGTACTTCAATTGCTTGAATCAAGTGGGAGTTAATCTTCCGGATAAGATAGTGATTGATGAATTCTCTAGTCACCATCACCAAGTTAGTAGAACTTCGTGATGAACTATAGTATGCAAGGGATGATGAAAATGATTCCCGAGTTTTTCATGATGATGAAATCGATGAAGGTAGAAATCAAGAAAGAGCATCAAGTGTTGATGGTTGACAAGATCACTAGTTTCAAGAAAAGGGCAAAGGAAAGAAAGGGAACTTCAAGTAGATTGACAAGCAAGTTGTCACTCCCACGAAGAAACCCAAAGCTGAACCAAAGCTCGAAACTAAGTGCTTACATCGCAAAGGAAATGGTCACCGAAGCGGAACTGCCCTAAATATTTGGTGGATAAGAAGGATGGCAAAGTGAAAAGGGTATATTTGATATCTGGTGTTTTATGTGTGCTTTACTAGTGTTTATAGCAACCCCTCGGTATTTGGTACTAGTTCGGTTGCTAAGAGTAGTAACTCAAGCGGAGTTGCGTAGAATAAGCGAAACTAGTTAAGGGTGAAGTGACGATGTGTGTTGAAAGTAGTTTCAAGATTGATATGATCATCATCGCACACCCCTATACTTTCGGGATTAGTGTTGAACCTAAATAAATGTTATTTGGTGTTTACGTTGAGCATGAATATGATTTGATCGTGTTTATTGCAATACGGTTATTCATTTAAGTAAGAGAATAAACTGTTGTTCTGTTTACATGAATAAAACCTTATATGGTTACACACCCAATGAAAATGGTTCATTGGATCTTGATCGTAGTGATACACATATTCATAATATTGAAACCAAAAATACAAAGTTAATAATGATAGTGCAACTTATTTGTGGCACTGCCGTTTAGGTCATATTGGTGTAAAGCGCATGAAGAAACTCCATGCTTGATGGGATTTTGGAATCACTTGATTATGAATCACTTGATGCTTGCGAACCGTGCCTTTTGGGCAAGATGACTAAAACTCCGTTCTCGGAACAATGGAACAAGCTCTTGACTTATTGGAAATAATACATACCGATGTATGCGATCCAATGAGTGTTGATGCTCGTGGCAAGTATCGTTATTTTCGACCTTCACAAGATGATTTGAGCAGATATGGGTATATCTACTTGATGAAACATAAGTCGAAATAGTTGAAAGGTTCAAAGAACTTGAGTAAAGTGGAAAAATCATCGTAACAAGAAAATAAAGTTTCGTGATCGATCACGGAGACGAATATTTGAGTTACGAGTTTGGTCTTCAATTAAAACAATGTGGAATAGTTTCACACTCACGCCACCGAACACCACAATGTTATGGTGTGTCCGAACGTCATAACCGTACTTTATTGGATATAGTACAATCTATGATGTTTCTTACCGATTTACCAATGTCATTTTGGGATCATGCATTAGAGACAACTGCATTCACGTTAAATAGGGCACCATCTAAATCCGTTGAGACGACACTATATGAACTGTGGTTTAGCAAGAAACCAAAGTTGTCGTTTCTTAAAGTTTGGAGTTGCGATGCTTATGTGAAAAGTTTCATCGATAAGCTCGAACCCAAATCGGAGAAGTGCGTCTTCATAGAATACCCAAAGAAAATTGTTGGGTACACCTTCTATCACAGATCCGAAGGCAAGATATTCGTTGCTTAAGATGGATCCTTTCTAGAGAAGGAGTTTCTCTCGAAAGAAGTGAGTGGGAGGAAAGTAAAACTTGATGTGGTAATTATACCTTCTCCCTTACTTGAAAATAGTTTGTCGCAGAAACCGGTTTCTGAGACATCTACACCAAGTAGTGAGGAAGTTGATGATGTTGATCATGAAACTTCAGATCAAGTTACTACAGAACCTCGTAGATCAACCAGAGTAAGATCCGCACCAGAGTGGTACGGTAATCCTGTTCTGGAAATCATGCTACTAGATCATGATGAACCTACGAACTATGAGGAAGCGATGATGAGCCCAGATTCCACAAAATGGTTTGAGGCCATGAAATCTGAGATATGATCCATGTATGAGAACAAAGTATGGACTTTGATGGATTTGCCCGATGATCGGCAAACCATAGAAAATAAATGGATCTTCAAGAGGAAGACGGACGACGATAGTAGTGTTACTATCTACAAAGCTAGACTTGTCGAAAAAGGTTTTGACAAAGTTCAAGATGTTGACTACAATGAGATTTTCTCAAGCAGTAGCGATGCTTAAGTCTGTACGAATCATGTTAGCAATTGCCACAATTTATGAAATTTGGCAAATGGATGAAAAAACTGCATTCCTGAATGGGTTTCTGGAGGAAGAGTTGTATGTGATGCAACCAGAAGGTTTTATCGATCCAAAGGGAGCTAACAAAGTGTGCAAGCTCCAGCGATCCATCTATGGACTGGTGCAAGCATCTCGGAGTTGGAATATACACTTTGATAAAGTTGATCAAAGCATATAGTTTATACAGACTTGCAGTGAAGCCTCTATTTACAAGAAAGTGAGTGGGAGCACTACAGCATTTCTGATAAGTATATGTGAATGACATATTGTTGATCGGAAATAATGTAGAATTATTCTGCAAAGCATAAAGGAGTGTTTAAAAGGAGTTTTTCAAAGAAAGACCTCGGTGAAGCTGCTTGCATATTGAGCATTAAGATCTATAGAGATAGATCAAGACGCTTGATAAGTTTTTTTCAATGAGTACATACCTTGACAAGATTTTGAAGTAGTTCAAAATGGAACAGTCAAAGAAAGAGTTCTTGCTGTGTTACAAGGTGTGAAATTGAGTAAGACTCAAAACCCGACCACGGCAGAAGATAGAAAGAGAATGAAAGTCATTCCCTATGCCTTGGCCATAGGTTCTATAAAGTATGCCATGTCTGTGTACCAGATCTATTGTATACCCTGCACCGAGTTTGGCAAGGAGTACAATAGTGATCTAGGAGTAGATCACTGGACAGCGGTCAAAATTATCCTTAGTGGAATAAGGATATGTTTCTCGATTATGGAAGTAACAAAAGGTTCGTCGTAAAGGGTTACGTCGATGCAAGTTTTGACACTGATCTGGATGACTCTAAGTCTCGATCTAGATACATATTGAAAGTGGGAGCAATTAGCTAGAGTAGCTTCGTGCAGAGCATTGTAGACATAGAAAATTGCAAAATACATAACGGATCTGAATGTGAAAGACCCGTTGACTAAACTTCTCTCACGAGCAAAACATGATCATACCTTTGTACTCTTTGGGTGTTAATCACATAGCGATGTGAACTAGATTATTGACTCTAGTAAACCCTTTGGGCGTTGGTCACATGACGATGTGAACTATGGGTGTTAATCATATACAGATATGATTATTGGTGTTCAATCACATGGCGATGTGAACTAGATTATTGACTCTAGTGCAAGTGGGAGACTGAAGGAAATATGCCCTAGAGGCAATAATAAAGTTATTATTTATTTCCTTATTTCATGATAAATGTCTATTATTCATGCTAGAATTGTATTAACCGGAAACATAATACATGTGTGAATATATAGACAAACAGAGTGTCACTAGTATGCCTCTACTTGACTAGCTTGTTAATCAAAGATGGTTATGTTTCCTAACCATGAACAAAGAGTTGTTATTTGATTAACGGGATCACATCATTAGTTGAATGATCGATTGACATGACCCATTCCGTTAGCTTAGCACCCGATCGCTTAGTATGTTGCTATTGCTTTCTTCATGACTTATACATGTTCCTATGACTATGAGATTATGCAACTCCGTTTGCGGAGGAACACTTTGGTACTACCAAACGTCACAACGAATCGGGTGATTATAAAGGAGTACTACAGGTGTCTCTAAAGGTAGATGTTGGGTTGGCGTATTTCGAGATTAGGATTTGTCACTCCGATTGTCGGAGAGGTATCTCTGGGCCCTCTCGGTAATACACATCACTGAAGCCTTGCAAGCATTACAGTTAATGAGTTAGATGTGAGATGATGTATTACGGAACGAGTAAAGAGACTTGCCGGTAACGAGATTGAACTAGGTATTGGATACCGACGATCGAATCTCGGGCAAGTAACATACCGATGACAAAGGAACAACGATGTTGTTATGCGGTCCGACCGATAAAGATCTTCGTAGAATATGTAGGAACCAATATGGGCATCCAGGTCCCGCTATTGGTTATTGACCGGAGACGTGTCTCGGTCATGTCTACATTGTTCTCGAACCGTAGGGTCCGCACGCTTAAGGTTTCAATGGCGGTTATATTATGAGTTTGTGTATTTTGATGTACCGAAGAAGTTGAGTCCGGATGTGATCACGGACATGACGAGGAGTCTCAAATGGTCGAGACATAAAGATTGATATATTGGAAGCCTATATTTGAGTTCGAATGGTTCCGTGAAATCGGATTTTTAGGAACACCGGGGTTACGGAACCTCCGGAGGCTATTGGGCCTTAGTGGGCCACGAGGAGAAGAGGAAGGGCCGGCCGGGGCAGGCGCGCCCTCCCCCTAGTCCGAATAGGACAAGGAGAGGCGGCCTCTTCCCTCTTCCCTCCCCCAATCCTACTCCAACTAGGAAAGGGGGGGAGTCCTACTCCCGGTGGGAGTAGGACTCCTCCGGCGCGCCTCCTCAAAGGGCCGGCCGCACCCCCCCTTGCTCCTTTATATACGGGGGCAGGGGGGCACCCTAGAACACACAAGTTTGATCTACGGATCGTTCCTAAGCCGTGTGCGGTGCCCCCCTCCACCATATTCCACCTCGGTCATATCGTCGCGAAGCTTAGGCGAAGCCCTGCGCCGGTGAAACATCAAGATCGTCACCACGCCGTCGTCTTCGACGAAACTCTCCTCGACACTCGGCTGGATCGAGTACGAGGGACGCCATCGAGCTGTACGTGTGTCAAGAACTCGGGGCGCGGAGTAATGGCGCCGGATCGGTCGGATCGCGAGGAGAACGACGACTACTTCCTCTACGTTGTGATCGCTTCGCCCGGTCTACAAGGGTATGTAGACAACACTCTCCCTCTCGTTGCTATGCATCACCATGATCTTGCGTGTGCGTAGGAATTTTTTTTGAAATTACTACGTTTACCAACAGTGGCATCCGAGCCTAGGTTTTTATGGTTTGATGTTTTGCACGAGTAGAACACAAGTGAGTTGTGGGCGATACAAGTCATACTACCTACCAGCATGTCATACTTTGGTTCAGCGGTATTGTGAGATGAAGCGGCCCGGACCGACATTACGCCAGACGCTTACGCGAGACTGGTTTCACCGCCACGAGCACTCGTTGCTTAAAGGTGATGGCGGTGTCTGTCTCTCTCACTTTAGTTGAACCGAGTGTGGCTACGCACGGTCCTTGAGAAGGTTAAAACGGAGTCTATTTGACGAAGTATCGTTGTGGTTTTGATGGGTAGGTGAGAGTGGTTCTTGCTTAAAGCCCGTAGCAGCCACGTAAAATTTGCAACAACAAAGTAGAGGACGTCTAACTTGTTTTTGCAGGGCATGTTGTGATGTGATATGGTCAAGACGTGATGCTATATTTTATTGTATGAGATGATCATGTTTTGTAACCGGTTATCGGCAATCGGCTGGAGCCATATGGTTGTCGCTTATTGTATGAAATGCAATCGCTCGTAATGCTTTACTTTATCACTAAGCGGTAGCGATAGTCGAGAAGCATAAGATTGGCGAGACGACAACGATGCTACGATGAAGATCAAGGTGTCGCGCGGTGACGATGGTGATCATGGTGGTGCCGCAAGACGGAGATCATGAAGCACAAGATGATGATGACCATATCATATCACTTATATTGATTTGCATGTGATGTTTATCTTTTATGCATCTTATCTTGCTTTGATTGACGGTAGCATTATAAGATGATCTCTCACTAAATTATCAAGAAGTGTTCTCCCGAGTATGCACCGTTGCCAAAGTTCGTCGTGCCCGGACACCACGTGATGATCGGTGTGATAAGCTCTCGTCCATCTACAACGGGTGCAAGCCAGTTTTGCACACGCAGAATACTCGAGTTATACTTGACGAGCCTAGCATATGCAGATATGGCCTCGAACACGGAGACCGAAAGGTCGGCGTGAATCATATAGTAGATATGATCAACATAAGATGTTCACCATTGAAAACTACTCCATCTCACGTGATGATCGGTTATGGTTTAGTTGATTTGGATCGCGTGATCACTTAGATGACTAGAGAGATGTCTGTCTAAGTGGGAGTTCTTAAGTAATATGATTAATTGAACTTAAATTTATCATGAACTTAGTCTGGTAGTATTTTGCAAATTATGTTGTAGATCAATAGCTCGCGTTGTTGCTTTCATATGTTTGTTTTGATATGTTCCTAGAGAAAATTGTGTTGAAAAATATTAGTAGCAATGATGCGGATTCGATCCGTGATCGGAGGTTTATCCTCATTGCTGCACGTAAGAATAATGTCCTTAATGCACCGCTAGGTGAGCAGACCTATTGCGAGAGCGGATGCAAACGTTATGAACGTTTGGCTAGCTCAATATGATGACTACTTGATAGTTTAGTGCACCATGCTTAACAGCTTAGAATCGGGACTTCAAAGACGTTTTGAACGTCATGGACCATATGAGATGTTCCAGAGTTGAAGTTAATATTTCAAGCAAATACCGAGTTGAGAGATATGAAGTCTTCAACAAGTTCTATAGCTAAAAGATGGAGGAGAATCGCTCAACTAGTGAGCATGTGCTCAAATTGTCAGGTACTTCAATTGCTTGAATCAAGTGGGAGTTAATCTTCGAGATAAGATAGTGATTGACAGAATTCTCTAGTCACCATCACCAAGTTAGTAGAACTTCGTGATGAACTATAGTATGCAAGGGATGATGAAAATGATTCCCGAGTTTTTCATGATGATGAAATCGATGAAGGTAGAAATCAAGAAAGAGCATCAAGTGTTGATGGTTGACAAGATCACTAGTTTCAAGAAAAGGGCAAAGGAAAGAAAGGGAACTTCAAGTAGATTGACAAGCAAGTTGTCACTCCCACGAAGAAACCCAAAGCTGAACCAAAGCACGAAACTAAGTGCTTACATCGCAAAGGAAATGGTCACCGAAGCGGAACGCCCTAAATATTTGGTGGATAAGAAGGATGGCAAAGTGAAAAGGGTATATTTGATATACTGGTGTTTTATGTGTGCTTTACTAGTGTTTATAGCAACCCGTCGGTATTTGGTACTAGTTCGGTTGCTAAGAGTAGTAACTCAAGCGGGAGTTGCGAATAAATGAAACTAGTTAAGGGTGAAGTGACGATGTGTGTTGAAAGTAGTTTCAAGATTGATATGATCATCATCGCACACTCCCTATACTTTCGGGATTAGTGTTGAACCTAAATAAATGTTATTTGGTGTTTACGTTGAGCATGAATATGATTTGATCGTGTTTATTGCAATACGGTTATTCATTTAAGTAAGAGAATAAACTGTTGTTGCTTACATGAATAAAACCTTATATGGTTACACACCCAATGAAAATGGTTCATTGGATCTTGATCGTAGTGATACACATATTCATAATATTGAAACCAAAAATACAAAGTTAATAATGATAGTGCAACTTATTTGTGGCTTCGCCGTTTAGGTCATATTGGTGTAAAGCGCATGAAGAAACTCCATGCCGATGGGATTTTGGAATCACTTGATTATGAATCACTTGATGCTTGCGAACCGTGCCTTTTGGGCAAGATGACTAAAACTCCGTTCTCGGAACAATGGAACAAGCTACCGACTTATTGGAAATAATACATACCGATGTATGCGATCCAATGAGTGTTGATGCTCGTGGCAAGTATCGTTATTTTTCGACCTTCACAAGATGATTTGAGCAGATATGGGTATATCTACTTGATGAAACATAAGTCTGAAATAGTTGAAAGGTTCAAAGAACTTCAGAGTAAAGTGGAAAAATCATCGTAACAAGAAAATAAAGTTTCGTGATCGATCACGAGACGAATATTTGAGTTACGAGTTTGGTCTTCAATTAAAACAATGTGGAATAGTTTCACACTCACGCCACCGAACACCACAATGTTATGGTGTGTCCGAACGTCATAACCGTACTTTATTGGATATAGTACAATCTATGATGTTTCTTACCGATTTACCAATGTCATTTTGGGATCATGCATTAGAGACAACTGCATTCACGTTAAATAGGGCACCATCTAAATCCGTTGAGACGACACTATATGAACTGTGGTTTAGCAAGAAACCAAAGTTGTCGTTTCTTAAAGTTTGGAGTTGCGATGCTTATGTGAAAAAGTTTCATCCTGATAAGCTCGAACCCAAATCGGAGAAGTGCGTCTTCATAGAATACCCAAAGAAAATTGTTGGGTACACCTTCTATCACAGATCCGAAGGCAAGATATTCGTTGCTTAAGATGGATCCTTTCTAGAGAAGGAGTTTCTCTCGAAAGAAGTGAGTGGGAGGAAAGTAAAACTTGATGTGGTAATTATACCTTCTCCCTTACTTGAAAATAGTTTGTCGCAGAAACCGGTTTCTGAGACATCTACACCAAGTAGTGAGGAAGTTGATGATGTTGATCATGAAACTTCAGATCAAGTTACTACAGAACCTCGTAGATCAACCAGAGTAAGATCCGCACTGAGTGGTACGGTAATCCTGTTCGGAAATCATGCTACTAGATCATGATGAACCCACGAACTATGAGGAAGCGATGATGAGCCCAGATTCCACAAAATGGTTTGAGGCCATGAAATCGAGATATGATCCATGTATGAGAACAAAGTATGGACTTTGATGGATTTGCCCGATGATCGGCAAACCATAGAAAATAAATGGATCTTCAAGAGGAAGACGGACGACGATAGTAGTGTTACTATCTACAAAGCTAGACTTGTCGAAAAAGGTTTTTGACAAAGTTCAAGATGTTGACTACAATGAGATTTTCTCAACTCAGTAGCGATGCTTAAGTCTGTACGAATCATGTTAGCAATTGCCACAATTTATGAAATTTGGCAAATGGATGAAAAACTGCATTCTGAATGGGTTTCGGAGGAAGAGTTGTATGTGATGCAACCGAAGGTTTTATCGATCCAAAGGAGCTAACAAAGTGTGCAAGCTCCAGCGATCCATCTATGGACTGGTGCAAGCATCTCGAGTTGGAATATACACTTTGATAAAGTTGATCAAAGCATATAGTTTATCTGAGACTTGCAAAGTGAAGCCTCTATTTACAAGAAAGTGAGTGGGAGCACTACAACATTTCGATAAGTATATGTGAATGACATATTGTTGATCGGAAATAATGTAGAATTATTCGCAAAGCATAAAGGAGTGTTTAAAAGGAGTTTTTCAAAGAAAGACCTCGGTGAAGCTGCTTGCATATTGAGCATTAAGATCTATAGAGATAGATCAAGACGCTTGATAAGTTTTTTCAATGAGTACATACCTTGACAAGATTTTGAAGTAGTTCAAAATGGAGCAGTCAAAGAAAGAGTTCTTGCCTGTGTTACAAGGTGTGAAATTGAGTAAGACTCAAAACCCGACCACGGCAGAAGATAGAAAGAGAATGAAAGTCATTCCCTATGCCTTGGCCATAGGTTCTATAAAGTATGCCATCTTGTGTACCGATCTATTGTATACCCCTGCACTTTGAGTTTGGCAAGGAGTACAATAGTGATCTAGGAGTAGATCATCGGACAGCGGTCAAAATTATCCTTAGTGGAATAAGGATATGTTTCTCGATTATGGAAGTAATAAAAGGTTCGGCCGTAAAGGGTTACGCCGATGCAAGTTTTGACACCGATCCGATGACTCTAAGTCTCGATCTAGATACATATTGAAAGTGGGAGCAATTAGCTAGAGTAGCTTCGTGCAGAGCATTGTAGACATAGAAAATTGCAAAATACATAACGGATCTGAATGTGAAAGACCCGTTGACTAAACTTCTCTCACGAGCAAAACATGATCATACCTTTGTACTCTTTGGGTGTTAATCACATAGCGATGTGAACTAGATTATTGACTCTAGTAAACCCTTTGGGCGTTGGTCACATGACGATGTGAACTATGGGTGTTAATCATATGAGATATGATTATTGGTGTTCAATCACATGGCGATGTGAACTAGATTATTGACTCTAGTGCAAGTGGGAGACTGAAGGAAATATGCCCTAGAGGCAATAATAAAGTTATTATTTATTTCCTTATTTCATGATAAATGTCTATTATTCATGCTAGAATTGTATTAACCGAAACATAATACATGTGTGAATATATAGACAAACAGAGTGTCACTAGTATGCCTCTACTTGACTAGCTTGTTAATCAAAGATGGTTATGTTTCCTAACCATGAACAAAGAGTTGTTATTTGATTAACGGGATCACATCATTAGTTGGATGATCGATTGACATGACCCATTCCGTTAGCTTAGCACCCGATCGCTTAGTATGTTGCTATTGCTTTCTTCATGACTTATACATGTTCCTATGACTATGAGATTATGCAACTCCGTTTGCGGAGGAACACTTTGGTACTACCAAACGTCACAACGAATCGGGTGATTATAAAGGAGTACTACAGGTGTCTCTAAAGGTAGATGTTGGGTTGGCGATTTGAGATTAGGATTTGTCACTCCGATTGTCTGGAGAGGTATCTCTGGGCCCTCTCGGTAATACACATCATGAAGCCTTGCAAGCATTACAGTTAATGAGTTAGCTGTGAGATGATGTATTACGGAACGAGTAAAGAGACTTGCCGTAGAACGAGATTGAACTAGGTATTGGATACCGACGATCGAATCTCGGGCAAGTAACATACCGATGACAAAGGGAACAACGATGTTGTTATGCGGTCTCGACCGATAAAGATCTTCGTAGAATATGTAGGAACCAATATGGGCATCCAGGTCCCGCTATTGGTTATTGACCGAGACGTGTCTCGGTCATGTCTACATTGTTCTCGAACCGTAGGGTCCGCACGCTTAAGGTTTCAATGACGGTTATATTATGAGTTTGTGTATTTTGATGTACCGAAGAAGTTCGAGTCCCGGATGTGATCACGGACATGACGAGGAGTCTCGAAATGGTCGAGACATAAAGATTGATATATTGGAAGCCTATATTTGAGTTTGGAATGGTTCGGGTGAAATCGGATTTTACTCGAACACCGGGGTTACGGAACCCTCCGGAGGCTATTGGGCCTTAGTGGGTCACGAGGAGAAGAGGAAGGGCGGCAGGGCAGGCCGCGCCCCCCCTAGTCCGAATAGGACAGGAGAGGAGGCGGCCCTTCCCTCTTCCCTCCCCCAATCCTACTCCAACTAGGAGGGGGAGTCCTACTCGGTGGGAG
Organism: Aegilops speltoides; assembly: GCA_021437245.1. NCBI lineage: Eukaryota > Viridiplantae > Streptophyta > Magnoliopsida > Poales > Poaceae > Aegilops > Aegilops speltoides. The sequence continues at coordinate 489,822,838 of CM038144.1, forward strand.
TAGGACTCCTCCAGCGCCTCCTCCGTGGCGCCTCCTCAAAGGGCCGGCCGCACTTCTTTCTCCTTTATATCTGAGGCAGGGGCACCCTAGAACACACAAGTTTGATCTACGGATCGTTCCTAAGCCGTGTCGGTGCCCCTCCACCATATTCCACCTCGGTCATATCGTCGCAAGCTTAGGCGAAGCCTCGCGCCGGTGAAACATCAAGATCGCCACCACGTCGTCAGGTCGAAACTCTCCCTCGACACTCGGCTGGATCGAGTACGAGGGACGCCATCGAGCTGACGTGTGTCAAGAACTCGGGGCGCCGGAGTAACGGCGCCGGATCGGTCGGATCGCGAGGAGAACGACGACTACTTCCTCTACGTTGTGATCGCTTCGCCCGGTCTACAAGGGTATGTAGACAACACTCTCCCCTCTCGTTGCTATGCATCACCATGATCTTGCGTGTGCGTAGGAATTTTTTTTGAAATTACTACGTTTACCAACAAGATGAAGCACCGCTCCACCATCCCCCCAGCCAGCACTTACTCCAAAACGATGCCCCCAGGAGGGAAAGCGATAAAACGCCATCATCGTCCGATCCGGAAGACCCAGATCTAGGGTTTCCCCCCTAACGACCCAAAAAATCGACCTTTTATTTCAGGCGACTTGCATATAGCCTAGTGGCGGCTTCAGAAATTTGCAACCGGGTATTCATGTGTATTTATTTTGCCAAAATCATTGCTGTTTTTCGAAAATTGTCACTGTTTTGCCAAAATCAACACTGTTTTCTAAAAATCGTGGGTATTCACATGAAGACCCAAGAATACCCCTAGCGCCGCCCCTGATATAGCCGATCCCAGTTGTAGTTTTTTAAGCTAATCACTCACGCAGCCATTTGGGTTGTGGGACGGCCGAAACATATTCAAGGAGTATTGCCCATAACTTCTAAGATAGACTTGCAGATTGAGTTGGAGTAACAAATGTGTTTGCTTTGAATCAACTTCCTTTCTACTTTTGATGCTCACTGCGTCTCTCTTTCTTCCTGGCTTTCTTGACCTGTCTCTTTCCTTTTCCTTGCGAGATACTATTGGCTTTTTTGGTTTGCCGATACTGCTGTACCGCAAATCAAAACTGCATTTAAATAATTGAGACCTCATGTTTAGTACTTAATCATACTTTTTGAGCTAATTTTGTACTAAATCACTCAACAGATCCGTTACGCAAAACAATCTTTTTTTTTTCAACTCCACAAAAAGGGCACCATGTTTGGAACAAATGCTTCGCGTCGAAGTCATTACTGTAGTGTACCGATTGTCTTTATTTACGTGTCGGTGTTCCGGATTATTTCGCTCTCTTTTGATACAGTACGATGCATGACTCAGGATACATGCATAATTGAACAAGGTTTGTTCATCGATCTATCATTGAACTCAACTACTGTAGCAAATATATCGACGGTCTGCACCTGACATTGACATGTGCACAATAATGCTGCACCATGTTCATGCTCGTGTATGCACCGCGCGCCACCACGTTTTCCAAATTAAGAGCACAATAGTAGCATCGCCTACACACATATACATAGATATTCATTGTTTAATTACATAGAGGGTGGGTTAAGATCGTCTAACTAGCTACCTGAAATAAACCATTGACATTAAGCTTTGCTTGTGCGGTGCACTACTCTTATTTAATCAGCACATGCCATTGACCAGAGTAAATGATAATGCAGAAAAATGCTCGTGCGCGATAATGTCGATTGATTTCGCTGATCTGATCTCGTCTTCCATCGATTTCATTCCCGTGCATGTTACCGATGAATAAACATAATAACACGATGTAATTCCTAACCTCCACGTGGACGTACACGATATATACTCTCTCTGTCTTGAATTACTTATCTTAAATTTGTCTAGATACAAATGTATTATTGTTAGATACATCCGTAGCTTAGGCAAATATAAGATAAGTTATTTGGGTGGAGGTAATAATATGTATATATAGTTGACTAAGCATTTCAAGTAATTTACCAGAGTATTGAGAGAAGAAAAAGTGTAATCCAGTTGGTAATGACAAGCACACTATAGTTTCTTAATGGTATAACCAGCACTATCTATAGATAGCTAGCCACAGACACAGGTTTAGATAGGCTCTAGTACCACCTAGCTAGCTCCAACATTCGTTCGTGGTCTTTGGGGCCTGATCAATCGCTCTGGCTATAATTTGTTGAGGAACTAATTAACTACCTACGACGCCACATGGATCAAGTCAAGTGGATGTAACCTTGGTTTGGAGGGCTACGTGCAAAGAAGTAGAACTATTTATAATATGGTTGATGCGTCAAATAAGTAAGTAGAAATTAGTTGGGTTTTACGCTTTCACTCCTTGTCTCATAGTTAATGCGCTAAGACGACGACTGACTACTCCCCAACGAACACACGTGCAGGAGCATCTTCAATATATAGATGATGTAGATGAAAAATAGCCCGAAAACCCCTCTTCAACAGATGATATAGATGTAAAAAAAGTTCCATCTCCGCCTCCCAAAGAGGTAAAATACAATACTTCGAGATGTAAATTTGTATCTCCACCTCCAGGAGATACAAAAACGACGGCTGCGCGAAAACCGCCCAACTACCTTCATTTCCTTTCCGCCAGACCGTCTGCCGCCTGCCCAACTCCGCCGCCGGCCTATTTCGCCCTAAATCGCCGCCGCCGCTGCCCGCCCTGCTATGATTCTGCTCGTATGTCCCACGCCGCCTGCCTCGCGGGAGTAGCGATGGTTGTCCCCCGCATCCGCCGATTCGATTTTGGCTGCCGCTCCGAATCGAAGCTTCACCAGAGGTCCGGTTGTCGTAATGGCTTCCACGGTACGGTCGTGGACAAGCTGGGTTTGTTCCTAGACTCGACCCACCGCCGAAGGTAAGGAAGGCGCTCCACGCCGCCCGCCAGACGGCCGCCCACCTTTGCTGTTCTTCCTGCCGCGCGAAGCTGGTTGCCCGCAACGCCGAGCCCGCCTTCTTCTTTGTAGGGTTGCAGCTGTACAACTGTACATGTGAAATTATGTAATAATTTGATATGATATTGTGGACATGTGAAATTTTTAAGTTGTTTTCAGGATGTTTCATTTCAATTTGTGCGGCTGTACAACAGCCGCACGGTCATCGGCAGCCGCACGGTCTTCGACAGCCTTTTATATCTTCACTTTGCATGAATTTATTGGAGTTACTCTGTTACATCTCCAATATACATCATCTGTTGGAGTTGCCTCTTTTTCAGAGACGTAAAAAGCATTTTTTGGAGGTGTAAAATTTAACCTCTCCTGTTTCACATCTTCAAATTTACATCCTTTATTGAAGATGCTTTAAGCTATCCAGTGTTATGTTTCCGGGCACCCTAATTTTCACTAGAGGGAGTAGATATTTGATGCGTACGTGCTCCTGTATGTGGTTATTGATTACTCCAGTTAGTTTGTTGGTTCGTGTCATGCAGGAAGCAGATTGATATAGCCATATCATATCATATACAATAGTAGCACATACTCCCTCCGTTCTACAATGTAGTGCGACCATGCTTTTCGAGATTCAACTTTAACCGTAAATTTAACCAACGAGACCGACTGCGGCGGGGACAAAAATTATATCACTAAATTCATATCGAAAATACGAATGCAGTGGTATAATTTTTTCTTCTGCTACAATCGGTCTCATTAGTTAAATTTACGGTCAAAGTTGAATCTTGAAAAGAGCGAGCGCACTACATTGTGGAATGGAGAGAGTATATCATGTCTAATGCAAGAGTAGCATATATATATTGTTGGTAGTTGAGCTGATCTGATGTGCTTCTCCTGTCCTCATCAACGCATGACCGATCATAGGAAAGAAAACATGACAAGGTCAAGAAGATTACCGTATCACCACCTTTACTTATCAGTGGAGTGGAGGTTGCAAAGCAAATCCTGCAGTACAGTAGTATATGCTGCATGTAAAGTTTCTTCTGATGAAATAACAGTCTGCATGGCAAAGTAAAGTTGGTGATAAAAGGCCAAGACAAAGTGTGTGCACATTTTAGAGGTGGGATTCGATTGGGAAGTGGCGATGGAATATTCAACTTTTTTTGAGGGGTCGATGGAATATTCAACTGAAAACATAAAGAGGAAAATGAAGGACCGGAAAGAAGAAGGAGAAAAGGGAAGGGCAACAGACAAAAACAGAGCCCATAACCGCAGAGGCCATGGAAGAGGCGCGTCTAGCGAGGTGTATATAGCGCAGGGCCACCCGCATGTCCGCCTAACATGGTCCTGGCCAAAAGTGCAGCGTTTTGTTGTACCACATTTTGGTCCCTTTTCTGTATTAAAAAATCTCAGTCTATTTTGAGTAAAATATGCTAATATTTTTCATGCAATTTTGGGAAATTTTTCACACATTTTCAGAAAGTGTTCTTATATTTTACAAAATGCTCATGTAAATAAAAAAGTGGTCCATCATAGCACAGATGCTCATGTAACTGAAGATTTTTTTGTTTAATTTTCATGAAACTTTCAGAAATGTGCAAAAATATTCTCGCATGCTTATACAATGTTCATGTATTAGTGTTCACACATTTTTACAACTAGTTATAGAATTTATAAAGGTATTCATGCATTTTTTTAAATGCATGTAATTTTGAAAATGTGTTCCCACATTTTTAAAACATCCATACAATTTTGTAAAAAGTTTTTATGTAAATTAAAAAAATGTTTGCACGTATAAAGTGCTATATGGGGTTAACACATTTTCAAAAACTCATGTAATTTCTAGGAAAATACATTTCAACCAAAATAAGGAAAACATAAAGTAGAAAATAAACAAGAAAAAAAGAATGCTTCGCCGGAATGTCGTTGGTTCATGGCGTACCAGTTCGTGTTAGAGCATCTATAATCGGACCCTTCAAACGCGTCTCAAATGCCCGGGCAGGCCGCCCAGTCGGTGGCCGGTCACGAGACGGTCCTCTCAAACGGCCCTCAAACGCCCCGGCTGACCGGCACCCCCATATCCAGCCCAAATATGGGGCGGATATGGGACGCCCGAGCACGCGCGCCACGTCGAACCCGATCCATGCTGGCCCACCCGACCCCACTTATATTCGTCCCCATCCTCTCGCCGGACCAAACCCTAGCCACTTCACTCCACTCCCCTCCACTCCCCTTCGCCACCCGAGCTTACCTCCGGCGGTTTGCGACCTTCTCCGCCATGGTAGGCAGTGGATCGGACTCCGACTAGTCCGGATCCGTCGACTGGGGTGTCGTCCCGTGTGGGTTGGAGGAGGCAATGACAGTCCACATTGCACTTCGCCGCCCCCGGGAGGACAGCGCTCGGCCGACGGACGGATCTGTCCGCCACGACGCCATAGCGTCGGCTCACTAGGCGCTCGGGTCCTCTGGTGCTGGATCCTCGCGGTCCTGTCCGGAACACCTCTCCTTTCCCATCACCGGTCGGGCAGAGTATGAGTCCCACCGGGTACAGGCGGCCCGTCGTGGGAAGGAGAGGATAAGGGCCACCGAGGCCCGTATCGCGGCGGAAATGGCGGCGGCGGAGGCGGCTGATGCGGCGGCGCGGGCGGCCGCAGAGGAGGAAGCCATCCGCGCCCGCATTGTGAAGAAACGGCAGCGGAGAAATACGGGCGCCCTCGCGTGTGTGCAGAATCGGGCGGTCCGTGCCATGGCCGGACTACCACCGAAGGAGGAGAAGGAGGACAACGACAGCAAGGACAGCTCCGGCGACGAGCAACCGCGTCTTCGACCGGTACTTTCGCAAGAAGGACGGCAAGGGCGCCGGGAAGGGCAATGTTAGCCGTGGATGAACTCCAGCATAGCCAAACATGCCAAATTTTGATAGTCCGATGGCATGTTTAGTGTAGTGTGATGGAGTAGCCGGATGATGCGTGTGCGTCAACGTAGTTGCATGAGTTTGTATGAATTTGAGATATGATAATTAAGGTGTCCGGATGTGTTTTTTTTTTTGAGGAGTGCTGATCAGTGTCTGCGGCCGGACACGATCGGGCGGTCCGTGGGCGTTTGACCGACTGTAGAGTTTTTTTTACTTCTGCTGCTGGCGGCGAGGCGGGCTCTAGCACGAATGGCAAAGCAGTGGAGGACAAGGTTGTGCTGGCACGAGGCTGGCGACTACAATGGGCGACGCTAGCCGCTCCCCTCCAGCCTCACCGACGCGGTGAGTACCATTGCTTGCACATCCACCAGAACTACCACCTTTGAAAAAGTCTCAAAAACTTAGTTCTTCATAATTTCATAGGACTCTTGAGACACTTATTTTTGGGACAGAGGAAGTATTTAACATAAATACTAGTAGTACTACAATGCAGGCAACCAAGTCTTTAGTTAGGTGTCGGCGTTCCGAATTATCTGGCCCTCTCTTAGCTACAGCGCCATGCCTGGACGCATGGCTCCGGATTCATGCATCCATGATTGAACAAGAGTTAATGCGCTAGGCATCCTTTGCTTCGGCGGGGCGGCGGCGGCGGGATCCATCGCGGCGCGCGGCATCACGTACTTCTTCGGCGGCATGGTGGGCGGAACGACAGGGGGAGGCAGGGTTTGGCGGGAGGAATGGAGAAGAAAGGGGAGAGCGGGAGGAAACGGCGGGAAAAAGTCTTCCGATCGCCGATAGAGCGGCCCCACGCCGCTTTTCGCTTCCGCCGGCGTGCCCAGGTGACACCCGGTCGTTTGGGTTCGGGGTGGGATCGCCGGCTCTGGATTTCGCCCAAACCGGCGCTAAACAAGATCTTGGGGGCGCGATTGGGCCGATTTTTGACCACTGGCGCTAAAAATTCGCCGGGGGAGGGGGGGAGGGGCCTGTTAGGGGCGCGGCTGGAGATGCTCTTAGTTAGGTGTCGGTGTTCCGAATTATCTTGCTCTCTCTTAGCTACAGCGCCATGCCTGCATGCATGGCTCCGGATTCATGCATCCATGATTGAACAAGAGTTTGTTCATTGATTGATCATTCAACTGAACTCTCCCGCAAAAAACAAAAAGGAAAAAAAAGGAAGATCATTCAACTCAACTGCTGTAGCTGTGTAGCATATCGACGGTGCGCAGGCAGCAGACATTGACATGTGGACAATAATGCATGCACCGCCATCACGTTTTCTCCAAATTAAGAGCACAATAGTATCGCTTGTTGCTTAACTAGAGGCTTAAGACCGTCAAACTAACTATTTGCCTGCAACAAACCATTGACATTAAGCTTTGCTTGTGCGGAGCGGAGCAACACTCTTATTTAATCTGCACATGCCGTTGACCAGAGGAAATGAAAATGCAGAAAAAACGCGCTCGCGCGATTCTCTCGATTTATTTGGCTGATCTTGTCTTCGTTCTTCGATTGATTTGCAATAATTCCCCTTGCATGTGATTCTCTGAGAATAAAAATACTGGCACGATGTAATTCTTAACGTCCACGTGGAGAACGATCAACGGACATAGTACACTATATAATTATAAGTAATTATTAACCATTTCAAGTACTAAGCAGATTGCCAAGTTCTAACCATGTTCTCGGCGGATGAAAAGGTGTAATCGAGTTGGTAATGACAAGTACATTAGTTTGTTTGTGGAAACCAACAAAGCCAGCCAGCTCTATATACTAGGTAGCTAGCCTAGCCACACATACACAACTCCTGGCTGGCTGAAACATTCTTTCGTGGTCTTTGCATTGCGGCCTCATCGATCGCTTAATTTGGCTATGATTTGTTGAAGAGCTAACTAGTTAACTTCCTATCATGCCTACCACATCGATCAAGTCAAAGTGGAGGTAGCTTTGGTATGCAGGGTATGTACGGTACGTGCAACAAGAGGCATGGTCATCTATAACGACTACTGCAAGAGGATGTATCCATAATATGGTTGATGCGTCAAATAAGTAAGTCGAAATTGGTTGGGGTTGAAGCTTTCACTCATTGTCGCATAGTTAATGTGCTAAGCCCGATGACTACTCCCCAACGAACGACCACACATCGACCCCTCTCTATGTATCCAGTGAACAACCACCGTTAGTGCTATATTTTCAGGCACCCTAATTTTCTATGAACAACTATGACTGCCGCCATTTATTTTGGGACAAGGGAGTAGATATTTGATGCATACATGCTCGTGTATGTAGTTGTTAATTGGTTAGTTTGTTGGCTTTTGTTTCATGCAGGAAGCAGGATGACATAATATCATATCATACCAATCTTATCATATCTAATGCAGGAATATCGTCGGTGTGTTGAGCTGATCTCATGTGCTTCTCCGGTCCTCATCGGCGCATACCGATCACAGGAAAGGAAACATCACAAGGTCAAGGAGATTACCGTACCACCACCTTTACCTATCAGTGGAGTGGAGGTTGCAAAGCAAAGCAGTAGTATCTTGTGACGAAATAACAGTGTGCATGGCCAAGTAAAGGTGGTGATATGCAAAGTAAAAGGCCAGGAGAGAAAGTGCGTGCATATTTTGGAGGTGGGATTCCTTTCATTGGGAAGGAGCGATGGAATATTCAACCCACAACACAAAGAAGAAAAGGAAGCACCGAAAAGAAGAAGAGGAAAAGGGACAACAACAGACAAAAGCAGAGCCCATAACCCCAAAGGCAATGTGAAGGCTCGCGAGCTCAAATGCTCCCTTATGAATAGTATTTTAAATAATTTTTTTTGATTTTTTAGCAACAGACGTTGATGAGGTCTCTTCATATGTGCAATTTTCCAAAATGCCTTGGGAATAAAGAGAATAGATGCTCCAAAAAAATATTTTAAAGTATTTGGAGATAGTTTTTTGCCCGTACATTAGGAATGTATTGATTTTCGCTAGGTTTTCTGCTAATTAACTAGACAACTTTCTTTTGCTTAATTAATGGATGGGTTTGGCTACTGCGCTAATCCGTATGTGGTCATTACTCACTCCCACGGAGGCCAGGGCGCGTTTGGTTACTGGATCTGTCCGGTGGAAGATGGTAGCGCGGGATATCTTCAACCGGTTTGGACGACGGTCATGTAATAGGATAGGCGATTAGTTTACCTATCTCTCTATATTATGCCAGCCGGTTGTGGCTTCTGGGCCTTGTTTTATTTCGCCAGCTCTTTGTGAGCCAGCCTCCTTTGTTGCAGCACATTGCAAGACATTGTTGAACCACTTTATTTATTTATAAATGTGGCCGCATGCATCACTCAGATGCAGAGGCCGGGGAGTCCTCCCTTTTCGAATTTTTTTTTAATGAATGGGACAATTTTTCTCCATTTCAATTGAATCTTAGTTTTTCCTTCCGAAAAGGAAAGGATGAAGAAGAAATATGGAGGCTTTTGTCTGCAGCTGGATGGATCCTCCTTTGGGGTTCTGTTGTATATGCTTTCATGACTTACGAATTTGCCTCATTTTTGTTTAATTAGACTCTGATTTCTGGTAGTGGGATTTTATTCGGTGCTTTGGATCGAACTTCCTTCCTAGTACTTCTACTTTTGATGCTCACCTTCTTTTCTTTCTTAGCAAGAACGCAAATAAACACACACTCAAATTTATTTTTTATAGTACCAAATCTGCGAGTACACCACATGCATCGGTTGACTGTAGCAGGCCGCTTGTCTTTACTTTTACATGTCAGCGGCTGGATTATATAGTTTGCTCATCGGTGGCTGCGTGCATGGCTCACATAGTTGAAGAAGAGATTATGAATGGATCATTGAACTCAACCACAGTATAACATATCGAGGGTCCCATAGTATTTAGCTGTTTGAACAGACATAGACATGTGAGAATAATACACCAGTCCATGCATGCACCACATTTTCAAAATTAAGAGCAGAATAATATCGACCGGCCACATATATTATCGCTTAATTAATCAAAGGGTTAGAATTAGTAAGATCGTCTAACACTAGCTAGTAGCTTCCTGCATCAAATCATTGACACTTTTTTGTTGCGAAAAGCATCATATCTATTATAAAAGTTCATCGGAAATACAAATCAGCTCAAACATACTGAAAATTGACATTGAGATTGAGATTGAGGTTGAGCTAGGTCTCCATGATAGTGCGGATCTCTTTTCTTTTATAAGAATAACATGCAGTTCGGAGTAGTAGTATTTTAATTAGCACAAGCCATTGACCAGAGGAAATGAAAAGCAGAAAGAAAACCCTGACGGGATTCTCTCGATCGATTTGGCTGATCTTGTCCTCGATTGATTGCATTTCCTTGCACGTTACCAACGAATAAAAAGAAAAATACCCCATAGCACGATGTATTCTAACCACGTGGACATCTATACATGAACGTGATGCATACATAATTGATTTACCATATCAAGCAGACGAATGATGCTAAAGAGATATGTAGTCAGGGTTGTCTAATCATGTTCTCGATGGAAGAAAAGGTATAATCAAGTTGGTAATGACAAGTAGAGTAGTTTGTTTATGGAAACCAACAGATCTAGCTAGCTATGCAGCCACACTGAAGATGGCTCGCTCTAGGCTCTGCCTAACTAGCTGAAACATTTGTTCGTGCTCTTTGCGATGCTAATGCTATCTATCTGTCGGCCTATGATTTGTTGAAGAGCTAATTGACTAGTACCTACCCTTCATGCCGCATCAAGTCAAAGTAAAGGTAATTAACTTTAGTTTGCAGTGTAGAATATGGTTGATGCGTCAACTAAGTAAGTGGAAATTAGTTGGGGTTGACGCTTTCACTCGTTTTCGCATAGTTGATGTGCTAAGACGACGGCTACTCCCCAACAAACAGATGTGTTGGTTGGTTACTACCTATCTCTCTCGTTATGTATCTATCCAGTAAACGTTAGTAAACGTTTTGGCACCCCAACATGTATATCTGGACAGTTACGGTTGCCGCCGGGCGATTCTAGTACTCCCTCTATAAGGCCTTGAAGACATCTAAGACAGAGTGCAAAGTAGATTATTTTCAGTTGTTTGAAACGACTTATAAAAGTGAACGGAGGGAGTAGATGATGATAACTACTCCTGTAGTTTAATTAGTAGGTAGTTAGTTTCATGTAGGATATAGCCATATATCATGTCCTTCTTGTCATGTCTCATGTGGGAGTAGGATATATCCCTATCCTGGTAGTTGAGCCATGGACACCGAAAAGAACATAACAAGCAGATTACCACACCACCACCTTTTGAGAGTACTTGCATAGTGGAGTGGAAGTCGCAAAGCATTACTGCATGCATGTAAAGTTTCTTCTGACAAATTACAGTGTGCATGCAAAGTAAAGGTGGTGACAAAAGGCCAGCCAGGAGAAAGTGTGTGTGCACATTTTAGAGGTGGGATTCCTTCCACGGGGAAGGAGCCATGGAATATTCAACCGAGAAACAAAGGAGAAAAGGAAAAAGAAGAAGAAGAAAAGGGGAGGGCAACAAAAGCAGAGCCCGCAACCACAAAGGCGATGGAAGCAGAGAACTCATACCCGGGAGCTCCTATTTGCTGCTCTTTGCGGCAAATTGTCGCTCGATCGCACAAGAGTCCCGCAAAATGGGCTGAACCTACAACGCATCTTAGAGCCCTTTGTGTTGAGCAATTTCCTTTTGATTTGGTTAGTTTACTATTGTACGCATGGTTTTCCGGTTGGGTTTCTACAAAAACCTACTATGAGACTTGTTTCAACAATTTTGAAAATTATATTAATGGAGACTAAAAAATGTTAAGTTTTTTTAAAAAAAAATTAGCGGACAAGTTGTCGCAATAATTGACAAATAGGAAATATTCTCACATCCGAGGATCATGGCATCAAGAAGTCAACCAAACACATGGTGCCCCATTATACGACCCAGCCATGGCACAGCCCAGTAAGTCTGCTTCATTTTTATAAAAAATTTAAGAGATTTACCAAGGTTGTTTAAGAAAGCAAAACCAAAAGATTAAAATTTTGAGCAAAAGTTAGTCTCAAAGTGGAAAAATATATGTTGCGGAAAATGGTAAAACATTCATGTACATATGTATAAAATAAAATAATCATTAACTTATTAGAAAAATCCCTGTATATAAAACAAAGTACATTCATGTATTAAGAAATCATGGATTTTAAAAACAGTTCGTACATGTGTGAATATATGTTAAAAGCTCCTATGTACTCCCTCCGTTCCTAAATATAAGTCTTTGTAGAGATTTCACTATAAACTACATACGGATGTATATAGATGCATTTTAAGTATAGATTCATTCATTTTGCTCCGTATGTAGTCCATCTAGTGGAATCTCTACAAAGACTTATATTTAGAAACGGAGGGAGTATATACATATGATAACGACATTGGTGTGAGGGGGCTCCTATGAATGATGTATCGCTCGCGCAGGAGCAGCAGGGGCGCTGCTACTTCTCGCATGCTGCGAGTTGAATGTTACTCTTGCCTCAGGTGGCCCCTAAATGGGCCGGCCCAGCGCGGAAATAGCGCCGGCTTTTGAGCGCACAATTTTTATCATTTTGCCTTTTTTTGTTTCGTTACTTTTATTTATGTCTTATAAATGGAAATTATTTTATTTAAATCTAAAGAAAATGTTAATTGCTTGTTTAAAATATGTTCATAAAGTTTTTAAAAATATTCTTAAACCTTATTAACTATTGATAACATTCAAAAAGTATTCGTCAAATTTTAAAAGATGTCCATATTTCAAAAAATATCTGCATGATATCTTAAATAAATGTTAAAATAATGTAAAACTTCATGAACATTTTTAAATGCATGATATGTCATCTTTCATGATCATCTTCAATCTTCTGTTGAAGCATTATAACGGCCAATATTTCATTGCCGTGGCAACCATTTGAAAAATTATTCTTAGATAAAAACATGTTCAGGAGTTTTATTATTTGGTGAAATTGTTGCAAATTTTAAAAATATAAAGGGTTATTTAAATCTATGCCCCTCGTCTCTTAGTTGTGCTCACTTTTCCCCATTCGTTAACTTTTTACTCACTTTTCCCCATGACTCAAATATTTTGCCTTCACATTTTCCTCACTTTTGCCCCTGAAAAAGTGCTCAAAACCAAGGCAAAATGAGCGAGTGGGGAAAACTGAGCACAACTAAGGAATTGAGGGCACAGATGAAATAAGCCCAAATATAAATGAATTCTAGGAATGTATGCAAATATATAAAGTTCAGAATTTTGTAAAAATTTATGTGAATTTTCAAATGTTCATGATCCAAATTATATTGGCAATAAAAAATTCATGAACTCATAAAAAATTCGTGATTTCTTAAAAAAATCATGAACTTAATAAATGCTAGTGAATTTATTTTTATATTACATTTTTTAAAATTTGAAAATATATTGATGAATTGGTAAAAAGTTCACAAATTGTTTAAAATGTTCGCGAATTTGAAATGTGTTAACTAATTTTAGAAGGAAAATAAAAAAAATGTGATTTTATAGAAAAAGTGAAAAAAAGAAAATCAGAAAAAATGGTACCGAAGAAGAACCCTTATGGTACCTTTCAAAGAACGAAGGAATGTTCGAGAAGATTTGTGAAACCAACAAAATCTTCTTCCCAACGGTTCTGTAGTTCTGTGTAGTGCGTGATGGGCTGGCCCAACTATAGAGCTAGTGAGCGGTCGTGCCGACGAGTGATACATATCATTCGCGTTGGGGTGTCTTAGGCCTAAAGCTTCAACGGGGCTGGCCTTCTTGAATAATCAGACATTCTCATGGTCTAGTTACAATTTTGTTTAATTTTCTTACAAAAAAAACAAGTTCTGCATCTGACGAGAAGAGATTAAATAACTAGGACCTATTGAACAAGCTATGAAAATATAATAAAATCCAACTGGAAAACAAAAAATAATAAATCAACAAAATGAAGAAAAATAATAAAGGTAACTATAAGGCCTAGGCCCACGAGGGAGCGTGTTTGCTCAACACTTCTTGGGCTGCATTGGGGAGGAATAGACAAGAATTGCCCAAATAAATGACTATCCTCCGGTAACGACATTAGTGTCAGAGGGCTGCTATTTCTCCAATGTTGCGAGTAGAATGTTACGCTTTCCTATACCTGGCCATGGGCTGCCCGGCCTGGATGGCCCGACCCGTCCTGGCCTGAAAAAGCCCGACCTTGCCCTCGTGTCGGGCCTGGACCTAGATTTTGAACCCGATGGCCGGGCCAGGCTGGGCCCGGGCCCGTTGTATTTGCAGTTTAACGAAGAGGCCCAGCCCGAGGCTCGATAGGCCGGGTTTGGGCCTGATTTATAGGCCCGACGGACGGGCCGGGGCGGGCTCGGGCCTAGGTTTTTTGTGTCAGGCTTCGGTAGGCGGAAGCCTGACCTGGCCCGAGGGATGGCGAGGTATACGCTTGTCTCGGGCGGCTCCTAAGTGGGCCAGCCTAACACGACAATAGTGCCGGCTCTCGAGCGCATTTTAAAAAACCTTTTCCTTTTTATATTACTTTTATATATATCTTATAAATAGAAATTATTTTATTTAAATATTTAAAATATCTAATCAAGTATGTAAAAAATCCTTGTAGAAACTTTATAAATTATTGATAACATTCAAAAAAGTATTCGTCACATTTAAAAAGATAACCACGTTTTAAAAATATCTTCATGTCATTTTAAATAAATGTTAATAGAATTTGAAACAAGTTTCTCACAAATTATAAAACTAATATATTGTAATCAAAATAATATATAGGTAATGTAAAAATTATATATAATGTAAAAACTGTTTTGTGCATTATAACATATGTTTCTCATATTAAAAATGTTTATACCAATTGTTCACTTAATTTTAGAAAAATGTTCCATACCAATCAAAAACAATGTTCATGACATTTTAAGGAATTCCCATGCCTTTAAAAAGAAATCTATATATATATATATATATATATATATATATATATATATATATATATATATATATATATATATATATATATATATATATATATATATATATATATATAGGAAAATCCATCCTACCACCCGTGGTAGTTACCCCACATATCTAATATACTACCATGTGGTACTATATATATACTATTTTATTATTTTACTATATATATAATGTAAAAATGTTGATATAGTTTGAAAAAATGCATAACATGTATTTCGTTTAATATTTCTTCACATGGTTCAAACACGTATTTTTTCCAAAAAAACATGTTTTTGAAAAAAAATTCTTCATGTATTTGACAAATGTTCTACTTGTATCAGAGATATATTTCACATGTATAGGAAAAATGTGAATCATGGACTGGAAAAATGGATATATATGAAAAAAAGTAAAAAAAAATGAGACCTAAGTAAACCAAAGAAAATTCTAAAGAAAGAGATATAAAAATTAAAATCAATCAATAAATAAAACCCAATGAGAATCTAATAAAATTGATTAAAGCCATAAAAATTAAATAATAAAAACTGTAATAAACCACACAAAAACCAAATAAATAAATAAAATTGAACCCATAGAAAACCAAAGAAAACCGTAATAGAAAACACCTAATAATTGGAAAAAATGAGCCAATGAAAACGTAAAAATACTGAAAAATAAGAAAAAGAAAGAAAAAACCAATGAAAACAGTACAGAAATCAGAGAAAGTAAAAAGAATTGAAAAGCCAAGAAAAACTTGAAAAACACATATAAATGGAAATATAGAAAAAACAAAATAAAACCAAAGAAAACTGACTTAAACAGTAAAGAAAAACATAGATCATAAAGCTTGACCAAATATTCCAATAATTAACAACCTAAAGGAATAAAAAAAAATTAAATGCACAACGATTGCAACGACCGAACGAGCTAAGACAACTAACATACAATGACTATTATTAGAGGCTGAAGAGCTCAGATGGCACTATCGTCAGAGGCTTGAATTGCAGATTCGTTGCGGCAGTAAACAGGAAATCGATTGGCGCGGAGATGTTCTTACGGCCGAGGCAATGGCCTTATGGTTTGGTCTCAATTGGGCAACTACAGTCGGGTGTAACCACAAAGAGCTGAACTCCGACAACGTCGAGGTGATAGGGACAATGAAGAATGGAGGTCGCCCTTTCGTTCGATTAGTGACAATTTTTTATGATATATTTATCACCTTGTGTGTGATTTTCTGCATATGCTAGTACTGATTGCTTTATGTTTTTAGATCCAGGGGTGTGTATGTCAAGATGTTGCCAAGCCAGCTCCTTACAATCTTGCCCCATTTGCTAGAAAGTGATCAAACGGGCCAAATCACCCGATCAACGTTTTTTGTAAAAAGTATACCATAAACGCTATGTCTTTTGCAAATACTTAGGGACCGGGTAGTTTTCCGCAAACCTAACCTCAAATGTGGTCGTTTTCTGCAATTAACTCACCACCGGAGTGAGGTGCGGCCTCTGTCCATGGAGACACTGCCAGAGAAAGGGCGGGGAGAAGCGAGGCGGGCGGGGAGCAGCATCGGCAATGGCTGGAGGCAGCGTCGGGGCAGTGGGAGGCCTGGTCAGCGGCGCTGGGAACCCCTAGTTTCTTTCTTCCTCTCATGTTGTGAGATGGGATACGGTGAAGGCGAATGATTTTTCTTCTTCTTCAGGGCTGGTCGTGTCGGTTGCCAGGGGAGAACCCGCAGTGGCATTTGCTTTGTAATTCTATGCAACTAGGAGGCAAGGAGATGTACCCTTTCATTTTTAACTTTTGAGTGATTGTTGCAGGAAGCCATCATACCCCCAGCTTATTTTTGTTGTGAAGGATATGAAGATGAAAATAAGTTAAGTTCAACCCATCAAAACGAGTTCTTTGGGCTTTTGACTTGTTTTGACAATAAGCCGATATAAGCTGCAAAAAACTTGCCCTAAGGACATCTTCAACGGCCGCAAATTTCCCCCTGCATCCGTCTGCAGACAGGGGGACCAGTCCGGGGTTACTGATGCGGGAGGCCGCCATCCAACCGTAGCCACATACATTTCAAACTCTTTTTCAACAAACCGGGTGAAATTCATGTAAACATGGGCATATTTCATATAAACATGTCTGATTTGATACAAATGTTGGGTAACATAGCATGCAATTTCCAAAAATTCCTAAGTTCATGCAGGATCTATCTAGGAGATGCATAGCAACGATGGGGAGAGAGTGTGTCTACGTACCCTCGTAGACCATAAGCGGAAGCGTTTGACAATGTGGTTGATGTAGTCGAACTTCTTCTAGCTCTGGCCGATCAAGCACCGAACGTACGACACCTCCGAGTTCTGCACGCGTTCAGCTCGGTGACGTCCCTCGCCTTCTTGATCCAGCAAGGTGTTGAGGTAATAGATGAGTTTCGCCAGCACGACGGCGTGGTGACGGTGATGGTGAAGTGATCCACGCAGGGCTTCGCCTAAGCACCACAAGAATATGACCGGGGGTGTAAACTGTGGAGGGGGGCGCCGCACACGGCTAACAATTGATGTTGTACGCTAGGGGACGCCCCTCACCCCATATATATAGGTTGGGGGGGGGAGGCGAGGCAGCCAGGGGTGCCCCAAGTAGGCCGAATCCTACTTGGGGTCTCTCCCCAATTCGGCTCCCCTTTCCTTATTTGCCGGAGAGGAAGGAAAGTGGAGGGAGGAGGGAAGGGAGGGGGAGTCCGAATCCTCCCTTTCCTTTTCCCTTCCCCTCTTCCCTTCTCCTCCTGGTTCGACCCATATGAGGGGCGCTCCAGCCCCTGGTGGCTGGTGCGTTTCCCCTCTTGGCCCAAAAGGCCCATATCTTTTCCCGGTGGTGCCCGGAACCCTTTCTAGTGACCTGATATGTACCCGGTATCCTCCGGAACACTTCCAGTGTACGAATACCATCATCATATATATCAATCTTTACCTCTCGACCATTTCGAGACTCCTCGTCATGTCTGTGACCTCATCTGGAACTCATGAACAACATTCGGTCACCAAATCACATAACTCATATAATACAATATCGTCATCGAATGTTAAGCGTGCGGACCCTACGAGTTCGAAAACTATGTAGACATGACTGAGACACCTCTCCGGTCAATAACCAAAAGCGGAACCTAGGTGCTCATATTGGCTCCCACATATTCTACGAAGATCATTATCGGTCGAACCGTTATGACAACATACGTTATTCCCTTTGTCATCGGTATGTTACTTGCCCGAGATTTGATCGTCGGTATCTTATACCTAGTTCAATCTCGTTACCGGCAAGTCTCTTTACTCGTTCCGTAATACATCATCCTGCAACTAACTCATTAGTCACTTTGATTGCAAGGCTTCTTATGATGTGTACTACCAAGAGGGCCCAGAGACACCTCTCCGATACTCGGAGTGACATATCCTAATCTCGATCTATGCCAACCCAACAAACACCTTCGGAGATACCTGTAGAGCATCTTTATAATTACCCAGTTACGTTGTGATGTTTGATAGCACATAATGCATTCCTCCGGTATCCGGGAGTTGCATAATCTCATAGTCGAAGGAATATGTATTTGACATGAAGAAAGCAATAGCAATAAACCTGAATGATCATAATGTTAAGCTAACGAATGTGTCTAGTCCATCACATCATTCTCCTAATGATGTGATCCTGTTTATCAAATGACAACACATGTCTATGGTTAGGAAACTTAACCATCTTTGATCAACGAGCTAGTCTAGTAGAGGCTTACTAGGGACACAGTATTTTGTCTATGTATCCACACATGTATCAAGTTTCCGGTTAATACAATTCTAGCATGAATAATAAACATGTATTATGAAATAAGGAAATATAAAATAACAACTTTATTATTGCCTCTAGGGCATATTTCCTTCAGTCTCCCACTTGCAAAAAGTCAATAATCTAGATTACATTGTAATGATTCTAACACCCATGGAGTCTTGGTGATGATCATGTTCTGCTCGTGGAAGAGGCTTAGTCAACGGATCTGCTATATTCAGATCCGTGTGTATTTTGCAAATCTCTATGTCTCCCTCCTTAACTTGATCACAGATGGAGTTGAAGCGTCTCTTGATGTGTTTGGTTCTTTTGTGAAATCTGGATTCCTTCGCTAAGGCAATTGCTCCAGTATTGTCACAAAAGATTTTTATTGGACCCGATGCACTAGGTATTACACCTAGATCAGATATGAACCCCTTCATCCAGACTCCTTTATTTGCTGCTTCTGAAGCAGCTATGTACTCCGCTTCACATGTAGACCCCGCCACGACGCTTTGCTTGGAACTGCACCAACTGGCAGCTCCACCATTCAAAATAAATACGTATCCAGTTTCATCTGGATCAGTGTCAAAACTAGCATCGACGTAACCATTTATGACGAGCTCTTTGTCACCTCCACAAACGAGAAACATATCCTTGGTACTTTTCAGGTACTTTAGAATGTTCTTGAATGCTGTCTAGTGATTCACTGCTGGATTACTTTGGTACCTCCCTGCCAGACTTATGGCAAGGCACACATTAGGTCTGGTACATAGCATAGAATACATGATAGAACCTATGGCTGAGGCATAGGGATGACTTCCATTTTCTCTCTATCTTCTGCAGTGGTCGGGCATTGAGTCTGACTCAATTTCACACCTTACCTTTTCTTTGGCTTATCCATTTTGAACTTCTTCAAAACTTTTTCAAGGTATGTGCTTTGTGAAAGTCCTATTAAGCATCTTGATCTATCTCTATAGATCTTGATGCCCAATATATAAGCAGCATCACCGAGGTCTTTCATTGATTTTCTTATTCAAGTATCCTTTTATGCTATCCAGAAATTCTACATCATTTCCAATCAACAATATGTCATCCACATATAATATTAGAAATGCTATAGAGCTCCCACTCACTTTCTTGTAAATACAAGGCTTCTCCGAAAGTCTGTATAAAACCATATGCTTTGATCACCTCATCAAAGTGTATATTCCAACTCCGAGATGCTTGCACCAGTCCATAGATGGATCACTAGAGCTTGCACACTTTGTTAGCACCTTTTGGATCGACAAAACCTTCTGGTTGCATCATATACAACTCTTCTTTAAGAAATCCATTAAGGAATGCAGTTTTGGCGTCCATTTGCCAGATTTCATAATCATAAAAAGTGGCAATTGCTAACATGATTCGGACAGAGTTAAGCATCACTATGGGTGAGAAAGTCTCATCGTACTAAACTCCTTGAACTTGTCGAAAACCTTTTGCAACAAGTCGAGCTTTATAGACAGTAAAATTACCATCATCGTCAGTCTTCTTCTTGAAGATCCATTTATTCTCTATGGCTCGCCGATCATTGGGCAAATCCACCAAAGTCCACACTTTGTTCTCATACATGGATCCTATCTCAAATTTCATGACCTCAAGCCATTTATTGGAATCTGGGCTCATCATAGATTCTTCATAGTTCATAGGTTCGCCATGGTCTAGTAACATGACTTCCAGAACATGATTACTACACCACTCTAGTGTCGATCGTGTTCTAGTTGACCTACGAGGTTTGGTAGTAACTTGATCTGAAGTTTCATGATCATCATCATTAGCTTCATCTCTTGTTGGTGTAGGCATCACGGGAACGGATTTCTCAGATGAGCTACTTTCCAAATTGAGTGAAGGTACAATTACCTCATCAACTTCTACTTTCCTCCCACTCACTTCTTTCGAGAGAAACTCCTTCTCTAGAAAGGTTTCATTCTTGGCAACAAAAATCTTGCCTTCGGATCTGCGGTAGAAGGTGTACCCAATTGTTTCCTTAGGGTATCCTATGAATGCACACTTCTCCGATTTGGGTTCGAGCTTACCAGGCTGACCTTTTGACATAAGTGCCGCAACCCCAAACTTTAAGAAACACAGCTTAAGTTTATTGCCAAACTACAGTTCATATGGTGTCATCTCAACGGATTTAGGCGGTGCCCTATTTAACGTGAATGCAGCTGTCTCTAATGCATAACCCCAAAATGATAGTGGTAAATCAGTAAGAGACATCATAGTCGCACCATATCTAATAAAGTATGGTTACGACGTTCGCACACACCATTACGTTGTGGTGTTCCAGGTGACGTGAGTTGTGAAACTATTCTACATTGTTTTAAATGAAGGCCAAACTCGTAACTCAAATATTCACCTCCACGATCAGATCGTGGAAACTTTATTTTCTTGTTACAATGAGTCTCCACTTCTCTCTGAAATTCTTTGAACTTTTCAAATATTTCAGACTTGTGTTTAATTCAGTAGATATACCCATATTTGTTCAAATCATCTGTGAAGGTTAGAAAATAACGATACCCGCCGTGTGCCTCAACACTCATCGGACCGCATACATCGGTATGTATTATTTCAAATAAGTCATTGGCTCGCTCCATTGTTACGAAGAATGGAGTTTTAGTCATCTTGCCCATGAGGCATGGTTCACAAGTATCTAATGATTCATAATCAAGTGATTTCAAAAGTCCATCTGCATGGAATTTGTTCATGCGCTTTACACCAATATGACCTAAACGACAGTGCTACAAATATGTTGCACTATCATTATGAACTTTGCATCTTTTGGCATCAATATTATGAATATGTGTATCACCATAATCGAGATTCAACAGAAATAGACAACTCTGCAAGGGTGCATGACTATAAAAGATATTACTCATATAAATAGAACAACCATTATTCTTTGATTTAAATGAATAAATGTCTCGCACTAAACAAGATCTAGATATAATGTTCATGCTCGCGTTGGCACCAAATAACAATTATTCAGGTCTAAAACTAATCCCGAAGGTAGATGTAGAGGTAGCATGCCGACGGCGATCACACCGTCAACTCGTCCTTAGCCAATCCTCGCTTAATCCTTACCTCCTGTTTCGAGTTACAATATGGGCAACCGAACCAGTATCAAATACCCAGGCACTACTGCAAGCATTATTAAGGTACACATCAATAACAAGTATATAAAATATACCTTTGTTCACTTTGCCATCATTCTTATCCGCCAAATACTTGGGGCAGTTCCACTTCCAGTAACCAGTCCCTTTGCAGTAGAAGCACTCAGTTTCAGGCTTGGGTCCAGCTTTGGGCTTCTTCCCGGGAGTGCAAACTTGCTTGTCATTCTTATTGAAGTTCCCTTTCTTTCCCTTGCCCTTTTTCTTGAAACTAGTGGTCTTGTTAACCATCAACACTTGATGCTCCTTCTTGATTTCTACCTCCGCAGCTTTGAGCATTGCGAAGAGCTCAGGAATTGTTTTCTCCATCCCTTGCATATTATAGTTCATCACGAAGCCTTTGTAGCTTGGTGGGAGTGAGTGAAGAACTTTATCAATAACACTATCATCTGGAAGATTAACTCACAGCTGAGTCAAGTGATTATGATATCCGGACATTCTGAGTATGTGTTCACTGATAAAACTGTTCTCCTCGATCTTGCAGCTATAGAACTTGTTGGAGACTCCATATCTCTCAACTCAGGCATTTGCTTGAAATATTAAATTCTATACTTGGAACATCTCATATGCTCCATGATGATCAAAACGTCTTTGAATTCCCGATTCTAAGTCGTAAAGAATGGCACACTGAACTATCGAGTAGTCATCAGATCGAGCTTGCCAGACGTTCAAAACATCAGCATATGCTCCTGTAGCAGGCCTTTCACCTAGCGGTGCATCAAGGACATAATTCTTCTATGCAGCAATGAGGATAATCCTCAAGTTACGGACCTAGTCCGTGTAGTTGCTACCATCATCTTTCAACCTAGCTTTCTCTAGGAACACATTAAAATTCAGGGGAGTGGTAGCACGGACCATTGATCTACAACATAGATATGCAGATACTATCAGGACTAAGTTCATGATAAATTAAGTTCAATTAATCAAATTACTTAAGAACTCCCACTTAGATAGACATCCCTCAAGTCATCTAAATGATACATGATCCAAATCAACTAAACCATGTCCGATCATCATGTGAGATGGAGTAGTCATCAATGGTGAACATCTCTGTGTTGATCATACCTACTATATGATTCACGTTCGCCCTTCTGGTCTCCAGTGTTCCGAGGACATGTCTGTATATGCTAGGATCGTCAAGTTTAACCCGAGTATTCCGCATGTGCAAAACTGTCTTGCACCGGTTGTATGTGAACGTAGAGCATATCACACCCGATCATCACGTGATGTCTCAGCACGATGAACTGTCGCAACGGTGCATACTTAGGGAGAACACTTATACACTGAAATTTTAGTTAAGGGATCATCTTATAATGCTACTGCCGTACTAAGGAAAATAAGATGCATAAAAGATAAACATCACATGCAATCAAAATATGTGACATGATATGGCCATCATCATCTCATGCTTTTGATCTCCATCTCCAAAGCATCGTCATGATCTCCATCGTCACCAGGTCGACACCCTCCATTGTTGCGTCGTGGTTGTCTCGCCAACTATTGCTTCTACAACTATCGATAACGCATGGTGATAAAGTAAAGCAATTATATGGCGTTTGCATTTCATACAATAAAGAGACAACCATAAGGCTCCTGCCGGTTGCTGATAACTTCTACAAAACATGATCATCTCATACAATAACGTATATCACATCATGTCTTGACCATATCACATCACAACATGCCCTGCAAAAACAAGTTAGACGTCCTCTACTTTGTTGTTGCAAGTTTTACGTGGCCGCTACGAGCTTCTAGCAAGAACCATTCTTACCTACGCATCAAAACCACAACAGTGATTTATCATGTTTGCTATTTTAATCTGCAACAAGGACCGGCCGCAATCAAATTTGATTCAACTAAAGTAGGAGAAACAGACACCCGCCAGCCACATTTATGCAAAACTAGTTGCATGTCTGTCGGTGGAACCGGTCTCATGAACGTGGTCATGTAAGGTTGGTCCGGGCCTCTTCATCCAACAAAACTGCCGAATCAAAATAAGGCATTGGTGGTAAGCAGTATGGCGATCACCGCCCACAACTCTTTGTGTTCTACTCGTGCATATCATCTACGCATAGACCTAGCTCGGATGCCACTGTTGGGTAACATAGCATGCAATTTCAAAAAAATTCCTGCGCTCATGCAAGATCTATCTAGGAGATGCATAGCAACGAGGGGGAGAGAGTGTGTCTACGTACCCTCTGTTGGGTTCTACGGTAGGGTGCGTCGACTGTAAATTAAAATTTTCCTACGCACAGAACAAACAGGAACATGCTACAGGAATGGATCACAGATCGTTACCACTAGACGCGTAGTGCCGTGCAGCAGAAGTATAGTTGAGGCAGCGCGTTCCCGGAGTCGCCTCGTGTTCCCGGAGTCGTCTCCTCCTTGCCGGTCTCCCACGTAGCGGATCGGATCCCGAGAATAGGTTTGCCGGAGTGGCGCAAGTGCACCGCCTCTAACGGTATCCGCGCATGCAGGAGGAACGTCGTGCGGCCGACTGCTAGGTCCGATCACACAACCGGCGGCGAGTGGAGGTGGCTATTTGCAACACATGCAAATCCTAGTGACAGCGCCGAAGCGATCAACCACATGAGTGTGCCGCACTCCACTTTATATAGGCGCCCGTCGCGGGCTCAACACTTGGGCCTCGCATGGACCCTAAAGCCCACAAGTCTACTCGGCCACAATCCGAATACAGCTGGGATCACATCCGACCAGTGTCCTCGGATCCGACCTCGTAGGTTCCTTCCCTTAAGCGCGCGACCCCTTAGGTTCAAGCCGGCTTGGTCGCAGTTTGGATCACCTCCGGACTGCATGGTTGGTAGCAGCCTCTAGCAAGGCATGCCGAACACCAAGCAGACTATGAAGCTGGTTAGGCGAACCTGTACAACATGTCACACTTCTGTTCCCTTTGCCACACGATATATGTTGTCGAGCTGAAGGCGAGATTGTCATCCTTATGCTAGCCCGACCTCTTTCTCATTCCAGTGATGCCAACCGCTATCCGGATTAACTCATAATCCTTGTTGCATGTCCATGCTTCTTTTGGTCGGATCACACGAGAGGTCCAGAGTATATCTCTCCTGATAGGAGGGGCAAATCCCATCTTGCTAGACCACGTCTCACAACATGGGTCTGGACAATCCCGAAACCTACCTTTGTAACTACCCAGTCACGGAGTAGTGTTTGGTCGGCCCAAAGCAGGACTGTCATCATCCCGAGTACATGCGTCAGATCAGGTCTTAGGACATAGAACGTATGTTGTACTAGAGACTCACAGATGACATATCGCTGCGTCTCATAGTTGGGTCTGTCCGACTCGGACCTTATCTCGACTCGGATCCGACTACGTTGAATCCGACCATACCTTTCCAAGTCCATATTATCCGGTTAACATCCAATGCTCCATGGCTAATGAGACAAAGCCATCGATCGTGTCATATGCTAGTCTAGTTGGCTGCGCGTCCACACAACCCTTTCGACTAGGGATCTTTTAGGATAGTCATCATACAATGCATAGTCCCACAAACAAGTCACATACTTGATGATACACATCATGGATAATGTCCAAGAATTATCTTTATTCATAAACACATAGGAAATATCATCATACATGATTGCCTCTAGGGCATATCTCCAACAGTCCCCCACTTGCACTAGAGTCAATCAAATAGACATCGAATGCCCATAGCTCTAACGTGCCCCTCATGCTTGGGTTGTGGAAGCGGCTTAGTCAACGGATCTGCAACATTTGCATCCGTGTGAATTTTGCATAACTCTAGATCACCATTCTTTACAATCTTTCGTATAAGGTGATATTTTTGATCTATGTGTCTGACCTTGTGGTGATTCCTCGGCTCCTTGGCTTGTGCGATGGCACCAGAATTATCACAATAAAGGTCCAACGGTTTTACCGAGGCTGGGAAAATACCAAGATCATCCAGAAAGTTCCGGATCCAAACACCTTCCTTTGCAACTTCACAAGTCGCAATGTATTCGACTTCTGTGGTAGAATCGGCCACCGTATCTTGCTTGGAACTCATCCAGCTCACTGCTCCTCTATTCATGACATACACGAATCCGGACTGTGATCGACAATCATCTCTGTCGGTTTGGAAACTAGCGTCGGCGTAACCCCTTACGACGAGCTCTTCCTCACCTCCATAAACTAGGAACACATCTTTAGTCCTTTTCAGGTACTTCAAAATAGTCTTTACCGCTGCCCAGTGACTCTCACCTGGGTTGGCCTAGTATCTGCTTGTTAGGATATTGCAAAAGCAACATCAGGCCTTGTACATATCATGGCATACATTATGGATCCGATTGCCGAGGCATACGGAATGCTACTCATCCTGCTTCGCTCATCAGATGTCGAAGGACTCCGAGTCTCGCTTAGCCTTATACCATGTGAGAGTGGCAAGAACCCTTTCTTAGCCTCACTCATGTTGAACCACTTCAACACTTTATCTATGTACGTGCTCTGGCTTAAGCCGAGCAGCCTCCTTGATCTATCTCTATAGATCTTAATGCCCAAAATATACATTGTCTACCCAAGGTCCTTCATTGAAAACTTGCCATTCAATGACTCCTTGACAAAGTTCAGCATCGAAACAACGTTCCTGATGAACAATATGTCATCCACATACAAGATCAAAAACACTATCGAGCTCCCACTTAACTTCTTTTATAAACAAGCGTCCACTTCGCTTTTGATGAAACCGAGACCAGTGACGACCTCATCAAAATGAATGTTCCAGCTCTGAGATGCTTGCCTCAACCCATAAATGGATCTCTTGAGCTTGCATACCTTACTAGCGCTAGTCGGATCGACAAAACCCTCGGGCTGTATCATATACACGTCCTCGGTTAAATTTCTGTGAAGGAATGCCGTTTTGACATCCATCTGCCCTATCTCGTAATCGAAATATGCAGCTATAGCTAGTACGATCCTCACCGACTTCAGCATCGCTACCGGCGAATAAGTCTCATCGTAGTCAATTCCTTGAACTTGTCCATAACCTTTAGAAACAAGCCGAGCTTTGTGGATATGAACATTTCCATCCACATCGGTTTTCTTCTTAAAGACCCATTTGCATCCAATGGCAGTTACGCCAGGCGGCGGATCAACCAAGTCCCTGACTTGATTCTCATCCATGGACATTAACTCAGATCTCATGGCCTCCAGCCATGCCTCGGAATCTGGGCTCACCATCGCTTCCACTTATGTGGCTGGCTCGTCGCTTTCTAGCAACAATACATCACACACTCTGCACAATCTTTCCGACCTCTGTGGTTTTGGTGCCGCTTCCACTACGGGTTCCCTGGCTGACTCCGGTATGATCTCATCACCAGCCGAGCCGTCCCCGAGTGGTCCTTGAATTTCTTCGAGTTGGACCGTCCTCCCACTGGCCTTCCGACTGAGAAACTCTTTCTCAAGGAAAATCCCGTTCCGAGCAACAAACACTTTGTTCTCTTCCCGGTTGTAGAAGCTATATCCCAAGGTTTCCCTCGGATATCCCACGAATATGCATTTTTCCGACTTGGGTGTAAGCTTGTCTGACATAAGTCACTTGACAAATGCTTCACAACCCCAAATCTTTAGAAAAGACAAACTGGGACTCTTCCCGGTCCACATCTCATGTGGTGTCTTGTCTACGGATTTTGATGGTACCCTGTTAAGTGTGAAAGCTGCAGTTTCTAGAGCGTATCCCCAGAATGACAAGGGTAAATCCGATTTGCTCATCATAGACCGAACCATGTCCAACAAGGTCCTATTCCTCCCTTCCGACACGCCGTTTCTCTGTGGCGTACCCGGAGGTGTGAGTTGAGGTACTATACCTCATCTTTTCAGATGATCATCAAACTCCTGGCTCATCTACTCACCTCCACGATCAGATCGTAGAAGCTTTATAGTCTTGCCGAGCTGATTCTTAACCTTGTTCTGAAACTCTTTGAACTTTTCAAAAGTTTCCAACTTGTTCCTCATCAAATAGATATATCCATATCTACTCAAGTCGTCGATAAAAGTCACGAAGTACTGATAGCCACCTCTGGCGGTTGTGCTCATTGGACCACACACATCACTATGTATAAGTTTCAACAGCTCGGACACCCTCTCGCACCTCTTTGCGAAAGGAAACTTAGTCATCTTGCCTAGCAAGCATGATTCACATGTCTCGAATGACCTGAAGTCGGACGAAGTTAGGAGCCCATCATCATGGAGCTTATTCATGCGTTTCAGACCAATGTGTCCAAGCCGGCAATGCCAAAAATATGTCAGATTTATCTCATTAGGCTTATGCCTCTTGACATTCACGTTATAGACCGGTTCCGTTTCTAGATTCAATATAAATAGCCCATCAACAATGGGTGCATAGCCGTGGAACATACCATTCAAATAAAACGAACAAGCATTGTCCTTTAAATTGAATTCATAACCCTGACTCATCAAGCATGAGGCAAAAATAATGTTCCGACTAAGTGCAGGAATGTAGTAACAATTATTCAATTCCAAAATAAATCCAGAAGGAAGCTGGAGCTACATCGTGCCGACCTCCAACGCAGCAACTCTTGCTTTGTTGTCAACCCTGATGTCAATCTCCCCTTGTGCCACACGCCTAGTTCTTACCAGCCCCTGCATCGAGTTGCAAATATGAACAACCGATCCGGTATCAAAGACCCAAGATCTACTAGGTATGTCAGCAAGGTAAATGTCTATAACATATGCAACAAGTGTACCTTTGCCTGAAGAAGCATTTCCGGCCTTCTTGCCATGCTCAGCAAACCACTTGCTACAATTCCTCTTCCAGTGACCGGTCTCCTTGCAATGATAGCAAATGGTCTTCGAGTCCTGTCCTGACTTCGGTGCAGCGGTGGAGGTTACCATCTCCGTGCCCTTTGCCTTAGCCTTCTTCTTGGACGAACTCTTCTCGAACTTAGCCAATTTCTGCACCATCAACACTTGATGCGTGCCTTTCTTAATATCCTGTTCTACCACTTTGAGCATCCCATGTAATTCAGTGAGCTTCTTATCCATGCCATGCATATGATAGTTTGAGATGAACGTCCCATGGCTGGGCGGAAGAGAACCCAGAACTGCATCATTAGCCAACACATCCAAGAGCAGGAAGCCCAACCGATCCTAATCTTGAACATATCCGATCATCTTGATCACATGTGGGCTCAGTGGATCACCTTCCTCCAGCTTGCAATCCTTCAAGGATCGCCAGACATTGAACCTTTCGGTCCTTGCCTGTGTCTGAAACATGCTCTTGAGACTCTCGATCATATCGTAATCCTAAACATTTCCGTTGCAAATCGGGCTCCATACAAGCCAGCATCAGACAGCTGATCTCCGTTGATTTATCAACGAGTTTCTGGTAGGCATTCTTAGTTGTCGCATTAGCATTATCGGCAGGTTCCTCTGAAGTGGATTCTCTAGAACAATTCTCAGATTTCTATACCAGGTGGTAAAGTTTGTTCCATTCAGTTTATCCTTTTCCAGAATTGATTTCAATGCAAAGTTGGGTTGAGCAGGTGGTGCCATTGATCTACAACAAAAAATATGCAATCACTAAGCAATGTGTTTATGCAGGGTAATTCCAGCCTTAAACAGAAATACTCCCACTAAAGTGAGCATCCCTCCGCAAACTCTCAGTGATTCAGGATCCGACTAGCACATGCGACTAGTGAGCTTTAGCATCACTGCTAGACAACATGCCTATCCAGTAAGCAACTCCTTGCTAATCGTATCTCTATACGACTCCTGTCGGTCGGGAAGGTATCTCATACCCCGGCCCCCAACCTTCTTTGCCGCAAGGCCCAAAACCGTTTTGATAGCCTTGTCAAGTTAACCTGATGTAGTGCATGTCCGTGTCCGACATGAACCCTTCAGTTCAAGGACACCTAGGAGCACCCCAATTTTATGAGCCCACCACTAGACGTACTTGACGTGCGAAGGTGCAACATCGGGAATGACAAGTTGCCTGATATTAACGAGGGATCTTTCTATCATTCTAACATGCATAGAAAACAAAGAAGCATAGCATAACAATCACAAATAAACACATATTGTGAAATAACATGGCTCCTTCATGGATGTTCTTCAAGGTTGACACCGACTCCGATGACCATCTAGGAACTCCATCTTGTTCGTCACGCCGGGATGCCAAGCCACCAACCTGATCTCTATTATCCATCTACTACAACTAGTAATGAATTTACATAGATTCACAAGTCGACACACAGGTCGTTATACATTGTAATGACAGCACTTTGGCTCTTGCCCGCTGACAAACATGACACGCAGGCCATGTATAAATTACACACATGCATCACATACACATGAGCCATGCTATTCACATCAAACCTACAAAACAGAGTTACTCGCATTCTACCGGTTTGAGTGATCGCACATGACGTTTTCGGAAATTACAGATCGCATCTGAACTCCAATCACGCCGAATTTTCTGATCTGACCGATCTCATCGATCATCGCGAGTCGAATTCGGATTTACGTTTCACTGTTAACCCTGATGGCGGATACCAACCGGTAGGGGTAGGTTGTGTCACGACCTCATCGACTCCGATCATCAAAAACATAGCCACTTCAATCCCCATGTGCAATTGATCTCATCAATTGTGCACATAGCCGAATTCACAAACAACAACAGATCTCATCTGCCGTCTCCACATATCTAACATGCATACGATCTAAATCCCAATCCTATAGTAAAGGCTCTGATACCACTGTTGGGTTCTATGGTAGGGTGCGTCGACTGCAAATTAAAATTTTCTACATGCAGAACAAACAGGAACATGCTACGGGAATGGATCACAGATTGTTACCACTAGATGCGCAGTGCCGTGCAGCGGAAGTAGAGTTGAGGTAGCGCGTTCCCGGAGTCGTCTCATCCTTGCCGGTCTCCCACGTAGCCGATCGAATCCCGCGAACAGGTTCACCGAAGCGGCGCAAGTGCACCGCCTCCAACGGTATCCGTGCGTGCAGGAGGAACGTCATGCTGCGGACTGCTAGGTCCGATCACACAGCCGACGGCGAGTGGAGGTGGCTATTCGCAACACATGCAAACCCTAGTGACAGCGCCGAAGCAACCAACCGCATGAGTATGCCGCACCTCCACATTATATAGGTGTCCGTCGCGGGCTCAACACTTGGTCCTCGCATGGGCACTAAAGCCCACAAGTCTACTCGGCCACAATCCGAATACAGCTTGGATCACATCCGACTAGTGTCCTCGGATCCGACCTCGTAGGTTCCTTCCCTTATTGCTCCATAGGAGTTTTTGTTTGATTATTTATAAGTTGTTTTTGTAATTTGGGACTGGGCATCCCTATTACTGCCCTTTTCTCGTGCAATGGTGAGTGAGTAAACACCCATCCTGAGAATAACCCGCTAAGCATGGAAGATACCAACTACCTCCTGTCGCTCTATGAACAATCCAGGCACACAAAAAGGATATTTGTTTGAAGTTTATAGAGGTGGCACATGCAAATTTACTTAGGATAGCAGGGTAATACCGCATATAGGTAAGTATGGTGGACTCATCTGGAATAACTTGGGTTTCAGGTTTTTGATGTACAAGCAGAATTCCCACTTAGTACCGGCGAAGGCTAGCAAATAGGTTGAGAAGCGGTCAGCTAGAGAGCAACAACGGTCATGAACATGCATTAGGCATAAGTAACTTATCATCATATTTAGGAACAAATCCAAACATGTAGCCGCAAAGGGCCGGTTCATTCGTCATAGCTAAACTGGGTCATTAAAGATGTGCCTCACAAGAGCAACGTGCATTAGCCCCCAAGTGCCAAGTAAAATACTTGTATTATGCTTGGGACTTCCAAGAAGATAATCATAACATTGCCTGTCTCTGTTCATTGCAGGCTGAGCTCAGTATGAATGAATCTCAAGTCACTATCTACAACAGAATATCAAGTCCCAGCAATCTGAAACTTCCAAAGTCAAGTCAGAACTGAAAACTGCTTTGGACTGAAAAACAGAAGAAGGATTTTAGTGCTGAGAGAGCTGGCTGGGATACTGAAAAGGCGGCTCTGTTAAAGAGAGCTGAAGATGCTGAAGCTGCTCTTAAGCCGGTGATTGACGATTTATCCGGTTTAAAGCATCAAATCAATAGCATGATGATGTCTGCTAGAACTACGTCGGTATTTCCCCAAAGAGGAAGGGATGATGCAGTATAGCTACTGAAGGCATTTTCCTCAGTGATGAGACCAAGGTTATCAAACCAGTAGGAGAATCTCCTAACACCACGTAAACAGCCCCTGCACACAAATAACAAATACTCGCAACGTAACATGTTAAAGGGGTTGTCAATCCCTATCGGCTACGACGCCTCAAATAGGCAAGATAACGTGAGTAGGATAAATAGATCACGGAATAGATAAATTGTAGCAAGGTATTTTTGTATTTTTGGTTTAACAGATCTGAAAATAAAGCAAAGGAAAATAGATCGCAAAGGTAAATATGATGAAAAGAGACCCGGGGGCCGTAGGTTTCACTAGTGGCTTCTCTCTAGAAAAATAGCAAACGATGGGAAAACAATTACTGTTGGGCAGTTGATAGAACTTCAAATAATCATGATGATATCCAGTCAATGATCATTATATAGGCATCACGTCCAAGATTAGCAAACCGACTCCTGCCTGCATCTACTACTATTACTCCACACATTGACCGCTATCCAGCATGCATCTAGTGTATTAAGTTCATTGAAAAATGGAATAATGCAATAAGAACGATGACATGTGGTAGACAAGATCTATTTATGTAGAAATAGACCCCATCTTTTTATCCTTAATAGCAATGATACATACGTGTCATTTCCCTTTCTGTCACTCGGATCAAGCACTATAAGATCGAACCCATCACAAAGCACCTCTTGCCATTGCAAGATAAATAGATGTAGTTGGCCAAACAAAACCCAAATATCGGAGAAGAAATATGAGGCTATAGTCAATCATGAATATAAGAGATCAAAGAAGACTCAAATAACTTTCATGGATAAAAACATAGATCTGATCATAAACTCAAAGTTCATCGGATCCCAACAAACACACCGCAAAAAGACTTACATCATATGGATCTCCAAGAGACCATTGTATTGATAATCAAGAGAGAGAGAGAGAGGAAGCCATCTAGCTACTAACTACGGACCCGTAGGTCTACAAAGAACTACTCGCGCATCATCGGAGAGGTGCCAATGGACATGATGCACCCCTCCGTGATGGTGTCTAGATTGGATCAGGTGGTTCTGGACTCTGCAGTGGCTGGAATTGATTTTCGTCAACTCCCCTATGGTTTCTGGAATAATGGGGTATTTATAGAGCAAAGAGGTGGTGCGAGGGGCCAACGAGGAGGGCACAACCCATCGGGGCGCTCCTAGGCCCCCAGGCGCACCCTGGTGAGTTGTGCTCCCCTCGGAGCTCCCGCCAGGTGCTTTCTTGGACCACTGGATGTCTTCTGATCCAAAAAAAATCCACAAAAAGTTTCGCTGCGTTTGGATTCTGTTTGGTATTGATTTCCTACGATGTAAAAGTGCAGAAAATAACAACTTGCACTGGGCACTATGTCAATAGGTTAGTACCAAAATATGATATAAAATAACTATAAAATTATTGTAAAACATTCAAGAATGATAATATAACAGCATGGAACAATCAAAAATTATAGATACATTGGAGATGTATCAGCATCCTCAAGCTTAATTCCTGCTCGTCCTCGAGTAGGTAAATGATAAAAACAGAATTTTTGATGTGGAATGCTGCCTAACAAGTTCATCATATTTTCTTTTCTTTATAGCATGGACATTTGGAATTTTATATGGTTCAAAGCAATAGTCTAGTTTGGACATGAAGACTTTAATACTCAAGCATACCAACAAGCAACCATGTCTTTCAAAATATCAACGCTAAAGCAAGTTATCCCTAGCCCATTATGCTCAACCATTGATCCATTCATGAAACACAGTCGAATATTAGCTACACCCAATGCTCAAATACGATCATAGTGCCCCTTAGTTGGTGCTTTATAAGAGAAGGTGGAGAGTCAATATTCAAAATAAAAATTGCATAAAGTAAAAGAAATGCTCTTCGTAGAGGGAAGTAGGGATTTGTAGAGGTGCCAGAGCTCAAAGAAAAAATTGAGAGATAAAAACATTTTGGGAGGCATACTTTTCCCACCAACGAAAACGACTTAGAGCTCCCAACACTTTCCATGCTAGATACATCATAGGCGGTTCCCAAACAGAAAATAAAGTTTATTTCTTTTTCCATCGTTACTTTTATTTTCCATGGCTACCATATCCACGGGTGCCCATCATACCAACACTTTTAAAGGAATTTATTATTTGACAACATAAAGTAAATTCATTTTTCATTTTGGGACTGGGCATCCCTAATACCTTTGTCGTACTCTCGTGCAATGACAAATGCATAAACACTCATCGTGAGAATAACACATCCAACATGGAAAATATTGGCCACCCCTCATCGTGAGAAACGAAAAATCTCGAACCCGAGCATTAAGCATAAGTAACACCGAATAATGCACCACAAGTAGGATATAAATTTCATTGCATAACTATTGACCTTCATGCTTGCATAGGTAATCACAAACCTTAACATCAATATTCTTACTAAAGCAAAATTACTCATCAACATGACTCACATATCATATCGTCATATCTCAAAACCATTACTAAGAATCAAGTTTATTTTGTCCAATGATCTTCATGAAAGTTTTTATTATATCCTCCTTGGATATCTATCACTTTGGGACTATTTTTATATGTTGATTTTGATAAGCTCAAACAAATTTAAGTGAAGAACATGAGCATAATGTTTCTTTCTCTCAAAATAATCTAAGTGAAGCAAGAGAGAATTTCTTAAAAAATAACAAAGCACACCGTGCTCAAAATATATAAGTGAAGCGCTAGAGCAATTCCATGGCTTTAAAATTTAAGTGAAGCATAGGAGCAAGCATAGCATAATTTTTGGCTCTCTCAAAAAGGTGTGTCCAGTAAGGATTCAAGACTTAAAACACAAAGCAAAACAAGAAAAGACTCATATCATACAAGACGCTCCAAGAAAAACTCATAATATGTGACGAATAAAAATATAGTTCCAAGTAAAATACCGATGGTTGTTAGAAGAAAGAGGGGATGCCACTCGGGGGTATCCACAAGCTTAGTTGCTTTCTACTTATTGAATATTATCTTGGGGTGCCTTGGGCATCCCCAAGCTTAGCCTTTTGCTAATCCTTATTTCTTAATCCATCGTAAGATCACCCAAAACTTGAAAACTTAAATCACACAAAACTCAACAAAACCTTCGTGAGATCCGTTAGTATAAGAAAGCAAACCACTACTATAAGTACTGTTGCAAACCCATTCATATTTTATTTTTGCATTATATCTACTGTATTCCAACTTTTCGATGGCAAAACCTCATCAAAGAAAACCTTAGAATCATCAAAAGAAGCACACACAACGCAAAGAAAACAGAATCTGTCAAAAACAGAACAGTCTGTAGCAATCTGACTACTTCGAATACTTCTGTAACTCCAAAAATTCTGAAAAATTAGGAAGACATGTATAATTTGTTTATTAATCTTCTGCAAAAATAATCAACTCAAA
This sequence comes from Aegilops speltoides, assembly GCA_021437245.1. Classification (NCBI taxonomy): domain Eukaryota; kingdom Viridiplantae; phylum Streptophyta; class Magnoliopsida; order Poales; family Poaceae; genus Aegilops; species Aegilops speltoides. Next base: position 489,858,345 of record CM038144.1, read on the forward strand.
ATCACTCTTCTTATAGAAATTAAAAATAATTTAGTGAGCATACAAGTTTCTGTTTTTTCAGCAAGATCAAATGAACTTTCACCCAAATCATCCCAAAGGCCTTGTTTGGCACACACACTAATTCAAACCACAAAACACATCTAGTAAGAGGCATAATTGTATATTTTATTGAAAACAGCAAGAAAACCAAAAAGCAAAAAGATATAAGTTTGGTTTCCTCCCAACGAGCGCTATCGTTTTACTCCCATAGCTAGGCATATCACATAGGATCTAAGTTTTGTCATCCTTATCCTCCAATTCTTTGATCGAATCTTAGGATTTTCCAAGGATTTTGCATATAAATTCTCAACGACAATACTTCTAGGCACGATATTGAAAAACTTATTTTTGCAAAAAGGGTCTCTTATGACTTCAATAAAATTGGGATGGATACTAATCATCTCAAGATCTCCTTTATCATTGCTAGAAGTTGCACCCTTGTTTTTAGTGACTTGAGTAGTCTTACTAATTTTTACGGGAGTTTTAGCGAAAGCAAAAGCCGTTCCTAGATTAGAAAAAATTTCTTCCAGTTTATCAATCCTAGACGGGCTTACTTCGATTCTTTCATGAATTATAGTCCCTTTTCTTTTAACAACTTAAAAATGTTCCCCCTTTTGACCCAATTTTAGTAGCATAGCTTTGCATTTTTCTATCCAAGTTCTCAATATGTTCTTCGGTAAGCATTTTCTTTTTGATAGCATCTAGTCTTTCCATAACATGCTCAAGGGTAACGATTGTTTCATTGATCATGAGAGGGGGTGAACCCACTAAATTTACCAAAGCATTAAAAGCATCAAGAGAAGGACACATCAAGAAATTTCCACCGGTAATCGTATCAAGGACAAATCTATACCAAGTGGTGATGCCCACATAACAATAGCAAAGAAGAACATCGGTAGATTGCTTACAGATAGATCTATTATGAGCATTGCAAATCCAATACCAAGCATATTTTAAATTCTCCCCTCCCCTTTGTTTAAAGTTAAGAACCTCATTCTCGGGGGTGTATGCAATAGAGGAAGTGCTATCCATAACGACAAAAAGTGGTGAACAAGATTTCACTCAAAAACAGATCTGACGAGAAAACGGCGAACGTAAGAGAGGGTGAATAAAACAACAAATTTTTGTGAAGTGGGGGAGAGGAAAGCGAGAGGCAAATGGCAAATAATGTAAATTGTGAGGAGATGATTTGTGATTAGGAACCTGGTTGATGTTGAAGATCCTCCCCTGCAACGGCGCCAGAAATTCCTTTTGATGTCTGCTAGAACTACGTCTGTATTTCCCCAAAGAGGAAGAGATGATGTAGTATAGCGACGGTAGGTATTTCCCTCAGTGATGAGACCAAGGTTATCGAACCAGTAGGAGAACCTCCTAACACCACGTAAACAGCCCCTGCACACAAATAACAAATACTCGCAACCCGATGTGTTAAATGGGTTGTCAATCCCTTTCGGGTATGGCACCTCAAGTAGACAAGATAACGTCAGATAATTGTGGTAGATAGGATAAATATACCACGGAATAAATAAATTGTAGCAAGGTATTTTTTTTCGTGTTTAATAGATCTGAAAATAAAAGCAAAGGAAAATATATCGCAAAGGAAAATATGATGAAAAGAGATCCGTAGGTTTCACTAGTGGCTTCTCTTGAGAAAAATAGCTAATGGCGGGAAAATAATTACTGTTGGGCAATTGATAGAACTTCAAATAGTCATGAAGATATCCAGGCAATGATCATTTTATAGGCATCACGTCCAAGATTAGTAGTCCGACTCCTGCCTGCATCTACTACTATTACTCCACACATCGACCACTATCCAGCATGCATCTAGTGTATTAAGTTCATGGAAAAATGGAGTAATGCAATAAGAACGATGACATGATGTAGACAAGATCTATTTATGTAGAAATAGACCCCGTCTTGTTATCCTTAATATCAACGATACATACGTGTCATTTCCGTTTATGTCACTGGGATCAAGCACCGTAAGATCGAAGCCATCACAAAGCACCTCTTCCCATTGCAAGATAAATAGATCAAGTTGGCCAAACCAAACCCAAATATTAGAGAAGAAATACGAGGCTATAATCAATCATGCATATAAGAGATCAAAGAAGACTCAAATAACTTTCATGGATAAAAACATAGATCTGATCATAAACTCAAAGTTCGCCGGATCCCAACAAATGCACCGCAAAAAGACTTACATCATATGGATCTCCAAGAGACCATTGTATTGATAATCAAGAGAGAGAGAGAGAGAGAGAGGAAGCCATCTAGCTACTAACTACAGACCCTTAGGTCTACAAAGAACTACTCACACTTCATCGGAGAAGCACCAATAGACATGTTGCACCCCTCCGTGATGGTGTCTAGATAGGATCTGGTGGTTCTGGACTCTACGGCGGCTGGAATTGATTTTCGTCGACTCCCCTAGGGTTTATGGAATATTGGGGTATTTATAGAGCAAAGAGGCGGTGCGGGGGGCCAACGAGGAGGGCACAACCCACCGGGGTACGCCTGGTCCCCCAGGCGCGCCCTGGTGGGTTGTGCTCCCCTCGGAGCTCCCCTCAGGTGCTTTATTGGCCCACTGGATGTCTTCTGGTCCAAAAAAATCCACAAAAAGTTTCGTTGCGTTTGGACTCCGTTTGGTATTGATTTCCTGCGATGTAAAAAACATGCAGAAAACATCAACTGGCACTGGGCGCTATGTCAATAGGTTAGTACTAAAAAATGATATAAAATGACTATAAAATGATTTTAAAACATCCAAGAATGATAATATAACAGCATGGAACAATAAAAAATTATAGATACGTTGGAGACGTATCACATGAGATCCGCCATCTTTGGTAAGTATCATTGTACTTAAAAATTTTAACACCAATTTTAGCAATCATTAGCTGGTTCATCAATACCTTTATCGATGCAGGCTCCCGCAGCTCCAAACTGGGTCAAGACATGCGTGTCAAGCTTAAAGCTGCATATACCTTGGTGGAGCAGTTGTACACTTGTGCTCAATGGGTCATCTCTGCCGCCTCTCATAAGAAGCAACCACCTTACCACCTTCTCTCATCAAGGAAGTACTGGAAAAAATATCTGTGCTGCCACAGAGGATTAAAGAGCTAAAGCTATCAGCTGCTCGAGCCGGTGCCATCACCGTGCTAAGCCGGGCAAAAGCATGTCAAGCAGAGTTTGACCTAGAAGAGTTAGCCAGCAGTTGCCCAAGGCTCAAAGAAGACGGGTCTACCTTTGAAGCAGCAGATTTCACCAAGTGCGTGAAAGAAATGCGCTTTAGCAAGTCATCTAGCAGAGGAGACAGACCTGTCCAAGTACCAGGCGGCTTACACCAAGGAGAACTCAAGAGTGTTAGCGCCGGTTCATGATGCCACAGACCTTATCCCGCCAACACGTAAGCATACCTTTGCCCCTGATATTGACCCATCAAGCCTTATAGATGATGATGTCTTCAGAGCTTTGACTGGGATCAACTGGGCTACATCTGACTTCTAGCCAATAGATGAAAAAGAAGAAGATGAACCGGTGCAAGATGACCCAGAGTCATCAACATGCCCAGACTAGGACAGCTGATCCTCTGCGGCGGCTCATGAATGTTTTGATGATACTTTGTGCCAGAAAAACACTTAATCATTTGGGCTGCATGTTACCCTTGTAATAGGGTAGTTGGAAACAATGATCGTAATGCCATCACGCATGTTTTGATGTTTTGAACATGTTAAACCATCGTTCTGATGTATGAAGATCCATGGTTTATGCTTTATCATATTGATTCATCATACAAGTCGTAACAAATAATACTGTGATGCCTGCATATGCACAAATGAAGACCATGTGCCCTGGCGGTTTACCCCAGGGCAGGTTATATTGCTCAACACTATATGTTGTGATGACTTTAAAAGTCTTATAACCAGGGCGGGTTGTCAAAACCTCGCATATTCATATACAACAAGTAAAACATACCTACAAAATTTGCTCATACTACCGGATTACATCGCCATGTCCAATAAGGATGACAGTTCCATAACTTTAGAGCATATAACTCCAAGTGCACAATCCAAATATGCCAGCGACTTATCGTCCAAAGCCAGAATGGGTCATCAAAACCTCATATGTGCTCAAATATGAGCCATAATGATTAAGGCTACATGGCCAAAATCGTGATAAACCATATGTCAATATGGTACAAAGATATCAACTTAAAACAATGTTTAGAAAAAATAACAGATCAAAGAAACAAGGCTTTCATAGGCTGCCAAGCCTCAATATCAAGTGCTATTCATGGGCTGCACAACCACCATGTTAATCCTTCATTCAAACCTGTAAGCCGAACCTCACATAACTAACCACCGTTTTAACTTTAGACAAGTTCAGGGTCTTTATAAGATTGACTGTCATGAGTACGGCGGGTCATTCCAGGATTACCTGGGCGGAGTGGCAGATAAACAAGGCAGGATAAACCGGAATTTTGGTGATTTACGCCTGGCATACCAGCCAATCAAAATGGGTTAACAAAATCTATGTTCATTGAATAGGGAGCCCCCAGGTGACATATATTGAGCCTTCAAGGCAGGATACCTATGTTTGAACTGTGCATTACCACGAGTTCTCTTTGGTAACCTTTAACTTGGGAAATAAACCCTCAAGAATTTGTAGTAAGGCATATAAGCTGGATCAATAGGGTAATCATAGCTATGCTCAATGAGAAGGAAGCCTCCAAGTGATTTTTAACAAGGCGTACAAGCTGGATCAAGAGGGTAGTCACAACTATGCTCAATGAGAAGGAAGCCCCCAAGTGATCTTATGAATTGACAATAAAGACTCAGATACTAAAAAATGAAACGACAGAGGCCCTGAATTATTAGGGATGCCAACTTTATTATACTTGATCATAATATATAAAACACAAGAACCAATGGCTCGGATGTAATAAGGCCGAAGATTAGCAATGTTCCTAGGCCGGCGGGTCTCTTCCTCTGATGTGCGTGAGTCCTTGTGGTGTCGAACATCAATGAGGTAGTACGATCCATTGTTCAAGTTTTTGCTGACCACAAAGGGTCCTTCCCAAGGTGTGGATAATTTGTGCATATCCGTCTGATCCTGGATGAGCCAGAGCACCAAGTCACCTTCTTTAAAGGTCCGGGTCTTAACCCGACGGCTATGATAACATCGCATATCTTGTTGGTATATTGCCGAACGAGCCGCTGCAAGGTCGCGCTCTTCATCCAACAAGTCAAGAGCATCTTGATGTGCCTTTTCATTATCAACTTAAACATAAGCCGCCACATGGGGCGAATCATGACGGATGTCACTGGGGAGAACCGCCTCTGCTCCGTAAACCATCAAGAAAGGCCTATAACCCGTGGATCTGTTGGGGGTATTATTGATACTCCAAAGCACTAAGGGTAAATCCTCAACCCAACAATCCGGCGTCCTCTGCAAAGGGACCATAAGCCGGGGTTTTATACCTCTCAAGATTTCTTGATTGGCCCTTTCAGCTTGACCGTTAGACTGGGGGTGAGCCACTAACGAGACATCAAGATGAATAATGTCTTGTTGACAGAAATCTTTCATAGCACCCTTAGACATGTTAGTGCCATTATCAGTTATGATGCTATGAGGATAGCCAAAATGGAAAATCACCTTTTTGATGAATTGAACCGCCGTTGCCGCATCACACTAGCTGACCGGCTCTGCTTCAACCCTCACTGACATCAGTTATGATGCTATGAGGATAACCAAAACGGAAAATCACCTTTTAGATTCAATTAACACCTCACTGACATAATAAACCGGCCTTTGAACCGGATATTCCTTGCCTGACTCTTTCCTCTCCACAAAAATTGCCACACTGACGGCTCTGCTATTAGCAGCCACATATAAAAGCAAGGGATCCTTATCGATAGGAGCTGCAAGAACCGGCGACTCAGCCAGCTGTTTCTTAAGCGCCTCAAACGCCTCATTGGCAGCATCACTCCAGACAAAGTGATCTATCTTCTTCATTATCTAGTAAAGGGGAATAGCCTTTTCACCTAGGCGGCTTATAAACTGGCTTAAGGCCGCAATATGACCCGCCAAACGCTGAACATCATTAACACACACCGGCTTAGCCAAGGAAGTGATAGCCTTGATCTTCTCCAGGTTAGCTTCAATACCTCTCTCAAAGACCAGAAAACCCAAGAGCTTGCCTGATGGCACACCAAAAACACAATTATTCGGGTTAAGCATCATCTTGTAAACCCGGAGATTGTCAAAGGTCTCCTTCAGATCATCTATCAAGGTTTTGTTCTTTCTAGATTTCACAACGATATCATCCACTTAAGCATGAACATTGCTCCCAATCTGACTGTGGAGACAATTCTGAACACAACGCTGATAAGTCGCCTGGGCACTCTTGAGCCCAAAAGGCATAGACACATAGCAGAAGGCTCCAAAAGGAGTGATGAAGGATTTTTTCTCCTGGTCCTTAACTGCCATCTTGATCTGATGATAACCAGAATAAGCATCTAGAAAACTCAAACTCTCACAACCCGCCGTAGCATCAATGATTTGATCAATACGAGGGAGAGCAAAAGGATCAGCCGGACAAGCCTTGTTAAGGTCCATGTAATCCACACACATACGCCAAGTGCCGTTCTTCTTAATTAAGCACTAGCACCGGGTTAGCCAACCATTCAGGATGAAAAACTTCAACAATAAACCGAGCCGCCAAGAGCCGGGCTACTTCTTCACCAATAGCCTTGCGCCTTTCTTCATTAAAATGATGAAGGAATTGCCTGACCGGTTTAAACATCCGATAAATATTAAGAGTGTGCTCAGCGAGTTCCCTCGGTACACCCTGCATGTCAGAAGGCTTCCATGCAAAGATGGCCCGGTTCTCACGGATGAACTCGATGAGCGTGCTTTCCTATTTCAGATCCATGTTGGCGCTAATGATAAACTGCTTGGATGAGTCGCCAGGAACAAAGTCAACCGGTTTAGTGTCATCTGCCGACTTAAACTTCAACATTGGGTCCTGCTCTGTGGTTGGCTTCTTCAAGGGGGTCATATCCGCCGGGTCAACATTTCTTTATAGAACTTCAACTCCTCCATTGCACAAGCTGAGTCAGCATAGGCAACATTGCCCTCTTCGCACTCCAAAGCTATCTTTCGGTTGTCGTGCACCATGATGGTACCCTTATAACCCAGTATCTTAAGCTGCAGATAAACATAACAAGGGTGTGCCATGAATTTAGCATAAGACGGCCGTCCAAACAGGGCATGATAAGGGCTCTTGATCTTGACCACCTCAAAAGTCAATTTTTCAGCTCGGTAGTCATATTCGTTACCAAAGACCACCTCCAAGGTTATCTTACCCACTGGATATGCCGACTTACCAGGTACCACGCCATGAAAAGCTGTAGAGGATTGCTTAAGATCTTTGTCAGTCAAATTGATACGGTGAAAAGTATCATAATAGAGGATATTGATGCTGCTACCTCCATCCATGAGCACTTTAGTGAACTTGTATTCTCCAACTTGAGGTGCCACCACCAAAGCCAACTGACCTGGATTATCAACCCGAGGTGGGTGATCGTCGCGGCTCCATACAATGGGTTGCGGCTCTAACCACCGTAAGTATTGAGGGACCGCCGACTCAACCGCGTTCACCGCTCGCTTGTGGATCTTCTGATCTCGCTTGCACAAACTCGTGGTAAACGCATGATATTGACCACTATTCAGCTGCTTCGGATGACTCTGATAACCAGATTGCTGCTGTTTCTGCTGATTACCCTGATTAGATTGTTGGTTAAAACCGCCTTGATTGCCTTGACCCTGAAACCCAGAGTTTGAGTTGCCACCTCCAAAGCCGGGTCCGTGAGAGCTGGATCCTGACACGCCGTGCGGGCCCTGGTTACCCTGATAAAAACCGGAATTTCTATATTCCCTCATGATGAAGCAATCCTTCCATAGATGGGTGGCCGGCTTATGTTGAGTACCATGCTTTGGGCAAGGCTGATTCATCATCGCCTCAAGGTTGATTTTTGGCACACCAAACCAGGGTGCTGACAACTTTCCCTTACGCTTATCATTATTACTCTGCGCGTTGGTATTAGCTACAAAATCTGAACCGCCGTCAGCTTGCTTGCGCTTTCCATTATTACCTTGACCCGCCATATTGTGCTGCTATCCCTTTGCATTACCATTCTTCTTCCCCTTGCCAGCCTTTTCCTCATCAGACTTAGGGTCCTTAGTGCTATCAGAATCAGCATATTTGACGAGAGCCGCCGTGAGCTCCCCCATATCATTGCAAGGGCGCTTAAGCTGCCCAGCTCATGTTTGAGGGGAAGGAAACAACAATTTTTCTCCAAAATCAGGACAACTGAGCCGGCATTGATGCTGTCTGATGAGTGGATAATAGCCGAGATCGGGCATACCCAATGGGCAGTTGATTCACGCTCACTCTGGACAGAAGTGTCTAAATCAAGAATCGACATGGGCTGTTTGCACGTATCCTTGAAATTCTGAATAAAACGCGCCTTCAATTTATCCCATGATCTGACAGAGTTAGGGGGCAATCCCTTCAACCAGGTACGAGCCGGCCCATCCAACATCATAGTGAAATACTTAGAGCATGCAGTGTCATTCACATCCAACATCTCCATGGCCATCTCATAGCTCTTGATCCAAGCCTCCGGGGGTTGATCCACTGTGTAATTCGGTACTTTTCGAGAGCCCTTGAAGTCCTTGGGTAACCGCTCATTGCGTAGAGCCGGTACTAAGCATGGCACACCCATCGTCCTGGAAGTCACCCTAGCTTCTATGGATGCCAAAGGGTTTAACTGAGGCTGCTGAGCCGCCAGCTCCACCTCACGGCGTGCCCGTGCTTGATCTACCAACAACTGAGCATGGGTATCAGCCTGTGGCGGGTCATGCCCATGGGGCTGGTTACGATGCCGCACACTGCTTGAAACCGCTGGTGACTCCATGTGCCCGCTATAGCTTTGACTCTGACGCAGAGTTGAATGGATTCGATCACGGCTATAGGAGTAAGCGCCTGCTGAGCCACTGCCGTCTGAAGAAGTTCTACGACTTTCCGAGCTTCGATCACCTTAGGACTCTTGCCCGTCACCGGGAGTGCCACCAATCGTGATGCCGCCGTGATCATGTTATCCAATGGGTTAGAGAAGTGACCCAGAGGTCTGGAGACTTGCTGAGGCGGGGTTAAATTGACATGAGCCAGATCCGCTACGTGAGGCTGAGCCGCCGCTCCGTCCCTAGGTACTTTAGGGACCCGGGTCACGCCGGGCAGGTTGCTTTGTCCTGCCCCAGATGTATGAAAGAGATTTCTTGCATCAAACTCATGAGGCAGACGACTCTGGTATCTCCTGTTAAAGACATCGTTTGATGCATTCTGGTCCAAGCTTAAGAGAAAGTTTTCTGCTTGAATCCGCTACGATTCCCATCTCCAAGGCGGCTCACTCCGTTGCTATCCTGGTATTTTCAGCGTTAAGGTCCTCCTTAGCTTGAGCTATCTCATCACGCAACCTCGCAATGTCCACATTATGCTATGCTTGGTTCGCTGGGGTTACCTCCACCGTCAACAAAGTTGCCAAGGCCTCCAAAAGTTCAGATAAAACTTAAGCCGGCGGGCGCATAGGGCCTCCTGCCTCGGCTGCTGCAGCGCTTGCTACGCCGGAAACCATTGCTGCCGCAGTTGAGGAATTCTGCACCGGTTGCATGCTGGCCATGAAGATTGCAACCCGGTTCCGTGGCTCACAGGGGTCCGGAATACTGTCGCCATCGGAATAGACCCCAAGCCTATCATATTGCAAAAGATACATGGAATTGATCTCGCCATGCAGATCCTCCCTCAAGATCTACTGCTTTAGTAAAGCCCACAAAAGAACACTTCAGGGCGGCTTGAACCTTGGCGGGTCGCGCGTGCTGAGCCGTCTCGATGATGTCGGTGCAGATGTCCGGCTCAGGCTCCGACTCACCAATCTTGCCAATGAAGACATGGATTCCGCCAAAGGGGACCCTGTACCCGTATTCGATTGAATCGGCCTCGGGCCCCCAGCCCGCGTCATCTATGTAGATCTTGCCGCGACGACTCTTGGTCATCTGGCCCATGGAGTATCCCTTGATCTCTCAGAAGCTGCCCTTCAAGAACTCGAAACCACCGTGCTCAGGCCCCACGGTTGGAGCCAACTATCGTGGATTTAACACGGTAGATGCCCTAGCAAAAGGACTTAGGTGTGCAGCCATCGCAACTAGGTTTGCTTAAAAGGGTTAAACGGGACAAAGGACACAGAGAGTTTTACCCAGGTTCGGCCCCTCTCAACGAGGTAAAAGCCTACTCCTGCTTTCGATTGTATTGTTTGTGTTTCGACACCAGGGAGCGAATACACTTGACCTAGTACTCGATCAATTGTTTCTTGAGTTAACCCGCCGCCGGGTCTCACCTTTATATACACAAGTCGAGGCCTGGCGGCTTATACAGTCCCGGTGTGAACCGGCTTGGTTTCTAACGGAACTTGCCTTACAATACAAGTTAAACATATGGCAGTTCATATTTCTGGGCCTTGAGTCGCCTTCGGGCCATGGGCCTTCAACAAGCTTGATTCACGAACCGCCAACTTCATGCTTAAGTCGCCAATGGCATGACCCCGCCCCTCCTGGGCGGGTCATACCTAGGAGTTATATCCCTAACAAGTAGGATATGTACACCATGAACATAAATATCATAGAGGCTATGTTTGTTTTCATTCAACTACATGCATGAGCATGTGCCAAGTCAAGCCACTCGAACATTCAGAGGAGGATACCATATCATCATACCACATCACAATCATTTTAACGCAATGTTGACATCCAAGATAAATCATTATCCACTCCTAGCTACTTATGCATGGCATGAGAAACTATAATCTCTAATTGTCATTGCAAACATGTTTGATCATAATAGGCTGAATCATGGATACTAGGTTAAATATATTTACAAAAATAGAACAAGTCGAGTTCATACCCGTTTCTCTCTGCCATGGCCAGTTCACCGAATATCGTCATCATTGCCTTTCACTTGCAAGACCTAATGATTTGAAAATAATAATAGTGCAAGTGTGTTGTGGACTAAGCTGGAAGACAAGGTAATATGGGCTCTTCGCTAGTTCAACAATAATTCAAATGTGAGCCACTCAACATTTTCATCGTGGTGTTCTCCTCGGTATGACTCAATAAAAAGAAAAGAAATTCAGAGAAGCACACTAAAATATTTTTGGAGTTTTTTTATTTTTCCTAAACAAGCAAATAAAAAGTGAAAATCAAGAACGAGAAAACCTATTTACACGGGAAAGCTCCCAACAAGCAAAAGAAGAACTAGAAAATCTTTTTGGGTTTTCTTGTTAGTGCTACAACAACTTGAACTAGGAAGAAAAATCAAAAAGAAGCAAGAAATATGTTTTTGGGTTTTCTCAAAGTTTTTCAAACACACAAGAAGAAAGGGAGAAAATAAATTTAACATGGATAATACAATAAAAGAGTGTGAACACCGACAACTAGAATGAAATGTGTGAACATGAATGTAATGTAGGTGGGAATAAATACTCCCCAAGCTTAGGCTTTTGGCCTAACTTGGTAATCACCAATCGTAGAAGCCATGAGGTCCTATGTTGAAGTGTTGGGGAGTGGGCACCTGAGGGTCCCACTGTTGAGGCTCCTCCTGTGCCGCAGCCAGGTTGTTCCGGTAAGCGACAATGTCCTTAGGCATAATCCTGTATCCGCCCTGGCAACATGATCAAACAAAGCAGGTGCAGGCAATAGAATAATATCATGAGTTTTTTCACTAAAAACTAAGTTATAAGGAATATCCATATGAGGGTAATCAACAACTATAAACTAGTGGTCTTCCATAGCTGCTCGATCTTGGTAAACCTTGGGCGAATGATGATCATGCTGGCGTATTTGCATTTTAAAGTGAGTCGCCAAGTGAGTAGCGTAAATGCCCCATGTATTTTACCCCTGGATCTGTTGATGTGAAGGCGACGTGACACAATAGCTCCCAAGCTATAAGTGTTATCGCAATAAAGTGTGCGACATAAAACAACAAAGTCTGGAGCGCTAAGTGCACCTACCTTCTCTATAGCAAGTAAGCATTTTTGCAACAAATAGAGAAAAATAATGCACAACAGGAAAATGCAAGCTAGTAGCGGTGATACTTGATATTCCTCTCTCATCCCCCACCGTCAGAGTACGGTAAAAACCATCAAACTCCGCGGGCCTAGGTTCTACCACATCACCATCAGAAGGAAGCATGCATATGTTACAAAATTCTGTAAGTGGTATCTGTCGTGGAATTGTCACGTCAGATGTCCTAGTGAAAGGACTTAGTCGTGGAGCCATCGCAACTAGGAAGCTTGAAGGGGTTAATCAGGACAAGAGACACGAGAGGTTTATACTAGTTCGGCCCCTTACGGTGAAGGTAAAAGCCTACGTCTAGTTGTGATTGGAATTATGTATGTCTCGATAACCAGGAAGCAGAATCGCTTGACCTAGCTCTCGAGAAGTTGTTTCGTACCCTGAACCGCCGCCGGGTCGTCCCTTTATATATTGAGGTTGACGCCCAGTGGCTCTACAGAGTCCCGACCGGCTTATAGATTGTATCCGGCTCAGTTTCTTAATCTTTCTTGCCTTACAGTACAAGTTACATGATCAAGGCGGTTTAACACTACGGGCCTTAGGTCACCTCTGGGCCGTTGGGCCTTTACTAAGCCGCCGTCTTCAAGCTTGAGCTTCTGTCTTCAAGAATACTTGTAAGTATAAACCGGATGCCTTTGGCGGGTCATACTAGTAGTTATATCCCCCACATTAGGCCCCAAGCTGATTTGAACTAGTTCATGTCAGTCTTCAATACTTAAGAAAAAGTCCTCCGCCTCTTATTTAAGAAGATTCATGTAACCCGCCATGACGTCATCCTTCAAATTTGGGGTAACCCACCATGACGTCACCTGTCATAAATGCACGCTTTGTCCAACACATCTCAACGGATCTTTGTCTTAATGACCATCCAAAAATCGAGGCGCTTTTGTAGTTGAATACTTATATTTTTCAGCCTCCTCGTTTTTCGCGCCCACTTCACAGGTTTTTCCTTATAAATAGACCCGACTAGGTCTTTCTTCATTCTTCCCTTTCCACATCTTCTTCCTCTTGCCCCTACTGTCGCTCGAGCTCCGCCGCCGCCGCAGCGCACCCTTGTCTCCGTCGACTTTGGCCACTGCATCAACCTGAATTCGTCCAGAGAACAGCGGCGCCCCTTTGCAACAGATCTATCGTTGTAAGTTTTCCCCTTTCTGCCTCTTAGATCCATGTTAGGGTTAGCGAGTTCCTCTGTACAGCTCGTAGTTCATCTCAGTTCTTCGTGTTTCTTCTACCGTGGCTTCTTTTAATCCGACAGTAGCATAGATCTCACGCGGTAGCTGTTTCGCATCCATTTTAGGTGCTAGCAGATCCTCTTTCTTTGTAAAGAATCCTCATTAGAACGCATGAACTCCTCTGCACCATGTTTCTAGGTCTAGAAATATTTCTTTTCTGAACCTTTGTTTGATCCAAAATAATTACTGCAAATTGTGAAACCTGTTTGTCCTACACTTAGGAAAAATCCATATGTCGTTAAACTTGCTAGTCATGGCGGCTCTGACTACCGGCTTAAGAAGATGATAATCTGAATCTTCCCCTGTTAGTTGAAACAACACTGATGTCTTTAAAACACTTATGGCGGCTTACGTAACCCCGATAGAAATGTCCTTATACCATTAGGCCCATTCATAAGTCGCCATAGTTCATTCCAGCAATATTTTTCCTGCCTGGCTTAAATTTGAACCAGCCTTATTCACCTTGCATTTAGGCTTTCAAACATAATGGCGCCCAAGGCACCTACCACTTGCAATTGGGTGAAATCCATTGTCACTGACAACACTTTAGATGACTTTGTCAAAACCGGCTATCTGCCCAAGAAATAAGTCATGCCTTACCGTGCTCCTCACCCGGACAAAGAAATCCCTCAACCCAAAGACGGAGAGGTGGTTGTCTTTACTGATCATATGAACCGGGGTTTTACTCCTCCCGGTTCAAAATTTTTCAGAGACGTGTTGAAGTTTTTTGACCTTCGCCCACAAGACATTGGACCTAATTCCGTGTCTAACATCTACAACTTCCAAGTGTTCAGCGAAGTTTATCTTGGTGAAGAACCAAACTTGCTACTTTTCAGAGAGCTATTCTACTTGAACCGCCAGACAGAGTGTGCCAGCGGTCAGAGCTTGGAACTTGGTGGGATTTCAATTCAGCACCGCAGGGATGCACTTTTCCCTTATGCCAACCCGCCAAGCCATCCAAAAGATTGGAACATGACGTGGTTCTACTGCAAGGACACCTCTCCGGCTGACGAGAATCCCCTGCCCGGATTTCGTGCCCTCCGCCTTGACACCAATCATCACTTGCCCGACAAGATTACCACCGCAGAACGCAGATCCCTCTCTCCTACTATAGCCAAGATTAAAGCTCTATTGGGGAATGGGTTGACGGGCATTGACCTGGTTCAAGTCTGGCTTGCTTGGCGGGTTACCCCATTAAGCCGCCGCACCGTCTTAATGTGTGAATACACTGGCGCCAAGAATGACCCCCTGCGCCGTAGCCCTGACGACTTACCTGCTCATGTTGTTGATGACATGACCAAATCTCTTCTCAACGAGAGTCTGGCAGATTGTGGCAGAGTGGGTCTAGCCCCGTTCTTTAAAGACAACCCGGCTCCAAAGGTAACAAGTACCTATGTAAAAAATGTTTACCTTATTTTCTTAATGCTTCATCCATATTCACAATATGCTTAATCCTTGCAGGCGGGTGACAAATTTTGGAAAGTTAAATATGATCATGAAGCGGCTAAGAAAGCCGGGAAAGAAAAGAGAGCCGCCAGGAAAGAAGCTACCCAAAGGAAGGGCAAGAAAGCTACTGCTTCCGACTTGCTTCGGCTGTCAAACTCTTCCGAGTCAGAGGTAGCCCTTGACTCCCTTGGCTTATTCTTTAATCATCTTATTGACACTGATCATCATCAGGAGGACACTGGGACAAGCCGTAGCAAGGCTGATGAGGTAACTATCCTTTCCTCCGATCCGATCCTTTGCCAAGACAGAAAACCCACAGAGTGACCCGAAAAGTAAGATTTTCTCATCCTCTAGCTCATCACGATCCTCAATTTATTTTGAAACGGCAAGTTCATGAGAGTCGGAGGCAGACCCGGACCAGCAAGGATGCGGAGCTCTCCTCCGGCTTACCAAATACTCCGAGGAAACGCCGAAACGAGGTTATCTCTACTTTAACTAAATTCTATCCGTTGGCGGGTCTCTTTTGTCAACCACTCAATTCCTCTGACTCGGATTATCATGATACTTCTCCTCCTTCCGGCGAGTCATTGCAGTCAAATCTGCCGACTTTCAAGACTGCACCAGGGTATAATAGACCATTTACTTTTGCAGCTATTGTAATCTTCTTACTTCTGTGTTAATCTTTTTATCTGAATGCAATGGTCAAGCTAAACCCAGCAAGAGGGTTAGAAAGAATAAACCGACTGATGAAAGAGTCACCACTGATGAGCCGGCTCTTGAAACTACCGTGCCAGAACTAAACACTCATGAGCCACCTCCTGAACCAGCACAAGATGTGCCACCTCCTGCTGACCTGCCTACTGACCAAGGTGCTTCCGGGTCAGAAAATCCTCAACCTCCAAGCCCAACCCGGATGGCTGATCCTTCCAATACAGATGTTGAAATTACGGGAACTGGCCATGTTGACCCGGGAAGGCCAACCGTACTAGCCAAATGCTCCGCCAAGGAAGAACTTCTGGACCAGCGCCGAGTCAAGATGGACGTCACCAATTACACTCATATGAGTATTGGAGATATCTTCTCTGGTTATATGAGCCAAGTGCACAACAGCCGGACCCTCGAGATTGACATGGTGAAGCAAATGCATCATAAATTCGAGGTATAACTTGTTTTGTCTTGTTCCTTATCTTTCAGTATATTAGTCCCCAAGTCTGCTGCTTAAGATACTTATGCTGTAGACTTATAAATAAATTTGTCAACATGAAAAAGAATAAACTTCCGGCTTACCATGTAGTCCCCAAGGGGCGGCTTAACCAATATGGTTGAGCTGGCTCTTTATAGAGAGTATTCTATAGGTCTTTGAAACAACAATATGCATTAGCCCCCAAGTGCCAAGCATTATTGTTTACAAAATGCTTGGGACTTACTCATATGAATCACCATATAATGAATCGTTGTAGAATAGAAAAAAATCTGCAAGACATTAGCCCCCAAGTGCCAAGTATTATTGCTGGAAAAGTACTTGGGACTTTGAATACTGCACAAATAACTTACTTGATTTTATATTTGCACAGGCTACCACCAGTCAACTCGAATCGGAGGTGACCAATTTGAAGAGCCGGCTTGAATTCCAAGATTCAGAACTTGAGAAAGCCAACAGTAAGTTTGAGTTCAGTGTTTCCGAACAGGAGAAACTTAAGAAAGAGTTTGAAACTGAAAGGAAAGCCTGGATGGATGAGAAGACCGCATTGATAAGCTGGGCTAAAAAAGCAGAAACAGCTCTTGAAGAAGCCATTGGAGAGTTGTCCGGGTTGAAGCGCCATATTTCCCAAATGGTCGCAGCCATCTTCGGTAAGTCGCCTTGCCGTTGTATTTATGTCTTAAGCCGTGCAATAGAATATGTGCTTAGAATTTTACTCTTCTGTGTATGCTTTGTCCAGGCCCCAGAAGCGCAAATTTGAACCACAACATGCTGACAAAGCTGAAAGCTGTGTATACCTTGGTGGAACAGTTGTACACTGGGACACAACATACTCTTGCTTCGGTGGATTTATCCAATGAGGTTCCAACCCTCCTGCCCCGGGTCTTGATTAAGCTTTCAACTCTTCCGCAGTGGATCAATGAGTTAAGACGGTCGGCTGCAAGAGCCGGAGCCATAAATGCTCTAAGCCGTGCTAAGGCTCGGCTACCTGAACTAGACCTGGAGGATATCACCATTGGTTATCCAAGCCTCAAGGAAGATGCCACGCCATTTGAAGAGGCGGATTTCCTTGTCTGTGTCCAAGAGGTGCGCCCCGTGGCGACTCTGATAGCCGCGGAAGTAGATTATACCAAGTACCAGGCGGGTTACGATGAACAAAATCGAAGGATTCCAACACCTGAATATGACGTGACCAGTCTGATTTCCCCAATTCGTAAGCATACCTTTGCTCCTGAAGTTGACACGGCTGGTCTTGTTGATGATGAAGCAGAATTTGAAGCCTTAAAGAACATTGAGTGGTCATCATCAACCTTCCAGGAAAAGGAGGACACAAGCGCAGAGAGGGCTAACCCGGATGCTTCCGGCCAATCTTGATGGTGAAGTTGTCATGGCGACTCAGCACCTGGTGTTTTTTTAAAAAACAATGCAAACTATTCGGACTTAATGAGTCCTGTAATAGGGTAGAGATAACTCTGTTGTGGCCATGCCATCGTGCATGTTTTTGATGCGTAACATTTTTAAGCCACCTTGTTATATTCATGCACACAGTTTAATCATTGTTGAAAAACTGTCCTTCAAATAAGCTGCTAAGCCGGTTAAAAATGTGATAAACATAGATTAGCTGGTTGATGAAAACACAACTACAATAAAATTTTCCACTGGCTCCACCGGTTCATATGACCTGGCTAATAATGATGAAGAATAGATATTTGGATACCCGGAAAGGTCATCTATGTTTAAGGGTCAACGAATCAACATTCGATATTGAACCGGGCTGCCAACACTATATTTAGAGTTGTCAGCCTCAGGAAAAAAATATTTAAGCCAAATAACGGGGCTTCCAAAGAGAACTTAAACCAAAAAGAGAAGCAATAATGGAAAGGCCGCTGATTCAAATACGATCAGTGAACCGTCCCAGAGGGGTTTAAGCTACGATTCAAATATGATCATGTAGCCCCCAATCGCTTTGGCATTGCGCCGATCAAGGGGGTACCGACAGCTGTGTTCTCTTTGGTTCGAATACGACCTATGTTTGAACAGGAAGCCCCCTAATGACCTTGAGAGTTTTTAACGACTCTGATTCAAATACGATCAAAGTCGGTTCCCAAATGAGGTTAAGCTATGATTCGAATACGATCAAGAAGCCCCCTAGTGAGCTCGGCAGTGTGCCAATCAAAAGGGTATTGACAACTATGTTCTCTTTGGTTCGAATACGACCTATGTTTGAACAGGAAGCCCCCTAGTGACCATAATTTTGAACAGCTAGATTCGAATAGAATCGTAAGCCGGATCATAACAGGCTGAGCCGGATCAAATATGACCCTCCCCTGAATGATCATGTGATAAAAAGATGATAATAATAAATGACAAATTTACCTTGTGCGAAGGAAAAAAAGGACAGAGGTCCTTCTTTATTATTTATCATAATATATACATCAGCAAAATATGTACATCAGTGGAGCCTATGGCTCAAGTGTAATAGGGCCGGAGATGAGCAATATTCCACGGCCTCCTGGTCTCCTCCTCCGACTTACGTGAGTCTTTGCGCTCTCGAACGTCAATAAGGTAGTATGATCCGTTATTTAAGTTCTTGCTGACCACAAATGGTCCTTCCCAAGGTGGTTACAACTTGTGAGCATCAGTTTGATCCTGGATGAGCCGGAGCACTAGATCACCTTCCTGAAAAGATCTGGACTTAACTCGGCGGCTGTGATAACGGTGCAAGTCCTGTTGATAAATCACCGAGCGAGCTGCTACCAAGTCCCGATGTTCATCTAACAGATCAAGAGCATCTTGGCGTGCTTGTTCATTGTCTTCTTCTACATAAGCCGCCACACGAGGTGAATCATGACGGATGTCACTAGGGAGAACCGCCTCAGCTCCGTAGACCATGAAGAAAGGCGTATAACCCGTAGATCTGTTAGGAGTAGTGTTGATGCTCCATAACACTGAAGGTAACTCCTCAACCCAACAACCCGGCGTCCGCTGCAAAGGGACAAAGAGCCGGGGCTTAATGCCTTTCAGGATTTCTTGATTGGCTCTCTCGGCTTGACCATTGGACTGGGGATGAGCCACTGATGAAACATCAAGCTGGATATGCTCACATTGACAGAACTCATCCATGGCGCCTTTAGACAGATTAGTGCCATTGTCAGTTATAATGTTGTGTGGAAAACCAAAGCGAAATATCACCTTCTTCATGAATTGAACTGCCGTAGCTACATCACACTTACTGAGCAGCTCTGCCTCGACCCACTTTGTGAACTTATCAACCGCCACTAAGAGGTGAGTCTTTTTATCTTTGGATCGCTTGAAAGGCCCAACCATGTCAAGCCCCCAGACTACAAACGGCCAAGTAATTGGAATCATCCTCAACTCTTGAGCCGGTACATGAGCCCGTCTTGAGAACTTCTGACAACCATCACATTTACTGACCAGATCCTCCATGTCTGCATGAGCCGTCAGCCAATAAAACCCATGACGAATAGCCTTAGCCACAAGAGATTTTGACCTGGCGTGATGACCGCAATCCCCTTCATGAATCTCACGTAAAATTTCTTGGCCTTCTTTAGGAGAGATGCAACGCTGAAAAGCCCCTGTAACGCTGCAATGATGTAACTCGCCATTGATGATCGTCATGGACTTAGACCGCCGGGTTATCTGCCTGGCCAAGGTTTCATCTTCAGGCAACTCGCCCCGTGTCATATAAGCCAGATACGGCACCGTCCAATCTAGGATTATATGAAGAGCTGCCACCAGCTGTGCCTCAGGGTCAGGAACAGCCAAATCTTCCTCTGTAGGTAACTTGATAGAAGGGTTATACAAAACATCCAAGAAAGTATTAGGCAGCACCGGCTTACGCTGAGATCCCAGCCGGCTTAAGGCGCCAGCCGCCTCGTTCTTTCAACGGTTAATGTGTTCCACCTAATAACCCTTGAAGTACCCCGCAATTGCATCAACCTCCCGGCGATAAGCCGCCATGAGAGGGTCCTTTGAATCTCACTTGCCTGACACTTGCTGAGCCACTAAATTTGAGTCGCCGAAGCACCTTACCCGGCTTAAATTCATCTCTTTAGCCATCCGGAGACCATGGAGCAAGGCTTCATACTCAGCTGCGTTGTTAGTACAAGGAAACATCAACCGGAGTACATAACAAAACTTATCACCTCGAGGGGAAGCCAGAATAACTCCAGCCCCCGAGCCTTCCAATTGCCTAGACCCATCAAAATGAATTGTCCAATATGTATTGTCCGGCTTTTCCTCAGGCATCTGCAATTCTGTCCAGTCATTGATGAAATCCACTAATGCTTGAGATTTAATAGCTGTGTGTGGCACATATTTTAAACCATGAGGCCCAAGCTCAATGGCCCATTTGGCGACTCGCCCTGTGGCCTCTCTGTTCTGAATAATATCCCCAAGGGGGCAGAGCTAACCACAGTGATGGGATGGCCCAAGAAGTACTGCTTAAGCTTCCGGCTGGCCATACACACCCCATAGACAAGCTTCTGCCAGTGCGGATATCGCTGCTTGGACTCAATCAATACCTCACTGATGTAGTAAACCGACCGCTGAATCGAGTAATCTTGGCCAGGCTCCTTGCGTTCCACCACAATAGCCACACTGACAGCACGTGTGTTAGCAGCCACATATAGGAGCAAGGGCTCTTTATCAATGGGGGCAGCAAGAACCGGCGGCTCAGCCAACTGCCTCTTCAGATCTTCAAAGGCAGTATTGGCAGCGTCATTCCAAGTAAAGCTATCCGTCTTCTTCATCATCTGATATAACGGCATAGCCTTCTCCCCTAACCGGCTTATGAACCGGCTTAAGGCGGCGATACGACCCGCCAAACACTGGACATCATTGATACACGCCGGCTTGGCCAGGGAGGTGATGGCATTGATCTTCTCCGGGTTAGCTTCGATGCCTCTGTTAGAAACCAGAAAACCCAAAAGCTTGCCTGCAGGCACACCAAAAACACACTTGGCCGGGTTAAGCATCATATTGTAGACCCGGAGATTATCAAACGTTCCCTTGAGATCATCAATCAAGGTCTCTTTCTCTCTGGATTTAACCACTATGTCATCCACATAGGCATGAACATTGCGTCCAATCTGATCATGGAGACAATTCTGTACGCATCGCTGGTAAGTCGCCTGGGCACTCTTGAGCCCTAAAGGCATTGAAACATAGCAGAAGGCTCCAAACGGAGTGATGAACGCCGTCTTCTCCTGGTCCTTAACAGCCATCTTGATCTGATGATAACCAGAGTAAGCATCCAAAAAGCTCAAACACTCACAACCCGCCGTAGCATCGAGAATCTGATCAATACAAGGGAGAGCAAAAGGATCAGCAGGACATGCCTTGTCTAAGTCCGTGTAATCCACACACATGCGCCAAGTGCCGTTTTTCTTAAGAACGAGCACCGGATTAGCCAGCCACTCTGGATGAAACACCTCAATGATAAACCCAGCCGCCAAGAGCCGGGCCACTTCCTCACCGATAGCTTTCCTTCTCTCCTCATTAAACCGCTGAAGAAATTGCTTGACCGGCTTAAACTTTGGATCGATATTAAGAGTGTGCTCAGCGAGTTCTCTCGGTACACCCAGCATGTCAGATGGCTTCCATTCAAAAATGTCCCGATTCTCATGGATGAACTCGATGAGCGCGCCTTCCTATTTGGGATCCAAATTAGCACTGATAGTGAACTGTTTAGATGAGTCGCCTGGGACAAAATCGACAAGCTTAGTTTCCTCCGCCGACTGAAATTTCATGACCGGCTCATGCTCTGTAGTTGGCTTCTTCAAAGATGTCATATCTGCCGGGTCAACATCGTCCTTGTAGAACTTTAGCTCTTCCGTCGCGCAGGCCGACTCAGCATAAGCCGCGTCACCTTCTTCACATTCCAGAGCTACCTTGCGGCTCCCGTGCACCGTAATGGTTCCCTTATAACCCGACATTTTGAGCTGCAAGTACACATAACACGGCCGTGCCATGAACTTGGCATAAGCCGGCCGCCCAAACAGAGCATGATATGGGCTCTTGACCTGAACCACTTCAAATGTTAATTTCTCGGCTCTGGAATCGTATTCATCCCCAAATGCCACTTCCAACTCTATCTTAGCAACCGGATACGCCGACTTACCAGGCACAACTCCATGGAAAACAGTGTTGGACTTCTTGAGGCTCTTATCAGTCAGCCCCATGCGATGGAAGGTCTCATAATAAAGTATATTGATGGTGCTGCCTCCATCCATCAGCACCTTGGTGAACTTGTATCCACCCACTTGAGGAGCTACGACCAGAGCTAAGTGACCTGGATTGTCAACCAGGGGAGGGTGATCCTCTCTACTCTATATGATAGGCTGCTCAGACCACCTCAAATAACAAGGGATTGCCGGCTCAACCGCGTTCACGGCCCTCTTATGAAGCTTCTGGTCCCGTTTACACAAACTGGTGGTAAACGCATGATATTGCCCACTGTTCAGCTGCTTTGGATTGCTCTGGTATCCACCTTGCTGCTGCTGCTGACTGCCCTGACCAGCCTGTTGGTTATATCCACCCTGGTTTCCATGGGAGTTTTGAAAATTGGGATTTGACCCGCCACCGGGGCCATGAAAGCCGCCACCACCTGAGACACCCGGGCCATTATTACCATCAAACATGTTGGAATTCTTGAATGCCTTCATAATCGTGCAATCCTTCCACAAATGTGTGGCCGGCTTCTCTTTAGAACCGTGTCTCGGGCAAGGTTCATTAAACAACTGCTCAAGTGTGGGTCCTGACCCGCCAGATGGAGGAGGTGGCCTTCCCTTGCGCCATTGGTTATGACCCTGCGCATTGGTGTTAGCCAAAAAAATCCAAACTACCGTCAGCCTTACATTTGTTACCTCCTTGATTTGCCAGGTTGTGCTGAGAGCCCTTGCCATTGCCGTTCCTCTTTCCCTTTCCTGCCTTCTCATCATCAGACTCGGGATCCTTGGTACTATCAGAATCGGCGTACTTGACCAGAGCCGCCATCAGTGTGCCCATATCATTGCACTCACGTTTGAGCCGCCCCAGCTTTTGCTTCAAAGGTAAGAAACGGTAATTCTTCTCCAACATTAAGACTGCAGAGCCGGCATCCATCTTATCAGATGAACGTATTATGGCCTTAACCCGACGTACCCAATGGGTTGTAGACTCACCCTCTTCCTGCTTACAATTCGTCAGATCCACGATTGACATCGGCTGCTTGCATGTGTCTTTGAAGTTCTGGATGAACCGGGCCTTTAACTCCGCCCATGAACCGATTGAATTAGGTGGCAGGCCTTTCAACCAGGTGCGGGCAGTTCCATCCAACATCATGGTGAAGTATTTAGCCATTGCTGCATCAGAAACCTCCAACAGCTCCATAGCCATCTCGTAGCTCTCAATCCATGCCCCGGGCTGTAAGTCGGCTGTGTAATTTGGCACCTTCCTTGGTCCTTTAAAATCCTTGGGCTCTCGCTCGTTACGTAGAGCCGGTACTAGACAGGGGACTCCTCCAGTCTGGGTGGCTATACCCGCCTCAACAGAAGTCGCCGGGTAAACCGGATATGGCTGATAAGCCATCAATTGAGCCACTTGTTCAGCCGCCCGTTCAGCTTCTTGCCGTAGTCTCTCTTGTTCTACCAAGTTAACGGCCTCATGACGTGGTGGGTTACCGCCACCTGGCTGGTCACGATGTCTAACATTGCTTGATACGGCCGCTGATTCCATGTGCCTGCTGTAACTCGGGCTTTGGCTTGGACGAGGGGTCGAGTGGATCCTGTCCCGGCTGTATGAGTACGCCTCCTGCTGTACTAAAGCCGTCTGAAGAAGCTTCCTGACCCGGCGGGTTTCAACCGCAGTCGAAGAGTCGCCATCAATTGGGAGAGCCGCCAATCGGGTTGCTGCTGCTATCATGTTTTCCAATGGGTTGGAGTAATGACCCGGAGGGGTTGGTACGTACTGAGGCGGCGCCATGTTTACACGGGGAGGTCCCATCACTGGAGACTGAAACGGTGCTCCGTCCCCGGGTGTCGTAACATGGTCTGGCCCTGTGCGCGGAGGGAGCCATGGCGGGTTGCCTGTCTGCGGGATGAGCCACGGTGGGTTACTGGTCCCTGCTCCTGGCGTGTTAAAAAGGTTCCGAGGGTCATAAATCGGGGGAAGTCGAGACTGGGTCTTCTGATGCCTTCTCCTCATGACCTCATTAGCCGCGTTCTGGTCTTGCATAAGCCAGAAAGCATGCGCCTGAATCTGTTGAGCCTCAACGTCCAGAGCCGCCCGCTTTGCGTTTATCCTAACACCCTCTGGCGCCAGGTCCTCCTTAGCTTGCACCATATCCAACTTTAACTGTGCCACCTCTGCATCATGACTGACTTGATCCGCCGGACTGACTATGGCGGTTAACAGGGTGGTCAATTTGTCGGTGAGATCCATTAACACCTGGGTCGGTGAGCACACAAGACCTCCTTCCCTGGCCGCTGCTGACCCGGAGGTTACCGCTGCTGCAGTTGCGGAGTCTTGGACAGGTTGGGTTCCAGCCATGAAGATCCCGAGTCTACTCGGCAGCTCAAGAGAATCCGGAATACTGCTACCATCGGAACAGCCGCCAAGCCCGCCTTCCTGCAGTTGGTACAATGAATCTGTCTCACCTGTGGATGACTCACCGTCGGAGTAGATGGCCGCCTCACCATCAGAGGCAGATCCTTTAGAGACCCCTCCGTGGATGCATCCCACAAAGGCACGCTTCACAGCCGGAAGAGCTCGGGCGGGTCTCGCATGCTGAGCCGTTTCGACAAGGTTGGTGCAGATGTCCGGCTCAGGGCCCGGCTCGCCGATCTTGCCGATGAAGACATGGATTCCGCCGAAGGGGACCCGATACCCGTACTCAATTGAGCCGACCTCGGGGCCCCAGCGTGCGTCGTCGATGTAGAGCTTGCCGCGACGAATCTTGGTCATCCGGCCCACAGCGTATCCCTTGAGCCCTTCGAAGCTGCCCTTCAAGAACTCAAATCCACTGTGCGCTGGCCCCACGGTGGGTGCTAATTGTCGTGGAATTGTCATGTCAGATGTCCTAGTGAAAGGACTTAGTCGTGGAGCCATCACAACTAGGAAGCTTGAAGGGGTTAATCAGGACAAGAGACACGAGAGGTTTATACTAGTTCGGCCCTTACGGTGAAGGTAAAAGCCTACGTCTAGTTGTGATTGGAATTATGTATGTCTCGATAACCAGGAAGAAGAATCGCTTGACCTAGCTCTCAAGAAGTTGTTTCGTACCCTGAACCGCCGCTGGGTCGTCCCTTTATATACTGAGGTTGACGCCTAGCGGCTCTACAGAGTCCCGGCCAGCTTATAGATTGTATCCGGCTCGGTTTCTTAATCTTTCTTGCCTTACAGTACAAGTTACATGATCAAGGCGGTTTAACACTACGGGCCTTAGGTCACCTCTGGGCCGTTGGGCCTTTACTAAGCCGTCGTCTTCAAGCTTGAGCTTCTGCCTTCAAGAATACTTGTAAGTATAAACCGGATGCCTTTGGCGGGTCATACTAGTAGTTATATCCCCAACAGTATCTGGTGGTTTTCAACATATAAATTAAACGACACCTCAGGGGATTATTCCTAGAATGGAAATGAAAGTTTTGCACAAAGGAATTTGTGAGGAGATGATACTATCCGCATTTAGCTGTGATGAAGTCGGTGAGGTCGATATTAATAGCGTATTGTGCAATCCCTTGAAACATTCAAGCCCCTTCCATGAACGGATTATGCGGCCATTCGCACGACCGTAACTCCACCAATCTCTGGGTATGAAGATCATTGTCAGATGACTCGCCAATAACTCCCTTGGAGCTCTTCTTGGAAGCAAACTTCCTAAAGAAACTCATCCTTTTCCTATGAACAAAATTTTGAAAAAAATTAGTCCACAAAATTTTCTCAACAAAACTTCATAAGATTGATAGAAACTACTCATAGGGATGTATAGAGGCCATAGCAAGCATTCAAACTACTTAGAACTCTAAGAGTTCAACATGCAAGGCCATCTACAGCAGCACCAAGAGTAGCTAACTATTCAAAATATAAACCACTAAAGCAAAAACTAATTGGACACATGGAGGAGTCACATACAATTAGTTTTGGAAACGAAGCTTTGAGCAAAGAGATCAAAATCCGCAGTTTCGGGGGCAAGAACACGAGAGAGAGAGAGCAATGGTGATTTTTTTCTTGAGGAATGTGGTGATTTGGGAAGAAGAAGTAAGTGAGGGGGCCCACGTGGGGACCACAACCCACCAGGGCGTGCTTGGGGGTCCTGGCGCGCCCAGGTGTGTTGTGCCCACCTGGTGCACCTCCCTCTGATATTATTTGCGCCAGAAATTCTTAAATATTCAGAAAAAATCGTATTAAATTTTCAGAGCATTCTGAGAACTTTTATTTTTGGGTCATTTTTTATTGTATGGAAAACTTAGAAAACAGATAAAACATGGCATTTTATTTTATTTAACTAACAAAAATAGAAAACAAAAGGTAGGGACAGAAGGTAGTGCTCACTAAATTCATCAACTTCATACCTCTCAAAAAAGATCCATTAATAAGGTTGATCAAGTCTTATTAACAACCACTTTCGATTAGCATGAAATCAAAGAACTTTCGTAAATCACTAAGTTACCTCAACGGGGATATGAATGTCCCCAACAATAAGCTTTTCATATTTCTTTTTAACAGTAGGTAGAGGTAGTTGAAAACTTCCAATAGTGATTGTCGGAGATTTTTCAATAACATTAATACCATTCACTTTGAATTGTTTCTTCCGAAAGTGCACTGTATGCTCATTACAATTGATATGAAAAGTGACCTTGATTTTATTGCAATCAATAACAGCCCCTGCAGTATTCAAGAAGGGTCTACCAAGGGTAATCGACATGTTGTCGTCCTCGGGCATCTCAAGTATAACAAATTCAGTCAAAATCGTAACATTAGCAACAACAACGGGCACATCCTCACAAATACCGATAGGTATGGCAGTTGATTTGTCAGCCATTTGCAAAGATATTCAGTAGGTGTGAGTATATTCAAATCAAGTCTTTTATATAAAGAGAAAGGCATAACACTAACACCAGCTCCTAAATCACATAAAGCAGTTTTCACATAGTTTCTTTTAATGGAGCAAGGTATACTTGGTATTCCCGGATCTCCAAGTTTTTTAGGTACTCCATCTATAAAAGTATAGTTAGCAACCATAGTGGAGATGTCAGCTTCCGGTATTTTCTCTTATTGGTGATGATGTCTTTCAAGTACTTTGCATAAGGAGGCATTTTAAGGATATTAGTCAAGCGAGCGCGCAAAAAGACTGGCCTAATCATTTGAACAAAGCGTTCAAATTCTTCATCATCTTTCTTTTTAGTAAACTGAGCTGGAAAGGGCATAGGCTTTTGAACCCATGGTTCTCTTTCCTTACCGTGTTTTCTAGCAACAAAGTCTCTTCTATCATATCATTTATTCTTTGGTTGTGGGTTATCAAGATCAACAGCCGGTTCTATCTCAACATCATTATCTGGTTCTTTGTTATTAGGTTGAGTGTCATCATAAACCTCATCATTATGTTTTTCATTATCAGAAGGTGAGTGTTCACTACCAGATTGTGTTTCAACATCAGAGATAGAAACTTCATTATCATTATTAGCAGGTTTTTCTATTTCAGGTCACTAGAGGCATGCAAACTCCTGTCATTTTTCTTCTTCTTTTTCTTTTTAGGACTAGGTGCATCAGTGTTAATTCTTTGAGAGTCTTGTTCAATTCTCTTTGGGTGTCCCTCAAGATAAAGTGGTTCCTGAGTCATTTTACCTCCTCTAGTTGCTACCCTAACAACAAAGTCACTTATATTATTGTTCATTTCATCAAGCAACTCTCTTTGAGATTTAGCAACTTGTTGTAATTGAGTTTGAACCATAGAGGCATGCTTTCCTACACCTCTAACTTCATTTGAGATTCTAAATAACAAGTCACTTAAGCGAGCAATCATATCACGTTGTATTTCAGCTGTTTCATAACATTTGCATTGAAGTGATCTTGCTTTCTAATGTAATTATCAAACTCATAAAGGCATTGACTAGGATGTTTATTATGAGGATCATCACTATCACTGAATTTCATTAAAAAATTTACTTCTACCACCTTAGGTGGTGGTGGTGCTTCAAGCCCATGTATTTCTTCAATAGGTGGTAAATTTTTAACATCTTCTGCTTTAACATCCTCTGCTTTTGTAGATTTCTTTGCCTCTTGCATATCTTCAGGACGGAGATATAAGATACCCCTCTTCTTCCAAGTGGGTTTAAGCGGTGTTTCAGGAGGAGTCCAATCATCATAATTTTTCAATATGTTATTCAATAATTCTTCAGCTTGCACAATAGTTCGTTCCCTGAAAACACAACCAGCACAACTATCTAGGAAATCCCTAGAAGCATCGGTTAGTCCATTATAGAAGATATCAAGTATTTCATTTTTCTTAAGAGGATGATCAGGCAAAGCATTAAGCAGTTGGAGAAGCCTACCCAAAGCTTGTGGGAGACTCTCTTCTTCAATTTGCACAAAGTTAAATATTTCCTGCAAGGCAGCTTGTTTCTTATGAGCAGGGAAATATTTTTCAGAGAAGTAATCACTACTAGGAAAAGGGGTATAGATAGGATTGACACTAATGGCGCACCAGGGAAGTAGTGCGCCACTACTATATACTAATGGCGCACCAGTTGGTGATGCGCCATTAGTGTGGAAGACACTAATGGCGCACCACACAAAAGGTGCGCCACTAGTTATAATTTTTTCATTTTACATACATACTAATGGCGCATCGGACGAAGTGCGCCATTACTAATTCTAACTAGTAATGGCGCACCATACTAAAGTGCGCCAAGATCTGAATTTTTATTATTTTTTTGCAAAACTACTAATGGTGCACCGTGTCACAGTGCGCCATTACTAGTTTAAATTACTAATGGCGCACCCTGTCACAGTGCGCCATTAGTATATATATATATACATATTTTACTTTTCTCCAAAACCCCAACAAGATATTTGCGGTCCCGGATTCCGGGCAGGTGCGGGACCACCTGCTCTTGCGTGGTTTCATGGATGGCTATCGGTGGCAAGGTGATGAAGATGACTATGAAGTCGTCCATGGGGCCGGGCAAGAAATGAGGAAGGGCAACAAGACAAGTACCACCGCGGGGAGGGCGGGCGAGAAGACGAAGAATCTCCAGGACATGATCACGATGGTGATGCTGTACACAGTGATCATGTAGAAGATGTCGTACATGATGATGAGGAAGATCAAGACGAAGGGCATGATCATGAAGATGAAGATGCCGGAGCAGACGACGATGGAGGTTGAGTGCAGGACCCTCATATTCAAGAGCTGCTTCTCAAGCGGACGGATAACACAAGAGCTGCCGCCGAGAGAAAGCCAAGCTGGATCAGCCCGGAGATAGGCAGCGGTTACTTCATTGTATGAAGGATGCAGGCCGAGGATACCCGCTGAAAGTGCGCTCATGGCTCGGAGATGAAGGTAAAATACAAAATGACCGGCGCGCTTCGGCGAGAACATGTCATTACGCACGAACGTCTTCCCAAGGGGAACAAGTGCCCGACCAGTTCGAGGCGAAGAAAATCGTGTGTCCTCTGGATTTACCGCATGTGAAATACCATGTGTGCATCAAAATTGCATCATTTATCGGGACGAGCACGCGAAGCAGGACACAGAAACTCGTCCCAAAGGCAAAAAGGCCAAGAAGATCGGAAATGACTACCCTCCCGCGTGCTTCACTCTAAGTCAGGAGGAGATCGAGCAGTTTTTCACCTGCCTCGTGAGGAGTAAAACTTCCTTCTGATTCTGCTGGGAAGATAAGCAGATACCTAGACCCGGTGAAGCGAAGTTCAGCGGGATGAAGTATCACGGTATCGCGTCTTGATAACGCAGATACTTCGATTGCAATCCATTGGGATCATGGACGCGCACGTCCGTGAAACACTATTTGGCCTATGCAACTTTTTCGACGTCATCTCTTGGAAGTCGATTGGTGTGAGGCAACTCGAAGGCTACGAGGAAGAGATCGTGGTGATACTATGCGAGCTTGAGATGTACTTCCCACCCGCATTCTTGACGTTATGGTGCATCTGCTGGTCCATATCGTGGAGGATATCATCAACTCGGGCGGCGTTCTTGCACAGCATGATGCCGTTCGAAAGGATGAATGGTGTCATCAAAGGATACATTCGCAACATGTCATGTCCAGAGGGAAGTATAGCCAGGGGCTTTTTGACCGAAGAGTGCATCTCCTACTGCACGAATTATCTAGGCATTGATAACCCGTTGGTCCGCCGTCAGCGGGCACCTCGGCAGGCTCGCTGGATGGGGTCACCATGAGGGTCGCCGCGAAATGCATGTTGACTTCGAGGGTCGACTCGCCGACTTTGAAAGAGCAAACCTAGTTGCGCTACAACACATAGACGTGGTCGATCCTTGGGTGGTAGAGCACAAAACCTTTATTGAGAAGACGTACAATGAACGAGGCCAACAGAGGACGGACGGAGATATAATCAAAGAGCACAACTCATGTTTCACGCGTTGGTTCAAGCAGAAGCTTCTGCCGTACCCTTTACAAGAGGATTCTTCCGCGGAAGAACAACTCATATTCGCCTTGTCATAGGGCGCCGAGCACAACCTGATGACATATGAGGCGTACGATATCAACGGCTACACATTCTACACCGAGAACAAGGACATGAAGAGCGATGGTTATCAAAACTCCAGGGTAATGATGGAATCCTACACCGGTAACGACAAGGACAGATACTACGGAAGGATCGAGGAGATCTGGGAGCTGAGCTACGCTGGAGCTGAGCTACGCTGAATATTCATGAGGACACTCGATCTCGACCCCCCTCCATCTCGATCTCTATCCCCCTCCATCTCGATCGCTATCCCCCTCCATCTCAATCTCGATGCCCTCCACACCCTCCCCCGCTCCACCGCCGCCGCCGACCCCCAGCACCCTCCCCCGCTCCATCGCCACCGACAACCCACCACTACCCTCCCCCGCTCCACCACCGCCGTCGACCCCCGCACCCTTCCCGGCCCGCTCCACTGTCGCCGAGCACCCCCGCACCTCCCCTCCTCCGCCGCCCGACCCCCGCACCTCCCGGCCCATGCTCCACCGCCAAGCACCCCCGCACCTCCTCGCTCCACCGCCGACGACCCACCACACCTCCCCGCTCCACCGCATGGCCGACCCCCGCACCCTCCTGGCCCGCTCCACCGCCGCCGAGTAGCCCCATTTGATGATATTTTTTCATATTCATAAAAAATTATTACTGTTTTTATAAAAAAATTATTACTATTTTTATAAAAAAAAAAAATATCAACAAAAATAATAATAATAAAAACATACTAATGGCGCACCGATCGGGTGGTGCGCCATTTCTATCTAAAAAAAGATTACTAATGGCGCACCGCTCGGGGGTGCGCCATTAGTAATCTTCCCCCTAGCTCTAACTCGCCCGACCCCTTCTCCCTCTCGCCAGATCCACTTCCCCACCCGCGCGCTGCCCCGACGACCCACGACGCCGCCGCCCCTCGTCTTGCGCCCGCAACCACGCCCCGCCCCAGCGCCATCGCCGGCGCCTCCGCGACCTCGTCGTCGCCGACAACCTCCCAGCGTCGGCGCCTGCCCTGCGCCGCCTCCCCGCGTCGGCCCCTGCCCTGCGCCGCCGCTGACCCCGACCCCAAAGCCGACCCCTCCTGCGACCGGCTGCGCCCGCCCAGGTACCTCTCCTCCTTCCTCCTTCCTCCCTCTCCACCCTTCCTCCCCATTCCCTCCCTTCCTTCCCTTCCGCTGCGCCCTCGACCTCCCCTCCGCCCTCCTCCCTGCTGTCAGCCCGAACCCAAGTCCGAAGCTCCCCCCTCCCCACCATCTGCCTCGCCGCCACCCGCCGCGCTCCCCCTCCAAAGCCCGCGCCTTCCATGCCGCCCCCAACCACCAGCCCTAATCGCTGCTGCCGGTCGCTTGCGTGTTCATTTTACTCTACTTGTTTGACTAAAAACCCAACGGTTATGACTGAATTTCAAAACTAGCTTGTAGTAGTGGAATGCTAGTGGAGTCACTCTTACTATGCGTCTCAAAACTGAATATGGGTTTCCATGAGGTTATCAAGGAGCTGCCGGCCTGTGTTCATTCTGGTGGGGAGAATGCAGTAGATGATCTTTTTTTCGGCCTGCATTGCGCTCCGCTGCTATGAACTTTTGAAAGGACCGTGCGACGGAAGCCACTGCAAGCTATTGTGTGTTTCTCTGAATGTTGTGTTTCTTCAGTTCTGAAAGGATCGATATGGTTGACTAGAGGGGGGGGGGGTGAATAGGCAACTAACAATTTTTAAGCTTTTCTTTACCAAATTAAACTTTGCAACAAATAGGTTGTCTAGATATGCAACTAAGTGAGCAACCTATATGATGCAATAACAACTAGCACGCAAGCAAGCAAGAGATGTAACAAAAGGTAAGCTTGCAAAAGTAAAGGCACGAAATAACCAAGAGTGGAGCGGTGAAAGCGAGGATGTGTTACGGAGTTCCTTCCTTTTGAGGGGAAATGCGTCTCCGTTAGAGCGGTGTGGAGGCACAATGCTCCCCAAGAAGCCACTAGGGCCATCCGTATTCTCCTCACGCCCTCACACGATGCGAGATGCCGTGATTCCACTATTGGTGCCCTTGAAGGCGGCGATCGAACCTTTACAAGCAAGGTTGGGGCAATCTCCACAACAATCGGAGGCTCCCAACAACAACACCACCACGAAGCTTCACCACAATGGAGTATGGCTTCGAGGTGACCTCAACAAATCTAGGGTGCTCAACACCCAAGAGTAACAAGATCCGCAAGGGATAAGTGGGGAATCAAATATCCTTTGGTGGAAGTGTAGATCGGGCTCTTGTCACCCAATCCCGAGCAAATCAACAAGTTTGATTGGCTAGGAGAGAGATCGGCGAAAATGGAGCTTGGAGCAACAATGGAGCTTAGAGGTGGAAGAGGTAGTCAACTAGAGGTAGAAGACATCCCTTATATAGTCGGGGAAAAGATCAAACCATTATCCACTAATTCTGCCCGCGACTCACGGTACTACCGCTCCAGGGGAGCGGTACTACCATGACGACCTGTGGTACTACCGTGCTTAACCACGGTACTACCGAGGCAGCTCCATAGGCGGACCAAGCTCGAGCTAGGAGGCGGTACTACTCGCTGGCGCGCGGTACTACCGCTCCCCCTTGCGGTACTACCGCAAGGCAGGAGGGTCACGGCCTGAGAAGGGCGCGGACGAAATAAATTTCATCCGTGCCTACTTCCGCAGAAATTAGGGTGGTGCAAAAACCCGACGCGGTACTACTGCCCACGGTAGCGGTACTACCGTGGTAAACACGGATGTAAAAATTACATCGCGCCTACTACCATGACGCAGCGGTACTAAGCAGAAGGGCCACGGTACTACAACTCCAAGGGAGCGGTACTACCGTGGGCCCCCGAGGTACTACCGCGCAGAGCGAGCGGTACTACCGTGGGTGCCGCGGATGTAAAAAATTACATCCGCCCCTACTACTGCACCGGAGCGGCACTAGGCCAGAGTGCGGCGGTACTACCGCGCCAACGGAGCGGTACTACCGTGAGAGGCACGGATGTAAAAAAATTACATCCGCCCCTACTACCGCGCTGGAGCGGCACTAGGCCAAGGTACCGCGGTACTACCGCGCCCGGGGGGCGGTACTACCGTGGCCTGCCGCGGTACTACCGCTGGTACAGCAGTAGTCGTCAGTTTTTCGCACAACCATAATAACGATGGGTAGCTCCAAAGTGCAAGGGAAGGAGGGGCAAGTGTACGTGTGATTCCACCCTACCTTTCCGACGGACCCCTCTTAATAGTACGGCTCTCCCTCGACTCAACTCCACCAAAGAGAAATGTAGAACAACGCCGGCTTCACTAGTCTCCGAGGGGCACCGAATCGTCTTGTGCTCGATGAAGAAGTATCTGTGGGACTCAAGGCACACGATTAGTCCAAGACAGTATTGTCATCAATCACCAAAACACTTAGGGATAAATGTGCCCTTACAATCTCCCCCTTTTGGTGTATTGATGACAACACGGATTTGCACATAGATAAGATAAGTTTAAAGCGTTGGCAAACCCACTCCTCTAAAATATAGACGAGGCTCCCCTAGATGTGTGCACTATATATGAATGCTTTGGACTGCATGGCACACAAACTAGGATCAACACTCCCCCTATATTTTAGAGACCAAGACATGATAATAAGCCTAGCATAGCATGAAAGTAGCACAATATAACACAAGCTAGCTAGGATAGATAGAGTGCATATGTCTTACACCATATGAGATAAGATAACCAAGGTTCAAGCGATAAAAGCAGCAAAGAGTTCAACTGGCAAACACACAAACTCATAAATCCAAATCCCTCGCTCTCTCCCCTTTGGCATCGAGGCGCCAAAAAGGCAGAGAGGACACCTAAACACACAAGATGTGGCTCAAGAAGAAAGCTGTCCCCTCCTCTTCGTCGAGACTCCTCCATGGTGGAATGGACTCCTCGACCTCCTCCTCGAGAATCAGTCCACTTGAATCCTTGCTTCTCCATCCACTCGGTCTCGGAGTGATGTGCTCCTCGAGACCCGGACACATCCTCGCCATAGAGCTTCAAGATCTTGTTGTGGGCGACGACTCTCCTTGGACTCCACGTGAGCCTGTCTTGTCCCTTGGCTTGCATGCGAGAAAAGTGACTTCATCTTATCCGTCAACCTCTTGCCCCAAGATGGCCTAGAGTCACTCGAGAAGGCCTAGCGAGCGGCCCCAAAGCAACATCCTCGGCTCTAGCAGCATCCTCATCAACAGCAGCAGCTCTAGCAGCGAGCGCCTCGGCCGAGTAGCAGTGTTGGCCCAGTTGGGTTTGACCCTCGGACAAATGGGCTCATGGCGAATCCATCTGGAGCAGGGAACTCCTCCGTGGGGTACATCTTCTCCCAAGTCTTCGAAATCAGCAGAAACAGGTAGGGTCCATAAATGGGCACCTTGCGGTTGAACACACCAAACCGAAGCTCGCACCACATGATGTGAGAGACATCAAGTGGCTGAGTCTGAGAAGAGCGAGCCTCCTCGCACAGAAGCATCATGTCCACCATGTAGGCATGAACCTTGTCTTTGTCACCGATGCGTGGGAACAGAGAGTTGCGGAAGATGCGGTACATGATATCCAGAAACGGGTTGAGAACCGAGACTATCTTCCCAGTGGCGAGCTTCTTCTCAACCATGAATGGAGCGAGCTTGTCCTTGTCAGCAGAGTCAACATTGCCGTGAGGGCGAACACCAACAGGAGTGTCAAGTCCATCATCAGCAACTTGAAGCAAATCCATGAACTCCTTCCAGGTAGCAGACAGCTGGCGGCCATTGGTCATCCACGTCATCCTCCTCTCATCATTGGTGTGGAAGTACACTGAGGCAAAGAACTGACAAATGATCTCAGGGTCATAGTCCATGTGGAACGAGATCACATGCTCAATTCCAAACTGCTCCACCAAGTCCAGAGCCTCCCCAAAGTAGTCACGAAACTTGTCCTTCCTCATGTGGTGCATCTCAATCCACTTCACCTCTACATAGGTATTCTGCTTGTTCTTGATGACATCCAAGTAGATCTGGGTTTGAGTCTTGTTCCAGAACAGTTCACATCCTCGATAGTGGGCGTGGGGTGCATATGGGTGAAGCTGCACGACACGGACATACTCTTGGCGCCTATCTCATCCATGCCCTGGCGGAGTCCTTGTGCTTTTTGGCGGTGGACTTGACATTGCGCTTCGATGCAGATGATCCTCATGAACTTCGCTGGGTTGCGCAGACGCTTGGAACCGATGTCACGGACGGGATTGGCCGGCGAGAGCCACCACCTAAAACACACGCATAAAGCACCAAAACAAGTCGAAAAGGATCAATGCAAAGGCTAAAAGACCGCACATGAAACCCATAGAAGATAAGCGAGAAAGTTAGCATGCGATAGAGGTGAGTCACGGTAGAACTGCCATGGGGTGTGATACTAAGGTCTTACTACAGCTCGAGATGCGGTAGTACCGTGAGGGTCACGGTAGTACCGTGGCTGAAGCGATAATCTGATGTTAATACCGCCTGCGCGTAGTAGTAATACCAGCGCCATAGAAGCTGTAGTACCGTGGGGAGCGGTAGTACCGCGCCATACGGGTGGTAGTACAGCGTCGCGTCGGATCAAGCGATTTGAATCTGAAAAAGACCAGCGAAGCCATGGCGGTGCTACGGTGACCAGATCTAGTGCAAGACAACAATACAAGTATAAATCCTATGCAATACTACACTCTTTCATCCTACTCTTGCAGAGATCTAGCTGAGAAATCGCAAGAACATGCAAGCCTCCCCCAAAACCTAGAAGAACCAAATACAATCAACACGGAGAAGGATTTGGGGAAAAACCTTGGTCCATAGCAAGAGCACGTGATGGGGAACGATCCCACCGGACGGAATCACGGGAGGGCAGCCGGTGGAGGAGATCCGGCGACGAACGCCGGCTCCGTACGTGAGCACGAGAGAGGAACGGGCTATGAGGAGAGAAAGGGACGAATGGGTATGGGGGAGTTAGAACTCCCCCTGCCCGACCTTATCCCCACGAGCCCGAACCGGCGCGGTAGTACCGCGGGTCATCGCGGTAGTACCGCCCGGGCGGAAGTACCGCGCCGTGGCGGTAGTACCGCTCCATCAGGCGGCAGTAAAAAATTACTGCCGCTTGGGTGCGGTAGTACCGTGCTCCCATCAGCGGTAGTACCGTGATAGGCCGCGGTAGTACCGTGGCCGACCGCGGTAGTACCGTGAGCTCACGCCACCAAGGGTTTCGAACAAGAGAGAAAAACACGCCTTTGCATCGAAAAACAGACACAACCCAAAGCAGCACAAAGGCAAAAGGAACAACAGTAAAACCCTAGGTAACAAGGTCTCTCGAGGAGAGAGAGGGCGGTGGCCGAAGCCACCTATGTTTGAGTTGGATGGTATGGCACATGAAGAATTATCCTTGGGCCCATGACCAAAACTCGTCTTTGAAGCACAAGTACCATCAAAAATGGCTAATGTGAAAGAGGTGATCTATTTATGCATAATGGGGGGAGGGAGAGTTCATTGAGAGAACAACACTCCCCCTATGTCCATGCCTACATCTAAACTAGACAACAAGTTGAGTGTGGTGGGGGGTGCACGGGTTCAAGTCACATTGCTCAAATCAATGATATTTAGCTCATGCCTTAACTCGCGAAATCTTGCTTCATCCAATGGCTTCGTGAAAATATCTGCAAGGTTATCATGAGTGTTGACATACTTGAGCTCGATCTCCCCTCGCCTAATGTGATCCCGAATGAAGTGATATCGAATCTCAATGTGCTTCGTCTTGAAGTGTTGCACCGGGTTGAGTGAAATCTTGATGGCACTTTCATTATCACACCAAAGAGGCACTTTGTCACAAGTGACACCGTACTCCTTTAAAGTTTGCCTCATCCATAGAAGTTGAGCACAACAACTACCGGCCGCCACATACTCCGCTTCGGTGGACGAGAGAGACACACAACTTTGCTTCTTGGAAGACCAACTTACCAAAGAGCAACCAAGAAATTGGCACCCTCCGGAAGTGGACTTCCTATCCACTTTGTCTCCCGCCCAATCGGAATCCGTGAAACCTTCAAGCTTGAAGTTTGCTCCTCTTGGGTACCATAAGCCAAAGTTTGGGGTATGAGCCAAATATCGAAAGATTCGCTTGACCGCCACAAAGTGACTTTCCTTAGGTGCGGCTTGAAAACGTGCACACATCCCCACACTCAACATGATATCCGGCCTAGATGCACAAAGGTAAAGCAAGGATCCAATCATGGAGCGATATACCTTTTGATCCACCGCTTTACCATTGGGATCAATGTCAAGTTGGCACTTGGTAGGCATTGGTGTAGTAGCCGGCTTGACATCACTTAGCTTGAATCTTTTAAGCATGTCTTGAGTATATTTGGCTTGGTTGATGAAGGTTCCTTCTCTTCTTTGCTTGATGTCGAAACCAAGGAAGAACTTCAACTCTCCCATCGAAGACATCTTAAATTTGGAGGTCATGAGAGCGGCAAATTCTTCATTGAAAGCTTTGTTAGGGGAACCAAAGATAATATCATCAACATATAGTTGGCATACAAACAACTCCCCATTGACCTTCTTAGTAAAAAGAGTGGGGTCGATTAGCCCTACTTCAAACCCACGATCTTGTAGCAACTCGGTAAGGTGATCATACCACGCACGTGGGGCTTGTTTAAGGCCATAGAGTGCCTTATCGAGTTGATACACATGATCCGGAAAGTAGGGGTCCTCGAACCCGGGGGGTTGCTTGACATAGACCAACTCATTAATGGGACCATTAAGAAAAGCACTTTTCACATCCATTTGTTGCAACTTAAAGTTGTGATGGGAAGCATAAGCAATCAACAAATGAATGGATTCAAGGCGAGCAACGGAGCGAAGGTTTCACCGTAGTCGATACCCTCGACTTGGGAGTAGCCTTGTGCTACCAATCTTGCCTTGTTGCGAATGATGTTCCCATGGGCATCTTGCTTGTTCTTGAAGATCCAGTTGGTCCCAATGACATTGTGGTTCCCGGATGGTCTTGGCACCAATCTCCACACCTTGTTGTACTCGAAGTTGTTGAGTTCTTCATGCATGGCATTGAGCCAATCCGGGTCTTGGCGCCTCATAGACCTTTTGGGGTTCAACACAAGAGACAAACGCGTGATGTTCACAATAGTTTGCCAATTGTCTACGAGTGCTTACCCCTTTGCGTATGCTTCCAACCACATGTTCCATGAGATGGCCTTGAGAGGTGAGCTTGGAAGCAATCTTCGCGGCACGACGCTCTAAATCCTCCTCGGGTGTGGAAGGAGGAGGGTTGACTTGATGATCTTGAGCGCCGTCTTGAGTTTGTTCTTGATTTGAGGTTGATCTTGATCTTGAACTAGCTCGAGGGGGAGAACTTGACCTTGGGCATCATTTAGTGGTTCATCACCATCTTGAGGTAGATCTTGCCCTTGGTCTTGTTCACGAGGTTGAGGGCCTTCACATTGTTCTTGAGCGTGTGGGTCTTGATGAGGTGATGGCTCTACTTGAGTAGAGCATTGTCCTTCTCCTTGACCACAAGGGGTTCCTCAATGGGTAGGATGTGACCAATACCCATTCTTCTTATGGCTTGGGAGGAATTTCATCACCTACATCACAAGTACCACTTTGCTCCACTTGGGAGCCGTTATTTTCGTCAAACTCCATGTTACACGCCTCCTCAATGAGTCCGGTGGACTTGTTGAGGACACGATAACATGAGAGTTTGTAGCATAACCAACAAATATGCCCTCATGAGCTCTAGCTTCAAATTTAGACAACGAACACCTTTCTTGAGAATGAAACACTTACAACCGAACACCGGAAGTACTTGAGGTTGGGCTTGTTGCGGTGAGGATCTCATAAGGAGTCTTGTTCAAGCCTTTGCGAAGATAGAGCCGATTGGATGCATGACATGCGGTGTTGATGCCTTGACCCAAAAGTTGTATGGAGACTTGAACTCCGCCATCATGGTCCTTGCCGCATCCATCAAGTCCGGTTCTTCCTCTCCAACACCATTTTGTTGAGGGGTATAAGGTGCCGCATATTGATGCTTGATCCCTCGTCACTAAGAAACTCATCAAGGTGTAGTTCTTGAACTCGGTGCCGTTGTCGCTTCTTATTGTCAAGATTTTTGCATTATGTTGACGTTGAGCTTCATTTGCAAAGTTGATGACGGTTTGTTGGGTCTCACTCTTCCTCTTGAAGAAGTATACCCAAGTGTATCTTGAATAATCATCCACAATCACCAAGCAATACTTTCTTCCTCCAAGACTATCAAAAGATGGAGGCCCAAAGAGATCCATGTGAAGGAGCTCCAAGGGTCTCTTCGAGTAGATGATGGTTGAGGGAGGGTGAGCCTTTTCATGAAGCTTTCCTTCTATACAAGCACTGCAAGCACGATCTTTGGCAAAACTCACATTTGTTAGTCCACGAACATGGTCCACACACATTTGTCGAGACTTTGCAAAGATCTCATATTGACGTGGGCTAAACGGCGATGCCAAAGCCATCCCACGTCAACTTTAGCCATTAGGCATGTCGCGGTCTTAGTGGGTTGCTCCTAAAAGTTAACCACATAGAGACCATTCTCGACATGCCCAACAAAGGCTACTTTAAGAGTCTTGCTCCACAAGAGGGCCACGGTATCAATATCAAAGAATGTGGCAAAGACCATGACTGCAAGTTGACGAACGGAAAGTAAATTGAATGCAAGGGACTCAACAAGCATGACTTTCTCGATCGTTAGATCATGAGAGATGACAACCTTGCCGAGACCCAATACCTTAGAATGTGATGCATCACCCCACTCGACATTGGTGGGCATAGATGGAATCTCTTGCACATCCACCACCAAGTCCTTGCTCCCGGTCATATGATTTGTTGCTCCACTATCGAGCAACCATGATCCCCAGGAAGCAAACACCTACACGAGATCAATGCTTGGTTTTAGGTACCCATTTAGTAATGGGTCCTTTGATGTCGATAACAAGGGCCTTGGGAACCCAAATAGACCATTCAATGTACTCATAAGGAGAACCAACAAATTTAGCATAAACATGTCCATCACTAGCACGGCACAACACATATGAAGGGTTAAAGTCGCGGCTTTGTTTGAGGAAACGTTCTTGCCCTTTTGGACATCAACTTCCTTCACTTTCTCCTTCTTCTTCTTGGAGGCTCCGTCTCCTTCTTTCACAAACGTTTGTTTGAGGGAGGAGGACGATTGGCCTTGTTGTTCTTCTTCTTCTTGCTCTTGGACTTGGGTGCAAACCCAATTCCTTCTTGCTCACAACTTCCTTTTGATTGCTCAAAAGGTCGTTGAGGTTTTTCTCACCTTGAATGCAAGTCACAAGGCCCTTCTCAAGTTGATCCTTCAACTTAGCATTTTCCTCCACAAGATGCACATGCTCACAACAAGGGTTAGTAGCACATGCATTATCAATTAATACCATATGAGGAAAGGTGGCTTTTTCCTTGATTAGCTTAACTTGGAGTTGAGCATGAGACTCTTTGAGGCTAGCATGAGTACCCTTTAAGACCTTGTGGGCCTTGTCAAGTATCTCAAACTCCTCTTTTAGTCTAGCATGATCAACCCCAAGTTTAGCCTTCTCGGAGGTTAGCACACGAGACATGACAAGAGCATGATCAAGATCTTTCTTTAACTTAGCATGGGCATCATTGTGTGACTCCTCAAGAGTCAAACGATGCACACGCTCTTCCTCAAGAGCATTAGAGAGATCCGATATCTCATCGGCATAGTCACGACTATGACCTTCCATCTTGGAGATGGTTTCTTCGTGAGCCTCGATCATGTCATTGGCCTCACCAAGTTGTTCCAAGAGAGCAACAAAGTGCTTCTTGGACTTTCCCTTGAGCTTACTCATGAATGACTCTAATTCATTCACTTCCTCATTAGACTCAACATGTCCATCTATGCAATCCTCCACGGAGGATTAGAAATGATGGTGGTTGTGATGTTGGGGTTACCTTGTTTGAAGCCTTCGCCATGAGGCATCTAGCGGTGATGTTTTCGTTGGGTGACTCGAAGAGAGACACCCGAGGAGTAGCAATGGCAATGGATGCCATGGCCGTTGCTTCTTCATTCTCATCATCATCATCATCCTCTTGGTATTCTTCTTGAACCACCAACCCACGAGTGGGAGTCTTCTTGGCGAAGTTGTTCTTGTTGGGGATGGACTTGGCTTTGTCTTTCCGAATGAACTTGCCACCATTGTCTTCCCTCTTCTCGTAAGGACAATCCGCAACGAAATGGCTCACATTGCCACAGTTGAAGCAAGTTCTAACTCGTTGCTTGCCCTTGACGCCACTTGAGTTGTTCTTGTTGAAGTTGGGTCTTGAGCTCTTCTTGCTCCAAAATTGTCTTGAAGCAAGGGCCATGTGCTCATGGTAGTCGAACTTGGTGTCTTCGGGGTTGCTTTCCTCATCTTCCACTTCTTCCTCTTCTTCGACAATGACCTTGGCCTTCAAGGCAAGGTTAGGCTTCTTAGCTCTTTGAGAACGGAGCACCGCATTTTCGGCGGTCTTGTCCAAGATGCTCATTGCAACGAACTCATCCAACACTTCACTTGAGGTCATGGTGTGGAAGTCCGGTCGTTGACGGATGACGGAGGACATGGCCTTGAGGAACTTTCGCTTGATCCAATTGTCATCCGTGTCCTTGCTTCCATGATCTCGAAGTGCCACCGCGAGTTTGGTTACTCTTCGAAAGAGCTCACGAGGTTCTTCATCTTCTTTCGTTGCAAACTCGTCGGCTTCATCTTGCACCACTTCATAGTTGGACCGTTGAATGCTAGCACTTCCACGATAGAGGCCCTCAACACATTTCCATGCTTCTTTAGCCACGACATGGGGTCGAAGGTGAGGAGATCTTGGGAAGAATTGCATCTTGAATGATGAGAGAGCACTCTCATTGAATTGATTGTCCACGGCTTCTCGAGGGGTGAAGTTGCTTGGGTCATGAGGATAAAAACCTTCTTCAATGACTCTCCAAAGGTTAGTGTTCACATGTTTCAAATGACGCTTAAAGCGATAGACCAAATTATCAAAATCTACACCTTTTTCATACTTAGGAGGTGGACCGGCATGATTTAAATGAGTGGAGGGGATAGGCCCTCCATAGACTGGGGGTTCCACATGGGCAAAGATGCCGGTGCCATTTCTACCACTAGTAGAAGGACTCTTTTATTGTTAGCTTCCCCCTTATCGGAGAAAGCATCCGTCACCTTGTTAGTGGGATCACCCACTTTCATAGGTGCGGTAGATAGTTTAAGTCCCTCTAAGAAATCATTAAACATGCTTTTAACCTCGGCCGTCATGGAGGTTTTCAATGTGTCCAAAGCCACATTGAACTCCTCACAAGAGACCGAGGTTCCCCCTTCGGCCGAAGATGAGATGGGATTCACACGGGAGTGTTCCTCCACACCATCGTTGGTGTCAATCATACTCTTCGGACGGTAAAGTCCTCAATAAAGAGACGAGGCTTTGATACCAATTGAAAGGATCGATATGGTTGACTAGAGGGGGTGAATAGGCAACTAACAATTTTTAAGCTTTTCTTTACCAAATTAAACTTTGCAACAAATAGGTTGTCTAGATATGCAACTAAGTGAGCAACCTATATGATGCAATAACAACTAGCACGCAAGCAAGCAAGAGATGTAACAAAAGGTAAGCTTGCAAAAGTAAAGGCACGAAATAACCAAGAGTGGAGACGGTGAAGACGAGGATGTGTTACCGGAGTTCCTTCCTTTTGAGGGGAAGTACGTCTCCGTTAGAGCGGTGTGGAGGCACAATGCTCCCCAAGAAGCCACTAGGGCCACCGTATTCTCCTCACGCCCTCACACGATGCGAGGTGCCGTGATTCCACTATTGGTGCCCTTGAAGGCGGCGACCGAACCTTTACAAGCAAGGTTGGGGCAATCTCCACAACAATCGGAGGCTCCAACAACAACACCACCACGAAGCTTCACCACAATGGAGTATGGCTTCGAGGTGACCTCAACAAATCTAGGGTGCTCAACACCCAAGAGTAACAAGATCCGCAAGGGATAAGTGGGGGGAATCAAATATCCTTTGGTGGAAGTGTAGATCGGGCTCTTGTCACCCAATCCCGAGCAAATCAACAAGTTTGATTGGCTAGGGAGAGAGATCGAGCGAAAATGGAGCTTGGAGCAACAATGGAGCTTAGAGGTGGAAGAGGTAGTCAACTAGAGGTAGAAGACATCCCTTATATAGTCGGGGAAAAGATCCAACCGTTATCCACTAATTCTGCCCGCGACTCACGGTACTACCGCTCCAAGGGAGCGGTACTACCGCGACGACACGCGGTACTACCGTGCTTAACCACGGTACTACCGAGGCAGCTCCACAGGCCGTACCAAGCCTGAGCTAGGAGCGGTACTACTGCTGGCGCGGTACTACCGCTCCCCCTTGCGGTACTACCGCAAGGCAGGAGGGTCACGGCCTGGGAAGGGCGCGGACGAAATAAATTTCATCCGTGCCTACTTCCGCAGAAATTAGGGTGGTGCAAAAACCCGACGCGGTACTACCGCCCACAGTATGCGGTACTACCGTGGTAGGCACGGATGTAAAATTACATCCACGCCTACTACCGCGACATAGCGGTAC
The DNA here is from genome assembly GCA_021437245.1 of Aegilops speltoides. Lineage (NCBI taxonomy): Eukaryota > Viridiplantae > Streptophyta > Magnoliopsida > Poales > Poaceae > Aegilops > Aegilops speltoides. The sequence goes on from CM038144.1 coordinate 489,902,840, forward strand.
TAAGCGAAGGGCCACAGTACTACAACTCCAAGGGAGCGGTACTACCATGGGCCCCCGCGGTACTACCGCGCAGAGCGAGCGGTACTACCGTGGGTGCCGCGGATGTAAAAAATTACATCCGCCCCTACTACTGCACCGGAGCGGCACTAGGCCAAGGTACCGCGGTACTACCGCGCCCGGGGGGCGTTACTACCGTGGCCTGCCGCGGTACTACCGCAAGTACAGTAGTAGTCGTCAGTTTTTCGCACAACCATAATAACGATGGGTAGCTCCAAAGTGCAAGGGAAGGAGGGGCAAGTGTACGTGTGATTCCACCCTACCTTTCCGACGCGGACCCCCTCTTAATAGTACGGCTCTCCTACGACTCAACTCCACCAAAGAGAAACGTAGAACAACGCCGGCTTCACTAGTCTCCGAGGGGCACCGAATCGTCTTGTGCCTGATGAAGAAGTATCTGTGGGACTCAAGACACACGATTAGTCCGCACGAGTATTGTCATCAATCACCAAAACACTTAGGGATAAATGTGCCCTTACAAGTTCTTTATCCATTCTTCGTTCCTGCTGAATGTCATGCTAATTTAGTTTGTTTTTGTTTTGCACATCGGTAGGCAAAGCCTAGTGTTTGTTTCAGACATTTACTAAAACTGAACCAAGGAAATTTGGATTTCATAGTTACAGTTGCAGGAAAAGGTCATATTATGAGTGAAATATATTTAAATTTTCTATTTAGTTCTGTTTTCAGATATAACCTTGTAAGTAGAAACATGTATAACTCAAGTAAACCATACATCTAGTTAATATTGCACATGCAGCAATGTTAAGTCTTACTATAAACCTAGCAATAAAAATGATGAAGCTCCTATCAATTTTTGACATATCTTAAGTTCTTAACAAGATGTTTGTCGTCTTTTAGCTAGTGTGATGAGATTTTGGTACCTGTACATTCCTTGTACCAACTTAGGCAAATATAAAATTTATTTGTTTTTGTGACAGTTGGTTGAGCACATCTTCTAGCCTCTTGTGAATACATCTGGGACAATGCTTCACATCAGTCAGGTATATACTGCTTCAGTTTTGAGTGAAATCCTCTGCGATATCCCCTGCCCCAGATGAAGTGAGCTATATATGTGTATGATGATCCTCCTTTCCTAAAAGTGAGATTGCCATATGTAGTTCAGAACTGACCTAGCTAAGGTTGTTTTCCTACTGAATGATGATACTATTATGATGATATTTTCCTACTGATTATAATTTGTACCTGTGTACTAGCACTGTGTCATATTCTTCCATTACAAGTAGTACAACTTACTGCCAGTGACAGTCTATCGAGGTCATTAACTCCAACTCAAGTGGGCATAATTCTCTGCAATAGTATAGCACTTGCAGTAGTATGGCACTTGTAGTAGTATGGCACTTGCAGTAGTGCGGGACAACAGTATTTTAGTGCAAGTTTCAGTTAATTATGTTAGATAATAACGAGAAATAAACGAGACAAACAGACACAGGGATTTAACGTGGAAACCCTTGCGGGAGAAAACCACGGACGCACGAAGGCGCAATCACTATGATGGAGGAATATTACAAGACGAGACGACAAACCGTCTGAGATGCGACTACATGGGGTATATATGAGGGCAATACATGAGAGTCCTTGGAGGACAAGTAAACGAGTTGTACTCAAATGCGGCGACGCGTAACGCAACGCCCACACGGTTGTACTACGCCTAGTCAACCCGGTACAAGAATTTGGATCACAATTTAACAATCTCCACCTTGAGCCAAATTCCCTCCAGTAGTCGAAGAAAGTGAATAACTCCATCCAAATCAGCATAAACACCTTGTGCGTCAAAGCCCATAGGACTAGTGAGAAATACCAACTAAGCCTGAGCAAAGCTCAAACTTATTGGTCGGAACTGGCTTTGTCATCATATCAGCAGGATTATCATGAGTACTTATCTTGCATACCTTCAAATTGCCTTCAAAGAACAACATCTCGAATATAATGAAATCGACATCAATGTGCTTTGTCCTCTCATGATACATTGGATTCTTCGTAAGATATATGGCACTTTGACTATCGAAAATATGGTAGGGCAAGATGAATCTCCACAAAGCTCGGTGTACAAACCTCTCAACCAGATAGCTTCTTTGCATGCCTCGTAAATAGCCATATACTCGGCATCGATAGTGGAACAAGCCACAATAGATCGCAAAGTTGCTCTCCAACTCACAAAGACAACCACCAATGGTGAAAACATAACTCGTGAGTGATCTTCTCTTATCCAAATCACCAGCAAAATCAGAATCAACAAAACCAACAAGTCCATCTCCAGTTTTCCCAAACTGTAAATAAGCATTAGAAGTACCACGCGGTATCCGAAAATCCACCGAACTGCTCTCCAATGCTCTTTTCGGGATTAGCCATGTATCTACCGACAACACTCAATGCGTATGATAAATCCGGACGAGAACAAACCATGGCATACATAAGTGAACCAACTGCACTCGAATAGGGAACTCTAGACATGTACTCAATATACGCATCGACTTAGGACATAAAGTCGATGATAATTTGAAGTGTGCAGCTAACGGTGTACTCACCGGCTTGGCATTATGCATATTAAAATGACGAAGAACTTTATCAATATATTCCTTCTGTCTTAGATATACTTTTCCAGACGGTCTATCTCTGGATATTTCCATGCCAAGTATTTTCTTTGCTGCACCCAAATCCTTCATCTCAAATTCATTACTCAATTGCTTCTTTAGTTCATCAATCTCTGACATACTCTTTGCAGCAATAAGCATATCATCAACATAAAGGAGCAAATAAATAGTTGAACCTTTGACAATTTTCAAATAAACACAACTATCATAATTAGACCTTTTGAAACCTTGAGAGAGCATAAAGGTGTCAAATCTCTTGTACCACTGTCTAGGGATTGCTTCAATCCATAAAGTGATTTCTTTAACTTCTGAGACAAGCTTTTCTTTTCCAGAATAACAAAACCTTCAGGTTGTTCCATATAAATATCCTCTTCTAATTCTCCATGTAAGAATGCAGTTTTAACATCCAATTGTTCAAGCTCAAGATCATGCATGGCAACAATACTGAGTAAAGTGCGAATAGAGCTATGCTTCACAACAGGAGAAAAGACTTCGTTATAGTCAATACCTGGAATCTGGCTATAACCTTTAGCAACTAACCTTGCTTTATATCTTGTCTCATCGTTAGGAGAAACACCTTCTTTCCTCTTGAAAACCCACTTGCAACGAATAGGTTTCTTCTCTCTAGGAAATTTTACTAAATCCCAAGTGCCATTATTTTCAAGTGATTCCATCTCATCATGCATAGCGGTCATCCACTTATTACTATCACCAGAAATAATAGCCTCGGAATATGAAGAAGGCTCAACATTACCTTCAATTTCTTCTGCAACAGATAAAGCAAAAGAAACAATATTGCACTGTTCAATTAACCTGTCAGGTTTATTAATACCCCGTCTAACTCTGTCACATGCAAGATTCCAACTGGGTGGAACAATAGGCTGACTTGGAGTGTGGGTGACATGATCATCATTAACGACGGGTTCATCATGTGCATCAACAATTTCATTACCAGATGTATCACCTGTTTCAATAACATGCTCCACCTGAACAGTAGGCTCCTGAACAATAGGCTGCTGTTCACTCTCAACGGGAACATTAGTAGATGAAACATCATGTAACATAGCAGATTCATTAAAGATAACATTTCGCTAATAACAACCTTCCGGGTTTGAGATTCCACAATTTAAAACCTTTAACACGGACTTATAACCAAGAAAGATGCACTTAACAGCCCTAGGCTCCAACTTTCCATTATCAACATGAGCATAAGCGAGGCAACCGAAAACTCTCAACTGTGAATAATCAGCAGTGAACCGACCATACCTCAATTGGAGTTTTCTTATTAAGAGCAATAGATGGTGAACGATTAATGAGATAACAAGCAATGGAAGCGGCCTCAGCCCAAAACGCCTATGCAAACCTGCATTGGATAACATGCAACGGGCTCGAAATAATGGTCCTGTTCATACGCTCAGCAACACCGTTTTGTTGAGGAGTATATGAACGTGTAATGTCCGACAATGCCTTCAGACTTGCAATAATTCTTAAATTGCTTAGAGCAGAATTCCATACCATTATCAGTGCGGAGTATCTTTACCTTCTTTTCACCGCCTTTCAATCATAATCTTCCACTCCTTAAAAGCTGAGAATGCTTCATATTTATGCTTCAAGAAATAAGGCCAAACTTTTCTCGAATAATCATCAATAATAGTCAAGATGTAACTAGCACCACCTAGTGACTTCTTAAGTAGATGGTCCCCATAAATCAGAATGCACATAATCAAGAATACCTTCAGTTGTATGAGTCAAGTGTTGAACTTCACCCTCTTGTGCTTGCCAAAGATACAATGCTCACAAAATTTCAATTTACGGGTTCATATCCATCAATAAGACCTCTCTTATTTAACTCGCTAAACCAAGTTCACTCATATGTCCAAGACACATATGCCAAAGGTTAGCGAGATCACAATCGAATTCTTTGAAACAACTGGAGAAGCGTTTCGAACGGTAGAACCTCGAAGGTAATAAAGACCATTGGTCGAACTTAAGTCACCTTTCATCACAACAAGGGAACCTTTGGTGACTTTCAAAACACTATCTCCACCTGAATACTTGTACCCCTTTGCATCAAGGGCACTCATAGAAATAAGATTTCTTCATCTTCGAATATACCGAACATCTGTCAAAGTTCGATTATGCCATCAAACATCTTGATTCGAATAGAACCTATGCCTTCAATCTTGCATGGTGAATTATCAAACCCAAAACGGAACCAGCAGAAGTAGTGGAATCAAAAGTATTAAACCAATCTCTATGTGGACACATATGAAAAGTGCATGCAAGGTCAAGTACCCACTCATCATTGGTCTCAAAGACATCCAGCAATAACGACAAGAGCATCATCGAACTATCATCATGAGCAACGTTAGCAGAATTTTCACCTTGTTTGTTACCTTTCCTCTTTTCTTTATTCTGCAACTTGAAACACTCTGAGATGTCATGCCCATCTCTCCTGCAATATCTGCAATACTTCTTGTCTCTGGATTGCGATCGCCCTCGTGGCCGTTACTTTTTGCCTCTATTTCCATTATGTGAGTTCTTCTCCTTTGTCCTGCCACGAACAGATAATCCCTCGGCTTGGGATGAACTCGAACCATCATGAGGCACCACTAATTTCATCTTCTCCTTAGAGTTCAAAGCTTCATAAACTTCATTAAGCGTGAGAGTATCACGATTGTATAATATGGTGTCTCTAAAATTGGTATAAGAACTTGGCGTTGAACAAAGTAACATTAAAGCAAGATCTTCCTCTTCATACTTAACCTCCATTGCAGCTAGATTAGATATGATCTCTTTAAATTCTGAAATATGATTCAAAACATTACCTCCCTCGGGTAACCTGTGCAGGAATAATTTTTGCTTCAGATGCATCTTGTTGGTGAGATCCTTGGTCATGCAAATCCTTCCGGCTTTAACCATAGAGCGGTGGCAGTTTTCTCGCTCAAGACTTCCGCAAAATATTATTATGCAAATGGAGTTGAATTTGTGACAAAGCCTTACAATCAATTCTTTTCTCCTCATCGGTCCATCCTGAATTCGGTTCTTCCCGTAACTATCGATGCTACATCATAGTCGGATTGTGTTAATAACGCTCGATCTTGACTTGCCATAGGGTAAACCTTGTGTCACGGTCCAGCAGCGGAAGATCGTATTTCGTGAATGCCATGAGTAGATAAAAGCTGTGCACAAAGCAGTACAAGCCGGTAGAAAAAATTCTTGATAGAATTAAAAATATGCGGAGCAAACGGAGCAAGGAACAGTAGCACCTGGATATTATACGGGTGATGAACGTAGCACTTGAAGATGAAAAAACAAGGGCCGAACTAGTACCCTGTACTAGTAGTAGCTTCACGTGAGGAGTAGAGATCAATCAGATCTCGATTTGCGTGCGTGTAGCACTCACACCGATGTGGATTCGGTCTTCACGTGGGAGAAAACAGCAGCAGCAGCTACGATTGATTTATGGAACTGCCTCGGGACTTGAAGCTTTCACGTGCAGCTACGGAGGCAACTCTCTTGGGCGGCTGTCGTGGATGGAAACAGCAGCAACGACTCGGCGTCTCGATGGATCGCCTGTTGGTCTCCGCAGCGCAGCGACTTTGCAGCAGCGTACGAAGGCTTTGTAAAGAATTAATCTCCTGTTGGTCTCAATCTCGGATAAGAAAAGGCTGCAGCCGAAAACCAGTCGATCTCGGCGACCGGCCGCGGCGCACAGAACGCAGCCCTAATCCTCTCTTCTCCCAAATCTCGTATATGCGAACTTGGCTCTGTATACCACTTGTTAGATAATAACGAGAAATAAACGAGACAAACAGACACAGGGATTTAACATGGAAACCCTTGCGGGAGAAAACCACGGACGCATGAAGGCGCAATCACTATGATGGAGGAGTATTACAAGCACGAGACGACAGACCGTCTGAGATGCGACTACATGGGGTATATATGAGGGCAATACATGAGAGTCCTTGGAGGACAAGTAAACGAGCTGTACTCGTACGCGTCGACGTCAACGCAACGCCCACACCGGTTGTACTACGTCTAGTCAACCCGGTACAAGAATTTGGATCACAATTTAACAAATTAGCTGGATTAAAAAAGATGCTTGGTGATCTACAGGAGTAGGACTAGCAAATCTGCTTGAATATTTGTTTATTCAAAGTAAATGAACATTTTACTGCTAGTGTACTGATAGTGTAATCTAGCTATTGTACTGATATTTCTATTTCTTTGAACATTTTACTATCAATAAAAATGATGTACTGCTGCTTTCAGTTAATTCAAATTAGCTAAAAGCTTTTACTCAAATAGTGCTAATGTTTACTCTATGAAATAAACTACTCCATGTCAAATAAACCTTGCTAGGTGAATCTTGTTTGCATTAGGAGTAGTTGCTGGAAATTTACTGAATTTTGTTTCCGGTAGATGCACTGTATTTCACAGAAAGAGTACTCGAGTACATGGAGTTGATGCACTGAATTTTACTGAATTTTGTTGATGCACTGAGATGGTCTCTGTATCACCACAAAAGTGCATATACAAAGCCAAATTGCAGTAACTTAAATTGGAACTTTACTATTTTGGAATTTCTAGTAGCTTAACATTATTGTTATGTGCTTTGCTAAACTATTGATGATTTTTTGTTGGGTGACCTATTAGATCTGGAACAGAAGCTCACATAAGTTGAGCTGATTTTTGTCCATATGAAAGTAGAGGACCATATGGTCTGTGGCCTTTTCATCCATATGAAAGTAGAGGCACATTGTGGTGCTAGTTTGCTGGGTTTTGTCTCCGACCATTGTGTCGTGATGAATTTGCAGGTACCCCGAGAGGCCCTTTAGTTTGCCGGAATGTCGATTAACTTCCGTTCCGGCAAATTCGGGTACTCCATATGTCCTATTTTCAGCAAAGGTCATGCTGAAATTTTCCGTGAATTTTAGCATGGCTTTGCTAAAAATAGGACATATGGGGTACTTGCGACTAATGCCTGTTATCATGCATGTTTTATGATCTGTTGTAAGGGTACTAATTGGTCTCTTCTGCTGCTTATCAGAGATGGCGGGAAGCAGCCACCGCCTCTCTGCGACACCGCAGTACGAGTTGGATGCTTCCGAGTTCTTCACTATCATACTTGAGACTTCAGTATCATGCATGACGCAGTATATAAAACGAGAGATCTCCCCTTCACCCATCTCATTATGATATCTGTTGTTTGCTACATCACTCATTGTCCCAAACTGCAGAGGCTACCTGACAGTTTTATGAACATGCTGATGGGTGAAGATCCGCCAAATAATGTGAAGCTGCGACAGGCCGGCAGCGGGTTTCGCAGGCAGTGGGATGTGGAGTTGGTGATCAAGGAGGGCCACATGTACTTGTCTCATGGGTGGGAGAAGTTCTACCGTGCCTACGACCTGCGGCTGGGGTACTTCCTTCTCTTCAGGTACGGTGACAACGCCACCATGCTCATCGTGAAGGTGTTCAATACGACTATGTGTCGCATGCGCTACGCTGACGATGATGATGCCAGTACGTTCTGCCTCTTCTTATTCCTCTACATTTGGCTTTGTCGTACATCGATTGTTAACGGTCATTGTTGCATTTTGGACAGTAATGGGAGCAGAAGATGGCGACATCGGCTACAGACCAAAGCAGCGGCGATTATGGCTGTAGCGAAGGCAGCAGCGATTCTGGCAGCAGCATAGACAACAATAAGGATGATCCGGACTGGAGTGCGGGAGAAGACGAGCAGAGTGGGGATGAGGAGCTGCAGGATGACGATGGGCATCAGGCTGAGGATGACCTAGCGCTGGTGGTGGCTGACCAAGGGCAAGAGATGGTGGTGGCTTACCATGGGCAAGAGATGGAGGTGGCTGAGGATGACCTAGTGATGGTCGTGCCTGAAGGTGGCCTCGCGATGGTGGTGGTGCCTGACAATGACCACGCACCGGTGGTGGCGCCGGCGATCCCATAGCTGGGCGGCATGACCACGCCAATTGTGGTAGAAGACTACGTCCCACTGCCTCCACTACCTCCACCGCCTCGCTGCTCTTGGCGCATCAGGCCGAGGAAGGAGAAGGACAAGGAGAAGGAGAAGAACAATGCATGAGAACTAAACTTTGTCAGGTATGTCAGATCTCCAAAATGATATATATATATATATATATATATACTTAGTTACCTATGTTATCTCTAATATGCTTAGTTTCCTATAGGTTAGCTTCATTTTACCTAAGTTGGCTCTAATATGCTAACTTAGAGCTTAATTATATGCTTAGTTTCCTATAGGTTAGCTCCAAAATAACTTATGTTAGCACAAAATGATCAAGTTTACATAATAAGCTTATAGTCTTTTTCTTATTCTTCTTCTTTTCCAAAATGACATAGGTTAGCTTCATTTTACGTAAGTTGGCTCTAATATACTAACTTAGAGCTTATAAGCTTAGTTTCCTATAGGTTAGCTCCAAAATAACTTATGTTAGCACAAAATGATCAAGTTTACATAATAAGCTTATAGTCTTTTTCTTATTCTTCTTCTTTTCCAAAATGACCTAGGTTAGCTTCATTTTACCTAAGTTGGCTCTAATATACTAACTTAGAGCTTATATGCTTAGTTTCCTATAGGTTAGCTCCAAAATAACTTATGTTAGCACAAAATGATCAAGTTTACATAATAAGCTTATAGTCTTCTTCTTATTCTTCTTCTTTTCCAAAATGACATAGGTTAGCTTCATTTTACCTAAGTTGGCTCTAATATGCTAACTTAGAGCTTATATGCTTAGTTTCCTATAGGTTAGCTCTAAAATAACTTATGTTAGCACAAAATGATCAAGTTTACATAATAAGCTTATAGTCTTCTTCTTATTCTTCTTCTTTTCCAAAATTCTTCTTATTCTTCTTCTAGTGTTCTTCTTCTTCTAGTATTCTTCTAGTCTTCTTCTTCTTCTTCTAACTTCTTGTTTATCATTTTGAAGATTTGATTTAATTCACGGAAGCTTGCATGGATGGAGTGCTTCTTTTCCATTTGTGTTTTTATTTTGTATCAGTGTGAAACTTTTGTGAATTGATGGATAACGGTGTTGGATGAACAATGTGAAACTTTTGTAATATGTAATGATGGAACTATGTGTTGGCTATGTATGTATATATGATGGAACTTGTGTGTTGGCTATGATTGTTATATGGATGCTTGTTGTATATATATGTGTTGGATTTCTCATATGTGAAATAGTGACCTGACATTAAGAAAAAAATTAAAAAATTGTTACTAATGGCGCACTACCATGTGGTGCGCCATTAGTATAGCAGACACTAGTGGCACACTATGGGCAAAACTAATGGCGCACTGCATGGTGCGCCATTAGTACACCAGATACTAATGGCGCACCAGTGGTGCGCCATTAGTAAAAAATACTAGTGGCGTGATACTAATGGCGCACCGGTAGTGCGTCATTAGTAGGCAAAACCGGTGCGCCATTAGTAGGCCTTTTCCTAGTAGTGAATAAATCATATCCTGGGGACTACGCACACAATCAGGAGCAAGAGTATTGTACCAAGCTTTAGCATCACCCTTTAAGGGGAACAGAAATAATTTGAGGATATAGTAATACTGAATCTTCTCATCATGAGCAAAAAGGGTGGCTATGTCATTCAACTTAGTAAGATGTGTCACAATAGTTTCAGTTTCATAACCATGGAATGGATAAGATTCAAGAAAAGTAATTAACTCTGGGTCGACAGAGAATTCATAATCCTTATCATCAATAAAGATAGGTGAAGTAGCAAACTTAGGATCACATTTCATTCTAGCATTCAAAGATCTTTCTTTATAATTGGATAATAATTTTTCTAGATCATCTCTATCCTTACAAGCAAGAATTTCTCCAGTTGCCTACTCACCCATAACATAACCTTTCGGTACCTTTGGCAGTTCATATCTAGGAGAGCTAGTTCTGTAGGTGTTTCAACATTTTCGGTTTCAAGCTCATCATCAGTTTCAACAATATCATGCTGTCATACTCTAGCAATTTGTTCATCAAGAAATTTAGCTAGTGGCACATGATCATCAAGCAAGGTACTAGCATCATCATGAGTAGCATTCATAGAAGAAGTAGGATCATCAGCAACTTGTGACATATCAGAATTAATAGCATGTGGTGGCGTTGCAAGTTTACTTATAACAGAAGGTGAATCTAAAGCGGAGCTGGATGGTAGTTCCTTACCTTCCCTCGTCTTAGACGGAAAAATCTTAGTCTTAGCATCCTTCAGATTCTTCATAGTTATAATATGATAATAATCCCAAGTGACTCGACAAATATAGCTATGCTCCCCGACAACGGTGCCAGAAAAAGGTCTTGATAACCCACAGGTATATGGGATCGCAACAGTTTTTGAGGGTAGAGTATTCAACCCAAATTTATAGATTCGACACAAGGGGAGCCAAAGAATTTTTTCAAGTATTAGCAGCTGAGTTGTCAATTCAACCACACATGAAGATTAATTATCTGTAGCAAAATGATTAGTAGCATAGTAATATGATAGTTTTGATTGTAGTAGCAACAACAATAGTAACGGTAACAGTGATAGCAGTAGTTTTGTAGCAAGTGCAATAGTAACAGTAGTGATAGTAACTTAGCAGAAACAATATGTAGGAACATCGTAGGCATTGGATGGGTAATTTGTTGGATGATATTCATCATGAGGCAGTCATAACATAGGGCGATACGGCACTAGCTCCAGTTCATAAATGTAATGTAGGCATGTATTCCAAAAATAGTCATACATGCTTATGGAAAGAACTTGCATCACATCTTTTGTCCTGCCCTCTCATGGCAGCGGGGTCCTATTGGAAACAAAGGGATATTAAGGCCTCCTTTTAACAGAGTACCGGAACAAAGAATTAGCACACGGTGAATACATGAACTCCTCAAACTACGATCATCACTGGGAGTGGTCCTGACTATTGTCACTCCGGGGTTGCCGGATCATAACATGTAGTAGGTGACTATAACTTACAAGATCGGATCTAGAACATGGATATAATGGTGATAACATAAACAGTTCAGATCTGAAATCATGGCAAACGGGCCCAAAGTGACAAGCATTAAACATGGCAAAGTCATAGCAACATCAATCTCGGAACATAATGGATACTAGGGATCAGGCCCTAACAAAACTAACTCGATTACATGATGAATCTCATCCAACTCCTCACCGACCAGCGAGCCTACGAAGGAATTACTCACTTCCGGTGGGGAGCATCATGGAATTGGTGACGGAGAAGTGTTGGTGATGATGAAGATCGAAGAACCCCCTCTCCGAAGCCCCAAATGAACTCCAGATTTGGCCTCCCGATGAAGAACATGAGACGGCGGCGGCTCCGTCTCGTGAAACGTGATAATTCTTTCTCCCTGATTTTTTCTGGACATATGTGATTTTGTAGCATCGGTTTCAGGGTCTGCGGGGCCACCAGGTGGGGACAACCCATCTGGGCGCTCCTGGAGGGGGTGGCGTGCCCTGGTGGGTTATGCCCACCCAGGTGCCCCCCTCCGATGGTTCTTGGCTCCAAGTTCCTCACAAAGTTTTGTTCCATTCCGAGAACTTCTATTTTTGCACAAAAACAACACCATGGTAGTTCTGCTGAAAACAGTGTCAGTCCAGGTTAGTTTCATTCAAATCATGCAAATTAGAGTCCAAAAAAGAGGAAAAGTGTTCAGAAAAGTCGATACAGCTGAGACGTGTCAGATATATTGATATTTACTTGATGAGATGTAAGTCTAGATCTTTTGAATATATTCAAAAGGTTTTCTAAAATGAAGTAGAAGTTACTGTATCAAGAAAATTATATTTCTGCAATTCGATTGCAGAAAGGAATATTTGAGTTACAAGTTTAGTGAATGTCTGATGAGTTGTGAAAGGGGTTTCATATAACTTGTACCTCCCGGAACACCACTGCAAGTGGAAAGTCCGTGAAGATGTAATCAGACCATTCATGACATGGTAAGATCAAAGATGACATACATAAATTTGCCATTATCTCTTTTAAAGTGATTCTTTAGAGATGTCAGTTTTTACACTGAAAAGAGCTCTATCGGGTCTGTTGAAATGACACCATGGTATTGTACGCTCAGCCATGTTATATCTTTTCTTGACATTTCGAATATGAGGCTTGTGTAAAAGGTTACAAACCTATTCCAAATCAGACAAGTGCTACTTTGTAAGTTATCCCAAGTCACTGGGTATTCCCCTACCACTATACCGAGGCAAAGGATTTTGCCACAAAATGGTATGCTTTTATAGAGAATAGTTCTTGCAAAAGGTGAGCGGGAGGATAGTACAAATCGACGAGATAACAAGTATCTTCGTCATCATGTCAAAGGAAAGGAACCTTGGAAGTAATTCCAGAGTTTCCTACTGCGACTGATGCGGAAGCCTCTACATGAGATGTATGGACTTCGTTCGAACTTGCAGCTGAACAACATAGGCAAAGCTCGTGCAAACCTCTCAGGTGCGCAAACGAGATATTTTTATTAGACAACAGTATACCTACGATACACAAGGAGGCGTTGATGGGCCCGGACTCCAGAATTGGCTAAATGCCAATATAATCTGAGATAGTTTCCATAAATGATTCAAGATTTAAGTATTGATAAACCCTCCAAAAGACTAGAGTCTAACGGATTGTAATGGGACTATAAACTGGTACAGATGAAAATGTTTTATCCATTAAGCTCGACTTGTTGCAATAGCAAGTTCATGGAGTTGACTACAATGAGATTGTCTCATCGTAGCAATGCTTAAAGTCGGTTCGGGTTAAACTAGCAATTAATACATATTTCAAACATGAGATATGAAACATGGGTGCCAAAAGGATTTCCATGAGATGGAAATACAACCTAGGACTTGTATGTGATATAATCCAAAGTATTTTGTCGGTCCAGAGGATTCTAGTAAGTATGCAAACTTCAGAGTTCCAGCAATGGACAGAAGAGAGCAAAATGGAGTTGGAATCTTTGTTTTTGATGGAATGGTCAAAGGGGTTTGACTTCATCAATGGGTAACGGAGATCCTTGTGGTTTCAAGGAAGTAAGTGGGAGCATAATAATATTTCTAAAAACCTTGTGTGCCTGACAAATTGTTAATTGGAAATAAATTTCTTGACACGAATTAGGACATCATTTGAAAATAGTTTTTTGATGAAGTGGTTGGGCTAAATAGCCTTGATATTAGGCATAATGATCTATGGAGATAGATTTACCTAGTGGGGCTGAGCAAACAATACATATTGACTAGATGCTAGAACAGCACTAAGAATGATAAGGAGTGATTGTTGCCGAAGTCACATGGAAAGACTTTTTGCAAGACTCAGTGTCCCAAAACACTGATGAGCAAAATACATGATGGAGATTCCACACACTCCTGCATTTGGATTAATCATGTATTCCATGGTATGTAAAACAACCAGATATGTCCAATACTCCCGAGCTGTTGCGAGTATAAAAACCAAAGTGATCAAAAGTACTAATCATGGGACAACACTGAAAAAGGGTCATTGAGTGCTAGAGTAGCACTGATGACATGTTTTCTCACAAGCAGTGATGATGAAGAGTTCGTTATAAAATGTTACATCGATACAGTCTTCATCTTTTCTCCGTGCGATTTTCGATTTAAATGAGGGTTTTGTGCAACACACAATATGGTGTCAACAGTTAGTTGGAAATTGTTCCAAACAAGGTACTGTGGCGAATTCTAGAACAGAGGCAAAGTATCTTGCCGCTTTCGAAGCGACAAAGAAGATGTTGAATCATATAGTTCATTCATGAACTTAGTATGGTTCCAAGATGGATTTGGTCAATGGGACACTATTGCAGATAGTTGCTCCATAGCTCAGTCTGAGGAATCAACGTTCGACCTATGATCCACATATATACAAAGCCAAGTCCAGAAAAAATATGAATTTTGTGAAAGCGTGAAAACGCGGGTATATGCAAAGACACACACGGACCTGAAGTTGTCAGATATGTTGGACATCAAGCTATACCACAAGCGAAGCATTTTTACACCGGTATGCCATAGGTGTGAAGTGCATTAGCATCGACTAGATTACTGACTCTAGTGCTAGTGGGAGTCTGTGGTAGATATGCCCTAAAGGCAATAATAAATGATATTATTTATCTCCAATTTCATAATTATGTTTATGTTCCATGCTACAACTGCTATGGTTCTAGAGTCTGCAATAACACGAGGCCCGAAGGAAGACATATATGCATGTGTGGGATAATAAATGGTAAAATGTATTCCTAGTCTGGCCTCTAAGACTATCTCAAGTGTTGCATGATGGTTCTGTTTTCCTAATCATGGGCATGACTATGCCGGCAACTTTGAGGGCACTATGTTAGTAGAACACATGTGTTGAATCGACCCAATTGATCTTATGCAACGAGATGCATTTGTCACAAGTTAATGGTTTATAACACAAAGAAAGTTTACGTTTGCATAATTCCTTAGACCATGAGAGTATCGAGTTTCTTTATGCTTGCTTCATGAATTTGCGGTTTGTTAAACGTCATCCGCAAATGTGTGGCTATTACGGTGGCTTTGGGTTCATGGAAAGGTATGTCAAGTAACTTGATAGCTCAAGATTGGGATTTTCTCCTCCGATGATGGAGAGATATATCTAGGCCCTCTTGGTGTTACGCTATCCATCATTGTATGGCCAGACACAGTGTGATTTGATCACAGGGATGCCGAAACACGAAAACAAGAAAAGAGAACAAAACCGGTAACGAGGTAATTAGCATAGTGGACAAGCTGTTGATCCTCGGGGATGCAAGTAAATCTCACCTCGGGTATTTGTAACATTTCGTGAAGCAACATGAATAGCACACAACAACTGGAGGTTCACTCAAATATTCATTCATGTGGGTATAGGGGTCAGTATGGGTGTCCACGGCTACGATGTTGATCATCGATCGGAAAGAGTTCCGGTCATGTATATACTTCACCGAACCTATAGGGTCACACGCTTAAGGGTCATCTATCTGCTGAATACTAGACATGAGTCTGAGAAAATTCATCGAAAAAGTTTGGACACACCGGAAAGGTTCCGGAGAGAGAACATCGGAATAGTTTCGGTAAAACCGAAAAGTTGTTTCGGGGTATTCCATTAAGTCAAATTGGTTCCAGGAGATGCCTGATAATTCTTGGAGGGTGCCAGAATTATTCTAGAAACTTCTGGGAATTTTTCGGGATAAAAGCCGGAAATGTTCCAAAGCTGCCAAAAGCACTTCAAATGCTTTTCGCAGATGAAAGTCACTAATCCGGAATTGTTCCGGAACGCGTTGAAAATTATTTTAGTGGGTACTGGAAATGCTCTAAGCCCACATAAATATTTTCAGTTCGAACGGACGCTGAAAAATGTCGTCGTGAATAGAGAAAGTGATTTTTGGATATTTTATAGAAAGCCACCTTTTTAGGGATTTTCCTAAATGGCTTCTAGAAGGACTTGGGGATCAAGGAACCCCCTTTGGGGGCCCCATGAAGGTGGGACGGTCAAAGGTGCAGCTTCTCCATGGAGCTCCACTTGTCATCCCTTTATGCCCTTTGTGCCCTTTATGTGTGACATAAAGTGTGGGCATTTTGGGTTTTTCATGTTTCCCCCTACCCCTTGGGTTTTCCTATAAATAGAGGTGGAGAGGCTCTCTCACCACACACTCTTTCTCACATAGAAATGCCATGCATGATCTGGCCTTCTCTCTCCCTCCCAGCGAAATAGTTTCGTAGAGCCGAAAGGCTGTCTAGGTTCTGGCAGGAACTAGTTCAGGACGGCGAAGCCTTGCCGGGTAGATGACACCGTATGTGTGTGTAGGACCTTGAAGTATGTCTAGAGGGGGGGTGATTAGACTACATGACCAATTAAAAACTTAACCTTTTCCCAATTTTAGAGTTTGGCAGATTTTAGCTATCTTAGGACAAGTCAAGCAATCATCACACTATTCAAGCAAGCATGCAAAGAGTATATAGGCAGCGGAAAATAAAGCATGCAACTTGCAAGAAAGTAAAGGGAAGGGTTTGGAGGATTCAAACGCAATTGGAGACACGGATGTTTTTGGCGTGGTTCCGATAGGTGGTGCTATCGTACATCCACGTTGATGGAGACTTCAACCCATGAAGGGTAACGGTTGCGCGAGTCCACGGAGGGCTCCACCCACGAAGGGTCCACGAAGAAGCAACCTTGTCTATCCCACCATGGCCGTCGCCCACAAAGGACTTGCCTCACTAGCGGTAGATCTTCACGAAGTAGGCGATCTCCTTGCCCTTACAAACTCCTTGGTTCAACTCCACAATCTAGTCGGAGGCTCCCAAGTGACACCTAGCCAATCTAGGAGACACCACTCTCGAGGAAGTAACAAATGGTGCGTTGATGATGAACTCCTTGCTCTTGTGCTTCAAATGATAGTCTCCCCAACACTCAACTCTCTCTCATAGGATTTGGATCTGGTGGAAAGAATATTTGAGTGGAAAGCAACTTGGGGAAGGCTAGAGATCAAGATTCATATGGTAGGAATGGAATATCTTGGCCTCAACACATGAGTAGGTAGTTCTCTCTTAGAAATAGTAAGTTGGAAGTGTAGGTTTAGTCTGATGGCTCTCTCCATGAATGAAGAGGAGGTGGAGGGGTATATATAGCCTCCACACAAAATCTAACCGTTACACACAATTTACCAAACTCGGTGGGACCGATTCAACAGACTCGGTCGGACCGATTTAGCAAACCTAGTGACCGTTAGGATTTTCAGTGGGACTAACATGCAACTCGGTAAGACCGATTTGGGTAGGGTTAGGGCATAACGTAATCTCTGTAAGACCGATTACACAAACTCGGTGAGACCGATTTTGGTAATAAGCTTTCAGAGAGTTGGTCGTAAACTTCGGTGGGACCGATTTGCTCTTTTTGGTGAGACCGAAATGTTACAAAAGGGAAATAGTGAGTTTACATTGCAATCTCGGTGGGACCGATCGCTCACTTCGGTTAGACCGAAACGTTACGAAGGGAAACAGAGAGATTACAATCCCATCTCGGTGAGACCGAGATCCCTATCGGTAAGACCGATTTGCTTAGGGTTTGTGGCAGTGGCTATGACTTTTGAAATCGATGGCGCCGGATAGGAAAAATCGGTGTGACCGATTTTGGCTTTAGGTTTAGGTCATTTGTGGATGTGAGAAAGTAGCTGAGGGTTTTCGAGCATATCACTAAGCACATGAAGCAAGAGGCTCATTAAGCAACACCTCATCCCTCCTTGATAGTATTGGCTTTTCCTATAGACTCAATGTGATCTTGGATCACTAAAATATAAAATGAAGAGTCTTGAGCTTTTGAGCTTGAGCCAATTCTTTGTCCTTATTTTGAGGGATCCACTTTCATCATCCATGCCATGCCATTCATTGAGCTTTCCTGAAATAATAGTCTTGGAATAGCATTAGCTCAATGAGCTATATGTTGTTATGAATTACCAAAACCACCTAGGGATAGTTGCACTTTCAGTCTCCCCCTTTTTGGTAATTGATGACAACATATAGATCAAAGCTTCGACAAATGATAATAAGATTTAACAACATCGTCACTTTGAGAAGTATGTGATAAGCAAGAGCTCCTCCTAAATTTGTGCATAGTTTAAGATTTGCTTTGGACTGCAAATGCACAATGAATTAGGCTCATCGGTTACTCTTCCATGTCACATACATCTTGGTGGAGCGCTCAAAATAATAAAGATTGAATACATGCACTCATCACCAAGCAAAGTGAATGATCACATAGGATAGATAAGATAATATCATCAAACATGCATAAGTGTAGCTTATGATCAAACACATGATCATCAATGTCTCATAGCATAGTATCTCAAGCAATCAAAAGCAAACAAGTTTAACCACCAAATCAAAACAAGAGAGAACAAAAGCAACACACACTCTCTCTCTCGAAGCCTACGATCTATACATATTTCTCCCCCTTTGGCAACAAGTTACCAAAAAGTTCATAGAAAATGCATAGTGCTAGATCGACTCTCAGGCTTGATCTTCAGGTGGTGGTGTCCGGATAACTCCAAGAACGAATGCTTTAGTTGAAGTTGAGGGTGTTGGAGTTGATGCTGGAGCTGGTTGCACTGGAGCGAAGAGGGGCTGTAATCGTGCGAGATGATGTTGCTCGTGTCTCGCCACGAGCCTTTGAATCGACCTCTGGGCTCTAGGCATCCGCAAACACATTTGTGGTAGTCTTGCCCGCCTCTCCGCATGTCATCCTGTAGCTGCTCTACAACCGATTGAATCTCGCCATTTTGACATCAAGGTCATGGAATTTGAGTTCCATGATTCTTTCCAAGCTCTCCTGATTCTGAGTGAGGGTGGCCAGTCCTTTCTCAATCCTCAGTGTTGATGCTATCAAGTAACCAAGCTGCTCCTGCTTGTTCTTCAAGAAATACGCAGATGCCTCCTCTTGAGTTGGCATCCTGGCATCCTTCTCCTTCCTTGCCTTCTCCTTCTTCTCTTGAGCATGCACTGATGATAGATCATTCTCATTCATGACAACCTGGTTGTCCTCAAAGTCTGGATAAAGTGGAAAATGTTCCTTATCCAATTGATATTTCCCTGTGCCCATCTTTGAGTTAATCAACTCCTGAATCTGAGGGGCATATCCACAGCTCCTCTTTTGGTCTGCTGCTGTCCTCTTAATGGTTTCAATCATAAGGCTCATGACTTTGAACTTTTGTGGCACATCAAACAAATGCAACATGTTGATGGCATGCCCTCTGATCATGTTGTGGTCACCAGACTTAGGCAACACAGTGTGCCTTAGGATCCAATTGATAGTTGGCAGTCCTGACAGAAGGAAGTGGACTGATCCAAACTTATGTGTTTCAACAGCATTGTCTGGGATCTCCTTGTACATGTGTGCCATGGAATTGTGGTCCATCTTCTTCTTGGCATAAATATCCAGATCATCTTCATCTTCCTTTGGGGCATTGATCAGACTTGCCCATTCCTCAACAGTGGATTGGTACCTTGTACCTTCAGACATCCAAACTATCCTCCCATCTGGATAGAAGTGTGTTGTGCAGTAGAATTGCATGATAAGTTCATCATTCCAGTTGGTGAGTGTCGATGTCAAAACCGGCGGATCTCGGGTAGGGGGTCCCGAACTGTGCGTCTAGGTGGATGGTAATAGGAGACAAGGGACACGATGTTTTTACCCAGGTTCGAGCCCTCTCGATGGAGGTAAAACCCTACTCCTGCTTTATTGATATTGATGATATGGGTATTACAAGAGTGGATCTACCACGAGATCAAGGAGGCTAAACCCTAGATGCTAGCCTATGGTATGATTCTTGTAATGGTTGTTCGTCCTACAGACTAAAACCCTCCGGTTTATATAGACACCGGAGAGGGCTAGGGTTACACAGAGTCGGTTACAATGGTAGGAGATCTACATATCCGTATCGCCAAGCTTGCCTTCCACGCCAAGGAAAATCCCATCCGGACACGGGACGAAGTCTTCAATCTTGTATTCATAGTCTTGGAGTCCGGCTGATGATGATAGTCCGGATATCCGGACACCCCCTAGTCCAGGACTCCCTCAGTAGCCCCCGAACCAGGCTTCAATGACGATAAGTCCAGCGCGTATATAGTCTTCGGTGTTGCAAGGCAGGTTCTCCTCCAAATTCCATGTGCTTGCCGAATAGTGTCCGGCTCCCTTACAAATGTTGCGCTCCTTGGCTTCCACGCCCAATAATGGCCCTCTCCCACGCGTCGCATGAATGCGAAAAGCCAGGGTATCTTTTATGTTTTACCCCCAAGCTGCGCCAATAATCTGTCTATAAGAGAGATAAGAATCCAAATCCAAATCACACCATCTTCCTTCCGCAAGTACTCATCGGAGCCCTTCGGACCGAAAACCCATTCCATCATGGACCGTCGATGCGGCTCCTCCTCTCGCGCTCCCAGCCCTCCGCCAGGAGATTGGAGGAGATGTTCAGTTCCGCACAACGAGCTGGTGAAGCTTCAAGCGGAGGGATATCTCCCTCCGGCCTTTATGGTCCTGGTTCGAGCCGGGCTGGCCACCTACAAAGGTGGGAAGCAAGCGGAGGCCACCCCTAGCCCCTCTAAAGGAGAGCGGTGTGCCGTCCCCTATCCGATAAGGGGCTCGGATTTCTGTACATCCGCTCCTCCATGGGCCTCGGAGTTCTACGGACTCCAGCTCCATCACCTCACGCCCGCCTATATTCTCGTGATATCGCGGGTTTTGTAGCTCTTATGAGCTATTCTGGGCATCAAGCCCCATTTTGCGCTGTGGAAGAGGCTATTCGCCTGCACCCGCCTCCCACGAGGGGTCAATATATCAAGTGGGCGGTGCCGAAATATGGCGCATCGCCGGGACCGGATATCCATCCGGAACCCCAAAGAAGGCGTCCGAAGACTGGCCTTCGGAATGGTTTTACATAGAAGATGCTCCACTGCCGGACCCAGTTCGGATCGGCCTCCCAGAGTTCAGCGGGGCTCCTCTGAAAAAATGCCTAAGTTGGCGCCCGCGGAGCCCTCAACTAGAGGAAGACAAGGGTGTCCATTATTTGATGGGACGGATAAGGCTGCTGGCCCATTCCGGATTGACCATGATTGGAGTCATGGCCACGTGCATAATGCGGGGGGTGCAGCCACTGCAATACAGGGGCCACCCCATGTGGGATTTCAACGGGGAAAATGATGCCACCCGTCATGGCCGCAAAGTACCGGAATCGGCCGAAGATCTGGTGAAGATTATGTCCGGCCTGTACAAGGGGGAGAAGGAGGACTTCCTCCCGATGAGCCCATTGAACGGGTTCTCCATGAATAACCCTCGGCGCTGGGTAAGCGGACATTTTATTTATCCAACCCATGCCTTCAAAGTTTAAGTACCTTACTTTGCAATTTCGACGCAGGAGCTGCGGAGGGATGTGGAGGGCATACATAGTCCGGCTCCACAACCCGAGGATCCAGGAAGATCCCTTGATCTGGCCTCCGAAGAGGATCCGGACATAAAGGTGGAGCTAATCGACGGGGTGTTCCACCAACTCAGTATGGACAATGCTCTAGTTGCCATTACGGCTGACTACCCCGGTTTGTTACCGGCTTCCCAGGTACTTATGACCGAAGTCCTAACACCATTATTTTATCCTTGCGCATTCCTGACCACTGTATACAACGGTGTCTTGCAGGAGGTGCCTTCAAGGCGGGAAGCCGAACCCGCGGCGGCTGACCAACAAGGGTCTATTCGACCCCGCAGGCGGAAGAGGGGTGCGGTGCGAATCGAAACGTCACCGCAAAGGTATAACTTGCGACTGTTATTTAGGAAAGGATTCCTAGGGGGTGTATTAATGCTCGTGACTTTTTCAGGAGAAAGAGCGCTCGTCGGACTGTGACCGGCGAGGTAGCCACCCATGCCTCCGCCAGCCAGGCTCCAACACCTGGTCCGGAGGCGAGGCGAGCGCAAGGCGCGAGCCGGACACTCCTCCAACGGAGGATGCCGATAGACTGTCCGCCACCAAGTCCGAGGTGGAAAGCGCCATGAACCATAGGCGCCGCCGGACAGTTTTTCGTGATGCGTGTTTCTCCCCTGAGGCGTTGAATGCCTTTAACGCGGGAGACGCGCACCTCCGTGCTGCTCAAGATGGTTTGACCAGAGCCACGGAGCAGTATGTAAACGACATACATGTAAGCGATTATAATAGCGGTATATGCCAGTAGACCCCGAGACTTAAAGTAGTTGAAATAACTGATTTAAGGATCTTTTAATGTTTAGGATCTTACAGAGAAGAATACCCAATTGTCCCAGGAGCTACAAGAGTGCAAGGCCCAACTTGAGGCTGCACTTGCTGCCGCAGGAGGAGACGCAGAGACCCCTCCTGGTAGCACATTATTTCAAAAAGATAAGCGGTGTGCGGCGTGTGTGCAAGTCTGACAATGATATTGCAGATGTTGCCGGACTGGATCCGGACAAGCAATACCTACTGCGTCAGCTGAAGGCCGGCGAGAGGGTGCTTATGAAGGTATAGCAGGAGAGGAACAAAATCCAGGATGCCCACACCCAGCTTGGGGAAGAGCTGAAAGGTGTTCGGGCCGAGCTGTCTGGCTCCGTAAAGGAGAATCAGCGGCTTCGTCGCGGCATCTATGGTAAGTGCTTGAGCGAATTCTTTTGAAAAGAAGAGTTCGGCGAGGAAGCCTATTGACAGAAATATGTCTTGTAGGTGCGCTCACAGGTCGCCCTGCGGAGGAAATGCCCGCTTCGACGGGTGACCAACTTCCCGAGCTGGTGCAACTTCTCGAATGTGTTCGGCAGGCGATGAGCGGCGTCGTCCAGGCCTTGTGGCCGTCCCTCTCCCTACCCGAGGGCCTTGGAGAGCTTGCGGAGAAGCTTCAGGGAGCGCGGTAGTGCTTCCGTTTATGGAAGGTATCGGCCTACCACCAATGTGCCAGGGAGGCCTGGGCCATGGTGAAGACGCGATACAAGAAGGCGGATCCCAACCACATGGCCGAGGTCGGACCTGTGGGGCCCGATGGGAAGGAGATCCCTGTGAGCTTAGTGTACGGCCAAGTAAAGTTGGCCGCTAAATATTCCCAACGGGACTGTAAATTAGACAGCCTGTTAGACGGGATTGAGGAGGAGTACAATCAGTCGATTTGACGATGTATTTGAATGCCTTCTAGCCGGATTGTAGATCGTTTGTCTTTGACTACCTTTTCGCTTCGACCTCAGGACGCTAGGGTCCGGAGTGTGTCCGAATACCTTCTCGGTTATGAAAAAATCGGGGCATGCATGGAGACTAGGCATAGGGGTCATTAGTGCTTTATCAGACAAGTGCCCAACTAGTTATGTTATATTACATGCTTAGTAAGAAACATCTTCCAGGGAGAATAGTTCCGTTAAGGGTTCCTTTCTCGAGGCATGCCCTAAAGTGCATGTCCGACTGCAAAAAGCAGGAAAACATCTGGGGGCAGATATATAAATGTGTAAAAAATCATCTTTCAAGTCATCGACCGAATATTCCCTTAAGAACGCTAGCTTTCGGCTTCACCCAGTCTGAGGTACACATCCGGCTGACCCGGCAGTAATAATCGCAGAGGTGCTCCCTTTACCTCCTAGCCTAACAATCGGGAACGTAGGGGTAAGCACAGGAGCAAGGCAACCCAGCTTGGCCAAAACTTAAGTCATATCGATGCATATAATGGTGAATAAAAGGTACATGTGGAAGTTTGACACATGTGCTGGGCATGAAGCCCGTTTAAGTAAGCTTCGCAAAGAAGCCCCTGTGTATAATGAGTGCGGATAGCACATCAAGTGTAAAAGTAACAATGCTAAATAGGCCTCTAAGGGCTTTTATGAAAAAGGTGAGAGAAAAGAGAGAAATAAAAGATGGCTGAAGTGTAAAAATATGAACGGAGGAAGGAAACGAACTCTCAGTCCGGCGCTAGGTGTAAAATCTTCGGAGGCGGGCCGCGTTCCATGGGTTCGGCTCGAGTCGGTTGTCCGATGCATTTCGCAGACGGTATGCTCCGCCGGTCAGGACTTGGTCGATGATGAAGGGACCCTCCCATTTGGGCTTGAGTTTGTCCTTTTTCTTGTCCGGCAGGCGTAGGACTAGTTCGCCAACGTTGTAAGTTTTAGCCCATACTTCTCTGCTTTGATATCTTCGAGCCTGCTGCTGATAGAATGCGGAACGGGCCTTTGCCACGCCGCGTTCTTCCTCCAATGCGTCCAAGCTATCCTGCCGATCCAGCTCGGCTTCTCTTTCTTCGTACATGCGCAATCGAGGTGAGTCATGAATGATGTCGCAGGGCAGAACTGCCTCTGCGCCGTATACCATAAAAAATGGTGTGAATCCGGTAGTACGGTTGGGCGTTGTCCGCAGCCCCCAGAGTACGGAGTCAAGCTCCTCTACCCAGTGCGTGTTAGATTCCGTAAGGGACCGCACTAGTCTGGGTTTGATGCCGCTCATTATTAGACCATTTGCTCGTTCCACTTGACCGTTGGTTTGAGGATGATAGACTGAAGCGTAATCGAGCTTAATGCCCATATTTTCGCACCATAATTTAACCTTGTCGGCCGTGAAGTTCGTGCCGTTATCGGTAATGATTCTATTGGGGATGCCATAACGGTGTACTACCCCGGATATGAAGTCTATCACTGGTTCGGACTCTGCCGTTTTAACTGGCTTGGCCTCTATCCATTTGGTGAATTTGTCCACCATGACCAATAGGTACTTTTGCTTGTGGGTTCCCCTTTAAGGGTCCAACCATGTCAAGCCCCTGCATCATGAACGGCCAGGTGATGGGTATAGTTTTGAGGGCGGTGGGTGGCATATGGCTCTGATTAGCAAAGAGCTGACAACCGACGCATCGTTGGACTAAGTCCTGAGCATCTGCCCGGGCCGTGGACCAATAAAACCCTGTACGGAATGCCTTGCCTACAAGGGCCCGAGCTGCGGCGTGGTGACCGCCTAGTCCGGCATGAATTTCAGCCAGAAGGTTTCGCCCTTCCTCTTCGGAGATACACCTTTGAAGGACTCCGATTGTGCTTTTCTTATAGAGTTCTCCCTCGTGGACCTTGTAGGCTTTAGATCGCCGAACTATGCAGCGGGCCTCATTTTGGTCTTCGGGAAGTTCCTGCCTAAGTAAGTAGGCTAGGAATGTCTCTGTCCACGGGGCGATTACTGCCATTATTTCGTGGGCTGAAGGTGTTATTTCATCGGCCGAACCACCGATTATGTCAGACTGTTCTGTGTTGGGTGGTGCGGTTGCTTCCAGGTTGTTATTTCTGGACTCCTCTTCCCATAGTACGGATGGCTTGAAGAGCCATTCCAGGAAGATGTTTGGAGGGACAGCGTCGCGTTTCGCGCCAATGCGGGCCAATACGTCGGCTGCTTGGTTATTATCCCGGGCTACGTGGTGGAATTCGAGTCCTCGAACCGAGCTGACATTTTTAGGACAGCGTTACGATAGGCTGCCATTTTCGGATCCTTGGCGTCAAAGTCTCCATTTACTTGGGATATTGCAAGGTTTGAATCCCCACGCACCTCTAGGCGTTGAATGCCCATGGAGGTTGCCATCCGGAGGCCATGTAGGGGGGCCTCGTACTCGGCTGCATTATTGGAGTCCGTGTACATTATCTGAAGTACGTATTGGACTGTATCCCTGGTTGGGGACGTCAATATGACGCCAGCCCCCAAGCCGGCCAACATTTTGGAGCCGTCGAAATGCATAATCCAATTGGAGTATGCGCCGTACTCTTTAGGGAGTTCGGATTCAGTCCATTCAGCGACAAAGTCAGCCAAGACTTGTGACTTTATAGCTCGCCGAGGTTTGTAAGTTATATCAAA
The DNA here is from genome assembly GCA_021437245.1 of Aegilops speltoides. Lineage (NCBI taxonomy): Eukaryota > Viridiplantae > Streptophyta > Magnoliopsida > Poales > Poaceae > Aegilops > Aegilops speltoides. The sequence goes on from CM038144.1 coordinate 489,928,914, forward strand.
TGGTAAGAGCTCAATGGCCCATTTTGCAATCCTGCCCGTCGCGTCGCGGTTGTTTATGATGTCGTTGAGGGGCACTTCGGAGGCCACTGTTATCGAACACTCTTGAAAGTAGTGTCGGAGCTTCCGTGATGTCATGAACACCGCGTACGCTATCTTTTGATAATGCGGGTAACAGGACTTGCAGGGAGTTAAGACAGTGGACACGTAGTACACTGGTTTTTGAAGAGGGAATTTATGCCCTTCTGTTTCTCGTTCGACGATGAGTACCGCGCTTACAACTTGATGTGTTGCCGTGATGTATAACAACATTGGTTCGCCCAGGTTAGGCGCAACCAGGACCGGATTTGTTGCCAATATGGCTTTTATTTCTTCGAGTCCAAGGTGGCAGATCCGCCCACTGGTGTTCGTGCATACCGAGGAGGCGATAGAGGGCAATGCCTTTTCTCCCAAACGGAGATAAAGCGGCTTAGAGCCGCCACGCATCCAAATCAATTTTGTATTTGTTTGAGGTCTTTTGGAATATCCAGCTGTGACAGAGCTCGGATCTTGGCTGGGTTTGCTTCAATTCCTCTACCGGATACAATGAAGCCCAGGAGCTTTCCGGCTGGTACGCCGAAAACGCATTTTTCCGGATTCAGCTTAATGTCATATGCTCGGAGGTTGTCGAATGTGAGCCTCAAATCGTCTACTAGAGTTTCGACGTGTCTGGTTTTGACGACTACGTCGTCTATGTATGCCTCTACTGTTTTGCCGATCTGGGTAGCCAGACATGTCTGAATCATGCGCTGATATGTTGCGCCGGCGTTTTTGAGTCCGAAGGGCATCGTGTTGAAGCAGAATGGTCCATATGGAGTAATGAATGCCGTTGCGGCTTGGTCCGCCTCCGCCATCTTGATTTGATGGTAGCCGGAGTATGCGTCGAGGAAGCACAATGAATCGTGCCCTGCAGTAGCATCGATTATTTGGTCGATGCGGGGAAGGGGGAAGGGATCCTTTGGGCAGGCCTTGTTGAGGTCTTTAAAATCGACGCATAGGCGCCAGGATTTGTCCTTCTTTGGTACCATTACCAGGTTTGCTAGCCATCCGGATGTTTGATGTCTCGTGAATCCGGCTTCCAGAGTTTGGCTAGCTCTTCTCCCATTGCCTGTCTTTTGGGTTCGGAAAATTGCCGAAGAGCTTGTTTGACTGGCTTGAATCCTTTTAGGATGTTTAGGCTGTGTTCTGCCAATCTGCGTGGGATACCTGGCATATCTGAAGGGTGCCAGGCAAAGATGTCCCAATTTTCCCGAAGGAATTCTCGCAGTGCGGCATCTACATTAGGGTTCAACTGTGCCCCGATGGAGGCCGTCTTTGTTGGGTCCGTTGGATGGACCTGGAATTTGACTATTTCATCCGCTGGTTTGAAGGAGATGGACTTGGATCTCTTATCGAGTATCACATCATCCCTATTCACCATAGAGCGCAGCGCAGTGAGTTCCTCCGCTGCTAGGGCTTCGGATAGTGCCTCCAGAGCTAATGCGGCTGTCTTGTTTTCAGCGCGGAGTGCTATGTCCGGATCACTAACGAGAGTGATTATTCCGCCGGGCCCAGGCATCTTAAGCTTCATGTACCCGTAATGGGGTATGGCTTGAAAAATTGTGAATGCCTCTCGTCCTAATATAGCGTGATATACGCTGCTGAACGGGGCCACTTGGAACGTGACCTCTTCGGACCTGTAATTGTCCGTGAATAACACCACATCAAGTGTGATTTTTCCCGCAGCAGCGCTTCACTGCTAGGGATTATTCCTATAAAGGTTGTCTTGCTTCGCTCAATGCGGCTCCATCTATTTCCATTTTTGAAGAGTTTCAGATGAGGTTTAGTCCGCTGCCGCCATCCATGAGTGCCTTTGTAAGATTTAAAGCCGCCCACTATTGGACCGAGGACCAATGCGGCTGGTGCTCGGGCTGTTCGAATTTAGGTTCGTCGCTGGCGTTGAAGGTGATGGCCGTGTCGCCCATGGATTTGTTGTTGCTACTTGGTAGACTTGGCGAGGCTGCGGATTGTTCATTTTCGTGATATTGTTTGATGCAAAAGTCTTGAAGACTGTTGACACCGTGATCGGTATTGTTGGAGTGGCTCTCGGGGCTAGAAGCTCTTCGCCACTTTTGGCCACCGCCGCAAAGATCCAACATGCTCAAGGCTATGTGTTGGAGTGGCCTATACATTTATGAATTTTACAGGTCCGTTGAGCCAACCCTCCAAAGACGGTTCCATGCCCTTTATGGGGTTTTTGCTTTTGGTTTTGTACCGTGCCCGAGTGTGATGCACCCTTTTGTTTCGGACTAGGGTTGTATTCGGGCCGGATTGTCCCAAAACTTAGTTTCGGTTTTGAAACTCTCCATCGCACAAGATTTCAGACTATGGACGCCTGTGTCGGCGGCGTGTAATTTCGCGATGACTGACGGCGTTCAAGATTCCCTTGTCCGTGCAATTATTGCAGAAAATTGAAATTGCGTTTTCTTCACGGCAGTCCTTTATCCTGTCCATAACCAGGAGGAATCTGGCCCAGTAGTGATGTACTGTTTCAGCGGGCTCTTGCCGGATTTGAGATAGATCGCATATGCCTGGGTGGGTGGGTGGAATTAAGGCCGGAACCCTACCCATCTCGAGGCTCAAGGGCCGAAAAGTTTCCAAATTTGGAAGCTTGGATGCTGGACGTTATCCAACGAGTCCGGTCCAATGCATGACTTTAGGTTCAGGGCTCGATCGAAGTCCGTCCCTCCGCGGGAATCCGGCATGGAGGGTTCGGGAGTCTGGACATGACTAGTTTTCAATACACGAGAAGAGTCGCCGCGTTGCTCCTCTACCACCGCAACGTGGTGGGTAACCTGGGGAGAGTTAATCTCTCTCAGATCGGTTTTAAGCCCAATCTGATTGTAGTCTGTAGCGACTCCCAGGGCGGCGATGCGGTCCAAGAGCTCGTTTACAGACGAGAGCTCTATTGGATCCAGCTACTCGGCGAATTCCGAGTTGACGTGAAGATTGCTTTCGATGACTCGAGACGTCATTGTTCAAGCGGTGGCCGAACAGGCGGTCATGAGAAAACCACCCAGCCGGATAGTTTGGCCGGCGGCCAAGGCTCCTTTGGCGAAGATACCATCTTTAAAGACGGGAAGAGGCATCCTTCCTATCGGTGACGGCACAGAGGAACTCTCAATGAAAGCACCAATGTCGGTGTCAAACCGCGATCTCGGTAAGGGTCCCGAATCTGTGCGTCTAGGCGGATGGTAACAGGAGACAAGGGACACGATGTTTTTACCTGTGTTCGGGCCCTCTCGATGGAGGTAAAACCCTACTCCCGCTTGATTGATATTGATGATATGGGTAGTACAAGAGTGGATCTACCACGAGATCAAGGAGGCTAAACCCTAGAAGCTAGCCTATGGTATGATTGTTGTAATGGTTGTTCGTCCTACGGACTAAAACCCTCCGGTTTATATAGACACCGGAGAGGGCTAAGGTTACACAGAGTCGGTTACAATGGTAGGAGATCTACATATCCAGATCGCCAAGCTTGCCTTCCATGCCAAGGAAAGTCCCATCCGGACACGGGACGAAGTCTTCAATCTTGTATCTTGATAGTCTTGGAGTCCGGCCCGATGATGATAGTCTGGCTATCTGGACACCCCCTAGTCCAGGACTCCCTCAGTGAGCTTTTGCCCAACAAAATAAGCAACTCCACAAGCAACAAAACTGTCTTGCACTCCAGGATAGTGCTCTTCATTGTCCTTGATGTAGGTCCAGTCGACCCATCTCATATCACATACTATGGGCTTCTTATCCAACAAGATTGTCTCATAGAAGTCCTGCTGTTCCTTTGTATGGAACCTGAATCAACAAAGCAGCTTCTTCTCCTTGAGGCATATGGATCTTCCATCCTCCATATCCTCAACCTCGAATCCTTCCCCGATCCTCATGTCCTCAGCCATAGGATGGGCATCATTGTGGTCTGGTATCTTGGGCTTGAGCTTCCTTAGGACCTGTCCTTCTTCATCTTCTTCATCAGCAACATTTGGCACTGGGGCCTTGTTCTTCTCAGCAGCTAGAATACTCCTGGTATTCCTCTTTGGTGCAAGCTTGGCCTTGGGGGCAGCTTTGGGTGCTTCCTTGGGCTTAGATGTTGCAGCCCCTGATCTAATAGCATCACCCATAAGCTTTGGTGCCTTGGGTGCTGGTGCAGCAACCTCTTCTTCCTCTTCAGAATCTCTTCTCATAGAGGGCTTTCCAAGGACCTGGGCAGCTGTGGTTCTTGCTCTCTTCTTCTTCTTACCCTGAGCAGCTTCATCCTCTGATTCAATGGTAAATTTCATTGTTTCTCCAGTAGGAACTTTCTTGGGTTTGGAAGATGTGACTTTCTTTTCAGGTGCCTCTTTGGGTTCAGTCTGTTCTGGCACTTGAGTGGACCTTCTAGCTTTTGGCATTGGTGTCCTCTTGGCAGGAACTTTCTTTTTCAGTCTAGGCTTTGTGCTATGTGCTGAGCCATACTCCTTTTTGAGCACTACTTTCTTGGAAGTAGCCTCATCTTCTTCAGCTTTGTAGTCCTCATCCTCTGAGTCTGAAGTTCTCTTCCTCCTTTGCCTGGTAGCAGCCTTAGGCAGATTGCTAGGATAGTTTCTGCTTCCTTCATCTGTAGAACTTGAGGGACTAGTGCCCTTGCTCATGTCAATTTGCTCTTCTGACCTGTTCTGGCTGTCACTCTAGAACTCTGACTGCTGACCCTGTGAAGAGTTATAGATGAGGTAGAATGGATGAGCATCACAAAATGCAGAGATTTTTGCAAAAGAATGATTCAAAAATTCAGTTTTAGTTTTCCACAGAAAGCATTTTGGATCAACCGATTTTCAAACTCGGTGATACCGAAGCAGTTTTGGAACCTAAACTGATGATCTCTGTTAGACCGAGTCACATTTCGGTGGCACTGAGACTGCTAGGGTTTCACAAAGTCCTAAAATCGGTCTCACCGATTAGCAATTCTCGGTCAGACCGAGAGTCACTAGTGCAATGGCATAAGCCAAATCGATGGGACCGAGTTTTTCAACTCGGTTGGTCCGAGATGGTTTCGGCGGAAACCTAATCCTAAAATTTTGAATCTCATCTACTCTACGGACTGCATTGACTGGATAGGAGTGTTTCAATCGTGGCAAGAATCAGTAAGAACACAATGTGCTAGGAATCAGACGGGGATAGCACAGTGATTGAGTCCATACCCTAGCTTGGTGATGAACTTGCTATGGCGGCAACGGCGGGGGTGAAATCCGTTGACGGCGGCGGAGACCAACGACAGGAGGCGGCTAGCAACGAGGAGACGATCCGGAGACCTTCGAGGCAGAGCGAGCTATTGCGCGGGCGAAGGGGTTCGGAGAAATTTCCAAATTTTTGCCCGTGACTATATATAGCCAGACCTTGTCGGTGTGACCGAGTGGAACAACTCGGTGGCACCGAGATGCATAACTGTGTACAGTTACAGCAACTCGGTGTGACCAAAAAGTTCAAATCGGTTGCACCGAGATTGAAAACTTAGATCAACTTAATGATCTCGGTAGGACCGAAATGGAGGAATCGGTCAGACCGAGAATCACAAAGAAGTTTTGGAAGTTTAAGTCTATGAGGAATCGGGGACTCTGAGTGCTCCTCACACAGAGTGGTTTGAATCTGACTTGAACAAAATTTTGTGATGTAGCATGAATAGAGTTTGAGACGAGAAAAGCATAGATAGCTAGAGAAGGTTCTTAGGCATTCTTGTCCATCCACTTGGCAAAAAGAAAAGAAGCCAAACAATCAAACAACAAGTGGATGTCCTTGAATGAGTAAAATATGCACCAACATGCTCACACAATAAGATGGCAAATGAAATATGTGGCAAAACATGCACAACCAATTATAGCATCTATCAAACAATTGGCGATGACTAGGTCATCTATATATGAGTATATTGACTTAGGAGTCAAATGAAAAACATTTGATCATAGGTCATACTCATCGTTTAAGCTCAAGTGGGGTTACCACTTTTACATAATGCATTGATGTGTTCACACCATTAGAGTTGCTTTGACTCAATTCTTAGAGTTAAGCTCCCCCTAGATGTGAGATCCCCCCTTAGAGGGATGAACTAACCTTGGGTTTTGTCGATGATGACTTCATGTAGTGGTTGAAGATGTGGATGCTCAATGTTGATGTAGATCATTTGGAGCAATCCTTTGGAGTGAGTTGCACTTTCAACTTACCTACATGGGTTAGTCCCACAAGGAACAAACAAGAATATCCATAGACATAGAGTGATGCACCCACAAGATGATGTACATGAAATCATTAGGTTACCTTGTCCCTTGCCTTACCAACATGAGGGTTTGTGACTCCTTGAACTAGTGCAAGATGTGGAAGTTGATTGCACTTGTTCTTGCCATAATGATATGAGTGAAGAATGTTGGCAGAGTCACCCTCAAGAACTCTCTAGTTCTTCTTCTTTGGGATCCACATCATCTTGATGGGAATCCTTGGAGTTGTAGTTGTACTTGATGAAGTAGAACTTGACGTAGTCTTGGGAACCCACTTGAACGAGGCCTTAGGTGCTTCTTCAAATGCATCAATCTCTTCTTGAAGCTTGTCCTTGCCTTTGTTCTTGTGGTCTTGTGGTGGAAAATCATCTTGTGCTTGTTTTCCCTTGAAGGAAGTAGGATCATACTTCTCTTGTTGAGGAACAAACTTAGTCTTGGGGTATTGATCTTCTTCCCACTCAACTCCATTGGCATTGAACTTTCGTTCAAAACCAACACCTTGATTCTTCCGGTGCCTTCCTTGCTTATGCATAATTTCCTCGAATTGCCTACTCCCGCAAGGCTCTTGTAAACACCTTTCTCTATAATTCCCTTCAATAAGCTATTTTCTTGCTCAAGTGTAACTTGTCTAAGAGAATCATTAGTGGAATCAAGAGAACTACTAGAAGCAACAATATTGGATTTGACATTGTTATTGTTACCACTAGAGGAAGTATCTTTCTTGTACTTGTTACTAGACTTGACTTGAGGCATGTAAGTAGATAAGAGTAAACGCTTGGCAATGTAAGAAGAACTTTTCTTACGAAGATCATCATTGATTTCTTTTAAGAACTCATGCTCTTGCTCAAGATTGAGCTTTTCAGAGCGTAACTTCTCATGAGCCCTTAAAAGTTCTCGATGATCTTCGAAGATAGTTTCATGAGCCAACTTAAGAGTGTTTAGTTCTTTAGTTAGAAGCTCAATCTTCTCCTTATTATTGTCATTCGTTTTATCTTGATTAGCATGATTAATTGACGTTTCATCATAGTATTCATCACTAGAGTTGTCAATAAGTAAATCATCATCCACAAGCAAGTCATCTTCATCACTATTGAAATTAACATACTCAGAATGTGTTACCTTTGGACCTTTGGCCATGAAGCATCTTCCAATTCCTTCATTTGGTGAATCAAATATGTCGTAGGAGTTGGTTGACACAAGTGCTAGACCGGCAACACCTTCATCTTGAGTATATTCGGAGTCGGAGTGATAACTTCTCTCAGAGTGATTGTCGGAGTCGGAGCCAGATACCCATTCACCAACATGAGCTTGATGTCTTCGTTTTGTGTAGCTCCTTGATGACTTGTCCTTCCTTTCCGAATCCTTGCTTCTCCGTGAGGGTCTTCGTTCATAATGATCATCTCTACTCCTCCTCTCTCTTGGTGGTGATTCTTCTCTTTGCTTCTTCTTCTAGGAGAATCTTTCTTCTTTTGTAGGGTGCCGTACACTCATTGAATAGTGTCCGGTCTCCCACAATTGTAGCAATTGCGCTCTCGACTAGAAGATCTTTTGTCATGGTAAGACCTTGACTTGGAGCTTCTTTCTTTGCTTCTACTCTTGTAGAATTTGTTGAAGTTCTTTGTCGGTGTCAAAACCGGCGGATCTCGGGTAGGGGGTCCCAAACTGTGCGTCTAGGCGGATGGTAACAGGAGACGACGGACACGATGTTTTTACCCAGGTTCGGGCCCTCTTGATGGAGGTAAAACCCTACGTCCTGCTTGATTAATATTGATGATATGGGTAGTACAAGAGTGGATCTACCACGAGATCAAGGAGGCTAAATCCTAGAAGCTAGCCTATGGTATGATTGTTGTAATGTATGTTGTCCTACGGACTAAAGCCCTCCGGTTTATATAGACACCGGAGGAGGCTAGGGTTACACAGTCGGTTACAATGGTAGGAGATCTACATATCCAGACGCCAAGCTTGCCTTCCACGCCAAGGAAAGTCCCATCCGGACACGGACGGAGTCTTCAATCTTGTATCTTCGTAGTCTTGGAGTTCGGCGGATAATGATAGTCCGTTGTCCGACACCCCTAGTCCAGACTCCTTAGTAGCCCCTAACCAGGCTTCAATGACGATAAGTCCAGCGTTTATAGTCTTGGCGTTGCAAGGCGGTTCTCCTTCAAATTCCATGTATCTGCGAGCAGTTGTCCGCTTCATCTTGAATATTGTGTTCTTCGCTTCTACGCCAAATAATGGCCCTCTTCCACGCGTCCGCATCGAATTCGAAAAGCCAGGTGTCTTTTACGTTTCACCCCTAGTTGTGCGAGTCGTCCGCCTACAAAAGAGGCAAGAATCCAGATCCAAACCACACCGCCTTCCTCCCATGAATACTTCATCAAGCGCCTTTGACCTAAAAATCCATTCCATCATGGACCGTCGACGCGCCTCTTCTTCTCGCGCTCCCAGCCCACCGCCAGGGGATTGGAGGAGGTGCTCTGTTTCGCACAACGAGCTAGTGAAGCTCCAAGCGGGGGGATATCTCCCTCCGGCCTTCATGATCCCGGTTCGAGCCGGGCTGGTTACTTATCAAGTTGGGAGACAAGCGGAGGCTACCCCAAACCCCAATAAGGGGGAGCGAGTATGCTTCGTCCCCTATCTGATAAGGGGACTCGGATTCCCAATACATCCGCTCCTCCGCGGGCCTCGAGTTCTACGGACTCAGCTCCACCACCTCACGCCCGCCTCATCCCCCGCATATCGCGGGCTACGAGCTCTTTGTGAGCTATTCTCGGGCATTGAGCCCCATTTTCCATTGTGGAAGAGGTTGTTCGCCTGCACTTCGCTCTCACGAGGGGTCCATATATCAAGTGGGCGGCGCCAAATATGGCGATCGCCGGACCGGATACCCATCCGTACTCCCAAGAAGGCGCCCAAGATCGGCTCTCGAGTGGTTTATATAGGAGACGCTCGCTGCGGACCCAATCCCGATTGGCCTCCGGAGTTTAGTGCTGCTCCTCAAGAACGCCTCACTGGCGCCCACGAGCCCCGATTGGAGGAAGACAAGAGCGTCCATTACTTGATGGGCCGAATAAGATTACTGGCCCATTCCGGGTTGACCATGATTGGAGTCATGACGACATGCGTCATGCTGGGGGTACATCCTTTGCAGTACAGAGGCCACCCTATGTGGGATTTCAACGGGGAGGACGATGCCACCCGTCATGGCCGCAAAGGGTCGGATTCGCCCGAGGATCTGGTAGAGATCCTTTCCAGCCTGTATAAGGGGGAAAAGGAGGACTTCCTTCGAACGAACCCTTTGAATGGGTTTTCCATGATCAACCCTAGAGGATGGGTGTTTAACACCTTTAAAGGCTCAACCCATTCTCTCAAGTTTAAGCTTCTTTACATTATGTCTTCTAAGCAGGTCTACGCCGGACTGTGGAGGACATGGTGAGTCCTGCCCGCAACCCGAGGATCCAGAAGATCCTTGATCCGGCCCCAAGAGGATCCGGACATCAAGGTGTTGCTGATCGACGGGGTGTTTCACCAGCTCAGCATAGACAATGCTTTGGTTGCCATTACGGCGGACTACCCCGGACTGTGTCCGGCTTCCCAGGTGACCGCGACCGAAGTCCGGACACCATTATCTCTTCCCTGCCCATTTCTAACCTTCGCGAACGACGGTATTTTGCAGGAAGCGCCTTCACGGCGGGAAGCCGAGCCCGCGGCGGCTGACCTACAAAGGTCAGTCCGGACCAGCAGGCGGAAAAGGAGCGCGGTGTGGACGGAAACGTCGCCGCAAAGGTATAGCTCATATTTGAATCTTCAGAGCAATGTTCCTAGGAAACGCCTGAGTGCTCATGATCTTTGTAGGAGAAAAAGCGCCACGGATCTGCGGGCGCAGGTTGCTGATCCAACCTACACCGCCAGCTCCAGCGCCCGGCCTAGAGGGGAGGCAAGCGCAAGACGCTGGCCGGATCCTTCTCCAACGGAGGACACCGATGCATCGCTCCGCCACCAAGTTCGAGGTGGAGAGCGCCATGAACCATAGGCGCCGCCGACAAGATTTCGTGAAGCGTGCTTCCCCGAGGCATTGGATGCCTTTAACGCAGGGACGCCAGATCTCCGTGCCGCCAAGATGGTTTTACCAGAGCCACGGAGCAAAGATGTGAAAGACATACGGGTAAGGGAATTTTAATGGTTGTATATATCAAGAGCCCCGAGACTTAAAGTAGTTATGTTAACTGATTTAAGGATCATTTGAAAACGCAGCTCTTACCAAGAAGAATGCCCACTGTCTCGGAGCTGCAAGATTGCAAGGCCCAACTTGAGGTCAAGACTTGTCGCCGCAGGAGGAGACGCAGAGACCCCTCCCGTAACACATTTTATTAATAAATATAAGCGCCATGCGGTGTGCGCGCAAGTCTAATAATGACATTGCAGTGCCACGGACAAGATCCGGACAGCAAGCATTGCTGCGCCGGTGAAGGCGCGAGAGTGTGCTGAATAGGGTGCAGCAAGAAAGGAACAAGCTCCAGGATGCCAACGCCAAGCTCGGAGAGGAGCTGAAAGGCGCCAGCCGAGCTGTCCGGCTCCGTTAAGGAGAATCAGCGGCCGTCGCTGCATTTATAGTAGTGCTTGAGCGAACTCCTTTGAAAAGAAGAGTTCGCGAAGAAGCAAATTGACATAGTATGTCTTGTAGGTATACTCATCGGTCGCCTGCGGAGGAGATGCTCAGATCAACGGGTGATCAACTTCGAAGTTGCTGCAATCGCCGAACGGGTTCGGCAGCAATGAGCGGCGCTGCTCAGAGCTTTATGGCCAGCTCACCCTACCCGAGGGCCTCGGGAGCTTATGGAGAAACTGCAGGAGGCGGCAGCGCCTGCTTGTGGAAGATTTCGCTTGCCGTCAAGGTGCCCGGGAGGCTTGGGCCATGGTGAAGACGCTGTATAAGAAGGCGGATCCCAACCATATGGCCGAAGTTGGGTCGGTGGGGCCCGATGGGAAGGAGATCCCTGTGAGTTTAGTATACAGCCAAGTAGAGTTGGCTGCTAAATTTTCCCAACGGGACTGTAAGTTAGACAGCCTGTTAGACGGGATTGAGGAGGAATACGATCAATAAATTTGACAATGTATGTTTTCCTTTGAAGTGACATGTGAAATGCCTTCTAGCCGGATTGTAGATCATTTGTCTTTGCCGACCTTTTCGCTTCAACCTCGGGATCCTAGAGTCCGGAGTGTGTCCGAATACCTTTTTGGTTAAGAAACAACCGTGGTATGCATGGAGACCAAGCGAGGGGTCAATAGTGCTTTATCGCATAAGTGCCCAACTAGTTATGTTATATTACATGGTTAGTAAGAAACATCTTCCAGGAGAATAGTTCCGTTAAGGGTTCCTTTTCTCAGGAGGCATGCCCTAAAGTGCATGTCCGGACTGCAAAGAAAGCAGAAACATCCGGGGCAGATAGATAAATAGGTAAAAAGTCATCTTTAAGTCACCGATCAATATTCCCTTAAGAACGCTAGCTTCGGCTTCACCCGGCCCGAGGTACACATCCGGTGACCGGCAAGAATAATCGCAGAGGTGCTCCTTTACCTCCTAGCCGAACAATCGGAACGAGGGGTAAGCACAGGATCCGTGCAACCCAGCTTGGCCAAAACTTAAGTCATATCGATGCATATAATGGCGAGTAAAAGGTACATGTGGAAGCTTGACACATGTGCTGGGTATGAAACCTGTAATTGAGCTTCGTAAAAGAAGCCCCAGGAATAATGAGTGCGGATGGCACATCATGCGATGCAAAAATGTGAAAATAGGCCCGTAAGAGCTTTTAAATAAAAAGGCATAAAAAGAGAAACAAAAGACAGCCAAGTGTAAAAGTTTGACGGGGAAGGGACGAACTCTTAGTCCGGCGCTAGGCATAGAATCGCTTGAGGCGGGCTGCGCTCCATGGGTTCGGCTCGAGTCGGTTATCCGACGATTTCAGTAGACGGTATGCTCCGCGGTCGACTTGATCGACAATGAAGGGCCCTCCCATTTGGGCTTGAGCTTGTCCTTTTCTTGTCCGCAGCGCAGAACTAGTTCACCAACGTTGTAAGTCTTGGCCCGCACTTCGCGCTTTGATATCTTCGGCCTGCTGCCGATAAAATGCGGAACGAGCCTTCGCGACGCCACGTTCTTCCTCCAATGTGTCCAGCTGTCCCGCCGATCAAGCTCGGCCTCTCTTTCCTCATACATGCGCACTCGAGGTGAGTCATGAATAATGTCACAGGCAAGACTGCCTCTGCGCCAGATACCATAAAAATGGTGTGAATCCGTAGTACGGTTAGGCGTTGTCCGCAGCCCCAGAGTACGGAGTCGAGCTCCTCGACCCATTGTGTGTCGGATTTAGTAAGTGACCTCACTAGTCCGGGTTTAATGCCGCCATTATTAGACCATTTGCTCGCTCCACTTGACCGCTGGTTTGAGGGTGATAAACCAAGCGTAGTCGAGCTTGATGTCCATATTTTTGCACCATGACTTAACCTCGCCGGCTATGAAGTTCGTGCCGTTGTCGGTGATGATGCTGTGGGGACTCGAACGTGTACTACCCCCGATATAAAGTCTATCACTGGTCCGGACTCTGCCGTTTTGACCAGTTTGGCCTCTATCCATTTGGTGAATTTATCCACCATGACCAATAGGTACCTTTGCTTGTGGGTTCCCTTTAAGGGTCCAACCATATCAAGCCCCTGATCATAAACGGATAGGTAATGGGTATGGTTTTGAGGGATGGGTGGCATATGGCTCGATTAGCAAAGAGTCGACAACCAACGATCGCTGGACTAAGTCCTCGCGTCTGCTCGGCCGTCGGCCAATAAAATCTCTGACGAATGCCTTTCCTACAAGGGCCGGGCTGCTGCGTGGTGTCCGCCTAGTCCGCATGAATTTCAGCCAGAGGTTTCGCCTTCCTCTTCGGAGATACACCTCAAGGACTCGGTTGTACTTTTCTTATAAAGTTCTCCTCATGGACCTTGTAGGCTTTCGATCACGGACTATGCAGCGGGCCTCGTTTTGGTCTTCGGAAGTTCCTGCCTAAGTAAGTAGGCTAGGAAAGGTTCTGCCCACGCGATTATTGCCATTATGACGTAATGAAGGTGTTATGTCATCTGCTGAATCACTGATTGGTGTGGTTTTTTCCGGTTTGTCACTACCGGGCTCCTTTTCCCATAGTACGGATGGCTTGAAGAGCCGTTCCAGGAAGATATTTGGAGGGATAGCATCACGTTTTGCACCAATGCGTACAAGACGTCGGCCGCTTGGTTATTGTCTCTGCTATGTGATGGAATTCAAGTCCTTCAAACCGAAATGACATTTTAGGACAGCGCAGATATGCTGCCATTTTCGGATCCTTGGCGCCAAAGTCTCCGTTTATTTGGGATATTGCAAGATTTGAATCCCCGCGCACCTCTAGGCGTTGAATGCCCATGGATACTGCCATCCGGAGACCATGTAATAGGGCCTCGTATTCGGCTGCATTGTTGGAGTCCGTGTACATTATTTGAAGTACATCTTGGATCAGATCTCCGGTTTGGGACGCCAATACGACGCCAGCCCCTAGTTCGCCAACATTTTGGAGCCGCCCAAATGCATAGTCCGATTGGAGTGTCGCCAGATCTTTAGGGAGTTCGCCGTCCATTCAGCGATTTAAGTCGGCCAAAACTTGTGACTTTATAGCTCGCCGAGGTTTGTAAGTTATATCGAATGGTAAGAGCTCAATGGCCTATTTTGCAATCCTGCCCGTTGCATCGCGGTTATTTATAATGTCATTGAGTGGTACTTCAGAGGCCACTGTTATCGGACACTCTTGAAAGTAGTGCCGAGTTTCCGGACGCCATGAACACCGCATATGCTATCTTCTCGATAGTGCGGTAACGGATTTGGTGGGGTTAACACGGTGGATACATAATACATCGGTTTTGAAGAGGGAACTTATGCCCTTCGTCTCTCGCTCGACGACGAGTACCACGCTTACAACTTGATGTGTTGCGCGATGTATAACAACATTGGTTCGCCCAGATTAGGCGCGGCCAGACAGGATTGGTTGCCAATATGGCCTTTATTTCTTCGAGTCCGCGGTGGCAGATCCGCTCACTGGTGTTGATGCGCCGAGGAGGCGAGAAGGGCAACGCCTTTTCTCCTAGACGGAGATAAAGCGCTTAGAGCTGCCACGCATCCTGTTAATTTTTGTATTTGTTTGAGGTCTTTTGGAATATCCAATTGTGACAGAGCTCGGATTTTGGCCGGGTTTGCTTCGATTCCTCTACTGGTACACCGAAAACGCATTTTTCCGGATTCAGCTTGATGTCATATGCGCTGAGGTTGTCGAATGTGAGCCTCAAATCGTCTACTAGAGTTTCGACGTGTTTTGTTTTGACGACCACGCCGCTCACGTATGCCTCGACTGTTTTGCCGATCTGGGTGGCGGACATGTTTGGATGGCGCGCTGATATGTTGCGCCGGCGTTTTTAAGTCCGAAGGGCATCGTGTTGAAGCGTAATGATCCGTAAGGTGATGAATGCCATGGCGGCTTGGTGCGCTTCGCCATCTTGATTTGATGGTAGCCGAGTATGCGCCGAGGAAACACAATGAATCGTGTTCGCAAATAGCATCGATAATTTGGTCGATGCGGGGAGGGAAGGATCCTCTGGGCAAGCCTTATTGATGTCTTTAAAATCGCACACACAGCGCCGTGATTTGTCCTTCTTTGGTACCATTACAGATTTGCTAGCAGGTCCGGATGTTTGATATCTCCGATGAATCCGCTTCCAATAGTTTGGCTAGCTCTTCTCCCATTTACCGCCTTTTGGGTTCGGAAAATCGTCAAGAGCCTGTTTGATCGCTTAAATCCTTTTAGGATGTTTAGGCTGTGTTACGCCAACTGCGTGGGATTAGGGCATATCCGAAGGATGCCGCGAAGATGTCCCAATTTTCTGAAGGAATTCACGCGATGTGGCGCCTACTGGGTTCAATTGTGCCCCAATGGAGGCCGTCTTTGTTGGGTCCGTTGGATGGACCTCGAATTTTGTTATTTCATCTGCTGGTTTGAAGGAGGTGGACTTGGATCTTTTATCGAGTATCACATCGCCCCTGTTCATCGTGGGAGCGCAAACATGGTGAGTTCTTCGCCGCTAAGGCTTGGATAGTGCCTCGAGGGCTAGTGCGGCTGTCTTGTTTTCGGCGCGAGTGCTATGTCCGGATCACTAACGAGAGTGATTATTCCGCTGGGCCTGCATTTTGAGCTTCATGTACCCGTAGTGAGGTATCGCTGAAAATTGTGAATGCCTCTCGCCCTAATATGGCGTGATATCCGCTGCTGAACGGGCCACTTGGAACGTGACTTCTTCGGATCTGAATTGTCCGGAGAGCTGAACACCACATCGAGTGTGATTTTTTCGGTGCAGCGCTTCCCGGCTAGGGATTATTCCTCTAAAGGTTGTGCTGCTTCGCTCAATACGGCTCCAATCGATTTCCATTTTTCGCAGAGTTTCTCGTAAATGAGGTTTAGTCCGCTGCCGCCATCCATGAGGACTTTTGTCACCGAAAGCCGCCCACTATGGGACTAAGTACCGCAGTAGTGGGGCGCCCGCTGTTCGGAATTTAGGCTCGTCGCTGGCGTTGAAGGTAATAGTTGTGTCGCCCATGGATTTGCTGTTGCTACTTGGTAGACTTCGCGAGTCCGCTGGATTGTTCGCTTTCGATATTGTTTGATGCGAAGGTCTCAAGACTGCTGATACCGCATTGGTATTGTTGGAGTGGTTTCGAAGCTAGAAGCTCGCCACTTTTGGCCACCGCCGTAATATCCAACATGCTCGAAGGTTATGTGTTGGGACGGCTCCTACGTATTATGAAGCTTACAGGTCCATTGAGCCATCCCTCCAAAGACGGTTCCGCTTCCTTATTGGGTTTTTGTTTTTTCGCTTTTGCATCCGGGGCCCGAGTGTAAGGCGCCTTTTGCTGCGGACTTGGTTTGGGGCGGATTATCCCAAAATTGATTTTCGGTTTTCGGAAACTTCCATCGCACAAGATTTCGCATTATGGATGCCGGATCGGTGAAGCGTAATTTGCGATGATCAATGGCGTTTAGTATTCCCTTGTCCGTGCAGTTATTGCGAAGATTGAGATTATGTTTTCCTCTCGGCAGTCCTTTATCCTGTCCATAACCGGGAGGAATCGCCCAAGAGTGATGTATCGCTTCAGCGGGCTCTTGCCGATTAGAGATAGATCGCATATGTCCGGGCGGGTGGGTGGACTAAAATCCGGATCCCTGCCCATCTTGGGGCTCAAAGGCCGAGGGGTTTCCGAATTTGGAAGCTTGGTTTGCTGGACACAATCTAGCGAGTCCGGAGCGATGCATGATTTTAAGTTCAATGCTCGATCGAAGTCCGTCCCTCCGCAGAAATCCGACATGGAGGGTTCGGGAATCCGGACATGAATAGTTTTCAATACAGGCAAAGAGTTGCCAGATTGCTCCTCTACCACCGCGACGTGGTGGGTGGCACGGGAGAGTTAATCTCTCTCGATCGGTTTTAAGCCCAATCTGGTTGTAGTCCGAGCGACTCCTGTGGCGGCGATGCGATCCAAGAGCTCCTTAATGCAGACGAGAGCTCTATTGGATCCAACTGCTCGGCAGCTTCGGGCTGACGCGAAGATTGCTTCGACGACTTGAGAAGTCATTATCGAGCGGCGGCCGGACAGCGGTCATAAGAAAACCACCTAGCCGGATAGTTTGGCGGCGCCAAGGCCCTTCGGCGAAAAACACCGCCTTTGAAGACGGGTGGAGGCATCCGCCTATCGGTGATGACACGAGGAACTCTCAATGAAAGCACCAATGTCGGTGTCAAAACCGCGGATCTCGGTAGGGGTCCCGAATCGTGCGTCTAGGCGGATGGTAACAGGAGACGAGGGACACGATGTTTTTACCCAGGTTCGGGCCCTCTTGATGGAGGTAAAACCCTAAGTCCTGCTTGATTAATATTGATGATATGGGTAGTACAAGAGTGGATCTACCACGAGATCAAGGAGGCTAAACCCTAGAAGCTAGCCTATGGTATGATTCACTACTAGGAAAAGGGCTATAGATGGAATTGACACTAATGGCGCACAAGACATGTGGTGCGCCATTACTATATACTAATGGCGCACCATGTGTGATGACGCCATTAGTGTCCAAACACTAATGGCGCACTACATCCACGGTGCGCCATTAGTAAAATTTTTTTTAATTTACTAATGGCGCACCGTGGCATGGTGCGCCATTACTAGTTTTAGTAATGGCGCACCATGCCACGGCGCCATTAGTAACCCGCCACCACTTCCACCGAATGCACCTCGTGGATCGCTTTTCAGTTTAAAAATAAATAAAAGAAAATGATGAAAATGTCAAAAAATAAAAGAAAATAAGTTTCCCATGTGATATGTGGTCTAGTTGTTGGGAAAATTTGCAAATATGAATTTCGACTTCATTTGCAAAATCTCGCGAGAATTTGTAAAAATGGGCATAACTTTTGCATACTAACTCGGATGAAAAAGTTTATTATATGAAAAATCATCTACTCGAAAAGTTACATCCAAATTTAACATGGGGGAACCCCGTTAAACATTTTCAAAATCCTCAAAAACTAACAGAAAAAAGATACGGGGCTTTTAAGATCTGGAGAGGCAAAAAAATTCAAACTTACTAATGGCGCACCTACCCATGGTGCGCCATTAGTATCTTCCCGCCTTCGAAATTCAAAATAAGTCAAAAAAATAATTTTTTTTTACTAATGGCGCACCTGCCCATGGTGCGCCATTAGTATCTTCCCTCCTTCAAAATTCAAAATAAGTCAAAAAAAATAAAAAAAATTACTAATGGCGCACCTGACCAAGGTGCGCCATTAGTATCTTCCCGCCTTCAAAATTCAAAATAAATCAAAAAATAAAAAAAACTACTAATGGCGCACCTGCCCGCGGTGCGCCATTAGTATGCCGTACATATGGCTGGCGGTCCTCTCCTCCTTATCTCTTCATTCCACCTCTCCTACACTCCATCTCCTCCTCTCCTCCACTCCATCTTCCCTTCTCTCCTCCACCATACTACCCTCCTCCTCTCCGGCGACCTCCTCCTCCTCTCCGGCGACCTCCTCCTCCTCTCTGGCGACCTCCTCCTCCCTGCTCTCCTCTCCTCCCCTCCCCTCCCATCCCCTAACGATTTCTTCTCCCTCCTCTCTGGTGAGCTCCTCCTCCCTCCTCTCCGGTGAGCTCCTCCTCCCTCCTCTCCGGTGAACTCCTCTCCAGCGACCTCCTCCTCCTCCTCTTCGGCGATGTAGGCGAGCACCTCTCCGGTGACCTCCTCCTCCTCCTCTCCGGCGAACTCCTCTCCGGCGAACTCCTCTCCGGCAAAAGAACACGGCAAAAGAACGTACAAGATCCAAAAACAGGAACAAAATTTGAAATAATGTCGGGCCAAAAAACGAGCAAAAAATGGGCAAAAAATCACGATCCAGATCCAGATCCAGATCCAGATTCAAAAAACAAAAAAATTCAAAAATACTAATGGTGCACCGGTGGCCTATACTAGTGGCGCACCGGTGGCCTACACTAATGGCGCACCGTGGCCTATACTAATGGCGCACTGCCTAGTGCGCCATTAGTATACCAGATACTAATGGCGCACCTTAGGTGCGCCATTACTAATAACTACTAATGGCGTGCTACTAATGGCGCACCGGTGGTGCGCCATTAGTAGGCAAAACCGGTGCGCCATTAGTAGGCCTTTTTCTAGTAGTGATTGTTGTAATGTATGTTGTCCTACGGACTAAAGCCCTCCGGTTTATATAGACACCGGAGGAGGCTAGGGTTACACAGAGTCGGTTACAATGGTAGGAGATCTACATATCCGTATCGCCAATCTTGCCTTCCACGCCAAGGAAAGTCCCATCCGGACATGGGACGGAGTCTTCAATCTTGTATCTTCGTAGTCTTGGAGTCCGGCGGATAATGATAGTCCGGCTGTCCGGACACCCCTTAGTCCAGGACTCCCTCATTCTTCACCATTAAGCTCAATTCTTCATTGAAGGTTTGTTTCTCACTTGACGATGTGGGGGCTTCACTTGAGGCTTTGTAAGCACCACTTGACTTGTTGTGAAGTTCCTCCTTATCCTTGAGTGACATCTCATGAGCAACAATTCTTCCAATGACTTCCGTTGGCTTGAGATATTTGTAGTTTGGCATCATTTGGATCAATGTGCACACGGTATCATACTTTCCATACAATGCTCTTAGGATCTTCTTGATGATGAATTTGTCGGCCATCTCTTCACTCCCTAAGCCGGCAATCTCATTTGTGATAAGAGCAAGCCTAGAGTACATTTCAGCGACACCTTCACCATCCTTCATTTTGAACTTGTCAAGCTGACTTTGGAGCACATCCAACTTGGATTCCTTGACGGATTCGGTACCTTCATGCATATCAATCAAAGTATCCCAAATTTCCTTTGCATTCTAAAGACGGCTGATTTTGTTGAATTCTTCGAGGCACAATCCGTTGAAGATGATATCACAAGCTTGAGCGTTGTATTGCAGCATCTTCAACTCTTCCGCATTAGCTTCACGGTTTGGTTCTCTCCCATCAAAGAATTCACCTTGCAAGCCAATACAAATAATTGCCCAAACGGCGGGGTTATGTCCAAGAATATGCATTTTCATCTTATGCTTCCAACTAGCAAAATTAGTACCATCAAAGTAAGGACCTCTACGGTGATAATTTCCCTCGCTAGACGCCATACTCTCCTAGGTTGTGAAACCAAGGCTATGACCACCAAAAGCTATGGAAATCAAAGCAAATGGAGACCAAAGCTCTGATACCACTTGTAGGACCTTGAAGTATGTCTAGAGGGGGGTGATTAGACTACTTGACCAATTAAAAACTTAACCTTTTCCCAATTTTAGAGTTTGGCAGATTTTAGCTATCTTAGGACAAGTCAAGCAATCACCCTATTCAAGCAAGCATGCAAAGATTATATAGGCAGCGGAAATTAAATCATGAAACTTGCAAGAAATTAAAGGTAAGGGTTTGGAGGATTCAAACGCAATTGGAGACACGGATGTTTTTGGCGTGGTTCTGATAGGAGGTGCTATCGTACATCCACGTTGATGGAGACTTCAACCCATGAAGGGTAACGTTTGCGCGAGTCCACGGAGGGCTCCACCCACGAAGGGTCCACGAAGAAGCAACCTTGTCTATCCCATCATGGCTGTCGCCCACGAAGGACTTGCCTCACTAGCGGTAGATCTTCACGAAGTAGGCGATCTCCTTGCCCTTACAAACTCCTTGGTTCAACTCCACAAGCTAGTCGGAGGCTCCCAAGTGACACCTAGCCAATCTAGGAGACACCACTCTCCAAGAAGTAACAAATGGTGCATTGATGATGAACTCCTTGCTCTTGTGCTTCAAATGATAGTCTCCCCAACACTCAACTCTCTCTCATAGGATTTGGATCTGGTGGAAAGAAGATTTGAGTGGAAAGCAACTTGGGAAGGCTAGAGATCAAGATTCATATGGTAGGAATGGAATATCTTGGCCTCAACACATGAGTAGGTAGTTCTCTTAGAAATGGTAAGTTGGAAGTGTAGGTTTAGTCTGATGGCTCTCTCCACGAATGAAGAGGAGGTGGAGGGTTATATATAGCCTCCACACAAAATCTAACCATTACACACAATTTACCAAACTCGGTGGGACCGATTCAACAGACTCGGTCGGACCGATTTAGCAAACCTAGTGACCGTTAGTATTTTCGCTGGGACTGACATGCAACTCGGTAAGACCGATTCGGTTAGGGTTAGGGCGTAACGTAATCTCGGTAAGACTGATTACAAACTTGGTCAGACCGATTTTGGTAATAAGCTTTCCAGAGAGTTGGTCAGTTAAACTCGGTGGGACCGATTTGCTCTTTTCGGTGAGACCGAAATGTTACAAAAGGGAAACAATGAGTTTACATTGCAATCTCGGTGGGAACGATCGCTCACTTCAGTTAGACTAAAACATTACGAAGGGAAACAGAGAGATTACAATCACATCTCGGTGAGACCGAGATCCCTATCGGTAAGACCGATTTGCTTAGGGTTTGTGGCAGTGGCTATGGCTTTTGAAATCGATGGCGCCGGATAGGAAGAATCGGTGTGACCGATTTTGGCTTTAGGTTTAGGTCATTTGTGGATGTGAGAAAGTAGCTGAGGGTTTTGGAGCATATCACTAAGCACATGAAGCAAGAGGCTCATTAAGCAACACCTCATCCCTCCTTGATAGTATTGGCTTTTCCTATAGACTCAATGTGATCTTGGATCACTAAAATATAAAATGAAGAATCTTGAGCTTTTGAGCTTGAGCCAATCCTTTGTCCTTAGTATTTTGAGGGATCCACTTTCATCATCCATGCCATGCCATTCATTGAGCTTTCCTGAAATAATAGTCTTGGAATAGCATTAGCTCAATGAGCTATATGTTGTTATGAATTACCAAAACCACCTAGGGATAGTTGTACTTTCAGTGTGCAACTCTGTAGAGAGATCGTAGTTTCGGTGTTAGTTCGAGAGTGCCTCCCGAAGAGTTGTCTGTGTGACCGTTCGAGTTTCGAAGGTCCTCCCGAAGGGCTATCCGCGACACCGTCCGAGGGACTGTCCGACCGTCTCACAGAGGGCTGTCCGAGGGGCAGATGAGGGTATACATCCTCGCGGTTGGGAGGTTGTAAATCCTAACTGCGGGGATCTACACCACCAATTAATTGTCATCGACTCAACTTCCGCTGCACTACGAGTCGGTAATGAAAAGGATCAAACATTGTATGCAGTCTCCATAGTGGTTCTGGGCTGGTGCGTAGGTCGGAACTTTTTTTTTGTTTTCTGTCACGTTCCCCTACATTTTCTGCGATCGCCAGCACCTGCGCCTCCGTGGCTGCCATTTCCCGGCGAGCGGCGGCTTGAGCGCGGACGGCAACGTAGATGGCATGTTGCGCCGTGACGAAGTTGGGGTTCGCTTCGGCCATGGCCGCCACGGCCTCCTCGATTGCGTGCTCGCCGTAGATCTGGTCCTCCGCCAATCGTTGCTGCTCTAGGAGGATTTGGTTGTACTGTTGTTCCTTCTGCGCCTGCTATATGGTGAAGCCGGCGTGCATAGGAGGAGCAGGAGCCGGGGCGGTGTCGTCGGAACCCGTCTCCATCGTGTCTTCCTCGTTATCGGAGACCTTGGCCGAGCTGGCCGTCAAGCCGGCCTTGATCTGCCTGGCATGGGGGATCTGCCAGGAGGCAGCAAGGGCGGCCATGGCATGCTTCTTCTTCATGGAAAGGCTCTCCCACAGAGTTCTGCCGCCTATAGTCATGGCGGATGCAATGCAAGGGAGGACGATGGGGAGCAACTTGTGTTGTGGTGTGGAGTGGAGAGCCGGTTGTGACCACCTTTAAATAGCGGATTGCGGTGAGGCGAGGCGTCCAGGTGCGGCATTGGGCGGCGCCAGAGTGGATTTGATAGCCGACGAGCCTGCTTAATGGCGGCATACGGACGGACAGGGTTATTGAACGAGCATGGTAGATATTCGTCCAGTCACGCGCTCCGGCATTAATCAGGCGCGGACAATGGAGACGCGTCGCGGGCGGCGCCCTTGGCCGGCGCGCCACATCAATGGCGGTTGCAGTGAGAGGTCGCGTTCGCCCTGAGCCGTCTTCAATGTGGAGCAACGCGCTCTACAGTGGCATAAATGCCGGCAGCTGGCGCCGAGCGGGAACACGCGCGGGCGAGGGTGGAGGGCTTTGGGTGGGCCAAGGCGGTCAGAAGAGGGCTTTGAAGTGGTCTGGACTCCTGTAAAGCCTACCATGTTTGCCTCCGGTTTGCGCGAGAATGTATGCCTGGACCGTGCCACAGACGATCAAGTTGGATGGCTTCTGCGGTCCGAATAGCATGATCCAAACGTATTCGGGAGGTTTACGGGTCGGCGTTGGAGATGACCTAACTTCCACGTGAGTCCACAGCCGTTTTACTTTCTCCGAGAATTCTGTTTATGAAGGAGGCACGTATTGCCTTTCAAGAACAGAATATCGGATACAACTCTCGTACGTGAGACGTGACCGATAGTAGTTGTTGTAGTTTCCTACGTGTCTTTAATTTGGCACGGGCAATTGCAGCAAGTTACGAATTACGATCTCCTCGGCACGTGTATCTTACAAGATAGACTCGATTTGATCTCTCATACTTAGATCGACCGATGGCGCCGACATCCTGGTCGGACCTCCCGCTAGACCTCGCCGCCGCCGTGCTCCTTCGCCTCCCGCCCTCCCTCCTCAACCGCGTGCGCTTTGGCGCCGTCTGCCGTCAATGGCGTGCCGCCGCGCGGGTGAACCCCGCCCTGCCGCCACACTTCCCGTGGATCGCGTTGCCGGACCTGAGTTTCTACAGCCTGCCCGGCTCCGCGTTCCGGCCGTTGCCGGTCCGCCTCGACGGCCACCGGCAGGTGCCGCTAGCGCAGAGCTCCTGTGGCGAGTGGCTCCTCTTCGAGCGCATGGACGGCGCCCTCACGCTCATGAGCCCTTTGTCCGCGGCCGCCGGCACCATGGTGCTCCCCGGACTCCACACCCTCCACGCTCCTCGCAACGAGTCTTTCGAGCCAACCATCCAGAAGCTGGTGGTGTGCTCGGATAACATCATTGCCGCCATGTTGGTTGACATTGGCGTCGTCAAGCTGGCGCTGTGCCGGCCAGGGGGATCCTCGTGGGCACTCGCCACAGGCTTCTACAACGTCTTCATGTCCCTCCAGGACATTGTACTCTACCAGGGGCAGCTCCACGCCCTCACCACTAACAGGGCCCTCTTCTCCATCTCCTTCTCCGTCTCCACAAGGGGCGTCGCCCTCGTGTCCGGAGTCCACCGTGTCATCGGCGCCGACCGCCAGACACGGACCCCGTTCAACACCGCGCCGCCGTTCTACCTGTTGGAGTCCCACGGCCTGTTGCTGCTTATCTACAAACGCGGTGACGAGTTGGATAAAAAGAAAAGGGAAAAGAAACAGTTGCAAGGTTTAGAGTTGGTGGAGATGGTAACCAAGTTCGTGGTGTTCCTGGCCGACCTCGAGGAGATGAAGTGGAAGAGGGCGGGATGCAATACCGAGCTTCGCAGAGCAGTGCCAGACGACCGGATGCTGTTCCTCGGCCCATGGTGCTCCCGGTCTGTTGCTATCCCCAAAGACCACCGCCGAAACAAGAGCTATGTCGACATGAGAGGTAACTCCATCGTCTTCTTCCCCAACAACGATGATCCTAGTGTCGGCGACTGCCACAAGGAGACGGTGCCGTTCTACTGCTGCGTCTACGACATCAAGACGCGGCGCTCGCAGTCGCTACCGCACGTGTCACTACGGCCATCGAAAGGCTTCCAAGCAACATGGTTATTCCCTCCGAGTCAGTGAGGAATTCGTAACACAGTACACTGGTGCCATATAGAAAGTTGTACTAAATCTGTGACACTTATTATAGGATAGAAGGTAGTATTTTTTTTATGCTTTTATAAGACATCGTGCGTACAATATAATATATATCATTGTGTGGTACGTGCTGGTGAATTTGTGATGTATCCTACCACTATTGGATTTCATTGTACGCCGAGTGCCAGGCTCTTAGCCGAGTACCAAGCCACGGGCACTCGGCAAAGCTGCCGCGCGGCAAACGCAGGTATTTGCCGATACAGTGTGAAAACAGACTCTTGGCAAAAGGTCCATACTCGGCAAACGATCTGTTTGCCGAGTGCCCACCGTCGGCACACGGGAAGTGGTAGCACGGGGCGAGTCGACAATGGTTGACGGCTCATTGACGGTGGTGCTACTTTGCCGAGAGGCCGTAACTTGGCTCTCGGTAAAGCGTTGTTTCCTTGCGTAATTAATTTGGATTTTTCATTAATGTGGCAGCAGAGTTTAGTCCCACCTTGCTTAACAACGAGCGTCAGGACCATTTTAAATACTCAGTCAGAGGCAGTAAGCTTCGGTTTCCAATCAACATGGGTAGCCCTTGTGCAGACGACGGAGGGGCAGGCCCGTCCGTGGGGTGTGAAATTACCTCGACGGCATGCATGATCCAACCGTTTAAATCCTCAAATAATCATACGATGCCGGAAATCCTCGGGAACTGGCACGGCGTCATCACATGGCCCCTTGTAGGGTGTGGTAAAATTTTGGGCGCGTTTCGAAAAGGCCTCACCTGAGGCCGATTGTAAACTACAACATCTCCGAGTCTGGGTATTGAGAGGGAATGTGTCCGGTTTGTGATGAAAGTGCGGGTCATGTTGCTTCGTTGGCCTCGAAACTTCTCGTGCCTTCAAAGGAGGTCATCACAGGACACGTGCCAGGCTCCCGCATTTTCCAGACATGCAATATTTGACACGTTTATTGCACTGCTAGTGTTTCCGCGCCGGAAATTGCAGATCTGCAAGGCGGCGCATGAAATCATGCCCAGAAGCTAAATGGAAAACTCTAATGTGATGTCTTTGCGACATGCGTAGGCCTTATGCAGACGAGGGAGGGGCAGGCCGTGGTGGGGGAGGGAGGGTGAAATTACCTCGGCGGCATGCATGATCCAATCGTTTAAATCCTCTGTGTGAAGCATGCCTTGCGAAGTGTTGGCGAGATGGATCCCTCCACCGTCGGGGTTTACCAAGGCGAGGTGCCATGGTGAGGGCGTTAAACAAGGGTGCATTAGGCGTACGGGATCGTCTGCGTGAGTGTTTGATGTCCTAGCAGATCCGGCTGTGCTCGAGGCATATGCGTGCAGGGAGGCCATGGTGCTTGTAGAGGATCTACTGGCCTCGAAGCTATCAACGATATCAATTCTCTTTGCCAAGCAGGACAGTACTGCATGGTGCTTGTAGATGTGGGTTTTGTACAGTATATTCGCTCACGAGCTGAGGGAAACAAATGATATTGGACACTTCTCGAGCTTCACTTGATATTGGACACACGAAAAAAAAAGCTGGTGAGCGAGAGCCGACAGGTCGTTTTTTTTTTAAAGCAAAGCAAAGCTTTATAAATCAACGGTGGCTAGGCATATCGCGTAACACACAAGCAGCCACAGTGGGCGGTACAGTGGTGTTCCACTCCATACATATGTCTGACAAGCACACACGACCTATTCGAGCGAGTTCATGTGCTACAGAGTTTGCTTCTCATCGGCACGCTCTAATGGTAAACTTCGAGAACCACATTTTGAGCTGGAGCTTTATGTCCTCAACGGCTGCAGCATACGGTGACGAGTCAGTTTTCGCCATGTCCAAGGCCTCAGCTAGCAGCATTGAGTCTGTTTCGAACACCACACGGATGGCTCCTAGCTCGGTGGCTGTCGCTACTGCCGCACTCATTGCCTCGATCTCAGCCGCGAAGGCATCCGCTGTATGAGTGAGTCTGCCCGATCTGGCTATGATCACATGCCCTTCTCCGTCCCTAGCCACGACGCCCCAACCTCCCATGGTTCCTCCCGGCGTAAAGGCCCCATCAAGGTTGATCTTAATCTCGTCGTTGGCCGGAGGGACCCAAGCAGTTGAGGCCAGCTTGCCTGGCCGCTGGTACACATCTTCATATTCCAATGCATCACACCTCGTTCGTCTTACTAGCTCAGAGACATGGGTCGTCTGCTCCCCTTCCCGTTTCCTGTTTCTGTTATTCCACCAATGCCACCAAAATATCACGATGAGCATCCTCTTCCTCTCATCTAGCTCCCAGAGTTTATCGAGCATGGCATGCACTCCCCGAATGTTCTCAAGCTGCCCACGCTCGTTTTCAAGGCCCAGCATGCGCCATCCTTCCTTGACCATCTTGCACTTGATGAATAAGTGCGCACCATCCTCCTCTACCCGCTCGCACAGGAAGCAACGAGATCTCTCCAACTTCATCCCTCTCCTCAGCAGGTTAGTGCAAAGGGCCAAAGACAGGTCGTTTTAATTAGCGTTGTCCGGCCGGTTTTCGGGGTGTAAAGCTTTTCCTTGTCAATTATGTAGGCGCCCCGATCTGCACGAGGCATGTGGTCTCTGATGCACGCGGGGCAAAACCGACCCCGGCCGTATAGTATCAGCTGAAAATCTTATTAAACCGACCGGCGATGCAGGCCTGTGGCCTCCTCTGGCACTGGCGCCAAACATGGTGTACTCCTAGCTAGTTAGCCTGTCTTTACTCGCGTCCGTCCTTGTCCCGGCCGCTTTACCAAAGCTTTCTCAAGAGATTTGGGTTATTATATAGAGAATGACGTCTTGGCTCCTAGGAGCGTGCGAAAAATTCTGATTTTTTTGTAGATGTTCGTCTTAGTGTCACAAGCATTCCTTCAAAATTTCATGCGAAACGGAGCAGCGGGGTTTCACCGGTGAAAAAAAAATTAGCGTGACATCTTGGGCTAACATTTGGTGTTTATTTTTTTATTGTTTTTGCACATGCCAATTTTTTCATGTTTTTGCCTACAAATTTGTATATACCATTTGGATGTGACAAAGAATACATAAAATTTTTGTTGGATTTTTTTTGACGTTTCAAAAAATATTTTCACGTGCTCCCGGAAGTACCAACGGATTTCCGTATTTGAATCACTTGAATAAGCCTAAAAAAGAAGAGTAAGAACAAGAACAAGAAAAAAAAACATATAGTAGGTTACTTTTGGGTGAACAGTACCAAGCTGTCCTTTTGGTCAAGGAATTCCGTCAGAGAAACTCAACTGAAAGATGAACATATATATGAATCAAACACACACGAGCTTGAGACAAGCAAATCAATAACTTGATACCACAAACATAGCAGTTTCACATGCTGGTAGTCACCACTCACCAGAGAGGACTTTTGACATACCGTACTGAAACCGAAAGAGCTAGGGGATGCGTGCCGGTCAACTAGTGAATCTGGGCATCGGTGACCAATTTCCAGACCGATCATAGACGGAGAGACAAGTCGACGTTGTCCACGGCGCCGTGCACCGACCAGCTCCCGGCGTGCTTGCGCGCCTTGCCAGCATTAGCAGCCGGCAAACCCTCCCCAGTGGCGGCGGTCTGCCGGCGGCGCTTGGCGACGCGGCGCTCGTGCTTATGCGCGTTCTGGTGGCCGCCGAGCGCCTGGGAGGTGATGAACCTGCGGCTGCAGTACGCGCAGAGGAAGAAGCCGACGCGGGGCTCCGGCGCCATTGGGCGGAGGGTGAGCTCCAGGCTCAGCTCCTCCTGGTCACTTCTCAGCTGTTCCATTCTAGTCATGGACTTACCGTCGTCTATATGTGAGTGCACCACAGCTTAACTCACCACGCAAATTGTTGTGCTCACCAAAGGATTTTTAAATAGTATACAGCTTAACGGGTTTTGCACTGTTCATTTAGGATCTCGTTACTGTAGCCGATGACCGGGCAAGTCGCACGTCACCCACCGGCCTTTGATTCGATGACGGCGGTCGCAACGGAAGGTTAGTGGGACAATTTATCACACACAAAGGGTTGATACCTTTATTTTTATTTTCGTCATCTCCACTGAGGAGCCCTCCGTGAGTTTGTTCTGCGGAAAACTGATTGGGTGTTCGCACACGAACACGTCACGTGTACCCTCGACGCCGGGGGTGATGCACCATAGCTCACATCGAAGGAGTCTCACCGGAAGCGCGATTCACAAGTCGACCGGCGAGAGCTTTTGAGGACCCGAAACCCCACACTCCCGGGAGGGACCCCGTCGGGGAGTGCGGCGGCTATGGGCTGCCCTAGGTCAGTCAAGCCGCCCCTAGAGCCTCGGTATTCGCAGCTCTCCAACACAAAGAACAACGAAGAACGAGGGAGCAAGAACGAGGGAGAGACAAAACGTAGATGAAAAGGTATTAGATGTGTTTTTTGCGATTGTGTGTTGTTCAATCGGCCGTCACCTCTCATCCATTTATGAGGCGGATGGACTTTCCGTACAAGAAAAGGACTGAAAATTCCATCCAAAACATCAAAAACCGTAACCTAACTCGGACAGGAATCTTTGGTAATTTCTCGGACCAACTCGGTCTCACCCATTGGTTCATTTCGGTCCCACTGAGTGAATGTTGCCAACTCTATGTATCCTTCTGTAATTTTTCGGATCAACTCGGTCTCACCGATTGGTTTGCTTCGGTCCTACCGAGTCAACATTGCCAACTCTCTGGTTAATTTTCGGAACAACTCGGTCTCACCAATCAAATCAACTCGGTCGGTCCAAAATGACCTGCAACTTCTGTTTCTGACCTTGTTTTGCCTTCACAGGTTGCGTACAACCTCGGATTAAGACGATTTTTATATCAAAATCCACCGTTTCGACGAGACGCACAACTTTCATGTTGGAATATTTTCCATCAGAGGCAGTCTTAATTGAGTTTCATGCCATTCTTTAATCTGGTATCACCATAAGCATCTCCGAACTTGTCATAACTATTACATCTGAGCTCCGCTATAGACCATCTTCATATCCATCTCAATCTTCTTAAATAGAGCCATTCAGAGGTGACCTCCAATAATAAGTTTGAATTAGTCTTGATGCAGCCTATACTAATTTTATGACTGTGCCACTTTTGAGCGTCAACATTGGGGAATCAAAACAAGGTTGCAGATGCCTCAGCTAGAGTACGATGAACTGGTGATAGTACAGCTTGTTGGCGACACCAGGTGCCTGATTGTATTATATCTGCCCACTTAGTTGTCTTTAATCCTTCAGTGATGGAATAAAACTCGCCGATTCCACCGGGAAAAAAGGGATTCCGATAAGATGTCAGACACAACTTGTTGACTACACCGATGACATAAGAAAATGTGAGAACTTCAAAAGCTTGGGAAATGTTGGTGAGCTCTTTTTTTCTCGAATACGCACGAGCGTGCGTATCATCTATTAAAGAAGGAACGGGGGAAACAACCCCACTGCAGTTTTACAAGGTCTGGCTACACGAGACTCACACCTATGTCCACACGCTACGCTAAGTGACTACTCGCCTTGCGTCCGCCCTAGTGCTACTGCTAGATCCCTATGGAGGGCATCCTCGCCTCTTAGTAGTACCGCTTCTTTCCATAGTACCCATTGACTGGCTATCTGAAGGAAATATGCCCTAGAGGATAAAGTTGTTATTTTATTTTTCCTTATTCATGATAAATGTTTATTATTCATGCTAGAATTGTATTAACCAGAAACCTGATACATGTGTGAAGGCATAGACAAAACACCGTGTCCCTAGTATGCCTCTGCTTGACTAGCTCGTTGGTCAAAGATGATTAAGTTTACTAGCCATGGACATGTGTTGTCATTTGATGAACGGGATCACATCATTAGAAGAATGATGTGATGGACAAGACCCATTCGTTAGCTTAGCATATTGATCGTTCAGTTTTATTGCTACTGCTTTCTTCATGTCAAATATATATTCCTCCGATTATGAGATTATGCAACTCCCGAACACCGGAGGAATGCCTTTTGTGCTATCAAACGTCACAACGTAACTGGGTGATTATAAAGATGCTCTACAGGTATCTCTGAAGGTGTTTGTTGGGTTGGCATAGATCGAGATTAGGATTTGTCACTCCTAGTATCGGAGAGGTATCTTTGGGCCCTCTCGGTAATGCACATCATCTAAAGCCTTGCAAGCAATGTGACTAATGAGTTAGTTACGGGATGATTCATTACGGAACGAGTAAAGAGACTTTCCGGTAATGAGATTGAACTAGGTATGAAGATACCGACGATCGAATCTCGGGCAAGTAACATAACGATGACAAAGGGAATAATGTATGTTGGCATTGCATATCGACCGATAAAGATCTTCGTAGAATATGTGGGAACCAATATGAACATCCAGGTTCCGGTATTGGTTATTGACCGGAGACGTGTCTCGGTCATGTCTACATAGTTCTCGAACCCGTAGGGTCCGCACGCTTAAGGTTTCGATGACAGTTTTATTATGAGTTTATGAGTTTTGATGTACCGAAGGAGTTCGGAGTCCTGTATGAGATTGGGGACATGACGAGGAGTCACGAAGTGGTCGAGACATAAAGATCGATATATTGGACGACTATATTCGGACTTCGGAAAGGTTCCGAGTGATTCAGGTATTTTTCGGAGTACCGGAGAGTTACGGGAATTCGCCGGGAGAAGTATTGGGCCTTATTTGGCCATACGGGAAAGAGACAGGGGATGCCTAGGGCAGGCCGCGCCCCCCCAAGACCTAGTCCTAATTGGACTAGGGGGAGGGGCTGCGCCCCCTCCTTCATTCCCTTCTCCCTTCCCCTTCCTTCTCTCCTACTCCTACTAGGAAAGGAGGAGTCCTACTCCCGCCCCTTGGCCGGCTGCCTCCCCCTAGCTCCTTTATGTACGGGGGCAGGGGGGCACCCCAAAGACACAACAATTGATCTCTTGATCTCTTAGCCGTGTGCGGTGCCCCCCTCCACCATAGTCCTCCTCGATAATATTGTAGCGGTGCTTAGGCGAAGTCCTGCGATGGTAGAACATCAAGATCGTCACCATGCCGTCGTGCTGACGGAACTCTCCCTCGACACTCGGCTGCATCGGAGTTCGAGGGACGTCATCGAGCTGAACGTGTGCTAGAACTCGGAGGTGCCGTAGTTTTGGTGCTTGATCGGTCGGGCTGTGAAGACGTACGACTACATCAACCGCGTTGTGCTAACGCTTCCGCTTTCGGTCTACGAGGGTACGTGGACAACACTCTCCCCTCTCGTTGCTATGCATCACCATGATCTTGCGTGTGCGTAGGAATTTTTCTTGAAATTACTACGTTCCCCAACAGTGACACCTAACCAATCTAGGAGACACCACTCTCCAAAGGGTAATAGATGGTGTGTTGATGATGAACTCCTTGCTCTTGTGCTTCAAATGATAGTCTCCCCAACACTCAGCTCACTCTCATAGGATTGGATTTGGAAAGATGATTTGAGTGGAAAGCAACTTGGGGAAGACTAGAGATCAAGATTCATATGGTTGGAATGCAATATCTTGGTATCAACACATGAGTAGGTGGCTCTCTCTCAGAAAATGGGTAATGGAAGTGTAGGCACGTTCTGATGGCTTCCCTCACGAATGAGGAGAGGGTGGAGGGGTATATATAGCCTCCACACAAAATCTAACCGTTACACACATTATACCAAACTCGGTGGGACCAAATCAGAAAACTCGGTTGGACCGATTTAGTGCATATGTGACCGTTAGGCAATTTCGGTGGACCGACATGTCATCTCGGTGGGACCGATATCATTAGGGTTAGGGCATAATGTATTCTCGGTTGGACCGGTTAATCAAACCCGGTTGGACCGACTTTGGTAATAAGCTAACAGAGAGTTGGTCAGGCAAACTCGGTGTGACCGATTCGCTCGTCTCGGTGGGACCGAAGCGTTACGAAAAGGAAACATATAGTTTGCATTGCAGACTCGGTGGGACCGATCGCTCATCTCGTTTAGACCGAAACGTTACGAAGGGATACAAAGAGTTTGCAACCCCATCTCAGTGAGACCGAGATCCCTATCGGTGAAACCGAAAAGACTAGGGTTTCTGGCAGTGGCTATGTCAAATGAACTCGGTGGCGCTGGATGGATCAAATCGGTGGGGCCGAGTTTGACTTTTGGTTTGGGACATATGTGGATATGAGAAAATGGTTGAGGGCTTTTGGAGCATATCACTAAGCATTTTGAGCTAGCAAGCCATTAAGCAACACCTCATCCCATTTTAATAGTATTGGCTTTCCTATAGACTCAGTGTGATCTTAGATCACTAAAATAGAAAATGTAGAGTCTTGGACTTTGAAGCTTGAGCCAATCTTTTGTCCTTAGCATTTTGAGGGGTCCACATTCCTTATCCATGCCATGCCAATCGTTGAACTCTCCTAAAATATTTATCTTGTAATGGCATTACTTCAATGAGCTATATGTTGTTAATCATTACCAAAACCACCCAGGGATAGTTGCACTTTCAGGTTCCCAGCCGCCGGCCCCAGGGTCGACCCAGAAGATCTTTATTTTAAAAAATCAACATACGTTCGGCTATAATTTGGCAAACGGGCATAAACTTCGGTGAAATATAGCAAAGTTAAAAATAAACTTCGGCGACTTTAACAGTTTTTACATAGGAAACTTAAAAAATAAAAGCCAAAACTACAATAAGAACGCGCTGAGCGCGGCGAAGTCCTCGTCCCCGTCGTCGACATCGCCGTTGCCGTCGTCGGCATCGCCGTCATCCTACTCCTTGACGCGGCCGTCCCTGCTCGACCCCTGCCCGCCGTCGCCCTAGCGGACCAGTGGTGGCGCGTCGTCATTGTCATCGAGAACTATGACTCCTCCCTCGTCGCGGCCACGGCGTCGAGCGGAGTACTGCTCTAGGGCGCGGCATTGGCGTTCTAGCTCCGTCCGCGCCCAATCCTTGCGCTCCCACTTCAAGGCCGCCTCCTGGAGAGGCCCGACTCCGTCTTGACCGCGGCAAGCCCCGGCTCCGTCTTCACAGTGGCGAGCCCATGCTCCGTCTTCGGCCTAACGAAGTGGGGAGGAGCCGAGGAGGAGGCACGCCCACCATCGGTGATGACGATGCCGGCGCTGCGTGTTCGCCGACCGAGCGGCGTCTCGGCGGGGACCCCGACGAGGAGGAACGGGAGGAGGAGGAAGAAGAGGAAGCTGTCCTCCTCAGCATCCACTGGCCGCCGATCTGGGCAGGGGCGGGAGGGTAGGTCAAGGGCGGGTCGTTTGCCGCCCTCGAGGTGCTGGAGGACGGCGTGAAGCAAGCGGTCGGGGGCGCTCCACCACAGGCGGCGCCCCTCGCTGTTCTTGCTGCCCCTCACCATCGGTGCCCCGTTGGTGGAGGCGATCCGCTGCGCCTGCCGGTGCTGGAAGTACGCCGCCCATGCCTCGTGGTTGCCGGCGGCGTACTGCGGGAGGGCCCGGTGCTCGTCCGTAAGTGACTCCCGCACGCGGTCGACCTCGGCGGCGAAGAGGTCGGGGCGCGCGTTGACGTCGGGCATCGGGGGAACGGGGACGCCGCCGGCATTGAGCCTCCAACCCCCCGGCCCGGCACGCTTGTCGGGAGGCGCCGGGATGTTGGCCTCGAAGAGCAGGTACGCCTCCCACTCGTGAAGGGAGCGACGGCCGAAGCCGTTGGCCACCGCCCCATCGCCGGGGAATCGCTCGACCATTGTTTCAGAGGAGGGCACGGGGGAGAGAGGCAGAGCTCGGTGGCTGCGCGCGGGGAGAGAGGCAGAGAGCTCGGCGGCGGGGATGTGGGCGGGTGTGGCCAGAGGCGAGGGAGAGGCCGTTGCTTTTATAGCTGGCGCCGTGTGTACGCGTGGCGGGAAGGGGGGCATCGTCATGCCACCCCTGAGGAATCAATGGAAGGCTGACCTGCGGTAGCCTTGCCATTGATCCCCGCGGGAAACCGAGGCGTTGTGAGGACGACTAGGTGAGTGTCGCTGACTCGGCGGGTCCGCAGTGCGTTCACGCCAAAATCGCTCGTCCCGGCGCCCCCGGGCGCCCCTCGGCGCACCGTGTTCGGCCTGGGTACGCCGGCACCAATTTCAGCCCAAACTGGCGAAAAACATGCTCCTGGGGACGCGACTGGGCTTTTTTGGGCGCCGGCGTGAAAAAAATCGCCTCGGAAGGGCCTGTTGGGGGCGCGGTTGGAGATGCTCTAAGAAAGAGCTGACCAAGATTGCCTAGGCCTTCAAAGTTCTCACCTTTTCTCATGTCATCGGTGTAGCAGTCAACAAGTTGAAGTTGTGTCTCAAGTCTTATGTGAATCCTTTTTATTCTTGGGGGGATCAGCGAGTTTTATTGCTTGACCGAAGGATTAGGTACAGTCGGCTAAGAGGGGAAAAGCTATAGCCAACAAGATGTGCTATCACCAGTTCACCGTATTCTAGCCAACAAGAGCATCTCTGCAACCCTATTTTGATTCCCATCGATTTCCCGAAGAACAAACTGGCGGAGCGCTCCTCTCAGTGGAGATGAAACGAAACAATAGGTATCAACCCTCAATGCATGTGTGATAAATCCCCCCAGCCACTCTTCGGTAGCGACCGCCGTCAGCCAATCAACAGTCGGTGCGACGGGAGATGTGCGCCGTGTCCGGCCATCGGCTACAGTAACGAGATCCCAATGAACAGTGCAAAACCCGTTAAGCTGTACTATATAAAAATCCTTCGGGCAGTACAACAATTTGCGTGGCAATTCCGCCCTTGGCTAGCTTTCACACTCCCGTATAGACGGCCGTAAGTCCGTGACTAGAATGGAACAGCTGACCGGTGAGCACGAGGAGCTGTGCCTGGAGCTCACCCTCCGCCTCATGGCGCCGGAGCCCCGCGTCGGCTTCTTCCTCTGCGTGTACTGCGACCGCCAGTTCGTCACCTCGCAGGCGCTAGGCGGCCACCAGAACGCGCATAAGCACGAGCGCAGCGTCGCCAAGCGCCGCCGGCAGGCCGCTGCCGCTCGGAAGGGTGCGCCTGATGCGGCGCCGGACGAGAGGCAGCCCTGGTACGGCGGCGGTTTGGTGTCTCCGGCCGGGACGGCTGCTCCTGCTGTCAAGGCGCACAAGCACGGCATGAGCTGGCCGGAGCACGGCGGCACCGTGGTCGACGTCGACTTGTCTCTCCGTCTATGATCGGTCTGGAAATTGGCCATCAATACCCAGATTCACTAGTTGACCGGGGCGCGCATCCCCTAGCTCTTTCGGTTTCTGTACGGTATGTCAAAAGTCGTCTTTGGTGACTACGTGCATGTGAAACTGCTATGTTTGTGGTCTGATTTGCTTGTCTCAAGCTCGTGTGTGTGTTTGATCTCTTTCAGTTGAGTTTCTCTTATGGAATTCCTTGACCAGATAGACAGTTTGGTCACTATATACAGATTAAATTTTCTTGTTTTCACCGTCCTACTACTCTTCTGTTAATTGTTGCTTTCATCATTGTTTCGCTTATTCAAGTGATTCTCAGATGCAGTACTATATATTCCATGTGAGAGTTCCCTCACTATTTCAAATGCAGGTATTATACTTTTGTAACAATGTGGATGCCCAATCTATCGATGGCTAGGGACTATATAGCTTCCGGCTTATAACTGCAAGGCTGCAACAACCACTTGGAGAAATTGTGGTGTCCTCGGAAATTACATCGTGAAAACATTTATGTACTATCTCCGTTTCAAAATAGTTGAAGTTCTATGTTTATCCTAAGTCATACTTGTTTGAGTTCGACCAAGTCTATAGAAAATTATATTAACATCTATAACACCAAATTAGTCTCCATAAATTCTTTACGAAATATATTTTCATACTATGTGTATTTGGTGTTCTAGATCTTAGCACATTTAATTCCATACTTGGTCAAACTTAAGCAAATTTGACTTTGGACAAACCTCAAACTTTAATTATTTTAGAACGGAGGGCATATCTTCTAAAGTTCTAATTAAGATACAGAGACAGAATGTAAGATATGCACATATAGATGACTACTAGATATGGTAATATACTCCAAGATGCACATATTGGGCATGTGTCATTGCCGAATGTAATGCACACAAATTAATGGTGTTCTTGAGCCATAGTTAACATATTTAACCAGTTCCCTGATAATGCACCTAACGGAGTATATAGCATGACTAATTTACTATCATCTAGAGCTAGTCCCTTCTGCTAAATCTCTGATAGATGATACCCGCATGCAGCATGTTCATCTGACGATAATTAATCACAAGCAGCAGCAACATTTTAGGTATGAAGTACTGGGCCACAGATATAATAATTCCAACGTGTTATGTTTCTGTTGAGAAAGCTAGGTGAACCGACCTGGCCAAGGACGGACGAGAGAAGACAGGCTAGCTAGCTATGACCACACCATCCAGAAGAGGGAGGCATCTGCCGGTCGGTTCAAGATTTTCAGCAGATGCGACCGAGGTCGCTTTTGCCCAATGCCCAGCATCAGAGACCGCATCGTGCAGATCTGGACGCCTTCATAATTGGCAAGGCAAAGCTTTCCACTCCTAGGCCCCAAACAGGCCGGCAACGCTAATTAAAACGACCTCTCGGATCTCGCTCAGCACAGCCTTTATTACTTTTTTTTTTTTGAAAAGGGCAGGCGTCCAATATCAAGTGAAGTTGCCATCCTCCCCAGCCTCTCATTTGCTTCGCATGCTGCACATGACATAATCTGCTGTGCAAAAAAACCCATTTCTCCAACCTCTCCTTAACAATCATGCAGTACTGCCCTACACCAAGACAGCCCCGTCAGAATGAATGATACGCACCCTCGTGCGTATTCGAGAAAAAAAAAGACAGCCCCGTCAGGACGAGGCAATCAAGAGCTTGGACGTCAATAGATCCTCAACGAGTGCCATGGCCTCCTTGCACGCACGCATATGCCTCGAGCATAGCCGGATCAGTTAGGACATCAAACACTTCCTTGGAGGACCCCCTTAAGTGCTACATTTCTATTGTAAACCACGCTAGGCTACCTGCCTTCCTGAGTCATCTGCGTCGGGTGTGCGTTTTTGTTCGCACAATTTCACCGCGGCAGGAATTTTACGGTGTTGTCAATGTCTTGGCCGTTGGTTCTTTATGACTTCTTTGTTTCGCTATTTTGTGCATGACGGATGGGCCTCAAATATCTTCAGCCCAGCATTCTTGTGCGTCCTGGGCAAGGTTTTTCTCCCATAAATCCCGTTATTTTTTGGATCGGACCGAAAGGCCGGTTTCCGAAAATCTTGAAAATTTAGGTTTTTTTTGTCTCAAATGTTCAAACAAAGTTATTTAACCTCCTAATTTCTCAAGTGTCCCTTGCTCTAGTGGCCATCCTATATCACATTAACCCCGATGACGCGAGTTCGATACTTGACCACGGCATCAAACTATTTTTTTTTATTCTATAGTACGTCGACAAGCTAAAAAATAAAATGAGACCAGCAGGACTCAATCCTGAATCGCGCATGGACTAGAGCGAGAGCCTGAGCACCAGATCAAGCTCCAATAATTGAAACATGTTGCATAGCCAACACCATTTAACCTTTTCGAACGTTTGAATTCACCAATTGACGGTATCAATATTTTTCGGTGCCCACCAGAATTTCCGGTTTTCGACTTGTTTCCAAAAATCTCACCTGAGAAAAAGACCTTGGTCCTGGGTGAGAGGAGGGAGAGACATGGGGTTGGATCGTGCTGCGTGGTGAAAACCTAGTGACCAATCCCTCACGTCAACGAGAAGCCAATCCCTCTGCTCCTCGAGCCTCGCTCCCCTCCCTTCCACTGCGCCGCCTCTTCCTCTCCTTCACTTTTCTCTCCAGCGGCGACAACGACCTGCGGGCGAAGGGTGACGGCGGCAGCGCTCGATTCGATCTGTAGGACAGAGAGAAGATGAGAGGGAGAGGGAGAAGGAAGGAGAGGTGGGAGAAAGAGAGAGGAAAGAGGAGAGGGAGGTGTTGCAGCAGACGGGAGATCTCACGGGATTCGGTTGGTGGTTATCTTCGGTGGATCCGCTCAGATCTGATCTTAATTCGTCTATGTTCGTGTGTCTTCAGGTTGAATCTTTCCAATCTACACTTATCTTCTTCGGCGGTGATTGTTGTTCTGGTGTGATGGTCCTATGTGGTCTTAGCACGACAATTTCCTAACTATCAACTACAATAAATTTTGCCCGGCTCCATTGAGGAAGGGCGATGACGACGGTGCGCCTTTAGCTCGTTTCGGTGGTTGAATTCGTCGCTAGGTGTTTTATGAACCTGGATATTTTTATTATTATTTTTAGTGTTCGTTGTACTGCGGCGGTTAATGGTGAATAGATTGAAAGTTTTAAAAAAAGAACATCATTCTTGTCCGGAATCTTGTCCTCCCCGGTGAAAAATTGTGTATATAATGACATCCGAATCTTATGTGAATCTCACGGGAGCAACGTGCGTCGTATTGGAAATATGCCACTTCCGAGGCCCGTTGGAGCTTAGCTCTCCCTGTCATGACGCGTACGCGTAGGAACCCTCGGGAACCATGGCCCATGACATGGCCGTCGATTGGTGCAGCGCAAATCCACGTACGGCCAGACGGTGGCGGGGACGTGGCGCCTACAGCACTACCAGCGCTCGCACCGCGGCACCATGGAGCATGGTCGCGCTCTTGGACTTGGGCCCGAGCGGGAGTGCGACAGCGGAATAAGGGGCGGCAGTGTGGTAGGCGTCGATGGCAGCAGACTGCTTCTTATCCTCCTACTCTGCATCCCGGAATCATGCACGCATGCATGCATGCATAAAGTTACTGCCCAAACGCCAACGGGGTCAGTGCTCGGACAGAGGTACTGACGCGGCCTCACGTGAGCAGGACCCCCATATCACAAGTACTCCAGCAGCATTTTAAGAAAATAATCCCAACGTGTTCTGTTGCTATTGAGAAAGGTAGTAAGGTGGACGGGCGGGAGTAAGACAAGCTAGCTAGCTAGGTCCACATACCAATACAGGCCACCCTCTGGCCATATGCATCTTGGCGCCACACGCATCAGAGGAGAGGACGCCACAGACAATGACACCTGCGTCGCTTTAAGAATTTCTGGTGCGCGGTCAATAGATTTTGTTGTGTGTGTGTGTGTGGGGGGTGCATCAGAGACCACATCCTCCTCATTGCCTAGTAGATTTGGAAAGTGAAAACTTTCCACTGCTGGATCCGAATGCACAACGGTAAACTAAACGGCCTCCCGCTCACCACAGTGATCGACGTCCAGTCATTTTCTTGGCAAACAAACGTCCAAGAGAAGCTGCGTGCTCACCCAAGATTGGATGCTTTAGCCTGTTGCTCCAGTGTTACCCTGAGCTTCGACAAGATATAGCGAGGGCTAAATGGCGTGAAACACTTGGTGCAAAAAGACCCATTGGGTGCTCATAAAATTAGCAATCATCCTAAGAGTGAGGCGTTTTGCCTCCCAGGCTCAGATGAGCGCGTGAGTGAACAAAAAGATCGTTAAAAATACTAAATATACTCAAGAAATTCCTAAATTTTATGTGGAAAAAGATGCAAAATTGGACTTTTATTTTTATTTTTCTAGTATTGTTTTGAATTTACTGTTTACCAGGTGCAGATGAGCCCAGGCTCAGATTGGGATATTTGTCATCTAAACACACCTAGTGAAATCGTCCTAGGGTTAATCACGTAAGGACTAGAAATTTTTCTAGTTATATATGGCAATCAACTAGTTTTGGTGGTTTCATTTTCATTGTACCTATTTCCTTGTGATACTAACCATGGCCAAACTAACTAATTTTTTTTAAGAACTCGGGCCAACTTGGCTCAAGCATTACTACCGAAAAACATTGTAACTCGTGAGTCAACATGGATGGGCCATCGACTATCACTAGTAGAAAACAGGGCTTCCGTTCGGGCCAGATAAGCCCATTAGTCCCGGTTCAGTCACGAACTGGGACCTATGGGGGCATCGGTCTTGGTTCGTGAGGCCAGGGGGCCTGCCGGGCCTCGTGGGGGCATTGGTCTTGGTTCGTCTGGCCCCTTTGGTCCCGGTTGGTGGGACGAACCGGGACCAATGGGCCTTGCTCCTGGCCCACCACCATTTTTCCCGGTTGGTGGCTTGAACCGGGACCAAAGGGTGGTCTTTAGTACCGGTTCAAGCCATGAACCGGGACCAATGATGTGCCTATATATACCCCCTCACCGGCGAGCAGAGCACACTGCTCTGTTTTTTCTTGCCGGTGAGTGGAGGGCTTTGTGGTGCTCTAGCTCACCTCCATTGCGCACGAGGTGTTCGATGGAATGCCCGAGCCACACTACTTAAGCTTTCTCCTCTCCAAGCTCGACCTCCAAGCTCCATTTTCCTCAATATTTGTCTAGGTTTAGCGGTCCATCACGTCCCGTTCCCGTCTTAACCGCCGTCGATCGCCCGCGCCGATCTCGTCGCCGGCACCACCGTGGTGAGCCTCCTGTTCTTATCTTCATTCTGCAAGGAAAGAATTCTTACTTGTATGTTTAGATAGATACTTGTATAACTTTCTTACTTTTATTGTTGCTTCTTATTATATAGTGCGATGGTTTTGGTATCCGCCCCCATCGGCCCTCGTCCTGTCTATGATTCGGATGTGGTATATATTATCTTTATAACTATTTGGTCCATTTATTGTTTATGACAATTATGCCGACCAATGTGACATAGATTTTATTTATCTAGGAGGTATGTGAATCGGAAATTCTAACCGACCCTATTGTCGAGAGGTTAAATTTAGTTG
Source organism: Aegilops speltoides (assembly GCA_021437245.1). Taxonomy (NCBI): domain Eukaryota; kingdom Viridiplantae; phylum Streptophyta; class Magnoliopsida; order Poales; family Poaceae; genus Aegilops; species Aegilops speltoides. The sequence goes on from CM038144.1 coordinate 489,970,470, forward strand.
AAGAAGAAAACAATTTCTTGAAGGAAAAAAATAAAAAAATGAGGAGGAGAAGATGATATTGGAGTTGCATGTTGCGGATGTCGTCGATGATCACAAGATCAAGATGGATGCAATGCACTTGAAGATTAGAAAGATTAGAAAATATGCCATTCATACCGAGGCTCGGTATCATTATGCCGTTGGATCAATTGTTACCTTGGTTGCGATTATGATCGCATTTGTTTTCGCATTAAAATGTTTTTACATAGTTTCAATGTATGGTTTAATTAATTAGATAATCTGGAGAGCTATATGTTGTTCAATGAGAACCATGCATGTACTTTGGTTTTAATGTGATGATGAACTTCTATTAATTTGGTCACTTAATTATCTATTCATGATGTTTTGTAATGGTTTTTGACATACTTAATTATATATAATGCATGCATATGAACTGGCAATGGATGTACGGTGACAGACACACCTCCGAGTACATTAAGGGCGTGCATAATTTTCTCGAAGTGGCTGAGGCAAACAAGCAGAATGGTTTTATGTGTTGTCCATGCCCTATATGTGGGTATCCAGTGTCTTACTCTGACTCGAAAACCATTCACACCCACTTGCTTTATAAGGGTTTAATGCCACACTATAATGTTTGGACCAAGCACGGAGAAATAGGGGTTATGATGGAAGACAACAAAGAAGAAGAGGACGATGACCACTATGTGCGCCCTGAATACGGTGATGCTGCAACGGGGGAAGCTGTTGAAGATCAAGAGGAACCAGACGATGTGCCCGACGATGATCTCCGCCGGGTCATTGTTGATGCAAGAAGACAGTGCGAAAGTCAAAAGGAGAAGCTCAAGTTCGATCGTATGTTAGAGGATCACAAAAAGTTTGTACCCCAATTTTGCGAAGATGGCAACACAAAGATCGGTACTGTACTAGAATTGCTGCAGTGGAAGGCAGAGAATGGTGCGCTTGACAAAGGATTTGAGAAGCTACTAAAAATATTGAAGAAGAAGCTTCCAAAGGATAACGAATTTCCTGACAGTACGTATGCAACAAAGAAGGTTGTATGCCCTCTAGGATTGGAGGTGCAGAAGATACATGCATGCCCTAATGACTGCATCCTGTACCGTGGTGCGTACGAGGATTTGAACGCATGCCCGGTATGCGGTGCATTGCGGTATAAGATTAGATGAGATGACCCTGGTGATGTTGACAACGAGCGCCCCCAGAAGAGGGTTCCTGCCAAGGTAATGTGGTATGATCCTATAATACCATGGTTGAAATGCCTGTTCATAAACAAACATAATGCCAGGTTGACGCAATGCCACGGAGAGGACCGTAAGAAAGATGGGAAGTTGAGAGCACCCGCTGACGGGTCGCAGTGGAGAAAAATCGAGAGAACGTACTGGGAGGAGTTTGTAAGTGATGCAAGGAACGTATGGTTTGGTTTAAGCGCAGATGGCATTAATCCTTTTTGGGAGCAGAGCAGCAATCACAGCACCTGGCCCATGACTCTATGTATCTATAACCTTCCTCCCTGGCCGTGCATGAAGCGGAAGCTCATTATGATGCCAGTTCTCATCCAAGGCCCTAAGCAACCCGACAACGACATTGATGTGTACCTAAGGCCATTAGTTGAAGAAATTTTACAATTGTGGATTGGAAATGGTGTAGTGTGTGGGATGAGCACAAATAGGAGGAATTTGACCTGCATGATTTGCTATTTGTCACCATCAATAATTGGCCTGCTCTCGGTAACCTTTCAGGACAGACAAAAAAGGGATACCACACATGCACACACACTGTTTAGATGACACCGAAAGTATATACCTAGAATAATACAGGAATAATGTGTACCTGGCGCATCGTCGATTCCTTCCTATGGTCAATGATTTAAAAGTAATCTTCAGAAAGGGTCCCAGACGGACTATCTATTCCGAATGACGCTGAGGGACGCGCAACCATGTGGAAGAAGAAATCTATATTTTGGGACCTACCCTACTGGAAAGACCTAGAGGTCCGCTCTTCAATCAACGTGATGCACGTGACGAAGAACCTTTGCGTGAACCTGCTAGGCTTCTTGGGCATGTATGGGAAGACAAAAGAAACACCGGAGGCATGGGAGGACCTGCAACGTTTGCACGAAAAAGACGACATGCCTCCAAAGCAGCATGAAGGTCATGCCAGCTATGCTCTTACCAAAGAAGTGAAGGAAATCTTCTTTGAATGCCTTCTCAGTATGAAGGTCCCGTCTGGCTACTCGTCGAATATAAAGGGAATAACAAATATGGCAAAGAAAAAGTTCCAGAACCTAATGTCTCATGATTGCCACGTGATTATGATGCAACTGCTTCCGGTTGCATTGAGGGGGCTTCTACCGGAAAACGTTTGATTAGCCATTGTGAAGCTATGTTCATTCCTCAATGCAATCTCTCAGAAGGTGATCGATCCAGAAATACCAAGGTTAGGGAGTGATGTGGCGCAATGTCTTGTCAGTTTCAAGCTGGTGTTCCCACCATCCTTCTTCAATATCATGACGCACGTCCTAGTTCATCTAGTTGACGAGATTGTCATTCTGGGCCCTGTATTTATACACAATATGTTCCCCTTTGAGAGGTTCATGGGATTCCTAAAGAAATATGTCTGTAACCGTGCTAGGCCAGAAGGAAGCATCTCCATGGGCCATCAAACAGAGGATGCCATTGGGTTTTGTGTTGACTTCATTCCTGACCTTAAGAAGATAGGTCTCCCTCAATCGCGGTATGAGGGGACCAGGTGGAAAAGGCACACTAAGAGGGGACTCAATAATATGTAGGGACGGGCATTCATGGTCTCAAGCACACTACACGGTTCTACAGAATTCCACCTTGGTGATCCCGTATGTAGATGAACACAAGAACATTCTGCGCTCCAAACGACACCCGGACTAGTGTGACGACTGGATTACATGTGAACACATCAGGAGTTTCGACAGTTGGTTCCAAACACGTCTCAGGTGTGACAACACTGTTTCTGATGACCTGTACTCATTGGCGAGGGAACCATCTTCGATTGTAATGACTTACAAAGGGTACGAGATAAATGGGAATACATTTTACACGATCGCCTAAGATGAAAAGAGCACCAACCAAAATAGTGGTGTCCGCTTTGATGCAGAAACCAAGAGGGGAAAGGACACATATTATGGTTACATAGTGGACATATGGGAACTTGACTATGGATACGATATTAAGGTCCCTTTGTTTAAGTGCAAATGGGTCAATCTTTCAGGAGGCGGGGTACAGGTAGACCCACAGTATGGAATGACAACCGTGGATCTGAACAATCTGGGGTACATAGACAAGCCATTCGTCGTAGTCAATGATGTGCCGCAGGTTTTCTATGTGAAGGACATGTCTACCAAACCGAGAAAAAGAAAAGAAAAGGAAGCAGATACATCATACGATGAGCCAAAGAGCCACATAGTTCTTTCAGGAAAAAGAGACATCGTGGGATTGGAGGGCAAGAAAAACGTGTCTGAAGATTATGAAAAGTTTCATGAAATTCCTCCCATTGAAGTCAAGACTGACCCAAGCACCCTGTTAAACGATGAAGATTATCCATGGTTACGGCGCAATAAGCAAAGGACACAAGCAAAGAAAAAGTGAAGACTTTCTATCAACAACTATTATGATGATGCCTTTGATCTAGAATATCACTGAAGTTACATTTGAACAAATGAAATCCCTTTGTAACAGATGAGTTTTCGTCCGAAACCCTGATACTTCCAAAGAGATTGTCTGTTTTGTACACGAAGTGCATCCAGTTTTTGTCGTAACCCTCTCAACTTATTAGCACATGCTATGTGGGTGAAATGATGATACCATGCCAACTTTCAACCTTTTCAGAGTTCCTTAGTAGTGCTTTTCAATTTAAGGATCATTTAGCTGAAAGAATGATCTAATAGCAAAAAGAATGAACTAAAAATAATCAATAATATATTCTGTTATGATCAACTAAAACAAAACTATAATATCCTTCAATAGCAAAATAGAATCAACTAAAAAGCTTTTATAAAACTCCAAAAGCAAAAGGAATCAACTTAAAAAACTTTTATAAACCTCTAGTATTATTGAAACTAAAAGTATATAAAATTTATGCAACCAAAATTATCAAAGTATTTTCTGTTCAAAACATCAAAGCAAACAGAATTTTCATAAAGAAAAATTTTTGTTAGAAACTTTAATTGCAAAAAGAATTATCATAAAGAATTTTTGTTAGAAACTAAAATAACAAAATCTATTTTTGAATATAATGATAAAACACAGTGGTATTAAATAGCAGGAAAAAGAATCACTCAAAAATCTATCTTTATAGTAAAGTTATTCAAAAACTAGTGATTCACACAAATTTTAAAAAAAATCAAATTTAAACTATTCGAATTGGAAAACAAATGGCACTAACAGAAAGTTTATAATTTCAACAGAAAAAATAATGCAAAGAACAAAACAAAAAACTGGAAAACAATGCCACCTACTAGGCCACCACAGCCTGAATACGACTAGAAACCCTGCTAATTGGGCCAGGATTCAGGCCCGCAGAAGGCCCAGCAGGCCCACAGGCATAACAGTGTGAGTTTAGGCCCATAGGCCTGCAGTTCAGAGGAGTTCGAGAGGGAAGAGGCAACGAGGCTTAAAAACGGGTGCGGGGCGCTCTCAACTAGCGAGGTGGGACTAAACTCCCACCACCACCCCACTGTGCAAGGCCATTGGTCCCGGTTGGTGGCACCAACCGGGACTAAAGGGTGGCTTTGGTCCCAATTGGTGGCACCAACCGGTACGAATGCCCCACTTTAGTCCCGGTTGGTGCCACCAACCGGGACAAAAGACCTCTTCTCGGCAGCCCTAAGGGCGGGAAGCAGGGGGCCTTTCATCCCGGTTGGTGGCACCAACTGGGACTAATGGGGGGCATTGGTCCCGGTTGGTGCCACGAACCGGGACCAAAGGGTTTGGTATATAAGGACTTGTGAAAATTTTCAGTTCGTCTCGCAGTTACCTCCCGACGCCGCGCCGAACACCACGACGCTGCCAGGCTGCTGGACCGTGCCCTCGCCATCGCCGACGCCCTCGCCCGCGCCCACGTCCTCGCAGCTCGCTGTCCTCGTCGCGACCTCGAGCCCGCCGTCTTCGTCGCCGACGCGCCCTCGGCAGCGCCCTACGCCGCCGACGCCTCTACCCCGCGCCTTGCCTGCCGCTTCGACGCCGCCCGTCCTCGTCGGCGACGCCCGCTGCCGACGCAGCCTCGCCGCCCGACGCACCGCGCCGCCGCTGATGCCCTCACGGCCTGCCGTGCGCCCCTGCCCGCTGCCCTCGCCCACCCCGACGCTACCCGCCGCTGACGCCTCGCCCTGGCCAGGCGCCGTGCGCCCGACGCTGCCCGCAGCCTGCCGACTCCAGCCGCCTGTCCTAACGCACCCGCCCGCCTCTGACGCCCTCCGCCCGCCAGGCGCCGCCTGAGCAGCCCTGCCCACTCGAGCGCACCATGCCCGCCATCGCCGCCTCTGCTCCGCCGCGCCCGCCTGACGCCTCCTTTGTGAGCACCGTGCCCCTGCCCTTCACTGCCACTTGCTATGCATTCGTTTTTTGTTATATATGCTTTTTTAGATGTTCATATATGTATGTATTTTCATATGTAGGTATGTATTTTCAGATGTTTTAATATGTTCATATATGTATGTATGTATTTTTTAGATATATGTAGTTTTTAGATGTATTTTTTGTATGCATGCATGTACTTTTTAGATATATAGAAAAGAGGAAGAAGGAAGAAAAAGAAGGAGAGGAAAAAGGAAAATAATAAGAGGAAGAAGGAGAAGAAGGAGAAGAGAGGAAGAAGAGGAGAGAAAAAATAAGAATAGGAAGAAGAAGGAAAAAAAGAGAAGAAGAAGGAATAGAGGAGAAGAAGTAAAATAGAATATTATTCTATTTTTATTCTTCTCCTCTATTCCTTCTTCTTCTCCTCTTTTTTTTCTTATTTTTCTTCTTCTTTTTCTCCTCCATTTCTTCTTCTTCTTCCTCTTCTTATCTTTTATCGGGAACGAGGGGTCGAGTGTTGAGGGTCGAGGGTCATCGAGAGTCGAGAGTCGAGAGTCAAGATAACACTTAGCAGTTTCGACCAAATCCATCTTCTCCCCGACGCCCCTATGATGTCTACTACCCAACCTTCTTCTTATAGACGTTGTTGGGCCTCCAAGTGCAGAGGTTTGTAGGACAGTAGCAAATTTCCCTCAAGTGGATGACCTAAGGTTTATCAATCCGTGGGAGGTGTAGGATGAAGATGGTCTCTCTCAAGCAACCCTGCAACCAAATAACAAAGAGTCTCTTGTGTCCCCAACACACCCAATACAATGGTAAATTGTATAGGTGCACTAGTTCGGCGAAGAGATGGTGATACAAGTGCAATATGGATGGTATATATAGGTATTTGTAATCTGAAAATACAAAAACAGCAAGGTAACAAGTGATAAAAGTGAGCGTAAATGGTATTGCAATGGTAGGAAACAAGGCATAGGGTTTATACTTTCACTAGTGCAAGTTCTCTCAACAATGTTAACATAGATAGATCATATAACAATCCCTCAACATGCAACAAAGAGTCACTCCAAAGCCACTAATAGCGAAGAACAAACGAAGAGATTATGGTAGGGTACGAAACCACCTCAAAGTTATCCTTTCTGTTCTATCTATTCAAGAGTCCGTAGTAAAATAACATGAAGCTATTCTTTCTTATCAATCTATCATAGAGTTCATACTAGAATAAAACCTTAAGACACAAATCAACAAAAAACCATAATGTCACCTAGATACTCCATTGTCACCTCAAGTACCATGGGCATGATGATACGATATGCATCACACAATCTCAGATTTATCTATTCAACCAACACAAAGTACTTCAAAGAGTGCCCCAAAGTTTCTACCGGAGAGTCAAGACGAAAACGTGTGCCAACCCCTATGCATAGGTTCATGGGCGGAACCCGCAAGTTGATCACCAAAACATACATCAAGTGGATCACGTGATATCCCATTGTCACCACAGATAAGCACGGCAAGACATACATCAAGTGTTCTCAAATCCTTAAAGACTCAATCCGATAAGATAACTTCGAAGGGAAAACTCAATCCATTACAAGAGATTAGAGGGGGAGAAACATCATAAGATCCAACTATAATAGCAAAGCTCGTGATACATCAAGATTGTATCACCTCAAGAACATGAGAGAGAGAGTGATCAAACACATAGCTACTGGCACATACCCTCAGCCCCGAGGGTGAACTACTCCCTCCTCGTCATGGAGAGCACCGGGATGATGAAGATGGCCACCGGTGAGGGATCCACCCTCCGGCAGGGTGCCGGAACGGGCCCCCGAGAGGTTTTTGGTGGCTATAGAGGCTTGCGGCGGTGGAACTCCCGATCTATTGTTCGCTTCGATGTTTTTAGGGTATATGGGAATATATAGGCGAAAGAAGTCGGTCGGGGGAGCCTCAAGGGGCCCACGAGTCAGGGGGCGCGCCCAGTAGGGGTGTGTGTGTGGGGGGGGCACCCTCGTGGCCACCTCGAAGCTACCTTGCCTTGAGCTCCAAGTCTCATGGATCGCTTCCGTTCCAAAATTAACGCTCCCGAAGGTTTCATTCCGTTTGGACTCCATTTGATATTCATTTTCTTCGAAACACTGAAATAGGCAAGAAAACAGAAATATGGGCTGGGCCTCCGGTTAATAGGTTAGTCCCAAAAATAATATAAAAGTGTAAAGTAAAGCCCATAAATATCCACAACGGGTAATATGATAGCATGGAACAATAAAAAATTATAGATATGTTGGAGGCATATCAAACACCCCCAAGCTTAATTCCTGCTCGTCCTCGAGTAGGTAAATGATAAAAACGGAATTTTTGATGTGGAATGCTACCTAGCATAATTCTCAATGTAATTTTCTTTATTGTGGCATGAATGTTCAGATCCAAATGATTCAAAATAAAAGTTCATATTGACATAAGAAATAGTAATACTTCAAGCATACTTAATCAAGCAATCATGTCTTCTCAGAATAACATGGCCAAAGAAACTTATCCCTACAAAATTATATAGTCTGACTATTGCTCTATCTTCATCACACAAAGTATTTAATCATGCACAACCCCGATGACATGCCAACCAATTGTTTCATACTTTAGCAATCTCAAACTTTTTCAACTTTCACACAATACATGAGTGTGAGCCATGGACATAGCACTATATGTGGAATAGAATGGTGGTTGTGGAGAAGATAAAAAGGAGAAGATAGTCTCACATCAACTAGGCGTATCAACGGGCTATGAAGATGCCCATTAATAGATATCAATGTGAGTGAGTAGGATTGCCATGCAACGGATGCACTAAAGCTATAAATGTATGAAAGCCCAATAAAAGAAACTAAGTGGGTGTGCATCCAACTCGCTTGCCCACAAAGTCCTTTGGCACTTTGAGGAAGCCCATCATTGGAATATACAAGCCAAGTTCTATAATGAAAAATTCCCTCTAGTATATGAAAGAGACAACATGGGAGACTCTCTATCATGCAGATCATGGTGCTACTTTGAAGCACAAGTGTGGTAATTAAAAAGCATAATAGCATTGTCCCTTCTCTCGTTTTCTCTCATTTTTATTTTTTATTTTTTCCTTTTCTTTTTTTCTCTCTCTTTTTTGGGCCTTTCCCCCCCTTTTTTTTCTTTTGGCCTTCCTTTTTTTCCTTTTCCCTTTTCTTTTTTCTTTTTAAAGTCCGAAGTCTCATCCTGACTTGTGGGGGAATCATAGTCTCCATCATCCTTTCCTCACTGGGACAATGCTCTAATAATGAAGATCATCACACTTTTATTTAGTTACAACTCAAGATTACAACTCAATACTTAAACAAGATATGACTATATGAATGCCTGCGGCGGCGTACCGGGATATGCAATGAATCAAGAGCAATATGTATGAAAATTATGAAGGTGGCATTGCCACAAATACGATGTCAACTACATCATGCAAAGACTGGGCGAGCTTTGGGTCCCTCGTGTCACCGCCACAGTAATTCTCTCGCTTATTGACTACGCTGACAATGGCATGGGACCCAGATGTCGAAATCCACTAGGAGGAGCCATTTTTTATTGGCTTGAAATAAGGAGGCACTTGCTTGCATCTTGCCATGACCTTGGCGGGTCCCTGCTGTCATCCTCTCCACGTACAATCATCTCCTGATTGTGTACGCTTCAACTTGCTAGGCCCACAAGTCAGCCTCTAAACCTGTGGAGGACAAATACAACCCATTTAAAAAAATAACAGCCCATTCCATACGTTCAAACGGAAAGTTCAACATTCAGAGCAAAGTAACAGGTCTGATCCACATATAGAGTACCAAACTTCCACGTTGACAACCATCATAGCCAAGTTAACTATCTACTCCCACTAGAAAAGTACTAACTTACTCTTAGCTAACTAGACGATGCCGGAGGTACACGCTAAACGTCGGCACCGGCATCCTGCGCCTCGCCTCGGACTTGCCAGAGGTGTGATAGGGCGCGTTGCTCGCGCGCGTTGGCCCTTTCCATGCCGGCGTGGTCCACCGAAGCTTCGGCTTCCAAGCAGGAAACCCACTTGACGAGCTCTTGCAGAGCCCACTCCTTGACTTTGTCAATGCCTCTCTCTCCTCCACATAAGGGCATGTACAATGGTGCTATCTTAGAAGTGCCACGTAGGATAGAATATGAGGTGGAGGAGAGAGAACTCATAAGAAAAGGCTTGTCTTCTCTTATTTAAGAGAAGACAAGAGGTGATCTCTTAGCACAATATGTCTCACCACTTTTTTAGGAATTGCTAGTTATTAAAGATAAGGCTAAGAGATGACCCATTGTAGACAAAAATTTTGTCATCTCTAAATCACATGCAATACTTAAGATAAGACTATCTTATCAACCAATGTACATGCCCTAAGGAGTACTACTTGCTATGGATGCATGCGGCGGGCAGCTGACGTCTTGAGGGGCCAGGGCGGTGAGAGCGGGCTCCGGAACCGGTCCGGACTCCAGAATGGCCCACCTCACATTATCACCATATATTTCTTGGAGTCCGGGCGCGGCGGGCGGGCGATATCTTCTCCCTCCCCTGTTTCTCTCTTCTCAGCCTACGCTCGTCGAGCGATTAGATTTCGGCTATCGATGGTTTATTCAATTACGGTCCCACATGTCAGTGAAATTGCAAGACAACGTGTGTACCCGCTGGTGAGCGGCGTGCGAGCCGGACTGTCGGGGTTGCGACGCGTACGGGTCGTAAGTGTGCCGCCTTTTCCTTTAGAACTTGCGAAGCGTAACATTTGCGCGCGATCGATCGATAGAAATCCAGAACAAAATTATGAGGGCGGTGCTTTCCCGCTCGTTAGGCAGGCTAGTTCGAGTGATATGACGTGCTACAGTGCCGTCCACTTGCTCCATTTTTATCTAAGCAAGAGTTTACACTCTTACGCGGGAGGAGTGTGAAACACCTCGGATCTGATTTTGATCGAGGGATAACTGTTCCCTGCCAAATAATAGAGCATTGTTAGCGATTATAGCATGATAGTTAGGGCATCTCCAACGCTGGCCCACAAATTTACACCGGCATCTGTCCGAGGACACTGATGGATGCCATCCGATGCTGCCCGCATACCTTTCGACAACTATATGAACTAACCGGACGAAATTCATGCAAACAAAGCAAATTTCAAATTAACCGGATGAAATTCATTAGATTTTGAAAACTTTTCCTACAAACTGGATGAAATTCATTACATATTTCGCACAAACCATACTAAAACCTACTGTAAACCTAATCTAACCGATCGCCGGCGCCCAACCACCATGTCCGGCCGTGAACCCGAGAAAGCCGGCCATTGCCTTTGCCTCCTCCTCATCCGCCTCGATAACCTCCTCCTCTGGAGCACAAGGTTCTGAAGATTTCCGCCTCCACGTCGCCGTCAAGCGGCTAATCGGCTGCCGATGTTTACCCCACCAAGCTTGGCGTCGACTGAGTGGGGTAGCGGTGGCCTTCCTGGGACTAGAGCGACAGCGACCTACCGTGTACTACTCTTCCTCGCTGCCGGCTGCGCCCGCGCACACGCGCCGGCTTCATGGTCGTGGTGGCGGAGGGCGACAGAGGGGTCGCCGGCGATCTCCTTCGTTTGCTCCCGCGATAGTAAGTTGAAGAGAGCTTTGGAGCGCACCCGGAGCGAAGCCGCCGATGTCCCTCGTTTGCCCCTGCGACAGTACGTCCAAGAGAGCTTCGGAGTGCCAGGAGGCCATTGTTGAAGTGGTGCCGAGAGAAGAAAGGGATCAGAGGAGAATAAATGTGGGTCTTTGGCTATGGCTGGGAGCTGGGGCTCAAGTTAATATAGCGGGCGAATGGCAATGAGCCGCGGCAGATGGATGGACAACTGGCGCCGGAGTAGGTTCGTCGAGCGTGAATGCGGACGCTGCTCTAGTGGCTTAACTGCAGATGCGTTTGGGTTACTGACATGTGGGCCCAACGGGCATCTGTCCTGCATGTCAGTGACACACCAATTGCACCTGCAGTTAAGTCCGGTGAATGTGGCATTAACATTCTGGAGAGACGGTGACCGTTTCAGGCGGGAAGCGCGCGCTAGCGATGGAAGGGGTTTCGGTGTGCAGTGGCACTAAGATCGGTCGCTCACGATAGTACATACTCCATACCATACTACCATAGTACCCTCTCTAGCTTTGGCTGTTTTATAGATTGTCGTTGTGATGGACGATATACATGAGCAAGGCGGTCCGAGTATGACCGTTGGTGTTGAGACAGGTGAATATATGCTCGGCGTTCGCGTAGGCCTCCATCAAACGTCTAAACAGTAATGTCATGCACCGCCGGGGCTCACAGGTGATGGGCTCGCCGTTTGTGTTGCGCCATGAGCAGGACTTTGATTTAGAGGGCGACGTGCATGCATTAGCATGCTTTGACAGCGTGAGCGTGAGTGTCTGACCTGAAGTATTTCATTTTCATTTGGTTGATGAGGGTGCGTTGCAGCGACGAGTCCGTAGTTTGATTCCCCACATACGCATAATTTTGGTTTTTACAGTATTTCTTTCTCCATTGACAGGTAGGCCCGCGTAGATAGATAAAGAACACGAGTTGATGAGGCGCATGTGGACTGTTTGACTGCTCAACTAGACAAATACGGAGCTATACGTTGAGTCAGTGACCTTATAATTACCATATCTCGTATACAATGATCAAAGTGAGCTATCAAGACAAGTTTGATGACCGCCAATGCATTTTACTCGGTAATAAATGACCAGGATTGAAGGGCAATCCAAATTTGCTTCGTCTTCTGTCCTTGAGCTCTTAACAAACCAACGCACTATACGGTTGTCCGGCCACTCCACCCCAGAGCTCTCGCCAAGCGTTGTTCATGCCACCGCGCCGCACACTAACCGGTAAGGCAGCAATGGCATCCCGCCACGCCGAATTCCTCGCCGCCCACGACCGCACACAAAATGGTAGGGAAGCGATGGCATCCCGCCGTGCCGAGTTCATCACCGCTCGCGACCTCACAACTATGTGGGAGGAATTTGAAGATGCCAAGGCCGAATGGGCGGTAGAGCAAGAGGTGGCCAAAGCCGCACAGAGGGAGTGGAAAAGTCAGAAAGCACTCAAGAAAAGAGAGGCCCTCCGCCGTAAGAAAGAAAAGGACGCACACGCTGCTGCGGAGAGGTCGGCAGAGATCCAAGCACGGTGGGGTGTCGCCGACAAAGACAGGAAGGAGAATGACGGCGTCTGGCCAGCATGTGAGAAGTAGTAGTACTCGTAGTTAGTGTGTGTGTCTATGTCTGAGTATGAGCATGTACCAATACTACTAGTTACTACTGTAGTTTTTAGAGCAAATTACCAGTACATTAGCCTAGACTAAATAAAAAAAATTCGTATCCTAAGCATCAAATGGCATCTCTTTCTCTATAGGAATTGAGATGCATGTCATCTCACTTCCTATGATTTTCATATTCCTATCCTATGAACGAAGGAGGCCTCTGTTGGAGTAACTCATCAGTAGCTAGCGAAGATGCTTGTGCAGTAGTTTTCTTCAAGAAGCGGAATTCAACGAAGTCATGATGGTTCCTTCGTCTGAGCAACTTCAAAGTGGGAACTAGGCCTGTGATTTGACGGCTCATTAGTCATTGTTACTGCGGCGCGACGACCTGGGTGACTCTCCCTTCGAGTTCTGTGTGCATGGCAAGTGGACCAGGATGGTCGACGTCCCACATATTGGCGAACGGAAGTATTCTTTCCGATATCGAGGAGCAAGGAAACCGCGTGGTATAGTATCACTGCTGATTGGTTCACAAAAAAAATAGTATCACTGCCGATTTATAATTATTTTTTATTTCTGACGAATTCTTGTGTTTCAACTCTTACGACGAAGGGTGCCAAACCCGGCACGTGCTGGATGTCCCACACGTCAGTGAAAGGAGTGGGACATGAACAGCGTGGTAGAGCCCATCGTAAAAAAACAGCGTGGTAGAGCGTCTCCACTTCTTCCACTTCTGGGTTGGAGACCACACGTAGTAGTACTTAGTGGTCTGAACGATACAAAGTGCGACCTGGAGAGAAAGACACGTCTAGTTGGAAGGTCTCGGGGCATACACGTAAACAAATATAAAAGTTAATATGTGCCTCCAACTAATATAGCAGTAGTAGAGTACTTAGGCACGTACTCCATAACAGTTTCAAAAAGAAAAAATCCTTTCACGTACGAATTTGCCTGTATGCTTTGAGCAACTTGCATGTCCTATACTGCTCCTATTTGATACTCTAACTTAGCTAAAGGTTAGACTAACTCATGACTAATCCTGAAGTAACTATAGCCAAAGAGGTGTTTGGGCGACAGGGTTAGATTGACAATAAATGCACTTCATGGAGAGAGAAAAGTGATTTTTTCAGTGGTCCCAATGAGAACTATCTCCAGTTAGCACCTCTTGGGTGGGATAGTTTTTTTTGGTGGGTTCGGTTCAACTTGCTCCAATTTAAACCCTCATGCTTGGATACTTCAGGGCTATTTGAGCCCCAACTAGCTCAAACTAACTCTAACCCATGGATCCAAACAGGGCCTATGGCCAGTCTCAACGCGGAGCAGTCGCGTGCAACGCGAAGCGACGCTCTCTTGGCTGTCGCGCCACTTCAAAGCCGGCGCCAGTGAGAGGTCACCTCCGCTCTGGCCAGGCATTAATGCAGCACTGACGCTCCAGGGCGACGCTGCCCGTTTCATGCGGGAAGCGCGCGTTGGCAAGGGAGTATAGGTTTTGAACCGTTTCAGGTGTAGTACTGGTAGTTTGCAAAACTACTCAATTATTGCACTCAGTTTCCTAAGAAATTGTGGTAAAAAACATTACTCCACAGCCCGCTTCCCTTCTCCTTCCTCTTCCACCGCCCGCGCACGTCCGCGGGAAGCAATAGATCAACCCTTACATAGGAGTGCTAGCACAAAAAGATGCATGCATGACCACTAAAATTTCCATATTAAAGCGCCGCTCTGGCGGGAGTATCGCGTATGTTGTTACCTTAGGACGACCCATGGCTACCGGACGACGGCGACCAGAGAATAGGCGGTGGGAGGGGAATGAATGCAGCTACTCTCTGGGTCCGCCTTCCGGCTTAAATAAATGTGCAGCATCACGTGTACCCGTGGGTGCACAAATTGTAACATACGTGTCTGCTTAAGTGGGCGTCACGTAACTGGTGTGTGTGAGAGAGATTCTGAGAGACAGAGTGCGTGTGTGCGACTCTACTCTTCGGATATGTACTCAACCTTTTGCATCGGGATATAAGTATAATGGTATTTACTTTAGCTAGTGATTTACATGGCCATGTTAACGTGCTTGTGTCAAAAAAATGTCACTTCCTGCTCGTGATTTGCGTTATATAATTACAGGCAAGAGTCTCGTGCATTGCACGGAATATCAATATGCATTTTTTTACAAAACACCTGTTGTGATTGACCCATGCAGGAGTAATCCCATGTGTAAAACTAATGATATCTCGAGAATTTTATCGGAAAACTGGTATCTCAAGAATGTCATCGAAAAAATAAAAGATGGGAGATAAGGCAAGGAGGAGTGGAGCGTGGTGGTGACTGGTGGTCGGAATTTATAGAGGCAAGGGGATGGACGGCGCCGGCAGGCGGCAACGGCCACCATGCATGCTAGATTGTTCAAAAGACTTATTAGACTTATTCCTTTTTTAATTGCTGAGCAATGAGGTTGCGGGAGATAATGATGTGGAGAGAGGTGCGGGAATCTTTTGTAAAATTTTCATAGGTTGCTTTCTATCCGTCAGATATAGATCATACGGTCTATATTACAAGATGGCAGTCACACCATCATCGCCAACTCGTTTTTTTATAAGGGTACAGATGATAAGTTTGCTGACTACTAAAGTAAAGTGGAATTTGTCCATGTTATGCAAGTAAATAAAGGTGATTGTTCATCATACGGGTAAGGTTGGATGAAGGGTGGTAGGAACAAATGCTCCGCCTAGAGCATGTGTGTGTGAGATGGAGTCTTTGTGTGTGTGTGTGTGTGTGTGTGTGTGTGTGTGTGTGAGAGAGAGAGAGAGAGAGAGAGAGGAGAGAGACGGAGTGTTAGTTTGTGTGTGTATGTGTGTGTGAGAGAGAGAGAGATGGAGTCTTAGTGCGTGTGTGTGGGGGGGTGTGCATGCGTGTGTGTGTGTGTGTGTTTGTGTTTGTGTTTGTGTGTGTGTGTGAGAGAGAGAGAGAGATGGAGTCTTAGTGTGTGTGTGTGGGGTGGGGGTGCGTGCATGTGTGTGTGTGTGCGTGTGTGTCGCGGGGTCCTCCATGGCGGATGTAATTTAAGTGTGCATGACTTCATCATAGAGAGGTGATGTGTATGGCAGAGGCCACCAACGATGGGGTGTGAGAGAGAAAATGCCCGTAGAGAGGGAAGAGAAGGTGTGTGCGCGTGAGAGGAGTCGACATCGAGAGAACGTGTTTATTCGAGAGACACCGAGGAAGACTACTATATATCGATGGTGCATGTATGCGGGAATTAAACAAAGGAATGGTCTTATTGGTTTCGAGGATATAGGGGAAGAGTGCGAGGCGGGGGGTAGCTAGAAGGAGATTTGTTAAGTGTGAGTGTGTGTTTTACCCATCCATGCGGAAGTTATGTGCACAAAAGAGGAGAACGATTCGATGTGGCGTTAGGATTGAGGGTAATTAACTACGTATGGAGACATAGAGACCTTGAACGTGCATGTGTGAGAGGTATACATGTATACGTGGGATGTGTGTGTGTGCGCGCGTGCATGATCGAGATAAAAGAAAGAAGACATAAGTCATAAGATCAACGACATGGAAGAGACGGATCGGTATGACAATATGCATGCATGTGAGAATGCAGGGAAGAAGGCCCGACAATTGAGGATGTGTTTTTGTCTTTAAGAGATAGTGGCGTGGGCTGGAGCATGCATCTATGGCGAGCAGAGGGAGTGAGGCGCAAAGATTGTGCAAAAGAGATCAACCTATAAATGCATATGTATGGAGAGACATATATAGTGTGGGTGATAGGAAACAAGACTCCGTGCGAGAAAGAAATGTTGACGGAGAAACTACAGATAGATATTGAGATGGAGATGCTAGCTAGAGGGACATCCGCTAGTTTGGGTGTTGGAGATGACCGCCGGGTGGTTCAAAGGGTGAAGTTATATATAGTGTGTGTGTGATAGAAATCAAGAGTGAGGGCGAGAAAGAAGGTTGATGGAGAAATAGATAAATAGAAAGATGAAGATGCTAGCTAGTGTGCGTTAGAGATAGGAGTCGAGTGGATCAGAAGGCTGGGTTATGTGTGTGGGTGTGAGAGAGATAGAGAGAGGGTGCATGTGAGTCACATACAAACAGATATCAGAGAGAAATGAGATCCAGAGAGACGGAGTTTTGTGTCTGCGAGAGAGAAAGATATTTCACAACGAGAGTGATAGCTAGAGAGACATGTGAGGGAACACAAGATAGCTCTAGGGAGAGAGGGTGTGTGTGAGCGACATACAAGAGAAAAATGGAGAAATATGAGACCCTGGGAGACAAAGTTTGTGTTTGTGTGTGAGAAAGAGATATTGAAGAGGAAGAGTCATAGGTTCTCATATCTAAGGAGCGAGAGACATCTCTGTATGAGGGGTGTGAGAGTGGCACACATGGGAATAGTAGAGAGAAATGAGACCCCGGGAGACAAAGTTTTGTGTTTGTGTGAGAGAAAGAGATTCCACATGGAGAATCATAGTTAGAGACACATAGCAGGGAGTGAGATATACTTAGAGAGAGATAGAGTGATGAAGGACGAGGGAGAGAGTACCGTCAGTGTGTTACGAAGATAAAAGATCATTATTGACATACAGGTAGCACGAGAGATACCCGAGAGACAATGAACGTGTATAGGTCCAGAGAGATAGTCCTATATAAGCATGAGTGATAGCTATATGAGACGAATATCTGGATTAAAGGGGATTCAAATATTTAAACTGGAGATCACGACATCGATAATATCATAACGCAAATTGGTGTATCAAACATGCATATTCATTTGAATTTGGGCACACATGTAATGTTATATAGTTTATCAATATTGGTGATCCATAGATTCTTTAGTTACAAACAATGCAAATTTTATATGCAATAAATGTCTAAACGGGATTACACTATATGTTGCGTGTGTGAAACACATTATACATGTTTGAGAAGTAAAAAAAACCTGCATGAAACACACATTAATTGGAGACAGTTAGCGAGGAATGCATACATTGGATTTCAACATAAACTGGTATCAAATATTTGAAAATCGAAATTGATGGATACAACCTTATGAATCTGAGATCATGCCATTTGTAAACCATATTTATGTATAAATGGTGTTGTGCTTTTGAAAGTATATATAAAAAATGATGTATATAGAATGTAATTCCAATTGAAAATGGATCCCTTGAAAAAATAGAATACAAACGGGATTCTAATTGAGTTGGCACGATGGCGTGCACTCGCAAAATTTCAAGGAAGCTGGGAAAGTCGCAGAATCACCAAACCAAAATCTGCGAGATGGAAATCACTACTGCCTATCCCTGCCACGCAAAGCCTATCTGCTGGATTTCTATAGGTTTTGATAGGGGTAGGTTTGTAATTTCACCCAAATGTGATGTAACCGCCTCTCACCCGGATTCATACACGGTGGGTGCCAAAACACAGTGTGTCCTCGGCCGAAATCGACTCCCTCCCCGATTCATATTCATACACGTTGGGTGCCAAAAACAAACTCTCGTCGGCAAATATTCGGTGTATGCGAGATTACCGTCCTATCCCCAACCGACTAATGTTGCTATGATGTAGTAGAAATTTGAAATGGGGGCTAAGTTTGTAAATTTCCTTGCATTTGAGACAAGCGCGACTTGAATACATGGTTCCCCCTTCCTCTCTACCTCCCTTTTCCCCATTCGTACTCTGTGGGCGCCAAAACACCCTCTCCACCCCACCCTCCTCCGTCCGACGCCGTCTGCCACCCCATCCACCGTAGTCCTCCTCCACCATGCCGGAGCTGATACCCCGACGCCGTCGTTCATTACAAGAGATCGACCTCTCTCATCCACGCCTTCGGACCGGGATACTTGCATCTCGTCCTCTCGCTTCATCCCCGCCGTCGTCCACCTTGTCGGCGCCGCTCCTACGACCGTCTCGTCCACCGCACCCCGCTGCCACCGTCTACCCTCCTAGATCTGCTTCCACACTGCCGATAGCCATCGCTACCACAGCACCGTCAAATTCTCAGCAGATGCGTACATGGCGCCGCACCAGAGGCGGTACTCTTTCGTATCTTCTCAACTTATTTATCGCAGCAAGAAAATAGATCGCCACTGCTTTACTCTGATTTCTTGTCTTGGTTGCGAAGTTGCCTTTGTCCGGTTTGCACCTTCAGATCCGCCATGGCACGCTCAACACTATACTCCCAATTCTTATGGTTTTCCCCTTTTATATTCCACACTAGTTAAATCACAGTAGACTAAATTTCAAAATTGGGTCAGTCAATTTTTCAGAGCTCGTCGGAGTTCGTCGGTGCGATCGAAGGGGCTCGGGTGGTTGTGGGGCCTCGCCAAACGAAGAAAACTCAACGCGGGTGGGGGTTGGGGCGGGGTGGGGGTGGGGGTGGCGGAGGAACATAGGCGGTGGGGGCCGGTGGTCCGGCCGGCGGCCCGTGCGGTGTTCTGTATGGGAAGAATCGGAGACGAGGAAGAAGAAGGGTTAGGAGACGTAGGATCTTCATCCAACCGCCTGAAATGGTCAAGAGACAGCTGGGATTTGCATTCTTAATCCGCTCTGATTCATCATGTGTGTGCACTGCGCAACCAACATTTTATTATGCAAAATCTGCTTGCTCTTCTTTACCATGTTCGATAGAGGTGGCATGTACGTGATCGATAGGCTTTCAATTACTAGCGGCAATACAACACCGTATTTTCAAGCCAGTTCCACTTTCCCGATTTATATATCGTGGTTATGGTGTACCCCTGTTATTTACACTATGATCTGCCTAGTTGTTGTGTGCTCTTGTTATCATGGTTTGGCAATAAACTCTCTATACAGTATATTATGAACCTATCATCATGCCACTATCCTTACTCGAGCCTATTTTTTGTGTACTTGTGCCAGATTATATAAATGCACGCACCATATTCTAGCACACATGAGCTCTCTCATCAGAATCCAGTGATAGCACACAAGTGTTTACAGGGGCGCCCCTATATTAGAATATCATCTGCATTACAAAGATAATCTCACAACTATTTATGTTTTCATGGTTCTCAAATATTATACGCAATTACAGTGAATATCAGAACCCGTGCATCAGAAGAATATTGTGGAACACTGCAATGACTTACAAAATTGGCACCAAGGCATTGAGTGCCATTCTCGAAGCAATGAAACTTGTACGCTCCCCACCTGTTGATTCTTGTTCAGAATATCATCCTAATGACTATCTAACCTCGAGGAGTCAAAGGCAGATGGCCTGTCCTGTTCACCCATCAAGGTGCATGTTCTAATTTGGCAAGGTTTTATTGACTACGCGTATCTTGCATATGTTGTCTTGCATTTCTTCTACTTTGTTACACTGCCATCTGCTTAGTTTACTCATGATATAACTCGAGATGCCATGCCCATCCATTATCAATACATGTTCCATCTGTCATCATACCATGTTTTTCCACTCAAATGTTGTTCTTGTGCATCAAAAATCAAAAAGGAAGAGGGTGATTACTGAACCTGAAGGAGCACCAGCAAAGTCCTTGAAAAACGTGGTGGTGCCGGAGAAATCAGACAGCGCCCCACTTATATTGGCTGTACAACCAGTGACACAAAACGTAGGACTGACTCTAGCCGACTGTACCCATACTTCACTGGCCACACCACTAGCCCCACCACACAGGACCTACACTCCAGGAAAAGTTATACCGATTTCATTTGCCATAGCACCAGCCGTACCACAAAAAAATCCCACTCCAGCAAAAAGTACAACAAGTCCACCGGCCGAAGACCTATCCCAACTGCAGAGACGGCCAATTCCTGCAGATTGGAACCCCATTCCATTTATTCCCAGTTTAAAAGACAACGCTTTCAATGTTGTTAGGGACTACGTGCATATATTCCCATCATGGGAAGATTATAGTGAAGACAAACACCATTTTCACATCTTCCTGTCCAACTTAAGTGTAAGTTCTATTATTCATGGTTATTATTTTCCTGTTTTCTGCTGATCAAGCACATCAATGATTTACATTACATTGTTGTAACTAGGCGAGGGTCAATCTGGATAGTCATGACGAGCAAAGCTTGCTTGTGCTTTTCAAGGAAGCATTGCAGCAGTATCGGTGTTCCTGAGGAAATCACACTTTGATGGCAAGTCTATAAACGAATTTCTGGTGAAGTCTCCTGTGCCAAATTTAGAAGACATTGAATGGAAAAACCTTGTTATGCACTGGTCTCGTTCCCAGGATGAGGTACTGTCTATGAAATCACATGAAAATTTGAACTTCTACTTCTCCGCGTGTGCCTTACGGATCTTTTTTGCAGGAAATCTGCTCGAAGATGAATTCCGGTTTGAAAAGAACGACAGGATATCGCAAATATGTTGCCCGCTGCTTTGCTCTTGTTAGTACCTGTTGTCCTGTATCACTGTACTTGCATACATACTTGGTTCATTATGTGACAGCAGTATGCATGATAGCTTGGTTATCAATTCTTCGCCCCAAATTATCTGATCTGTATGAATGGTTACATTAGTGTAGAATATATCCAATGCCAATGAATTTTTTTAGCTCTGCATTGTTCTTGTAAGTACATGCTGTCCTTTATCAGTGTACTTATATTGACAGGTAGTTGTTCATGTACCATCACTCTGCAGCTTATTTTCCTTTGCCCTCCATTTTCTACACATCAGATCTATATTTACTCTTACCATAAGGTTGGTACTGAAGAAGTTTAGCTGTGCATTGCTCTTGGCTGTGCCTTTTGCCTGTATCACTGCACATACATTTATAGCTACTTGGTTATGTAGCATCACTCTTCATCTTATCTTAAATAATCTCCATTTTTTCATATATTATCACATCTATATTTGCTCTTAACAAAATGTAGAATAAAGGCAATGCTTATGAAGAAGATTCTGTGCTAAACTTCTTGAATTGCCCCCCCATCAGCATGGACAAGGGCTTTATAGAGCTTGTCTTCACCAATAATGTAAGTTTGTCCTTCTCAAGCCTTCAAACTTTGTTGTCTATATTTGGTTAGGCATGACTGCAAGAGCTGTTTATGTTTGGTGTTTGCATGAAATTGCATGTTTAAAGTTTATTATGTAGTTCATAAACAAAAGTTTGTCCTTCTCAATTTAAGTTTTCACTTGTACAACCAAGTTCCTTCTTCATACCATGTAAATTAAACTATACAGAGCAAGTGATCTTATTTTGCACTGCATGTATGCTTCTGTTCTTCATCCGTAATCCAGTGGTGTGGTGAACCTACCCACTATAGCACAATGTAATATTCTGCAATGTCTTAACTATGAACAATGTCATATCATTCTACTATTATTTAAACCGTCTCTTTATTTGCCAATCTAAAATGGGATAAATTGACAGCGCACTAACCATTGATACTTATCAGTTCTTGATATGTAATCCAGTGGTGTCGTGAAGCTGCCAACTCCTTCACAATGTCATTTCCTGCCATGTCTTGACATGAACAATACCATATTGTGTTAATGCAATTTAAACTGTGTCACTTTATTCGTCAGTAAGAAATGTGATGAATTGTCAGCACTGATACTTTTATGTTCAAAATCTGTCATATGTCTGCTTGTTTATCTTTCAGAGTGAGGAAGATATATGTGTTGAACAAGCGTAGTCTCATGAGCTTGCTCAGCTGCTTGTGCTGCAGCTCCCTAGCAGGGCAAACCTTTCTTGAACTTTATTGAAGTGCTGTCAGTTTTGTATATTATTTTGTCGGTGTGTTTATTTGCACTGGTGGTGATCTTTGATGCCCAGTGTATGTAATCTGCTGTCTGCTTGTGCTTTATTATCATAGTGGCGAACTTTGATGCCCAATGGATGTAATATGCCGTAATTGCTTTATTGTATAGTCTAGGTTTTTTCTTATTCACGATGCTGCTGTTATTTTACTGTATATATATCCTGTCTTCGCACTAAACCGACTAAACCTTAAAATTACGGTACATAATCGGGCCGTCATGCAATCACGATGTATGATCCGCATCATGGCCCCCGTCAAACTGGCCCACTAGTAGATTCAGGACTTCAATAGGCCGAGTAACCCCGACCCTCTTTTCGCAAGAAAACTCAATGGGCTTTTAGGTGGCTGAGAAGTAGGTTGGGCCTGAAACATGCCGAATAGCTCACGGGCCGGCAGCATCCCGAAATGGACCCCAGCCCATGATTGTGTGAATCAAATCATGAGCTTTTAACATGCCAAAGTTGTCTCGGTCCTTGTTTGGCCCAATCAGATATCGGCTGCGAGCAGGCCGGATGCAAACCGGGCCATAGTTAGGGTCAACTATATGACGGGCTTTTAACAGGCCGAAATTAATATTGGGCCGAAATGTTAAACGGGCCCATAACATGCCGAAACTAATATCAGGCCGAATTACTAAATGGGCCTTTAGCAAGTGGGCCCAAAAGCATAGAGTCCAGTTAACGGGCCAAATCTGATATGCGCCATAATTGAGCCCAGAGCCTCTTAAAGGGCCGGATCTGATCTGGGCCACGATTTGGCCCAGAAAGTGGGAGGCTTTTAACGGGCCGGATCTCACATGGGCCATTATTAGGCCCGGAACGTGGCAGGCCATTAATGGGCCAGATAAAAAATGGGCCGGCATGTGGCCCAAAACATGGTAGCCAGTTAATGGGTCGGCCTACTAGGGTCCTCAAAATCTTGTGGGCCTACAGCTGGGCCTGCCCATTAATGTCGGCGATATCTCGTGGGCCTTTAGCTGGGCCTGCCCATTATGATCCGCAACAATTTTGTGGGCCTTTACCTAGGCCGGCCCATTATGGCACACACAAATCTTGTGGGCCTTTACCTGGGCCGACCCATTATGGCCGGCAAAATATTGTGTACCTTTTGCTGGGCCAGCCCATAATGGTCCACAAAATCTCGTGGGCCTTTAGCTGGGCCGGCCCATTATGGTCCACAAAATCTTGTGGGCCTTTAGTTGGGCTAGCCCATTTAAACATGATGGGCCGTGCCACGTGTCGACATGTCATAGGCGCCTTCTATCCAATGAGTGGATGCTATCTGTCCCAACTATGAGCCGACACGTGTTTCCTCCAGCCAATGAAGATTTTACACATGGAAAATCCCCATTGGTCGGGGCTGTTAACGGGTTATCGGATCCAAAACCCGACCTAATAGCTTAACGGCGTTCCGTTACGATGGATGCCACGTGTCGGTCACCCTTGACGAAAACACTTCTGTGACGCGCGATTTATTGTCATGGAAGTGGACACTTCCGTGATGATAATTTTGGTAATGTCATGGAACACTTCTCTGACGGCCGCATTGTATGACTATCTTGATTACGTCATAAAATCGTCATGGATGTACATGCATGCCAAAAAACGCGACCTACTGTGACAAACATGTATCATCACGGAAGTGTATTTTTTTCGTAGTGGAGGGAGGCTAACCAGCTCACAAGCGGCTGGCGCGCCCCCTACCAGGGAGGAGTCCGAATTGGACAAGGAAGGGGGAGGGCGAATCCTAGTAGGAGCCCAAGTGGGACTCCTCCCACTTGGGATGCGCCTAGGGCCGACCTCCTCTCCCTCCCTCCTTTATATATGGGGGGGGGGCTAGAGGACACACCAATTGCTCCAAGCCGTGTACGGCGCCACCTGCACAGTTTACACCTCCGGTCATATTCTCGCGGTGGTTACGCGAAGCGCTGCATGGATCACGTCACCATCACCGTCACCATGCTGTCGTGTTGACGGAACTCATATACTCCTTCGACCGTCTGCTGGATCAAGAGCTCGAGGGACGTGATCGCACTGAATGTGTGCAGAACTCGGAGGTGCCGTACGTTCGGTACTTGATCGGTCGGAACAAGAAGACGTTCGACTACATCAACCGCGTTAAGCAAAGCTTCCGCTTTCGATCTATGAGGGTACGTGGACACACTCTCCCCGTGTCGTTTCTATGCATCTCCTAGATAGAGCTTGCGTGGGCGTAGGAATTGTTTTGAAATTTCATGCTACATTTCCCAACAGTGGCATAAGCCAGATCAATGCGTAGATGATATGCACGAGTAGAACACAGAGTTGTGGGAGGTGATCGTCATACTGCTTACCACCAATGTCTTATTTTGAATCAGCGGTATTGTTGGATGAAGCGACTGGACCAACCTTACATGACCACGTTCATGCGACCGGTTCCACCGATAGACATGCAACTAGTTTTGCATAAAGGTGGCTGGCGGGTGTCTGTTTCTCCAACTTTAGTTCAATAAAATTTGAGTGCGGCCGGTCCTTGTGAAGGTTAAAACAACAAACTTGATAAACCACCGTTGTGGTTTTGTGCCGTAGGTAAGAACGGTTCTTGCTAGTAGCCCGTAGCAGCCACGTAAAACTTGCAACAACAAAGTAGAGGACACCTAACTTGTTTTTGCAAGGCATGTTGTGATGTGATATGGTCAAGACATGATGTGATATACGTTGTTGTATGACGATCATGTTTTGTAAAAGTTATCGGCAACTGGCAGGAGCCTTATGGCTGTCGCTTTATTGTATGAAATACAAACGCCATGTAATTGGTTTACTTTATCACTAAGCGGTAGCGATAGTCGTAGAAGCAATAGTTGGCGAGACGACCACGACGCTACGATGGAGATCAAGGTGTCAAGCCGGTGTCGATGGAGATCATGACGTTGCTTTGGTGATGGAGATCAAAAGCACAAGATGATGATGGCCATATCATGTCACATATTTTGATTACATGTGATGTTTATCTTTTTGCATCTTATTTTGGTTAGTACGGTGGTAGCATTATAAGATGATCCCTTAACTAAATTTCAAGGTATAAGTGTTCTCCCTGAGTATGCACCGTTGCGAAAGTTCTTCGTGTTGAGACACCACGTGATGATCGGGTGTGATAAGCTATACGTTCAAATACAACGGGTGCAAGCCAGTTTTGCGCATGCAAAATAGTCGGGTTAAACTTGACGAGCCTAGCATGTACAGGCTTGGCCTCGGAACATTGGAGACCGAAAGGTCGAACGTTAATCATATAGTGTTGGAAATATGCCCGAGAGGCAATAATAAAATGGTTAATATTAGATTTCCTTGTTAATGATAATTGTCTATTGTTCATGCTATAATTGTATTAACTGGAAACCGTAATACATGTGTGAATACATAGACCACAACATGTCTGTAGTCAGACTCTAGTGGACTAGCTCATTGATCAATAGATGGTTATGGTTTCCTGACCATGGACTTTAGATGTCATTGATAACGGGATCACATCATTAGGAGAATGATGTGATGGACAAGACCCAATCTAAGCATAGCACAAGATCGTGTAGTTCGTTTGCTAAGAGCATTTCTAATGTCAAGTATCATTTCCTTAGACCATGAGATTGTGCAACTCCCGGATACCATAGGAATGCTTTGGGTGTACCAAACGTCACAACGTAACTGGTGGCTATAAAGGTGCACTACAGGTATCTCCGAAAGTGTCTGTTGTGTTGTCACGAATCGAGACTGGGATTTGTCACTCCGTATGACGGAGAGGTATCTCTGGGCCCACTCGGTAATGCATCATTGTAATGATCTCAATGTGACTAAGGAGTTAGCCACGGGATCATGCATTACGGAACAAGTAAAGAGACTTGCCGGTAACGAGATTGAATAAGGCATAGGGATACCGACGTTCGAATCTCGGGCAGGTAACATACCGATGGACAAAGGGAATTGTATACGGGATTGATTGAATCCCCGACATCATGGTTCATTCGATGAGATCATCGTGGAACATGTGGGAGCCAATATGGGTATCCAGATCCCGCTATTGTTTATTGTCCGGAGAGGTATCTCGGTCATGTCTGCATGGTTCCCGAACCCGTAGGGTCTACACACTTAAGGTTCGGCGACGCTAGAGTTGTAATGGGAATAGTATGTGGTTACTGAAGGTTGTTCGGAGTCCCGGATGAGAACCCGGACGTGACGAGGAACTCCGGAATGGTCCAAGGTGAAGATCGGTATATTGGACGAAGGATATTGGAGTCCGGAATTGTTCTGGGGGTATCGGCTGACGACCAGCGTGTTCGAAAGGGGTTTCGGAGCCCCCGACAAGTGTTGGGGGGCCTTATGGGCCAAGGGGAGGGGGCACATCAGCCCACTAAGGGGTTGTGCGCCCCTCCCACCCCATCTCATGTAACCTGGAGAGGTGGGGGTGCCTCCCCTAGGGTAGCCGCCCCTCCCGGCTTGGGGGCAAGTTTCCTAGCGGTGGGGGCGCCCAAACCCATCTAGGGTTTCCCCTATGGCCTCCGCCTATCCCCTAGGGAAACACTAGGGCGCCTCCTCCTCCTCCCTTCCCCTTATATATAGTGAGGGAGAGAGAGGGCAGCCGCACCCCTTCCCCTGGCGCAACCCCTCCCTCCTCCAACATCTCCTCCTCCTCCGTAGTGCTTGGCGAAGCCCTATAGGAGAACCGCAAGCTCCACCACCATGCCGTCGTGCCGTCGGAGCTCTCCCTCAACTTCTCCTCTCCCCTTGCTGGATCAAGAACGAGGAGACGTCCCTGGGCTGTACATGTGTTGAACGCGGAGGCGCCGTCCGCTTGGTGCTAGATTGGATCATCCGCGATTTGAATCACCGCGAGTACGACTCCATCAACCGCATTCTTGTAACGCTTTCGCTTAGCGATCTTCAAGGGTATGAAGATGCACTCCCTCTCTCTCTCTCGTTGCTAGCATCTCCTAGATTGATCTTGGTGACGCGTAGGAAAATTTTGAATTATTACTATGTTCCCCAATAGTGGCATCATGAGCTAGGTCTATGCATAGATTCTATGCATGAGTAGAACACAAGTAGTTGTGGGCGATGGTTTGTTGAATTTGCTTACCGTTACTAGTCCTATCTTGATTCAGCGGCATTGTGGGATGAAGCGGCCTAGACCGACCTTACACGGACGCTTACGTGAAATAGGTTCCACCAACTGACATGCACTTGTTGCATAAGGTGGCTAGCAGGTATCTGTCTCTCCCACTTTAGTTGAATCAGATTCGATGAAAAGGGTCCTTATGAAGGGTAAACAGCAGTTGGCATATCACCGTTGTGGATTTTGTGTAGGTACGAAACGTTCTTGCTAGGAACCCTTAGCAGCCACGTAAAACATGCAACAACAATTAGAGGATGTCTAACTTGTTTTTCCAGGGTATGCTATGTGATGTGATATGGCCAAAAGGATGTGATGAATGATATATGTGATGTATGAGATTGATCATGTTCTTGTAATAGGAATCACAACTTGCATGTCGATGAGTATGACAACCGGCAGGAGCCATAGGAGTTGTCTTAATTTATTGTATGACCTGCGTGTCAATGAAAACGCCATGTAATTACTTTACTTTATTGCTAACTGTTAGCCATAGTAGTAGAAGTAATAGTTGGCGAGACAACTACATGAAGACACGATGATCGAGATCATGGTGATGGAGATCAGGGTGTCATGTCGGTGACGAAGGTGATCATGCCGCGCCTCTAGGATGGAGATCAAAGGCACAATATGATATTGGCCATATCATGTCACTTTATGATTTGCATGTGATGCTTTTCATGTTTACATCTTATTTGCTTAGAACGACGGTAGCATAAATAAGATGATCCCTCACTAAATTTTCAAGAAAGTGTTCCCCCTAACTGTGCACCGTTGCGAAGGTTCGTTGGTTCAAAGCACCACATGATGATTGGGTGTGATAGATTCTAACGTTCACATACAACGTGTGTAAGCCATATTTGCACATGCAAAACACTTAGGTTGACTTGACGAGCCTAGCATGTACAGACATGGCCTCGGAACACGAGGGACCGAAAGGTCGAACATGAGTCGTATGGTAGATGCGATCAACATGGAGATGTTCACCGTTGATGACTAGTCCGTCTCACGTGATGATCAGACACAGCCTAGTTGATTCGGATCATGTATCACTTAGATGACTAGAGGGATGTCTATCTAAGTGGGAGTTCATTAAATAATTTGATTAGATGAACTTAATTATCATGAACATAGTCAAAAGGTCTTTGAAAATTATGTCATAGCTTACGCTTTGGTTCTACTGTTTTAGATAAGTTCCTAGAGAAAACTTAGTTGAGAGTTGACAGTTGCAATTATGTGGACTGGGTCCGTAAACTAAGGATTGTCCTCATTGCTGCGCAGAAGGATTATGTCCTTAATGCACCGCTCGGTGTGCTGAACCTTGAGCGTCGTCTGTGGATGTTGCGAACATCTGACATACACGTTTTGATGACTACGTGATAGTTCAGTGCGTAATGCTAAATGGTTTAGAATTGAGGCGCCAAAGACGTTTTTGAAACATCACAGAACATATGAGATGTTCCAAGGGCTGAAATTGGGATTTCAGCCTCGTGCCCACGTAAAGAGGTATGAGACCTCCGACAAGTTCCTTAAGCCTGCAAACTAAGGGAGAAAATCTCAATCGTTGAGCATGTGCTCAGATTGTCTGAGTACTACAATCGCTTGAAGCGAGTGGGGGTTAATCTACTAGATGAGATAGTGATGGTTCTCCAAAGTCACTGCCACCAAGCTACTAGAGCTTTGTGATGAACTATAACATATCAGGAATAGATATGATGATCCTTGAGCTATTCATGATGTTTGACACTGTGAAAGTAGAAATCAAGAAGGAGCATTAGTTGTTGATGGTTAGTAAGACCACTAGTTTCAAGAAGGGCAAGGGCAAGAAGGGATACTTCATGAAACGGCAAATCAGTTGCTGCTTTAGTGAAGAAACCCAAGGTTGAACCCAAACCCGAGACTAAGTGCTTCTGTAATGAGGAGAACGGTCACTGAAGCAAAACTACCCTAGTTACTTGTGGCAAGGTCGATAGAATTATATTGGATATACATTGTATTAAATGTGTACTTTACTAGTACTCCTAGTAGAACCAGGGTATTAGATATCGGTTCGGTTGCTAAGTGTTAGTAACTCGAAATAAATGCTATGGAATAAACGGAGACTAGCTGAAGGTGAGATGACGATGTGTGTTGGAAATGTTTCCAAGGTTGATGTGATCAAACATTGCACGCTCCCTCAACCATCGGGATTGATGTTAAACCTAAATAATTGTTATTTGGTGTTTGCCTTGAGCATAGACATGATTGGATTATGTTTATCGCAATACGGTTATTCATTTAAGGAGAATAATGGTTACACTGTTTATTTGAATAATACTTCAATGGTCTTGCACCTTGATGACCCACAAGTGTAGGGGCTCTACCGTAGTCCTTTCGATAAGTAAGAGTGTCGAACCCAACAAGGAGCAGAAGGAAATGACAAGCGGTTTTCAGTAAGGTATTCTCTGCAAGCACTGAAATTGTAGGTAACATATAGTTTTGTGATAAGATAATTTGTAATGGGTAACAAGCGAAGAAAGTAAATAAGGTGCAGCAAGGTGGTCCAACCCTTTTTGTAGCAAAGGACAAGCATGGACCAGTTCTTATAATGAGAAAAGTGCTCCCGGGGACACATGGGAATTATCGTCAAGCTAGTTTTCATCACGCTCAGTTGATTCGCGTTCGTTACTTTGATAATTTGATATGTGGGTGGACCGGTGCTTGGGTACTGCCCTTTCTTGGACAAGTATCCCACTTATGATTAACCCCTATTGCAAGCATCCGCAACTACAAAACAAGTATTAAGGTAAACCTAACCATAGCATAAACATATGGATCCAAATCAGCCCCTTACGAAGCAACTCATAAACTAGGGCTTAAGCTTCTGTCACTCTAGCAACCCATCATCTACTTATTACTTCCCAATGCATTTCCTCTAGGCCCAATTAATGGTGAAGTGTCATGTAGTCGATGTTCACATAACACCACTAGAGGAGAGACAACATACATCTCATCAAAATATCGAACGAATACCAAATTCACATGACTACTAATAGCAAGACTTCACCCCTGTCCTCAGGAACAAATGTAACTACTCAAAAAGCATATTCATGTTCATAATCAGAGGGGTATTAATATGCATTAAGGATTTGAACATATGATCTCCCACCAAATAAGCCAACTAGCATCAACTACGAGGAGTAATCAACACTACTAGCAACCCACAGGTACCAATCTGAGGTTTTGGTACAAAGATTGGATACAAAAGATGAACTAGGGTTTGAGAGGAGATGGTGCTGGTGAAGATTTCTTGATTGAGATTGACCCCCTCCCGATGAGAGGATCGTTGGTCATGACGATGGTGATGATTTCCCCCTCCCGGAGGGAAGTTTCCCCGGCAGAACAGCTCCGCCGGAGCCCTAGATTGGTTCCGCCAAGGTTCCGCCTCATGGCGGCGGAGTCCAGTCGCGAAAGCTTGCTTATGATTTTTTCAGGGTAAAAGACTTCATATAGCAGAAGATGGGCACCGGAGGGCTGCCAGATGGCCCACGAGGCAGGGGGGCGCCCAGGGGGGTAGGGCACGCCCCCACCCTCGTGGGTGGTGGGTGGCCCCCCTCAGGTGTTTCTTCCGCTGAATATTTTTTATTAATTTCCAAAATGACTTTCATGGAGTTTCAGGATTTTTGGAGCTGTGCAGAATAGGTCTCCAATATTTGCTCCTTTTCTAGCCCAGAATCCCGGCTGTTGGCATTTGCCCTCTTTATGTAAACCTTGTAAAATAAGAGAGAATAGCCATAAGTATTATGACATAACGTGTAATAACAGCCCATAATGCAATAAATATCGATATAAAAGCATGATGCAAAATAGACGTATCAACTCCCCCAAGCTTAGACCTCGCTTGTCCTCAAGCGGAAGCCGATATTGAAAAATATGTCTGCATGTTCAGAGATAGAGGTATCGATAAAATAAAATACAGACATGAGGGCATCATAATCATTCTTATAAGATCAACATACACACACACACACACACACACACACACACATATATATATATATATATATATATATATATATATGTATTGTAATATGATTTCTTATGCTCAAGTAACAATCTATTCACAATGTCAAGTATGATTCAGAAACTTCATTGAGAACTAACAAACTATGATCTCGGTCATTGAAGCAATTGCAATTTATCATAACATCACAAAGAGTCAATATAAGAGCTTTTCAGCAAGTCCACATACTCAACTATCATTTAGTCTTTTACAATTGCTAAAACTCACGCAATACTTATGGTTATGGAGTTTTAATCGGACACAGAGAAAGATAGGGGCTTATTGTGTTGCCTCCCAACCTTTTACCTCAAGGGTAATGTCAACAAAAAAGTTCATGCTAACTTACATCCAATTGGATATATATATCAGGATCTTCCCAACACAAGGTGCTTGCCAAAGGATAAAATATAAAAAGGAAAGGTGAAGATCACCTTGACTCTTGCATAATGTAAAAGATAGGCCCTTCGCAGAGGGAAGCAGAGGTTTTCATGTGCTTTCAGGGTTGGATGCATGAAATCTTAATGCAAAAGAATGTCACTTTATATTGCCACTTGTGATATGAACCTTTATTATGCAGTCCGTCGCTTTTATTGCTTCCATATCACAAGATCATATAAAGCTTATTTTCTCCACACTAATAAGTCATACATATTTAGAGAGCAATTTTTATTGCATGCAACATGACAACTTACTTGAAGGATCTTACTCAATCCATAGGTAGTTATGGTGGACTCTCATGGCAAAAATGGGTTTAAGGATATTTGGAAGCACAAGTAGTATGTCTACTTGGTGCAATGAATTTGGCTAGCATGAGGGGGAAAGCAAGCTCAACATGTTTGAATGATCCATGACAATATACTTTAATTGAGATGTGAGAAAACATAACCCATTACATTGTCTTCCTTGTCCAACATCAACTCTTTAGCATGTCATACATAAATGAGTGCTCACAATCCTAAAAGATGTCCAAGATAGTATATTTATATGTGAGAACCTCTCTTTCTTTATGATTTCCTATTTATTGCAATGATGACCAAAACTATGTTTGCCAACTCTCAGCAACTATTAATCATCATACTTTTTATGTGTGAAGTCATTACTATCCATAAGATCAATATGATCTCTTTTATTTCTTTTATTCTTTTTCTTTTATTCCCTCAAGATCATAGTAAGATAGCAAAGCCCTTAACTCAACACTAATCTTTATTATATATAGCTCACGGACTCGATTACATAGAGGGATCACAAAGCAAAACTCAAAAGTAGTTCATACCAAAACTTTATTCTACTAGATCGAGATGTTACCAAAAGGATCGAACTAAGAAAAACGTTAAAGACAGGAGTGTGATGGTGATACGATACCGGGGCACCTCCCCCAAGCTTGGCAATTTCCAAGGGGAGTGCCCATACCCATGTGTTTATGTCCTCGAAGGTGGTAATGATGGAGTTGTTGATGATGTGGGCTTGTCGTCCGCCTTTCAAGGCATAGGCTCACCATAATAGAAGGATGATCGAGTCTCCGGGATCCTCAAATCTGCAGCCAAACTCATCCTCTTGAATCTATATTCATACTCACAGTTTTGGTTTTGCAGGTCATAGATCTGGGCTTGGAGTTGCTCAATTTTCTCATGAAGCTTGAAGATGGTCTCGTCAATGTTCTTGGCCTTCAGCTTGTGGTTGTTGGTGAACTCTACGATCATCATCTGGTTGGCGTTGAGTCCGTGTTCCACCATCCCTTGGCACTTGAAAACTTGTTGTTCCATTGTCTCGAGCTTTGTCTCCACTCTTCCGGTACTCCTTGGTCCCTCCGCATCGCGGATGTGCAGCACCCCCCTTGTTGGTGTCAAAACCGGGGGATCTTGGGTAGGGGGTCTCGATCTATGCGTCTAGGCTGATGGTAACAGGAAGCAAGGGACACAATGTTTACCCAGGTTCAGGCCCTCTCGATGGAGGTAAAACCCTACTTCCTGCTTGATTAATATTGAAGATATGGGTAGTACAAGAGTAGATCTACCATGAGATCGTAGAGGCTAAACCCTAAGAGCTATCCTATGATGGTATGATTGTAATTGTGATCGGTCTTCTAAGGACCAACCTCTCCGGTTTATATAGACACCGGAGAGGGCTAGGGTTTACATGGAGTCGGTTACAAGGAAAGAAACACAATATCCGGATCGCCAAGCTTGCCTCCCACCCAAAGGAGAGTCCCATCCGGACACGGGACGGAGTCTTGAGTCTTGTATCTTCACGCTTCAATAGTCCGGACGATGTATATAGTCTGGCTGTCCGGATACCCCCTAATCCAGGACTCCCTCAGTAGCCCCTGAACCAGGCTTCAATGACGATGAGTCCGGCGCGCAGTCTTGTCTCCGGCATTGCAAGGCAGGTTCCTTCTCCGAATACTCCAAAGTAGCTATCGAATACTCAAACCGTGTCCGGATCTGCAAGTTGATCTTCACATACCATTGTAGGGAACATAGCGTAAATCTGATCTGCTGGAAATCTTCGTACGTCGTGCCCTTGCATCGTGGCCTGGTCCCACACGAACCGGTGTTTCTTGCCCCACCTCGACTCGCATTGCGAGGCGGTTTTATTGCCACATCCTGTCAAAGCAGAGATCGTGTTCCCCTTATTACGGGATTTTCCATCAATATGGGCGTGTGTAACCCCACGATGATCGTTGGTATGACTCCGTGTATTTTTGGATAAGTCTCAAGCGGTCACGCTGAGAACTCTTGATATTCACCCCCTTTATAAAAGGGTCGAGGCCTATGCCTCTTTTCCACCTTCCTCGCGCCTTCTCGCACCTCGAGTTCTAACACCCGAGACTAAGCTCCACCACCCCAGATCCTCCAATATGTCTGGATCCAACCCTCAAGGCCGGTGGGTGGCCTCCTTGATTCAGAAGGAAGACATTGCGAAAATTAGAGAGGTCGGATATCTGACCGCCGACATCCGGCACTGGCTTCCTGCTCCAGGGCAAGTCATCCCTACACCGGAGCCCAATGAGTGCGTCATGTTTGTTACTCACTTCCTACATGGCTTGGGCCTCACCTGATGGATTCATGTACCTAGGGTAGGTTCATAGGCCTGACCTAAGTGCCCTACCCAAGGACACCCTTAGAAGAGATCACCTTCCAGTCGACCTGCAAGGAACCCACTCGACTAACTCGAAGGACTCGACCATGAAGACTCACTCGACCACCAGAAGGTCAAGAGGCACTCTGCACTGCAACGGCCTGTAGTTGAATAGACTTTATGGCAGTTAAGACACTTTATGTGGGACGTTACCAGTAACGCCCCAGACTTAATGTACTTTAAACCCTTCATTACGTGGGCTGGCAGGGGTCCTGGCGCACTCTATATAAGCCACCCCCCTCCACAGGTGTAGGGTTCGCACCCCTGTAACACATACATACATAATCCACTCGACCGCCTCAGGGCTCCGAGACGTAGGGCTTTTACTTCCTCCGAGAAGGGCCTGAACTCATACATCGCTTGTGTTTACAACCTCTCCATAGCTAGGACCTTGCCTCTCCATACCTACCCCTTACTCTACTGTCAGACATAGAACCACGACAGTTGGCGCCCACCGTGGGGCAGGTGTTTTAGCGATTTGTGGAGAAGTTGCGATACTTCCGAGTACTTTCATCATGATGACTGCTGGAGTTTTGGTTGAGGGTCGCGAGATCCGTCTCGGTGCTCTCACCTTTGTCGCCAACGACTTTGCGTGGCTCCAGCAGGCTCCACTCGACGTCGATGCGCTCCTCGTCCGCTGTGCGACGCATTTTCGGCATGTGTCCGCGGCGTTCTGCTGCGGCAACCGTCGACCCCGTATCGGTCGATTCCCCTATCGGCCACCCGTCCGGTCTCCCACCAGCATAAGCGCTCTGGTCGGTCGAGGCTTCAGCGGTGGGTGAAGCACGCGGTGGCTCGCCAGACGGCCATCGCCCAAGTTGCGGCAATCGAGCCCGACGAATCTCTCTACGACCTATTCGATCTGTCGACTGGCTCCGTAGAGACTGCATCCGAATGCGATAGCAGTGATCCGGCGGCAGAAATCCTGATGGTCAACGGACCCCGCAGTCCTCCTGGCTTCGCCCACGAGGGCGGAGCAGGCGGTGGAGGTGACCCCGTACAAGACCATGAAGAGTACCAGCCCGAGACACTCGACTCTCTGCAGAGAGAAGAGCTTCGCTGCAGGAACATGAATGCCCTGCATACTCCCATCGCGGGAGAAACCCCCGAGGCTCGCGCCTTGGAGGAGGCATGTTTGGCCAATTTGGCTGAACGCGCTCGTCTGGAGAACCTTCAGCGAGCACTCGACGAGCGCGCGCGGCAACGAGTACCCGACGCCAATCGACGTCGACTATTCCCGCCGACTCAGGTATACCGAACACCAATTCAGAATTTAGCAGCTGCAACCCGTATAGCAGAGTCCATCCAGCCTTCTCAGTCGGAAGCTGGGAGAGGCTTGATGCAGATCAGAGATTTGCTCCGGGCAGCAGGGGACCAAAACTCAGCCGTGTCGCAGTCGCGCAACAGAATTCACAGTCGATCCATCGCTGCGAATACGGTTCAGTCGGCTCACAGCCCCAGATCACCTCCGCGGCGGGAAGGGCGCGACAACCGGCGAGATCAGTATGGAGACCAACACGACCGAGATGACAGGCGTCGAGTGCCCGCTTCCCCTCCGAGGGATGGGTCTTACGCTCCTCGGCTGCAGGATGACAGGCGTTAGTTCAGTGCAGGGCGAAGAGCTCCAGTCGACCCCAGGGAACCAGGCTTCGACGCGCGATCCATTATCGTGCAAGGTTTGGTCGACCAGAATAGAGCCCATCGAGGCGGACCGAGAGAGATGCACCCACGAGCGATCAGTGCATGTTTACGGTCGAGTGTTTTAGCAGGGCTATCGAGCAGCAGATGATCCCCCAATTTCGATTGGCAACAGGAGTCAGCAAGTTCACTGGTGAGTCTAAGCCTGAAACTTGGCTTGAGGACTACCGAGTGGCTGTTCAGATTGGTGGTGGGAATGATGAGGTGGCCATGAAGCATTTGCCCCTCATGTTGGAAGGTTCAGCCAGAGCGTGGTTGAATCAATTACCTCCTAGCAGTATTTACACTTGGGAAGATTTGTCCCGAGTGTTCGTCAGAACTTTTGAAGGAACTTGTAAGCGACCAGCTGGATTGACAGAGCTGCAAGTTTGTGTGCAGAAAACGAATGAGACTCTCAAAGAGTATATTCAGAGGTGGATCACTCTGCACCATACTGTGGAAAATGTGTCTGATCATCAGGCAGTTTGCGCCTTCAAAGATGGCGTCAAGAACAGAGAATTGAGTCTGAAGTTTGGTCGAACCGGGGACATGACCCTGAGTCGGATGATGGAGATTGCTACCAAGTACGCCAACGGCGAGGAAGAGGACCGACTCCGAAGTGGCAAGTACAAGCCAAGTCATCGGAGAAGGAAATTCCAATCGGAAATGAAGTGGAAAGCCGAGCCAGCAGCTCTCGGAGAGGCCCCGCCGTGACTCGTGGAAAGTTCAAGGGAAGCCAAAAGGATCCTGGAATCCTAAGAAAGTAAAGGATAAAGAAGGAAATGACGTGATGGATATGCCTTGTCACATCCACACGAAGAAAGATGAAGAGGGCAATATCATTTACCCAAAGCATACCACTCGCCAGTGTCGACTCCTGATCCAGCAGTTTCAAGGAAAACAGTCTAAGGACAAGGAGAAGGAGTCAGACAAGGCCGAAGACAAAGAGGACAATGAGGAAGGATATCCACATGTCAACTCCACTCTAATGATCTTCGCGGATGTGGAAAGCAAGAGTCGACTGAGAGTCATCAACCGTGAGGTGAACATGGTTGCCCCAGCAAAACCAAGTTCTTTGAGATGGTCCCAAACACCCATCACATTCGACCAGTCTGATCACCCGACTCATATTGCCACCCCTGGGAGGCAAGCTTTGGTGGTCGACCCAGTTGTCGAAGGCACTCGACTGACAAAGGTGCTGATGGACGGTGGAAGTGGACTGAACTTGTTGTATGCAGACACACTGAAAGGAATGGGCATTCCGATGTCCCGACTGAGCACCAGCAACATGAGTTTCCACGGGGTCATACCAGGGAAGAAAGCTGAGTCACTCGGCCAAATAGCTCTGGACGTGGTGTTTGGTGATTCAAAGCATTTTCGCAAGGAAAAATTGACGTTTGAGGTTGTGGATTTTCAGAGTGCGTACCACGCCATTTTGGGGAGGCCAGCCTACGCACGGTTCATGGCTCGACCATGTTACGTGTACCTCAAACTGAAGATGCCCGGTCCCAAAGGAGTGATCACTGTCACCGGTGATCGGAAGAAGGCAGAAGAGTGCTTTCAGAAGGGCTCGAAGATTGCCGATTCCCAGGTGACAGCGGTCGAGTTTGTAGAGTATAAGCAAAACGCAGATCCGAGTGATTTGCTGCGATCCAAGAAACCCGCCACAGAATCTGCATTCCAGTCGTCCGGTGAGACGAAGCCTGTCCACATTCACCCGACCGACCCCAATGCAGCACCGACCCACATTTCCACAACACTCGACCCGAAATAGGAAGAAGCGCTCATCCAGTTCCTCCGTGAGAACTGGGACATTTTTGCATGGAAGCCAGCTGACATGCCAGGTGTTCCCAGGGGACTGGCTGAGCATCGCCTCAGAGTCGACAAATCAGCAA
Organism: Aegilops speltoides; assembly: GCA_021437245.1. Taxonomy (NCBI): domain Eukaryota; kingdom Viridiplantae; phylum Streptophyta; class Magnoliopsida; order Poales; family Poaceae; genus Aegilops; species Aegilops speltoides. Next base: position 490,008,973 of record CM038144.1, read on the forward strand.
AACCAGTAAAAGAGCATCTTCGGCGGTCCGCCGTCCAGAAGAGAAAGGCTATTGGTGAGGAAGTGGCTCGACTGTTGGCGGCCGGATTTATTCGCGAGATATACCACTCCGAGTGGCTCGCTAATGTCGTCATGGTTCCCAAGAAGGACAAGTCACTCCGCATGTGCATTGATTTCAAGCACATCAATCGGGCCTGCCCGAAAGATCATTTTCCTCTCCCTCGCATAGATCAAATTGTTGACTCGACTGCGGGGTGCGAGAGGTTGTCTTTTCTAGACGCCTATTCCGGGTATCATCAGATCCGTCTGTATGGTCCCGACGAGATAAAAACAGCTTTCATCACTCCATTCGGGTGCTTCTGCTATATCACCATGCCATTCGGCCTGAAGAATGCCGGAGCCACATTTATGCGAATGATTCAGAAGTGTTTACTCACTCAAATCAGTCGGAATGTGGAAGCGTATATGGATGATATCGTCGTCAAGTCACGAAAGGGTTCCGACCTGCTCGCTGACCTCGCCGAAACATTTGCCAACCTCAGAAGGTACGATATCAAGCTCAATACGTCAAAGTGCACATTCGGAGTTCCTGGTGGAAAATTACTCGGTTTTCTCGTTTCCGAGCGAGGAATCGATGCTAATCCAGAGAAGATAGGCACTATTCTCCGAATGAAACGCCCTGTGCGAGTGCACGATGTCCAGAAGCTTACTGGATGCTTGGCCGCATTAAGTCGATTCATCTCACGACTCGGTGAAAAGGCGTTGCCTCTTTATCGACTGATGAAGAAGGAAGACAAGTTCGAGTGGACTCCAGAAGCCGATGCAGCATTTGCCGAGCTAAAAGCTCTGCTCTCCACCCAGCCGGTGCTTGCTGCTCCAATCAGCAAAGAGCCTCTGTTGCTTTATATTGTAGCCACAGGACAAGTCGTCAGTACAGTGCTTACGGTCGAGCGGGAAGAGGAAGGAAAAGCCTTCAAAGTTCAATGCCCAGTGTATTATTTGTCTGAAGTCTTGACTCCATCCAAGCAAAGATACCCTCACTATCAGAAGCTTGTGTATGGGATATACATGACCACAAAGAAGGTTGCTCATTATTTCTCCGATCATTCTATCACGATTCGTCGTGACGCTCCACTATCGAGATTTCGCACAATGAGATGCAACCGGGTCGAGTGGCGAAATGCGCGATTGAACTTCTTCCCTTGATATCAAATTTGAGGCAAAGAAATCCATTAAGTCGTGCAATAGCAGATTTCCTCTCCGAGTGGATCGAACAGCAGCGACCGATGAAGTTCACTTTGAGCATTGGACCATGTTCCTTGATGGCTCTAAGATCTTTGAATGGTTCCGTTTGGGGTTCTCTGGTGTCCCCAGAGGAGATAAGCTCAAATATGTGCTCCAGATTCACTTTGATTCCTCCAACAATGAGGCAGAGTATGAGGCCCTTTTATATGGATTAGCATGGCCATCTCACTCGGCGTCCGTCACCGATGGTCTATGGCGATTCAGATTTAGTGGTCAACCGGTGATGAAGGAGTGGGACGTGAGAAGCCCAGCCATGACTGGATCTGCAATGCAGTGAGGAAGCTGGAAAAGAAGTTCGAGGGTTAGAGCTCCATCACATCCCCGACTGAAAAATCATTCAGCAGATGATCCGCAAAGATAGGTTCAAAAGAGAAGCCATTCCGAGTGGTGTGTTTTGGAGCATATACACATTCCGTCGATCAAAGAAGATCCTTTCACGTAAGAAGCTCCACAGCCCAAGAGTGCCACGGATCCGACCGAGGTTGAGGTCCCAGCAGTGGTCGACTTGGTCATGGAGGTCTTAGTGGTCACTCCCGACTGGACAATTCCCTATATCGCGTATATCCTGAGAAAAGAGCTCCCGGAGGATGAGGAAGAGGCTCGACAGATTGTCCGTCGATCCAAAGCCTTTACCGTTATCAAAGGGAGTTGTATAGAGAGAGCTTGTTCGAGTTGGTCAAAATGTATAACGCCGTAAGAAGGCGAATCATCCTCAATGATATCCACTCGGGGACCTGTGGTCACCATGCGTCCTCTCGGACCATCGTAGCCAAAGCATACCGAGCCGGATTTTACTGGCCAAGGGCGAATGAGATGGCGAGGGAAATAGTGGACAAGTGCGAAGGATGTCAGTTCTACTCCAATATGTCACACAAGCCTGCGTCAGCCCAGAAGACCATTCCACTCGTCTGGCCTTTCGCAGTATGGGGGTTGGACATGGTCGGTCCATTGAGAACAGGTCGGAGTGGTTTCACGCATGTACTGGTAGCAGTCGACAAGTTCACCAAGGGGATTGAGGCTAAACCAATCAAGAATCTTGACGCCGGTACTGCTATTACCTTCATCAGGGAGCTGACGTTCAGATATGGACTTCCGCACAGCATTATCACGGATAATGGGTCGAATTTTGACTCGGAAGAATTCAGGGATTTCTGCAACTCTCAGGGCACACGAGTCGACTACGCTTCAGTCGCTCATCCGCAGTCGAATGGACAAGCAGAACAAGCGATTGGCTTGATCCTCAAGGGTTTGAAGGCCCGACTGATGCGTGATCTCAAGCATGCGGCTGGAGCATGGGTCGACGAACTCCCTTCGGTGCTTTGGGGATTGCGGACCACACCCAATCTGTCGACCGGAAGAACTCCATTCTTCTTGGTCTATGGAGCTGAAGCAGTCTTGCCGAGTGACCTTCTTCACAATGCTCCTCGTGTTGAGCTCTACAACGAAGCAGAAACTGAGAAAGCGCGTCAGGACGCAGTCGACCTTCTAGAGGAAGAAAGGGAGATGGATCTGATCCGATCGACCATCTACCAACAAGACTTGTGTCGCTTTCACGCCAGAAATGTGAGAGGTCGAGCCTTCCAGGAAGGGGATCTAGTGCTCCGAGTGGATCAACAGAAACAACACAAGCTCGCTCCTTCTTGGGAAGGACCCTTCATCGTCACCAAGGTTCTTCACAACGGGGCATATCGTCTTTACAACGTCGAACACAATATCGAAGAGCCCCGAGCATGGAACGCGGACCTGCTCCGCCCATTTTACACTTAAAGATTTTTTACTCGGATGAGTTGTAATAAAGTACTTCTGTAGTTCATGGATTTCGAAATATTAGTGGCATAATTCTTCCATAATTTTTGTTACTTTTTATTTTGTTCCATAAAATTTTCCACTCCGTGGGTGGCTTAGCCGCGAATTCGTTTCGCCTAAGTTTGTAAAAATCCTACCGAGTGGCAAGCCAGACTTCCACTCGGAGGCCTAGCTGCGAATCCGTTTCGCCTAAGTTATAAAAATCCTACCGAGTGGTAAGCCAGACTTCCACTCGGAGGCTTAGCTGCAGCCCAGTGCTCGCCTAAGTTATAAAAAATCCTACCGAGTGGTAAGCCAGACTTCCACTCGGAGGCTTAGCTGCAGTCCAAGTACTCGCCTAAGTTCAACATGCTCATAAGGAGGACGAGGTGCAGGTCGATTGCGACCTCTCCTCTCGAGCTCGCCATAAGTACAACGTGGCGCCATAAGGAGGACGAGGTGCAGGTCGACTGCGACTCTCTCCTCCGAGCTACGCCATAAGTACAATGTGCGCTCGCAAGGAGGATGAGGTGCAGGTCGACTGTTACCCTCTCCTCTGAGCTTCGCCACAAATACAACGTGAAAATCCTACCGAGTGAAGAGCAAACCTCTCACTCGGGAGCTTAGCCGCAGTCCAGCGCTCGCCTAAGATATAAAAATCCTACCGAGTGAAGAGCAAACCTCTCACTCGGGGGCTTAGCTGCAGCCCAGTGCTCGCCTAAGATGTAAAAATCCTATCGAGTGAAGAGCGAACCTCTCACTCGGGGGCTTAGCTGCAGCCCAGCGCTCGCCTAAGATATAAAAATCCTACCGAGTGAAGAGCAAACCTCTCACTCGGGGCTTAGCTGCAGCCAGTGCTCGCCTAAGATGTAAAATCCCACCGAGTGAAGAGCGAACCTCTCACTCGGGGGCTTAGCTGCAGCCCAGTGCTCGCCTAAGATGTAAAAATCCTACCGAGTGAAGAGCGAACCTCTCACTCGGGGGCTTAGCTGCAGCCTAGTGCTCGCCTAAGATGTAAAAATCCTACCGAGTGAAGAGCGAACGTCTCACTCGGGGGCTTAGCTGCAGCCCAGTGCTCGCCTAAGATATAAAAATCCTACCGAGTGCAGAGCAAACCTCTCACTCAGAGGCTTAGCAGCAGCCCAGTGCTCGCCTAAGGAATAAGTCGACTGCAGTGGGCATCTTGCTGTGAACCTGCAAAAGACATTTCGAGCCAAAAGCAATCATATTCAAACATCAAATCCAAGTTTAGGTCGATACCTAAAGGAACCGAGAGTGCTCGGGCGCTAAGCCTGTTAAGGTTTATTGGTTACAATTCCACTCGGCATACCGAGGCAAATTCAAAGTGTCGGGCTTAAAAGAAGTTTTTTACCCCTCCTGTGGAGGGCTGGAAGGAGCAACAAACTCATCAAGGTCGATTCCGTCTGCGATCCGAGTGGCTGCAGCGATGGAGGTTTCCATGAAGGACCTGAAGTCGTGTTTCTTGGTGTTGGCCACCCGGAGAGCCGCCAGCTTGTCTTCTCGCGCGTATTTGCAGTGGACTCGGGCCAAACACAGAGCAACATCTGCACCGCAACGAGCCGAGGACTTCTTCCACTCCTGCACTCGGTCAGGGACTGAGTTCAGCCGAGCCATTAGCGACTCAAGGTCATTCTAGAGGGTCGCCCTGGGCCATAGCGTCGAGTCGATGCGGGACGTGGCGACCTTCAGTCTTGCAAGATAGTCCACGACAGCTGCAACACGGGACTCCAGTCGGAAGACACTCATAGCAACTTCATCATTCACCGGAGAATTGACGGGGTCAAGGTTTGGTTCCAACTGGCTAGTCTCTTCTTCAAAGTTTCGGCAGAATTCTGCAAAGACAAACGCCGAGTCAAGACAGTGGTCGAATAGAAGCATCACAGTTGAAAATGTTTGTCGAGTATAAAGGGTTACCTTCGAGCATAAGGAACAATTTCTTGGCAAGTCCACCCAGGAAGGCTTCCAGGTCATTTTTCTTCCCAGTCAACTGGTTGATCTTGTCGGTCAGAGTAGTCTTGTCAGCCTTCAGTCGGTCGACTTCCTTGTTGGCAATCCCAAGAGCAGCTTTCAGATTGGTATTTTCCTGTTCAAGCTTGGTGACTGAAGCTAACTTCTCGTCAGCAAGCTTGGTCTTCTCAGCTAGCTCAAGGTCTTTTCTCTTCTGGGCCTCCTTCACCTTGCACGCAAGTTACAAAGAAGGTCAGATTTTGAAACAAATGAAGGGAAAAAGGAGTCGCCGAGGTCTCACCGAACATACCTTTGGTCTCCTCCTTCGCCTTAAATCGATTCTCTGAACCAGCTTCAGATCCAGCTCGAGCTGAATATGCTTCTGCTCCAGCTCGATATAGCGAGCCGCAAGGTCACAGGATTTCTCGAAGAACCAATCGACAAAATATCAAAGATAATTCACTTTCGAGTGGATAAGAGAAAATCATACGTTTCTAAGACTACAGCCGAATGCAAGCATTCGACCGTAGTCTCGGGGACTACACCCAGTGGGTGCACTCAGCGTGCCCCCACTAGTTCTATTCAAGACAAAGTCGACCGGTCGACCCACAAAAAAAAAGGCGTATTCTTGGTGTAATCAATCGCCAGCGATCGACCACGATCTCGGGGACTACACCCAGTGGGTGCACTCAGCGTGCCCCCACCGGTTTCGGAAATCTATTCGCCTCAGCCGAATGACAGAAAGACTTTGTTTATAAAGCCTAAGACCGACTGCCAGCAGTCGACCTTAGCCTTGGGGACTACGCCCAGCGGGTGCACTCAGCGTGCCCCCGCTAACACGGAGTTTTTTATTGACACACCCAGCGGGTGATTGCTATGGATTCCAGAAAGAAAAGTTTTGATAGCATATCCTAACAGAACAGGCGGTGGTCGACTAACCTGAACATTGCTTTGAAGGGCGGAGCTGGCGTCATAAGCTGCCTGGCTTGCATCCCGGATGGTCTTCACCTGCTCCATCATGATCCCTGCTTGGCGTATTGCTTCCTTAGCAGCGCTGGCTTGGTCCTCTGGGACGTGGTGCGTGGTGAAGAGCGAAGGTTGCGCGGCACTCGACGAAGTGGGATGAGCACTCGTCAACGGCACCGCGAAAGACACGGTGTGTCGAGTGGTGTTCTCCCCCGCCGTGACCACAGTCTCGGGCGCCGTCACATCCTGTGCCGCCTTACCAGTAGACGCCTTCCTGCTCCTCCTATGCTTCAGCGGTTCCTCATCCTCATCATCATCATCAGGAAGGGTGATAACGACATTGGATGGAGCTTCAGAAAAGAATCAGAGTTAGAAATCATGGGTCAGTCGACTAAAGACGGAATTAAGAGTATAGTACCAGGATTTGAGGTTGCTGTGTCCTCCATCTCATGGTCGTCAGCCTTGCCTGAGGTCTCAGAAGTTGCAGCACTGAAGTTCCAAATAATCAGTCGGCTAATTCAAGTATCAACCAGAGATAAAGCTTGTACAAAACAAGAAGACTTAAGCAGCATGTTTACCCTGATATGGTGGGGATGGACACCTTCATCTTCGGTAGGAGCTTGGTTGGCTTTGACGGAGCTACCTTTGACTACTTCGGCGCCTTCTCAGTCGGCACCGGAGAAGCGGTCCGAGGGCGTTTGGTCGACTGCAAGGCAGTCGCAACCCCCTTACCGCGTTCAGTCGCTAGGTCATGGACAAGTTTCGACCGCCTTTCCGAGCGCGGCGGTGCAACCTCCTCCTCCTCCTCCTCTTCTTCGTCCTCATCATCGTCGTCATCATCGTCGTCATCTTCAGCAGCGTCTGAGTCCCACTCCTCCTGGCTCTCGCCCCCGCTGGATTCTCCCTCCTCAGTCGGAGCCTGAGCTCCATTGGGCATCGAGTACAGCTCGGTGAGGGCCTGAAAGACGTCAAGACGGAGATCAATCGACCAATTTGCAGAACATACAGAAACAAATACGACAAGTATACAATGGAAGGCAGAGCAAACGTACCTTGTCTGGAACGCTATGGTGGTCGAGTGGAGGAATCCTCCTGGATCCACGGGGATTATCCTTGTTCCCAGTGACCGCGGCCATCCACCTTTCCACCGTGGCGTCGTCGACTGCTTCCGGGTGGACCCGAGTCTCGTCTTCAGTTCCGTAGTACAACCACATGCAATGGCTCCGGAACTGAAGAGGCTGGATACGTCGTCGAAGGAAAACCTCCAAAAGGTCCATGCCAGTAACGCCGTCCCGAACCAACTGCACCATGCGATCCATCAGCATCTTCACGTCAGCTCTCTCCTCCGGAATCACCTTCAGAGAGGAGGGCTTGTTCACTCGGTCCATGGTGAATTGAGGGAGTCCACTCGACTACCCCGGCGTCGACTCATTCTGGCAGTAGAACCAGGTCGACTGCCAGCCCTTGACCGATTCGGGAAACGTCATGGCTGGGAAGGTGCTCATGTTCCTCACTTGGATCCCCAGGCCCCCGCACATCTGGACAACTTGGGTTTTCTCATCGCCTGGGCTCGCCTTCTTCACGGTCTGAGAGCGACACGTGAATATATGCTTGAACAAGCCCCAGTGCGGTCGGCAGCCCAGGAAATTCTCACACATGGATACGAACGCAGCAAGATACGCGATGGAGTTCGGGGTGAAGTGGTGGAGTTGGGCTCCAAAGAAGTTCAAAAAACCACGAAAGAAAACGCTCGGTGGCAGAGAAAATCCGCGATCGACATGAGTGGCCAGGAACACGCACTCACCCTCTTCCGGCTGGGGCTGCCACTCTTTCCCTGGAAGCCTTGCGGCGCCGTGGGGGATCAGCCCGTCGTCGGCCATGTCGAGGAGATCCTTCTCCCTGATTGTCGACTGGATCCAATCTCCCTGGACCCAGCCCTTCGGCAGGCGGGATCTAGACGAAGACCCGCTGCGACTGGTGGATCTCCCCTTCGCTTTCTCTGCCGCCGACACCTTCTTTGCGCGCTCTAACACCGCCGTCTTCTCCTTGACCATGGCTGCCGGCGAGATGCGCGAAGAGGAGCTTTGCGGAGGCGAAAGCAGGCGCGTTGGGCGGAGACGAGGAGAGCAGAGAAGAAAGAATGGAGCACTGTTCAGAAAACCCTCACTGGTCGCATTTATAACATCCCTTCCGAGTGGATGACAGGTGGACCCGGTCAGTCTAATCATATCCCGAAACAGTTGCATTGACGTGATACGTGGCGGAAAAAGCGGCGCGGAGATCGAGGCGTCTAAGTCCTGTCCCGTCGGCGCCATGTTCGCTTCGCTTCGCGCTTCCCCAAATTTCAGATCCGTAGAATCCATGAACGGCGGATCGGTCTGCCGGGACGCGAGATTTCCTGTGATCCGTCGCTCGGGAACCGGCAAAGTCCAAAAGATCACTCGACGAAAGACAAGAATGGATCGAGTCGACTGAAGAAAAGTTGCTCGTTATCAACAAAGAAGATCTTGAAACAGAACAACGCATAGCCAGTATGCAAAAGTCAATCGGAAACAGCATCAACTCATTCCTCACTCAAGCCTCAATCCATTCGGGGACTAATGATGGATTCATGTACCTAGGGTAGGGTCATCGGCCTGATCTAAGTACCCTACCCAAGGACACCCTTAGAAGAGATCACCTTCCTGTCGACCTGCAAGGAACCCACTCGACTAACTCGAAGGACTCGACCATGCAGACTCACTCGACCACCAGAAGGTCAAGAGGCACTTTGTACTGCAACGGCCTATAGTTGAATAGACTTTATGGCAGTTAAGACACTTTATGTGGGACGTTACCAGTAACGTCCCAGACTTAATGTACTTTAAACCCTTCATTACGTGGGCTGGAAGGGGTCCTGGCGCACTCTATATAAGCCACCCCCCTCCACAGGCAGAAGGGTTCGCACCCCTGTAACACATACATACATAATCCACTCGACCGCCTCAGGGCTCCGAGACATAGGGCTTTTACTTCCTCCGAGAAGGGCCTGAACTCGTACATCGCTTGTGTTTACAACCTCTCCATAGCTAGGACCTTGCCTCTCCATACCTACCCCCACTCTACTGTCAGACTTAGAACCACGACATCACCCTCGATCCTTTTGTGAGGGGGCTCATGTTTTATTATGGGTTGGATTTTCATGATCTAGTTTCGGAGGCCATCCTCCATATCTCGTCGTTCATTATAGTGTGCGAGGCCTTCCTCCATGTCACCCCACACTTCGGCTTATGTCTCAAGACCTTCAACGTGAGGCCGAAGATGATCAAGGGGTGACATGCGGAGTGCGGTGGTGCCATAATAAGCAGGAATGCCGATGCCCCATGGCCAGAGGGTTCTTTCCCAGAATTATCTGATGTATGGCAACAGAGGTGGTTTTATGTCACGGCTCCCAGAGGCACAAAGTGGGTGGCCGCCCTCGAGTTCCGCTCGGGCCCTCCGTCACAACTAGCGGCTTGGACCGACGTAGGACGGAATTGGGGGCCCGCTGGCGATGTACCAGTACTACAGAGCTGCCTTCAAGAGCTTCTTGAGAGGGACATTAACCTTGTCAGTATAATGCAAGTGATGTTAATCCGACGGATGTTGCCGTGCCAACGCCAGCCTCTCCGGATGTGGGAGTTCAATCCGGAGGGTCCGCGGACTGTTAAGCACTTCTTCGGCTTGAAGCTCGAAGGGATGTGCAAATTATTCTTCGGACCGAAAGTAGAGTGTTCGGACACCACTGAGGATGCGGGCCTAAGCTGCAATCGCCTAGATACCCAAGTAAGTAACCTTGATACCAGACACCTTGTTTTGTATTTGCCATAATTGTTTATTCTGAAAATCATCCGTGGCCAGGAATGGCGCAGAAAGGCGGAGAGAATACGGTGTCTGGCGCCACTTCCCGAAGGCTCGCCTGGTCCCACCATGGCCAAGATGCTTGACCGGGTACTCAGCAGAATGCCCTCAGGGAAAGACAAGGGGAAGAACGAAGAAACCGAACTCCACACGCTACGCATCCGAACCGCGGGAATTGTTACCTCCCCTAAGGAGGATAGTCATGAAGCGGAGGCTAAGGCTTCCTCCCCGTGCGGGAAGAAGAGGGCCGCCTCCGAAGACTTGGAGACGGAGATGCCCAAACCAGGGAAAAAGGTATCCCCAGGGGGCCCTGCCCCGATGGGCACCCTCACCACGTCATGCCCGCGAACGGGCCAGCCCTCCACCGAGCTGTAAGTCAATCGTTAATTTAAGGGTACTGTGTTTCTTTCTAGATCAATAACCAGGATTCATCTTTTGCAGTCCGGCTAGCAGCTCTTCTCAACAGAGTTCGTCTTCGGGGGATCTTCCTCCGGAGATGACGGAGAGCGAGACCCCACCCACCTCTCCGACTCATGAAGCGGGCAACGCCGAGGTGTCGTCACGGAGGAGTCCGGATCTGCCGAAGCCGGAAGCCAATGCGTCAGCCGCCCTGAGCCCGGAGCGTTTGGCTCCCACGAGGGGCGATGGGAAGGGTCCGGCACAGTTCAATGTCCGGGCGGACGTACTGACAGGCCGACTGGAGCGAGCTGTGCTCTCGGAGGAGCACTGCTCATTAATGAGCGCGGTGCTCAAGAAGATTTCATCCGCTACAAGCGGTTTGAATGAAGCATTTACAAGCCTGCTCAGAGGCTTTGAGGTATGTAGTGAAGAATACACTATTGTTTGGCTGTGAGGCACACGCTAGGTGTTCTCCATATAGATAGTAGCCCCTGAGACTCTGGTTGCCCGCCATAGGCGGCAAACGGGGGATCATATAGTAATAGCTGCGCTACACATGTGCGCAGGTAGCTAAGGATCCGACAGCCGACCAGTCTGTTGAGGTTGCCGAACTAAGGGGGCAAATCGGATCTATCGATGCCGATATCACGCTGGTGAACTGTTGGGGAACGTAGTAATTTCAAAAATTTTCCTACGCACACGCAAGATCATGGTGATGCATAGCAACGAGAGGGGAGAGTGTTGTCTACATACCCTTGTAGACCCGAAGCGGAAGCGATCACAACGTAGAGGAAGTAGTCGTACGTTCTCCTCGCGATCCGACCGATCCCGGCGCCGTTACTCCGACGCCCCCGAGTTCTTGACACACGTACAGCTCGATGACGTCCCTCGACTCGATCCAGCCGAGTGTCGAGGAGAGTTCCGTCAAGACGGCGTGGTGACGATCTTGATGTTTCACGGCGCAGGCTTCGCCTAAGCTTCATGACAGTATAACCGAGGTGGAATATGGTGGAGGGGGCACCGACACGGCTAAGGAACGATCTCACGATCAACTTGTGTGTTTCAAGGTGCCCCCTGCCCCGTGATATAAAGGAGCCAGGGGGGGGGCCGGCGGCCTAAGGAGGTGCGCCAGGAGTCCTACTCCTCGGGAGTAGGATTCCCCAATCCTAGTTGGACTAGGATTCCGGAGGGAAAAGAGAGAGGGGCGGCCCCTTCTCCTAGTCCTAGTAGGACTAGGAAGGGGGGGAGGCGCCTCCTAGGGCTGCCCTTCTCCTTTCCACTAAGGCCCATCGAGGCCCATTTACCTCCCGGGGTTCCGTAACCTCCGGTACTCGGAATTCCGTTTGCCTGGAACCATTCGAACTCCAAACATAGGCTTCAATATATCAATCTTTATGTCTCGACCATTCCGAGACTCCTCGTCATGTCCGTGATCACATCGGGACTCGAACTCCTTGGTACATCAAAATACATAAACTCATAATAACCGCCATCGAAACCTTAAGCGTGCGGACCCTACGGTTCGAGAACAATGTAGACATGACCTAGAACCATTCACGGTCAATAACCAACAGCGGGACCTGGATGCCCATATTGGTTCCTACATATTCTACGAAGATCTTTGTCGGTCAGACCGCATAACAACATCGTTGTTCCCTTTGTCATCGGTATGTTACTTGCCCGAGATTCGATCGTCGGTATCCAATACCTAGTTCAATCTCGTTACGGCAAGTCTCTTTACTCGCTCCGTAATACATCATCTCACAACTAACTCATTAGTTGTAGTGCTTGCAAGGCTTAAGTGATGTGTATTACCGAGAGGGCCCAGAGATACCTCTCCGACTATCGGAGTGACAAAACCTAATCTCAAATACGCCAACCCAACATCTGCCTTTGGAGACACCTGTAGTACTCCTTTATAATCACCCAGTTACGTTGTGACGTTTGGTAGCACCCAAAGTGTTCCTCCGGTAAACGGGAGTTGCATAATCTCATAGTTACAGGAACATGTATAAGTCATGGATAAAAGCAGTAGCAACATACTAAACGATCGTGTGCTAAGCTAAGGGAATGGGTCATGTCAATCAGATCATTCTACTAATGATGTGACCTTGTTAATCAAATAACAACTCCTTTGTTCATGGTCAGGAAACATAACCATCTTTGATTAACAAGCTAGTCTTAGTAGAGGCATACTAGTGACATCTTGTTTTGTCTATGTATTCACACATGTATTATGTTTCCGGTTAATACAATTCTAGCATGAATAATAAACATTTATCATGATATGAGGAAATATATAATAACTTTATTATTGCCTCTAGGGCATATTTCCTTCAGTCTCCCACTTGCACTAGAGTCAATAATCTAGATCACATCACCATGTGATTAACATCGATAGTTCACATCATCATGTGATTAACACCCATAGTTCACATCGCCATGTGACCATCACCCAAAGGGTTTACTAGATTCAGTAATCTAGTTCACATCGCTATGTGATTAACACCCAAAGAGTACTAAGGTGTGATCATGTTTTGCTTGTGAGAGAGTCTTAGTCAACGGGTCTTTCACATTCAGATCCGTTATGTATTTTGCAATTTTTCTATGTCTACAATGCTCGCATTTAAGCTACTCTAGCTAATTGCTCCCACTTTCAATATGTATCTAGATCGAGACTTAGAGTCATCCGGATCGGTGTCAAGACTTGCATCGACGTAACCCTTTACGCATTTAACCTTTTGTCACTTCCATAATCGAGAAACATATCCTTATTCTACTAAGGATAATTTTGACCGCTGTAAAGTGATCTACTCCTAGATCACTATTGTATTCCCTTGTGAAACTCAGTGCAGGGTATACAATAGATCTGGTACACAGCATGGCATACTTTATAGAAACTATGGCCAAGGCATAGTGAATGACTTTCATTCTCTTTCTATCTTCTGCTGTGGTCGGGTTTTGAGTCTTACTCAATTTCACACCTTGTAACACGTGCAAGAACTCTTTCTTTGACTGTTTCATTTTGAACTACTTCAAAATCTTGTCAAGGTATGTACTCATTGAAAAAACTTATCAAGCATCTTGATCTATCTCTATAGATCTTGATGCTCAATATGTAAGTAGCTTTACCGAGGTCTTTCTTTGAAAAACTCCTTTCAAAACACTTCTTTATGCTTTGCGAATAATTCTACATTATTTCCGATCTACAATATGTCATTCACATATACTTATCGAAATGTTGTAGTGCTCCCACTCACTTTTTAGTAAATACAAGCTTCACCGTAAGTCAGATAAAACTATATGCTTTGATCAACTCATCAAAAGCGTATATTCCAACTCCGAGATGCTTGCACCAGTCCATAGATGGATCGCTGGAGCTTGCACACTTTGTTAGCTCCTTTGGATCGATAAAACCTTCCGTTGCATCATATACAACTCTTCCTCCTAAAACCCATTCAGAATGCAGTTTTACATCCATTTGCCAAATTTCATAAATTGTGGCAATTGCTAACATGATTCGGACAGACTTAAGCATCGCTACAGCTTGAGAAAAACCCATTGTAGTCAACACCTTGAACTTGTCAAAACCTTTTTGCATAAGTCGAGCTTTGTAGATAGTAACACTACTATCAGCGTCCGTCTTCCTCTTGAAGATCCATTTATTTTCTATGGCTTGCCGATCATCGGCAACGCCACCAAAGTCCACACTTTGTTCTCATACATGGATCTCATCTCGATTTCATGGCATCAAGCCATTTCGCATGAATCTGGGCTCATCATCGCTTCCTCATAGTTCGTAGGTTCATCATGGTCTAGTTACATGACTTCCGAACAGGATTACCGTACCACTTTGGTGCGGATCTCACTCTGGTTTACCTACGAGATTCAGAGTAACTTGATCGAAGTTACATGATCATCATCATTAGCTTCCTCACTAATTGGTGTAGTAGTCACAGAACAGATTTCGTGATGAACTACTTTCCAATAAGGGAGAAGGTACAATTACCTCATCAAGTTCTACTTTCCTCCCACTCACTTCTTTCGAGAGAAACTCCTTCTCTAGAAAGGATCCATTTATTAGCAACGAATGTTTTGCCTTCGGATCTGTGATAGAAGGTGTACCCAACAGTTTCCTTTGGGTATTCTATGAAGACGCACTTCTCCGATTTGGGTTCGAGCTTATCAGGATGAAACTTTTTCACATAAGCATCGCAGCCCCAAACTTTAAGAAACGACAACTTTGGTTTCTTGCTAAACCACCGTTCATATAGTGTCGTCTCAACGGATTTAGATGGTGCCCTATTTAACGTGAATGCAGCTATCTCTAATGCATGATCCCAAAACGATATTGGTAAATCGGTAAGAAACATCATAGATTGTACTATATCCAATAAAGTATGGTTATGACGTTCGGACACACCATTATGATGTGGTGTTCCAGGTGGCATGAATTTGTGAAACTATTCCACATTGTTTTAATTGAAGACCAAACTCAGAACTCAAATATTCATCTCCACGATCGATCGCAGAAACTTTATTTTCTTGTCACGATGATTTTCCACTTCACTCTGAAATTCTTTGAACATTTCAACTATTTCAGACTTATGTTTCATCAAGTAGATATACCCATATCTGCTCAAATCATCTTGTGAAGGTCGAAAATAACGATACTTGCCACGAGCATCAACACTCATTGGATCGCATACATCGGTATGTATTATTTCCAATAAGTCAAGTAGTTTGTTCCATTGTTCCGAGAACGGAGTTTTAGTCATCTTGCCCATGAGGCACGGTTCGCAAGTGCCAAGTGATTCATAATCAAGTGACTCCAAAAGTCCATCAAGATGGAGTTTCTTCATGCGCTTTACATCGATATGACCTAAACGGCATTGCCACAAATAAGTTGCACTATCATTATTAACTTTGCATCTTTTGGTTTCAATATTATGAATATGTGTATCACTACGATCGAGATCCCATGAACCATTTTCATTGGGTGTGTAACCATATAAGGTTTTATTCATGTAAGCAGAATAACAGTTTATTCTCTTACTTAAATGAATAACCGTATTGCAATAAACATGATCAAATCATATTCATGCTCAACGCAAACACCAAATAACATTTATTTAGGTTCAACACTAATCCCGAAAGTGTAGGGAGTGTGCGATGATGATTATATCAATCTTGAAACTACTTTCAACACACATCGTCACTTCACTCTTAACTAGTTTCGCTTATTACGCAACTCCGCTTCGAGTTACTACTCTTAGCAACTGAACCAGTACCAAATACCGAGGGGTTGCTATAAACACTAGTAAAGCACACATAAAACACCTGTATATCAAATATACCCTTTGTCACTTTGCCATCCTTCTTATCCACCAAATATTTAGGGCAGTTCGCTTCGGTGACCATTTCCTTTGCGATGTAAGCACTCAGTTTCAGTGCTTTGGTTCAGCTTTGGGTTTCTTCGTGGGAGTGACAACTTGCTTGTCAATCTACTTGAAGTTCCCTTTCTTTCCCTTTGCCCTTTTCTTGAAACTAGTGATCTTGTCAACCATCAACACTTGATGCTCTTTCTTGATTTCTACCTTCGTCGATTTCAACATCACGAAGAGCTCGGGAATCATTTTCGTCATCCCTTGCATACTATAGTTCATCACGAAGTTCTACTAACTTGGTGATGGTGACTAGAGAATTCTGTCAATCACTATCTTATCGGAAGATTAACTCCCACTTGATTCAAGCGATTGTAGTACCCGCATAATCTGTGCACATGCTCACTAGTTGAGCGATTCTCCTCCATCTTTTAGCTATAGAACTTGTTGAAGACTTCATATCTCTCAACTCGGTATTTGCTTGAAATATTAACTTCAACTCTGGAACATCTCATATGGTCCATGATGTTCAAAACATCTTTGAAGTCCCGATTCTAAGCCGTTAAGCATGGTGCACTTAAACTATCAAGTAGTCATCATATTGAGCTAGCCAAACGCTCATAACGTTTGCATCCGCTCTGCAATAGGTCTGTCACCTAGCGGTGCATTAAGGACATAATTCTTACTGCAGCAATGAGGATAAACCTCCGATCACGGATCGAATCCGCATCATTGCTACTAACATTTTTCAACACAATTTTTCTAGGAACATATCAAAACAAACATATGAAAGCAACAATGCGAGCTATTGATCTACAACATAATTTGCAAAATACTACCAGGACTAAGTTCATGATAAATTTAAGTTCAATTAATCATATTACTTAAGAACTCCCACTTAGACAGACATCTCTCTAGTCATCTAAGTGATCACGTGACCCAAATCAACTAAACCATAACCGATCATCACGTGAGATGGAGTAGTTTTCAATGGTGAACATCTTATGTTGATCATATCTACTATATGATTCACGCCGACCTTTCGGTCTCCGTGTTCCGAGGCCATATCTCGCATATGCTAGGCTCGTCAAGTTTAACTCGAGTATTCGCGTGTGCAAAACTGGCTTGCACCCGTTGTAGATGGACGAGAGCTTATCACACCCGATCATCACGTGGTGTCCGGGCACGATTTAACTTTGGCAACGGTGCATACTCGGGAGAACACTTCTTGATAATTTTAGTGAGAGATCATCTTAAAATGCTACCGTCAATCAAAGCAAGATAAGATGCATAAAGGATAAACATCACATGCAAATCAATATAAGTGATATGATATGGTCATCATCATCTTGTGCTTCGTGATCTTCATCTCCGCAGCACCACCATGATCACCATCGCCACCGGCGCGACACCTTGATCTCCATCGTAGCATCGTTGTCGCCTCGCCAATCTTATGCTTCTACGACTATCTCTACCGCTTAGTGATAAAGTAAAGCATTACGAAGCGATTGCATTGCATACAATAAAGCGACAACCATATGGCTCCTGCCATTGCCGATAACTTTGGTTACAAAACATGATCATCTCATACAATAAAATATAGCATCACGCCTTGACCATATCACATCACAACATGCCCTGCAAAAACAAGTTAGACGTCCTCTACTTTGTTGTTGCAAATTTTACGTGGCTGCTACGGGCTTAAGCAAGAACCAGTCTCACCTACGCATCAAAACCACAACGATACTTTGTCAAATAGACTGCGTTTTAACCTTCTCAAGGACCGGCGTAGCCACACTCAGTTCAACTAAAGTGAGAGAGACAGCACCCACCAGTCACCTTTAAGCAACGAGTGCTCGCAGCGGTGAAACCAGTCTCGCGTAAGCGTACGCGTAATGTCGGTCCGGGCCGCTTCATCTCACAATACCGCTGAACCAAAGTATGACATGCTGGTAGGTAGTATGACTTGTATCGCCCACAACTCACTTGTGTTCTACTCGTGCAAAACATCAAACCATAAAAACCTAGGCTCGGATGCCATTGTTGGGGAACGTAGTAATTTCAAAAATTTTCCTACGCACACGCAAGATCATGGTGATGCATAGCAACGAGAGGGGAGAGTGTTGTCTACATACCCTTGTAGACCGAAGCGGAAGCGATCACAACGTAGAGGAAGTAGTCGTACGTTCTCCTCGCGATCCGACCGATCCCGGCGCCGTTACTCCGACGCCCGAGTTCTTGACACACGACAGCTCGATGACGCCCTCGACTCCGATCCAGCCGAGTGTCGAGGAGAGTTCCACAAGACGACGGCGCAGGACGATCTTGATGTTTCACCGGCAGCAGGCTTCGCTTAAGCTTCATGACGGTATAACCGAGGTGGAATATGGTGGAGGGGCACCGACACGGCTAAGGAACGATCTCACGATCAACTTGTGTGTTCCAAGGTGCCCCCCTGCCCCCGTATATAAAGGAGCCAGGGGGGAGGGGGCCGGCGGCCCAAGGAGGTGCGCCCTGGGAGTCCTACTCCCTCAGGGAGTAGGATTCCCCCAATCCTAGTTGGACTAGGATTCCGGAGGGAAAGAGAGAGAGGGGCGGCCCCTTCTCCTAGTCCTAGTAGGACTAGGGAAGGGGGGGCGCGCCTCCTAGGGCTGCCCTTCTCCTTTCCACTAAGGCCCATCGAGGCCCATTTACCTCCCGGGGTTCCGTAACCTCCGGTACTCAGAATTCCGTTTTCGCCGGAACCATTCCGAACTCCAAACATAGGCTTCCAATATATCAATCTTTATGTCTCGACCATTCCGAGACTCCTCGTCATGTCCGTGATCACATCCGGACTCGAACTCCTTCGGTACATCAAAATACATAAACTCATAATAAGCGCCATCGAAACCTTGCGTGCGGACCCTACGGTTCGAGAACAATGTAGACATGACCTAGAACCATTCACGGTCAATAACCAACAGCGGACCTGGATGCCCATATTGGTTCCTACATATTCTACGAAGATCTTTGTCGGTCAGACCGCATAACAACATCGTTGTTCCTTTGTCATCGGTATGTTACTTGCCCGAGATTCGATCGTCGGTATCCAATACCTAGTTCAATCTCGCACGGCAAGTCTCTTTACTCGTTCCGTAATACATCATCTCACAACTAACTCATTAGTTGTAGTGCTTGCAAGGCTTCAGTGATGTGTATTACCGAGAGGGCCAGAGATACCTCTCCGACTATCGGAGTGACAAAACCTAATCTCGAATACGCCAACCCAACATCTCGCCTTTGGAGACACCTGTAGTACTCCTTTATAATCACCCGATTCGTTGTGACGCTTGGTAGCACCAAAGTGTTCCTCCGTAAACCGGAGTTGCATAATCTCATAGTTACAGGAACATGTATAAGTCATGGATAAAAGCAGTAGCAACATACTAAACGATCGTGTGCTAAGCTAAGGAATGGGTCATGTCAATCAGATCATTCTACTAATGATGTGACCTTGTTAATCAAATAACAACTCCTTTGTTCATGGTCAGGAAACATAACCATCTTTGATTAACAAGCTAGTCTTAGTAGAGGCATACTAGTGACATCTTGTTTTGTCTATGTATTCACACATGTATTATGTTTCCGGTTAATACAATTCTAGCATGAATAATAAACATTTATCATGATATGAGGAAATATATAATAACTTTATTATTGCCTCTAGGGCATATTTCCTTCATGAACAAGCGGCTGGATGAGTCACAGGGTATGTGCTCTGCTTCCCTTATTATGTTGTATAGGAAAGTGTGAGAGGGGCATAATATTAATGTATTGTGTTTGGACTGCAGACAGTGCTGCTGCCGTGGAAGCCCAGAGGGCGAAACATGCCCAGGCCAAGGAACAAGCTTGGGTTAGCAATGCGACTGCCCTAAAGGCGGCCGAGGAATTGAGAGCCGAACAGGCTGCTCATTGCCAAAGCGAGGAAAAGATAGCCGACCGGTATGAGCTCCTTAAAAAGGAGCAGAAGGATAGTTCGGCCGACCTGAACTAGGCACTTACTGCCACCAAGGAAACATGGACCAAGCTCAGGGGTGCGTGGGAGGAGCTTCAACGGGCCAGTAAAATCGCGGCTGGGGGCTCCTACTTGCTACGGACGAAGCTTTTCAATCCGAAGTACGCTCCCCTGGATGGACGCTGGAGTCCTGCAGATGCGTATGTGGGTTTGGCAAAGAGTAGAGCTGACGCTGCCAAGTTCTTCGAGGATCAGGGTGATAAGGAAGTGGAGAAGCTCTTCTGGTCGCAATTCAATGCTCCCACTCGCCCGCTGCCGTTAAGTGACAAGATGGCTGCTGTGGCGGAGCTTCACAGGCTGTCCTGGCTTGCAATGCGGTCTGTGATAGACCATCTTTGGCCGAAGGGGCCTAAGCCGGATAGTTACTTTGGTTTGGTGCAACAATTAATTGGGGCCGTGCCTCGGATCGACGCCATGAGAAGGTCGGCATGCATAGAGGGTGTGTGAATGGCCCTTGCCCGCGTTAAAGCCTATTGGACGGATATGGAGGCCACCATTATAGCAACCCAGGATCCGGCGGGGGGCCAATATGCGGCCAAGCACGACCTGGTGTAGGTCACAGAAGGTGCCCGCCTAATAGAGGTGCAGTGCTCGAAAAATGTCATGTTAGAGTGATGAATCGAATCATTGTAAAAACAATGTTTATTTTGATTATGAGGCTATATTTATACTGTTTGCCTGAAAGTATGATTAATGTCCCCTGTGTGGCCGTTTATATATGTAATCCGAAAGTTAGTAACCGTTGGCTTCAGCCTCCACGCATACAATGCGGGGGTGTTCGCGAAAAATATGCTTAATCACACCTGATCCAACGTCTTGGTCCATTAAGGAGGTGATCGCACGTCGAACTAGGCAACCCGACTATATAGCTATAACACTTTCGCTTAGCCATGGGAGTCTAATGTTGGGGCTACTATGTAGCCCCTGGTACCTTCGTGTGCATCCGAATACAGGCGCGTATGTACATGACCGAGAAATGGCCCTTCGTTAATGCGGAGGAATCCTAAAGATTCCGGTGAGTCTTCGAGTGGTTGATCAGTCTCTCGCTATATCATGACAGTCAGTTTTCGGCTTTCTCTACTGAGGTGCTCATCCGGAATAACCAGGGCACAATCGCAGTAGTTTTCCTTTGGCCGCCTTAGCCGATAATGATGGAACGTAAGGCGGCAAACCCAGGAGCCGGGCAAACCCAACATTTGACCAAAGACATGATTTGAAGCTGATGCATATAAGGCCAAACTCGTGACGCCGAACACTCCTGAAGGTATTCAGACTTTATGACAGAAGATGGGCTCAAGAATGCCCATTCATTATAAACCCTATGTTTCCAGTACGTGCGTTAATCTGTCGTGGCGAAATGCCCATAACGGTAGTATCCTCTGTGGGTATGGAACCCATGGGATGGTTAAACAACAAGAGGCAATAGAAAAGGTTTACACAGGGGCTTAATCTAAAAAGAAACCTGTTGAGCGGGGCCCTGCTGACGCTCGCTCCTTTGTCTCCCGCAGCCGTATCCCGAAGGGTATCGCGCGAACGTTGTCTGTGAAAAAGAGAACTCGTAGGAGAGTACAATGTAAGTATGCGATGGATAATAAAGTGTAAGATGTTGGCTTGCCAATAAGGTTGGGCCAAGAGTGGGGCTTTATTAAATATTTATAGCCCCTGGTGTCCGCTATGGGATTACATATACGGTGCCCTGGTTCAATTTTGTCCGGGCTACCGGACTCGTCTAACTGTGTCTGTGGTCTTAATGACCAGTCATGTTTTCTGTTGCTGGAGGCCGCTTATAGTCCGGCTGCTAGTGCCATCGCGTGTTCCTCTGCACATGAAGAGCGCTCTGTGATCCCGTTAACGGTGATGACGCCACGTGGACCGGGCATCTTGAGTATAAGGTTGCCATAGTGCGGTAATGTGTTGATGCGGGCGAAGGCTGTTCTTCCAAGCAATGCATGATGGCCGCTTTGGAAGGGTGCGGTGGTGAAGAGTAGTTCTTCGCTTCTGGAATTGCCTGGGGAGCCAAATGTTACCTCCAGTACGATGGAGCCCCTGCCGTAGGCTTCAACGCCTGGTATCACCCCTTCAAAGGCGGTGTTGCTTTAGCTAATTCTGGATGGGTTTATCCCCATCCTGCGGACAGTGTCCTTGTATATTAAATTGGGTCAAGCACCAAGGCCTTTGATCCTCCGCGCCGAATACGGCCGTCCAAGTGATCGAAGGTTATCGGGTAAGACATCCAGGGCTCTATATCGAGCGCGTCTGTATGCGCGCGTTCATGCCTTCTCATGGATGTGTGAGTCGTGTGGATCATGTTCACTATTTTAACCTCTGGCGGGAATTTTTTCTGTCCCCTAGTGTTCGGTTAGCGAGGTTCATCCTCGTCTTCACTAGATGTTTCCCTTCCCTTGTGTTCGGCATTTAATTTGCCGGCCTGCTTGAAGACCCAGCACTCTCTGTGCGTGTGGTTCGCAGGTTTGTCGGGGGTGCCATGAATTTGGCACAGTCTGTCTAGGACTCTATTCAGACCGGACGGTCCCTCTTTACTGCCTTTAAATGGCTTCTTTTGCTGATCAGGTCGAGAGCCCCAGAATCCGGCGTTAACTGTTGTGTTATCCGGGCTCTCGTCCTTGTTTTGGCGTTTGTTTTTATTACGCCATGGCTTCCCGTTGCCATCCCTTATTTCGGATATGCTGGGATTGCTGGTGCCTTTATGGGCTAGCCAGCTATCCTCACCCGCGCAAAAGCAGGTCATAAGGCTTGTTAGGGCTGCCATAGTCCTTGGCTTTTCTTGGCCGAGGTATCTGGTGAGCCACTCGTCGCGGATGCTGTGTTTGAATGCCGCTAAGGCTTCGGCGTCCGGACAATCAACAATTTGATTTTTCTTAGTGAGGAATCTGTTCCAAAGCTTTCGGGCGTACTCTCCGGGCTGTTGGATTATGTGGCTTAAGTCGTCTGCATCCGGAGGCCGGACATAAGTCCCTTGGAAATTGGCCCTGAAAGCGTCCTCGAGTTCCTCCCAACTCCCAATTGAATTTTCGGGGAGGCTTTTCAACCAGTGTAGAGCTGGTCCCTTGAACTTTAGGGGAAGGTATTTGATGCCGTGGAGGTCATCCCCACGAGCCATGTGAATATGTAGGATAAAATCCTCGATCCAGACCCCTGGGTCTGTCACTCCATCGTATGCCTCTACGTTCACAGGTTAAAAACCTTGTGGGAATTCATGGTCCAGTACTTCTTCGGTGAAGCACAAGGGGTGAGCAGCCCCTCTGTATCTGGACGCGCTGAGGCATGCAATCGGCTGTTGTTGTGTCCGGTGTTTATTCCGAACTGGTGTTTGGCTCTAGTGACCATAGTCCCTCGCCGTGGTGCGTCCTTTAGATCATAGATGGATCTAGCCGCACCGGCTTGCTTGTCCAGATGCTCACGTAGATCGTGCGCGGCGTTAGTGGTCATTCCTTTGCTGTTGTGGAGTGGTACATTGGGCCTCCTGGTCGTATTAATCTTTGGTGGAACGTCCTCCTCGTCGAATTCTGGCAGTAGCTTGCGTTTTGGATAGCTCTTTGTATGGCGATCGTCGCCGTATCTTTCTTCAGTGCCTAGCACTTTATTCCATCTACGATTGAGTGTTTCCTGTGCGGCTTTGAGCCGTTGCTTCTGCTTCTTTAGACTTCTTGCTGTGGCCATGAGCTTTGTGTGGAGGTTATCTCGT
The DNA here is from genome assembly GCA_021437245.1 of Aegilops speltoides. Lineage (NCBI taxonomy): Eukaryota > Viridiplantae > Streptophyta > Magnoliopsida > Poales > Poaceae > Aegilops > Aegilops speltoides. The sequence goes on from CM038144.1 coordinate 490,032,421, forward strand.
TCCACGCGTTCTTCCGGAATGATGAATGCATCATCGTCCGGACTGTGTTCTTGTCCTGGGGCGGTTTGATGAACTCGTCCCTCTGGATCGTTGTGATCGGGCGTCTGCTCCGAACTTTGTTCGGCATGACCTGGCTCGTCCTGCTCTATCGCTGGGTCTTCATGGTCGTTATTGCCTTCGGAGTTTACTGGTATGTCGATCCTTCTTGTACTCTTGTCGCTATTTTTACTGTTGCTGGACTTTGAGCGGCATCTGCGTCACCGTTTTGGCTTTTGCCCGAGGGTTTTATCTTCCGGATTGCCGCCGTCGTCCTCCTTGGGCGTATCCACCATGTATATATCGTGTGACGAGGTAGTAGTCCAGCACCCTAGAGATTCTGAATCTTCTCCTGCATCGTCGTCCATACCGTCGATGCCTTCAGAGTCGAAGTCAAGCACGTCAGTTAAATCATCAACCATGGCAATGAAGTGGGTGGTGGCACTACTAGGGAAAACCTTATACACAAAATTTTAGCAGTAGCGTGGGTCAAAAAAGCACGCTGGTGCTACGTAGCAGCAGCGCACCTGCGGAAACCGCGCTGCAGATAACTTTGTAGCAGTAGCGCGTCTTGCTACATACACGTTACTACTAAAATTCTCATGGCTTAGCCGATATGGTACACATAGCAGTAGCGATCTGTATGGAACAGCACTACTGCTACTTCATTTGTAGCAGCGCATTTTGCCCTAAACTCGCTACTACTAAAGGATATAAAATTAAATGAAAAGCAAATAGAAAGGTAATTGAAAAATGAAAGAAATAGAAGAAGGTGAAAGGGAAAAAATAAAATGTGAAGAAAAATAAATGAAAAAGGAGAAAGTAGTAGTAGTAGCACGTATACCAGAGCGCGTTGTAGCTAATGTAGCGAGAGCGCTTTCGAACAGCCATCGCTACTTCTGACTTAACCACTGCGTTCGTCCTTCCCCACGGCCACTTCCCCCCAAATCGAACTCCTCCGCTCTCGCCACCGCCGTCGCCCGTCGGTCGCCGCGCGCTCTCCGCACACCCTCTACACCGCCCCCGACCCCAGATTCAACGCCGCCCCCGCCCCCGACCTCAACGCCGCCCCGGACGCTGCCCCCGGCCCCGACCTCGACGCCGCCCTCCGTCGTGCGCCCGAGCCCGAAGCCCGACCTCGACGCGACCTGCCCCTCTCTCGCCGCAGGCACCCGAGGTGAGCACGCCTGCTCCTCCCCCTCCCCTACCTCTGCCTAGATAGGGTTCTTCAAATTTTAGTTGCATCAAATTAGTTAGGGTTCATCTATGGGTGGAAATGAATTGGATACAGATGCGGCTAGGATTTTTTCTTAGGTGATGTTTTCTTAGATGATGAATAAACACTAGTGTAATGCATAATAAAACGAGTAAAATTTGACCTTCTTCTATTTAGTTAGTAAGAACTAGGTACTAATTAGGTGATTTTTAGTTAAAGCAATTTTTCCCGCCTCGGCGTGGGCGATGCCTATCCCGCATCCTCGCTGCCGAGTCGGCGGAGGATTTACACCTGCTTGACCAGATCGGCCATGTCCGGACTGGGCTCCGCGGGTGGTACTGGAGGCGCTACCTACCGGGGCGACGTTGGTGAGGAGCCAGCCTGTCGTTGACCCAAACCTTCTTTGGTGGCGGTCGCAGGGCGATGATTTATCTAGAGGCTCGACGACTCCGTGGAGGTGGTGCGTCACCGTGTTAGTGAGGAGGACGCGCACATCCGTCGCTATTTGTTTGTGTTGGAGCACATGCCGTTCTCCAATACGGCAGGTTCTCCGGGATCTCACCGAGCTATGATCCCGTGATGGTGCCTTCTCTATGGTGTCCACCTTGCGCGCCGATACCGTCGTGTGCTAGAGTTTTAGTTGTATTAGTGATGTTATATGTATGACACTATTTGTGATGTACTAGTGATAATATTCGACGATGTACTGACGCATGAGATGATTTACTTTTGCTTATTGAATGCATGCTAATTTGAGTCCTATAAGATATTTTGAAATGTATATCTTGTGTTGCTCAATATCCAAGTGGCCGGTCATATTTGCAGGTTACACCTTCGAGTGGCCTATGTTTTGCCGGAGTGTTGATTCATTTCCGTTCCGGCAAATTTCAGGCGCTCGATATGTCCTATTTTAGCAAAGGTCATGCCGGATTTTTCCGTGAATTTTGGCATGACTTGTGCCAGAATATGTAGGAAATATCGAGTGACCCGGATTTGTGTGTTGAGTATCTTGGTTGTTGTCTTCGATCGATTTTCAATTAATGTTTTAACTATGAACATAGGAAGTGTCTGACGACGAAAAGGATTTCGGTATTTGCAAATACTGCGAAGACGAATGCGGCTCGTCATGACGGAATCTTCCTAGATGATGATAGGCGCTTCAGCATCAAGCTGGACGAGAACTTCAAGTGGATACATGAAGTCACAACGACAAGTCTTTTTCGTAATTAAGCATGACATCCGCTTCATTTGCTTCAACTTATATTTTTTACTATTCTACTAGCGTATCCCCCTGCCATGCAAGAGTTTTTGTATTGATAAGATAGGTTTCAGTCATAGTATGGAGGAAAAAAGTTTACTTGAAGACCGAGCATGGTTATATTTTCCATGCAAAGTTATACAATTCGAGACGACTACACCTATTTTGGATGCAAAACATGGCGAGCACTATGCAAGACTTATGCATTTGAGCCTGATATGGTTATCACCTTTGATATTCGTCCGGAAGATGATATTGAAGGCAATACCGACATCCGGGTCGATGTGCGACGCCTCGATTATACCATTATGTAAGTTTCTTAACCATATTTATGTCTTTGATATTGTTTATTCAAAAATAGTTGACAACTAATTTGTATTGTCACTTATTTCGATGCAAGCAAACATGTCCAAGATGCTTGGTAGACAGGACCGTGATATCGTCTCACGGGCTGAACTCAATCTGCGAGGAGCTCACCATTATGTTTCATGGCTTGAGGATCTTGATCTCGTCAAGACAAATTTTCTTCCTGCATTTAGAAATGTTAGTACTGAAAATGTGCGACCAATAGTGTTCATAATGAACTACGGTCACATCTATTTAGGATGGATGGTAAGATCTTTACTATTTGTCATCAGTGCATCTTTTCCATACATAATTTTTGAAGCTAAACTTCATTGCTAAGTATGTTACCGTACGATGTTCTTCAATAGGGACTCCCGATGAATGTTGTGCCTTATGGGATCGGGACTAAGGTACCATGAGTATTATCACCACGCCAAGATATCCTCTGATTACTTTAGTGCATTCAAGATTAGCGACGGATGCTTAATAGTGCAAGACTGGACCAAATATGTGATGGGGGAGCGCAGAGAAGTACTAGGGGGCAGCAAACAGATGCGCTACCCACGATTAGGAGACAGGTTCATCTGCATGCTCCAGTTTGATCGAGGAGGAGAGCTATACATGTTTTATGTTATTTTACCTAAGAGAGAACAGCAGGAGTGATTAGCTAGCTAGAAATGAGTTTGAGGATGATGATGTGCTACACTATTACTATGATGATAAAATAGCTAGTGTTGGTGGTAATGACTATGATGATTATTATTAGCTAGTGTTAGTGCTGATTAAATAAATACTGTTGGTGGTAATGACTATGATGATGATTAAATAGCTTGTTAGTGGCGGATTAGATTCGATGGAGGCAACATGTGGTGCACATCGAAAGTACTACTAGTCCAAACTAGATCAAGTTTGGATTAGTAGTATACTTTGACATGCACCACATATTGCCTCCACTTGAACCTAATCCACCTTCATTTGACATAATCGTTATGGACATAATGATGTAAACCTCATAACAGCTGGTATTGTACCAATATCGCACGATGGCGCATAAATACACTAAAAAAATACTAGTAGCGATGGACGTAAAACACTGCATGTAGTTACCTTAGCGAGAGCGTGGTATTAAACAAACGTTGCAGCTATTTGTCCTAGCGAGAGCGCGCGCGGGCACGCTTCATCGCTAAGCAATAGCTGTAGCGCCTTATTAGTAGCGCGGCCCCCCGCGCTACTAGTGGACACAAAACACGCGCTATTGCTAGGGTTTTCCCTAGTATTGTGGGTGGGCAGCGAATTCCTTCGTTGTCTGCTCCCCACTCGAGCCGGATATAGTTGAGCCAAGAGTCTCCTGACAAAGAGAGAGACTTTAACGAGTTCAGCATGCCGCAAAAGGGCGAGTGCTGGAAGATATCCACAGCGGTAAACTCAATTATCAGAGCCCAACCTGGCTTGGTTGGCTCGAGAGTGCACGGACAGGAACCAACAACCGGATATGAGTCCGGGGGTCCGGAGTCACAGGTTTCCACAGAGGTAGGACCTGTGTTCGGTTCCACCGCCGATGAGTGTGCAGCCTACGGGGAGGGGTCCACCCCTCCGTCCTTAGGCAACGCAGCCTGCTCCGGATTTAGGTCCGAGGCCACTGCGGGGGGTGATAACCCGAATATTGTCCGACAGCAAGTCTAGGCCGTGCTCATCGCGACTGGTCGACACTCCTGGAACGGACCCGAATCCGTCGAAGATCAAGTCTCCGCGAATATCAGCCATGTAGTTCAAGTTTCCGAACCTGACTTGGTAACCAGGAGCGTAGCTGTCGATCTGCTCTAGATGGCCAAGCGAATTGGCCCGCAATGGGAAGCCGCCAAACATGAAGATCTGTCCGGGGAGAAAAGTCTCACCTTGGACCGTGTTGTTGACGATCATTGAAGGCACCATCAAGCCTTGCAGCGATGACACAGAGGAACTCTCAATGAAAGCACCAATGTCGGTGTTAAAACCGGCGGATCTCGGGTAGGGGGTCCCGATCTGTGCGTCTAGGCTGATGGTAACAGGAAGCAAGGGACACAATGTTTACCCAGGTTTGGGCCCTCTCGCTGGAGGTAAAACCCTACTTCCTACTTGATTAATATTGAAGATATGGGTAGTACAAGAGTAGATTTACCATGAGATCGTAGAGGCTAAACCGTAAGAGCTAGCCTATGATGGTATGATTGTAATTGTGATCGGTCTTCTAAGGACCAACCTCTCCGGTTTATATAGACACCGGAGAGGGCTAGGGTTTACATCTAGTCGGTTACAAGGAAGGAAACACAATCTCCGGATCGCCAAGCTTTCCTCCCACGCAAAGGAGAGTCCCATCCGGACACGGGACGGAGTCTTGAGTCTTGTATCTTCACGCTTCAATAGTACGGACGATGTATATAGTCCGGCTATCCGGATACCCCCTAATCCAGGACTCCCTCACCCCTCATGCATCTCAATGGTTTGAGGGTGATGCAGCACCTCCGCGAGGTAGGGGTTGATGACCCTCTCGAAAAACTTGTCCTTGGGGCGCTTGAAGACGTCATGGTGCTCTAGATCTGTCAGAAAAACAGCTCGAAACAAAGATAGAAGATATTTGCATGATACAGTGGTCAAAACCTTTGGGAGATTATATAATGAATTTTTACCGACCATAAGAAGTATCGTGCAAGAAAACAGAGTCTGTAGAGCACACGACGTGCACACGAGGCAGGGGGCGCGCCCAGGGGGGTAGGGCACGCTCTCCACCCTCGTGTCCTTCTCGGACTACTTCTTATTTTCCTATTTTCTTAAATATTCCAAAACGGAGAAAATTTGCTATTAGAACTGTTTTAGAGTCGGTTTACTTACCGTACCACATACCTATTCCTTTTCGGAGTCTGAAACGTTCTGGAAATTGTCTCTTATATATTCCTCCGGGGTTACGGTTTCAGTAATATTAGTTTCAACATTTATTGGGTTACCTGAGATATAATGTTTGATTCTTTGACCGTTCACCACCTTCGGATTTGTACCTTCGAAGTTGTTGATTTTTATGGCACCAGAACGATAGACCTCCTCGATAACGTAAGGGCCTTCCCATTTAGAGAGAAGTTTTCCTGCAAAAAATCTTAAACGAGAGTTGAATAGCAACACATAATCACCTACATTAAACTCATGCTTTTGTATCCTTCGAAGTTGTTGATTTTTATGGCACCAGAACGATAGACCTCCTCAATAACGTAAGTACCTTCCCATTTAGAGAGATGTTTTCCTGCAAAAAATCTTAAACGAGAGTTGAATAGCAACACATAATCACCTACATTAAACTCATGCTTTTGTATCCTTTTGTCATGCCATCTTTTAACCTTTTCTTTAAACAGTTTGGCATTCTCGTAGGCTTGGGTTCTCCATTCATCAAGAGAGCTAATGTCAAATAACCTCTTCTCATCGGCAAGTTTGAAATTATAATTAAGCTCTTTAATGGCCCAATATGCCTTATGTTCTAGTTCGAGAGGTAAGTGACAGGCTTTTCCATAAACCATTTTATATGGAGAAATAACCATAGGATTCTTATATGCTGTTCTGTAAGCCCATAATGCATCATCAAGTTTCTTGGACCAATTCTTTCTAGATCTAATAACAGTCTTTTGCAAGATTAATTTAAGCTCTCTGTTACTCAATTCTACTTGACCACTAGACTGTGGGTGATATGGAGATGCAATTCTATGATTAACATCATACTTAGCAGCATTTTATGAAAAGCACCATAAATAAAATGTGAACCACCATCAGTCATTAAGTATCTAGGGACACCAAACCTCGGAAAAATAACTTCTTTAAGCATCTTAATAGAGGTGTTATGATCAGCACTACTAGTTGGAATAGCTTCTACCCACTTATTAACGTAATCAATAGCAACTAAAATATGTGTATATCCGTTAGAGGCAGGAAACGGTCCCATATAATCAAAGCCCCAAACATCAAACGGTTCAATAACAAGAGAATAATTCATAGGCATTTCTTGACGTCTACTAATATTAGCAATTCTTTGACATTGATCACAAGACAAGACAAACTTACGGGCATCTTTGAAGAGAGTAGGCCAATAAAAACCGGGTTGCAATACCTTGTGTGCAGTTTTATCCCCAGCGTGGTGTCCTCCATATGCCTCGGAGTGACACTTGCATAGGATCTATTCCTGTTCATGCTCAGGTACACAACTTCTAATAACGCCATCTACTCCTTTTTATAAAGGTGTGGTTCATCCCAGAAGTAATGTATTAAATCATAGAAGAACTTTTTCTTTTGCTGGTATGTGAAACTAGGTGGTATGAATTTAGCAATAATGTAATTAGCATAATCAGCATACCATGGAGCAGTACGAGAAGCATCTATGATGGCTAATTGTTCATTAGGAAAGCTATCATCAATAGGTAGTGGGTCATCAAGAACATTCTCTAACCTAGACAAGTTGTCTGCAACGGGGTTCTCAGCTCCCTTCCTATGAATAATATGCAAATCAAACTCTTGGAGCAAGAGAAGCCATCTGATAAGTCTAGGTTTAGCATCTTTCTTTTCCATAAGATATTTAATAGCAGCGTGATCAATGTGGATAGTTACTTTAGAATCAACAATATAAGGTCTGAACTTATCACACGCAAATACAACTGCTAAGAATTCTTTTTCAGTAGTAGCATAACTTCTCTGGGCAGTGTCTAGAGTTTTACTAGCATATTGAATAAGATTTAGTTTGTTATCAACTCTTTTTCCTAGAACAGCACCTACAGCATAATCGCTAGCATCACACATAATTTCAAAGGGTAATTTCCAATCAGGTGGCTGCACAATAGGTGCAGAAATCAAAGCTTTCTTAAGTATTTCAAATGCTTCTACACAATCATCATTGAAGACAAAAGGAATATCTTTTTGCAATAGATTGGTTAGAGGCCTAGAAATTTTAGAAAATTCCTTAATGAACCTCCTATAAAAACCGGCATGACCAAGGAAACTTCTTATACCTTTAATGTCCTTGGGACATGGCATCTTTTCAATAGCGTCAACCTTAGCTTTATCAACTTCAATACCCTTAGAAATTTTATGCCCCAAGACAATGCCTTCATTAACCATAAAGTGGCACTTGATCCAATTCAAAACAAGACTAGTATCTTCACATCTCTGCAAAACTCGATCAAGGTTGCTCAAGCAATCATCAAAAGAGGATCCATAAACGGAGATATCATCCACGAATACCTCACAAATCTTTTCACAAAAGTCAGAGAATATAGCCATCATGCATCTTTGAAAGGTAGCAGGTGCATTACATAAACCAAAAGGCATATGTCTATAAGCAAAAGTACCGAAAGGGCAAGTAAAAGTGGTCTTTTCTTGATCCTCAGCTGACACAGGTATTTGAGAGAAACTAGAATAACCATCTAGAAAGCAAAAATGTGTATGTTTGGATAGTCTTTCTAGCATTTGATCAATAAAAGGTAAAGGGTAATGATCCTTTTTAGTAGCTTTATTTAATTTATGGAAATCAATTACCATCCTATAACCTGTAATAATTCTTTGTGGGATCAATTCATCTTTATTATTAGGAACGACAGTAATATCTCCCTTCTTAGGGACACAATGGACATGACTTACCCACTGACTATCAGCAACGGGATAAATTATACCTGCGGCAAGGAGCTTTAGTATTTCCTTTCTTACCACTTCTTTCATCTTAGGATTTAACCGTCGCTGGAGATCAATGACTAGTTTGGCGTCTTTCTCCAATTTTATTTTGTGTTGGCATAAAGTGGGACTAATGCCCTTAAGATCATCAAGAGTATATCCAATAGCAGCACGGTGCTTCTTCAGAGTTTTCAATAATCTTTCCTCTTCCTTCTCTGAAAGGTTAGCACTAATAATAACAGGATATATCTTCTTTTCATCAAGATAAGCATATTTAAGAGTATCAGGTAATGGTTTAAGCTCAAACACAGGATCACCCTTGGGTGGAGGGGGATCCCCTAAGATTTCAACAGGCAAGTTGTGTTTCAAAATAGGACCCTGTTTAAAGAATACTTCATCTATTTCCTTCTTTCATTCATAAACATATCATTTTCATGGTCTAGCAAATATTGTTCTAAAGGATCATTAGGAGGCACTGCAATAGAAGCAAGACCAATAATTTCATCCTTACTAGGCAATTCTTTATCATGGGGTTGTCTATGAAACTTAGCAAAATTAAACTCATGAGACATATCCCCTAACCCAATAGTAACAACATCCTTTACGCAATCTATCTTAGCATTAACAGTGTTCAAGAAGGGTCTACCAAATATAATGGGACAAAAGTCATCTTGTGGGGAACCAAGAACAAGAAAATTAGCAGGATATTTAACTTTCCCACACAAGACTTCAACATCTCTAACAATCCCAATTGGTGAAATAGTATCTCTATTGGCAAGCTTAATTGTAACATTAATTTCTTCTACCTCAGCAGGTGCAATATCATGCATAATTTCTTCATATAAGGAATAAGGTATTGCACTAGCACTAGCACCCATATCACATAAGCCATGATAATAATGATCTCCTATTTTAACAGAAATAACAGGCATGCCTACAACAGGTATGTTTCTTAGCACGGGTCTAGTGATTCTAGCAGCTTGTTCACAGAAATAAGTAACATGCCCATCAATATTATCAGCCAAGAGATCTTTAACCATAGCAATACTAGGTTAAACTTTAATTTGCTCAAGGGGTGTATATGTTCTAGTATTACTCTTACAAACTATAGTTGAAGCTTTAGCATGATCCTTTATCCTAACAAGGAAAGGTGGTTTCTCAGTATAAGTGGAAGGAACAATAGGATCATTATAAGTGATAGTCTTTTCTTCAACTGTAATAGGTGCAACTACTTTTACTTCAGTGGGAGGATTATATTTAAAGCACTTCTCCTTAGGGAGATCAACATGAGTAGCAAATGATTCACAGAAAGAAGCTACTATCTCAGAGTCAAGTCCATATTTAGTGCTAAATCCACGAAAAGCATCAGTATCCATAAAAGATTTAACACAATCAAACTTAGGTGTCATACCTGACACCTTACCATCGTTGGAATCCCAATCTTCATAGTTGCATTTAATTCTTTCCAATAAATCCCACTTGAATTCAATATTCTTCATCATATAAGAACCAGCACAAGAAGTATCAAGCATGGAGCGATTGTTGAGAGAAGCCGAGCATAAAAGTTTTGAATAATCATTTCTCTTGAGAGCTCATGACTGGGGCATGAATATAACATTGACTTAAGCCTCCCTAAGCTTGAGCGATGCTTTCTCCTTTGCGAGGCCAAAAATTATATATATAATTACGATCATGATCAACAAGATGCATAGGATAAAACTACTGGTGAAATTCCAATTTCAATCGTTTATAGTCCCAGGATCCCATATCATCACATAGCCTATACCATGTCAATGCATCTCCCTTCAAAGATAAAGGGAAGATCTTCTTCTTAAAAACATCATCGGGCATACCTGCAAGCTTAAATAACCCACAAACTTCATCCACATAAATAAGGTGTAAATCGGGATGCAATGTCCCATCTCCTGCAAAGGGATTAGCTAGCAGTTTCTCTACCATACCCAAAGGAATTTCGAAGTAATCATTTTTAGTAGGTTCAGTAGGTTGAGGAGAAACTCTTTGCTCTACTGGTCAGGGCGAAGATACCCCGAACAAGCCCCTCAAAGGATTATGTTCCATAGTGACAAGTGACAGTAAATTTCAGCACACTATATAAATGTTTCCTTACCAAGTTCCACTTACCAAAGGCGCTTCACTCCCCGGCAACGGCGCCAGAAAAGAGTCTTGATGACCCACGAGTGTAGGGGATCTATCGTAGTCCTTTCGATAAGTAAGAGTGTCGGACCCAACGAGGAGCAGAAGGAAATGACAAGCAGTTTTCAGTAAGGTATTCTCTGCAAGCACTGAAATTGTAGGTAACAGATAGTTTTGTGATAAGATAATTTGTAACGGGTAACAAGCAAAGAAAGTAAATAAGGTGCAGCAAGGTGGTCCAGTCCTTTTTGTAGAAAAGTACAAGCATGGACAAGTTCTTATAATGAGAAAAGCGCTCCCGGGGACACATGGAATTATCGTCAAGCTAGTTTTCATCACGCTCATATGATTCGCGTTCGTTACTTTGATAATTTGATATGTGGGTGGACCGGTGCTTGGGTACTGCCCTTTCTTGGACAGGCATCCCACTTATGATTAACCCCTATTGCAAGCATCCGCAACTACAAAAGAAGTATTAAGGTAAACCTAACCATAGCATGAAACATATGGATCCAAATCAGCCCCGTACGAAGCAACTCATAAACTAGGGTTTAAGCTTCTGTCACTCTAGCAACCCATCATCTACTTATTAGTTCCCAATGCCTTCCTCTAGGCCCATGTAATGGTGAAGTGTCATGTAGTCAACGTTCACATAACACCACTAGAGGAGAGACAACATACATCTCATCAAAATATCGAACGAATACCAAATTCACATGACTACTAATAGCAAGAATTCACCCCTATCCTCAGGAACAAATGTAACTTCTCACACAACATATTCATGTTTATAATCAGAGGGGTATTAATATGCATTAAGGATCTGAACATATGATCTTCCACCAAATAAACCAACTAGCATCAACTACAAGGAGTAATCAACACTACTAGCAACCCACGGTACCAATCTGAGGTTTTGGTACAAAGATTGGATACAAGAGAATAACTAGGGTTTGAGAGGAGATGGTGCTGGTGAAGATGTTGATGGAGATTGACCCCCTCCCGATGAGAGGATCGTTGGTGATGATGATGGTGATGATTTCCCCCTCTCGGAGGGAAGTTTCCCCGGCAGAACAGCTCCGCCAGAGCCCTAGATTGGTTCCGCCAAGGTTCCACCTCATGGTGGCGGAGTCTCATCCCGAAAGCTTGCTTATGATTTTTTTTCAGGGTAAAAGACTTCATATAGCAGAAGATGGGCACCGGAGGCCTGCCAGGTGACCCACGAGGCAGGGGGCGCGCCCCCACCCTCGTGGGTGGTGGGTGGCCCCCCTCAGGTGTTTCTTCCGCTGAATATTTTTTACTAATTCCCAAAATAACTTTCATGGAGTTTCAGGACTTTTGGAGCTGTGCAGAATAAGTCTCCAATATTTGCTCCTTTTCTAGCCAGAATCCTAGCTGCCAGCATTCTCCCTCTTTATGTAAACCTTGTAAAATAAGGGAGAATAGCCATAAGTATTATGACATTACGTGTAATAAGAGCCCATAATGCAATAAATATCGATATAAAAGCATGATGCAAAATGGACGTATCACACCTAAAATGAATGGTTTATTGAATCTCAATCGTAGTGATACACATGGTCATGGCAAAAGATATAAGATAGTAATGATATTACCACCTACTTGTGGCACTGCCATTTGAGTCATATTGGTATAAAACGCATGAAGAAGCTCCATGTTGATGGATCTTTGGACTCACTCATTTTTCTTGAAAAGTTTGAGACATGTGAACCATGTCTATTGGTATATACACATGAAGAAACTCCATGCAGATGGATCATTTGGACTCACTTGATTTTGAATCACTTGAGACATGCAAATCATACCACATGGGCAAGATGACTGCAAGGCCTCGTTTTCAGTGAGATGGAACAAGAAAGCACCTTGTTGGAAGTAATACATTTTGATGTTTGCAGTCCAATGAGTGGTGAGGCACGCAGTGGACATCATTATGTTTTACTTCACAGATGATTTGAGTAGATGCTGAGTATATTTACTTGATGAAACACAAGTCTGAATTATTGAAAGGTTCAAGTAATTTCAAAGTGAAGCTGAAGATCTTCGTGACAGGAGGATAAAATGTCTACGATGTGATCATAGAGATGAATATCTAAGTTGCGAGTTTGGTACACAATAAAGACATTGTGGAAATTGTTTCACAACTAATACCGCCTGGAACACCGTAGTGTGATGCTGTGTCCGAACATCATAGTTGCACCCTATTGGATATGGTGCATACCATGATGTCTCTTATCGAATTACCGCTAACGTTTATGGGTTAGGCATTAGAGACAACCGCATTCACTTTAAATAAGGCACCACGTAATTCCGTTGAGATGACACTGTATGAACTATGGTTTAGATAAACCTAAGGTGTCGTTTCTTAAAAGTTTGGGGCTGCGACACTTATGTGAAAAGTTTTAACCTGATAAGCTCGAACCCAAAATGGATAAATGCATCTTCATAGGACACCCAAAACAATTGGGTAGACCTCCTATTTCAGATCCGGAAGCAAAAGTGATTGTTTCCAGAAACGGGTCCTTTCTCGAGGAAATGTTTCTCTCGAATGAATTGAGTGGGAGGATGGTGGAGACTTGATGAGGTTATTGAACCGTCACTTCAACTAGTGTGTTGCAGGGCACATGAAGTTGTTCCTGTGGTGCCTACACCAATTGAAGTGGAAGCTGATGATAGTGATCATGAAACTTCGTATCAAGTCACTACCAAACCTCATAGGTCGACAAGGATGTGTACTACTTCAGAGTGGCACGTAATCCTGTCTTGGAGGTCATGTTGCTAGACAACAATGAACCTACGAGCTATGGAGAAGCGATGGTGGGCCCGGATTCCAGCGAATGGCTCGAGGCCATAAAATCCGAGAGAGGATCCATGTATGAAAACAAAGTATAGACTTCGGAAGAACTACTTGATGGTCGTAAGGATGTTGGGTACAGATGGATTTTAAAAGGAAGACGGACAATGATAGTAAATGTCACCATTAAGAAAGCTCGACTTGTCGCTAAGATGTTTTCCGACAAGTTCAAGGATTTGACTACGATGAGACTTTCTCACTCGTAGCGATGCTAAGTGTCTGTTGGAATTATATTAGCAGTTACTGCATTATTTATGAAATCTTGCGGATAGGATGTCAAAACATTGTTTCCTCGACTATTTTCTTGAGGAAAGGTTGTATGTGATACAACCAGAAGGTGTTGTCAATCCTAAAAGATGCTAACAAGTGTGCAAAGCTCTAGTAATCCTTCTAAGGACTGGAGTAAGCATCTCGGAGTTGGAATATACACTTTGATGAGATGATCAAAGATTTTGGGTTTATACAAAGTCTATGAGAAACTTGTATTTCCAAAGAAGTGAGTGGGAGCACTATGGAATTTCTGATGAGTATATGCTGATGACATATTGTTGATCAGAAATGATGTAGAATTTCTGGAAAGCATATAGGGTTGCTTGAAAAGTGTTTTTCAATGGAAAACCTGGATTAAGCTACTTGAACATTTGAGCATCAAGATCTATAAGGACAGATAAAAAAAGCTTAATAGTACTTTCAAATGAATACATACCATGACAAGATTTTGAAGGAATTCAAAATAGATCAGCAAAGAAGGAGTTCTTGGCTGTGTTATAAGGTGTGAGTATTGAGTAAGACTCAAGACCTGACCACGGCAGAATAGAGAGAAAGGACGAAGGTCGTCCCCTATGCTTTAGACGTAGGCTCTACAGTATGCTATGCTGTGTCCCGCACCTGAAGTGTGCCTTGCCATGAGTCAATCAAGGGGTACAAGAGTGTCTAGGAATGGATCAGAAGACAACGGTCAAAGTTATCCTTAGTAACTAGTGGACTAAGGAATTTTTCTCGATTATGGAGGTGGGAAAAGAGTTCGTCGTAAAGGGTTACATCGATGCAAACTTTGACACTAATCTGGATGACTCTGAGTAGTAAACCGGATTCATATAGTAGAGCAGTTATTTGGAATAGCTCCAAATAACGTGTGGTAGCTACATGAACAAGATGACATGGAGATTTGTAAAGCACACACAGATCTGAAAGGTTCAGACCCATTGACTAATAACCTCTCTCACAAGCGAGATATGATCAAACCCCATGGGTGTTGGATTCATTACAATCACATAGTGATGTGAACTAGATTATTGACTCTAGTGCAAGTGGGAGACTGTTGGAAATATGCCCTAGAGGCTATAATAAAATGGTTATTATTATATTTCCTTGTTCATGATAATTGTCTATTGTTCATGCTATAATTGTATTAACTGGAAACTGTAATACATGTGTGAATACATAGACCACAACATGTCCCTAGTGAGCCTTTAGTTGACTAGCTCGCTGATCAATAGATGGTTATGGTTTTCGACCATGGACATTGGATGTCATTGATAACGGATCACATCATTAGGAGAATGATGTGATGGACAAGACCTAATCCTAAGCATATCACAAGATCGCGTAGTTCGTTTGCTAAGAGCTTTTCTAATGTCAAGTATCATTTCCTTAGACCATGAGATTGTGCAACTCCCAGATACCGTAGGAATGCTTTGGGTGTACCAAACGTCACAACGTAACTGGGTGGCTATAAAAGTGCACTACAGGTATCTCCGAAAGTGTCTGTTGGGTTAGCACGAATCAAAACTGGGATTTGTCACTCTGTATGACAGAGAGGTATCTCTGGGCCCACTCAGTAATGGATCATCATAATGAGCTCAATGTGACTAAGGACTTAGCCATGGGATCATGCATTACGTAATGAGTAAAGAGACTTGGCAGTAACGAGATTGAACAAGGTATAGGGATACTGATGATTGAATCTCGATCAAGTAACATACCGATGGACAAAGGGAATTGTATACGGGATTGATTGAATGCCCGACATCGTGGTTCATCCGATGAGATCATCGTGGAACATGTGGGAGCGAATATGGGTATCCAGATCCCACTATTGGTTATTGGCCGGAGAGGTATCTCGGTCATGTCTGCATGGTTCCCGAACCCGTAGGGTCTACACACTTAAGGTTCGGTGACGGTAGAGTTGTAATTTGAATAGTATGTGGTTACCAAAGGTTTTTCGGAGTCCCGGATGAGATCTCGGACGTGAAGAGGAACTCCGGAATGGTCCCGAGGTGAAGAACGGTATATTGGACGAAGGGTATTGGAGTCCGGAATTGTTCCGGGGGTACCGGGTGATGACCAGCGTGTCCGAAAGGGGTTTCGGAGGCCCCGGCAAGCGTTGGGGGCCAAGGGAAGGGGGCACATTAGCCCACTAAGGTGGGTGCGCCTCCCCTAGCGCAGCCGCCCCTCCCGGCTTGGGGGCCAAGTTTCCTAGGGGTGGGGCGCCCAAACCCATCTAGGGTTTCCCTTGTGGCCGCCCCCCTCCTATCGGTGTCAAAACCGGCGGATCTCGGGTAGGGGGTCCTGATCTGTGTGTCAAGGCTGATGGTAACAGGAAGCAAGGGACATAGATGTTTACCCAGGTTCGGGCCCTCCCGATCTGTGCGTCTAAGCTGATGGTAACAGGAAGCAAGGGACACAATGTTTACCCAGGTTCGGGCCCTCTTAATGGAGGTAAAACCCTACCTCCTGCTTGATTAATATTGAATATATGAGTAGTACAAGAGTAGAACTACCACGAGATTGTAGAGGCTAAACCCTAAGAGCTAGCCTATGATGGTATGATTGTAATTGTGATCGGTCTTCTAAGGACCAACCTCTCCGGTTTATATAGACACCGGAGAGGGCTAGGGTTTACATGGAGTCGGTTACAAGGAAGGAAACACAATATCCGGATCGCCAAGCTTGCCTCCCACGCAAAGGAGAGTCCCATCCGGACACAGGACGGAGTCTTGAGTCTTGTATCTTCACGCTTCAATAGTTCGGACGATGTATATAGTCCTGCTATCCGGATATCCCCTAATCCAGGACTCCCTCAGTAGCCCCTGAACCAGGCTTCAATGACGATGAGTCCGGCGCGCAGTCTTGTCTCCGGCATTGCAAGGCGGGTTCCTTCTCCGAATACTCCAAAGTAGCTATCAAACACTCAAACCGTGTCCGGATCTGCAAGATGATCTTCACATACCATTGTAGGGAACATAGCATAAATCTGATCTGCTAGCAATCTTCGTACGTCGCGCCCTTGCATCGTGGCCTTGTCCAACACAAACCGGCATTTCTTGCCCCACCTCGACTCGCGTTGCGAGGCGGTTTTATTGGCACATCCTGTCAAAGCAGAGATCGTGTTCCCCTTACGGGATTTTCCATCAATATGGGCGTGTGTAACCCCACGATGACCGTTGATATTCACCCCCTTTATAAAGGGGTCGAGGCCTATGCCTCTTTTCCACCTTCCTCGCGCCTTCTCGCACCTCAAGTTCGAACACCCGAGACCTAAGCTCCACCACCACAGATCCTCCAATATGTCCGGATCCAACCCTCAAGGCCGGTGGGTGACCTCCTCGATTCAGAAGGAAGACATTGCGAAACCTAGAGAGGTCGGATATCTGACCACCGACATCCGGCACAGGCTTCCTGCTCCAGGGCAAAACATCCCTACACCGGAGCCCAATGAGTGCGTCATGTTTTTTCCTCACTTCCTCTGTGGCTTGGGACTCACCCTCGATCCTTTTGTGAGGGGGCTCATGTTTTATTGTGGGTTGGATTTTCATGATCTAGCTCCGGACGCCATCCTCCATATCTTGTCGTTCATTATAGTGTGCAAGGCCTTCCTCCATGTCACCCCACACTTCAGCTTATGGCTCAAGACCTTCAACGTGAGGCCGAAGATGATTGAGGGGCGACATGCAGAGTGCGGAGGTGTCGTAATAAGCAGGAACGCCGATGCCCCATGGCTAGAGGGTTCTTTTCCAGAAGTATCCGGTGTGTGGCAACGGAGGTGGTTTTATGTCACGGCTCCCAGAGGCACAAAGTGGGTGGCCGCCCCCGAGTTCCGCTCGGGCCCTCCGTCACAACTAGCGTCTTGGACCAATGTAGGACGGAATTGGGGGCCCGCTGGCGATGTACCAGTACTGCAGAGTCGCATTCAAGAGCTTCTTGAGAGGGACATTAACCATGTCAGCATAATGCAGGTGATGTTAATCCGACGGATGTTGCCGTGCCAATGCCGGCCTCTCTGGATGTGGGAGTTCAATCCGGAGGGTCCGCGGACTGTTAAGCACTTCTTCGCCTTGAATCTCGAACGGATGTGCAAATTATTCCTCGGACCGAAAGTAGAGTGTCCGGATACCACCGAGGATGCGGGCCTAAGCTGCAATCGCCTAGATACCCAAGTAAGTAACCTTGATACCGGACAACTTGTTTTGTATTTTCCATAATTGTTTATTCTGAAAATCATCAGTGGCCAGGAATGGCTCAGCAAGGCAGAGAGAATCAGGTGTCCGGCGCCACTTCCCGAAGGCTCGCCTGGTCCCACCATGGCCAAGATGCTTGACCGGGTACTCAGCAGAATGCCCTCAGGGAAAGACAAGGGGAAGAACGAAGAAACCGAACTCCACACGCTACGCATCCGAACCGGGGGAATTGTTACCTCCCCTAAGGAGGATAGTCAGGAAGGGGAGGCTAAGGCTTCCTCCCCGTGCGGGAAGAAGAGGGCGACCTCCGAAGACTTGGAGACGGAGATGCCCAAACCAGGGAAAAAGGTATCCCTAGGGGGCCCTGCCCCAATGGGCACCCTCACCGCGTCATGCCCGCCAACGGGCCAGCCCTCCACTGAGCTGTAAGTCAATCGTTAATTCGAGGGTACTGTGTTTCTCCTAGATCAATAACCAGGATTCATCTTTTGCAGTCCGGCTAGCATCTCTTCTCAACAGAGTTCGTCTTCGGGGGATCTTCCTCCGGAGATGATGTAGAGCGAGACCCCACCCACCTCTCCGACTCACGAAGCGGGCGACACCGAGGAGTCGTCACGAAGTAGTCCGGATCCGCCGGGCCGTGGTTAACGCGCCACCGCCCGAGCCCGAGCGCTTGGCTCCACGAGGGGCGATGGAAGGGTCCGCATAGTTCAATGTCCGCCGGACGATCGACAGTTTACTAGAGCGAGTTGCACTCTTGGAGGAGCACCGCTCATTAATGAGCGCGGTGCTCAAGAAGATTTCATCCGCTACAAGCGGTTTGAATGAAGTATTTACAAGCCTGCTCAGAGGCTTTGAGGTATGTAGTGAAGAATACACTATTGTTTGGCTATGAGGCACGCGCTAGGTGTGCTCCATATAGATAGTAGCCCCTGAGACTCTGGTTGCCGCCATAGGCGGCAAACGGGGGATCATATAGTAATAGCTGCGCTACACATGTGCGCAGGTATCTAAGGATCTGATAGCCAACCAGTCTATTGAGGTTGCCGAACTAAGGAGGCAAATCGGATCTATCGATGCCGATATCACGCTGGTGAACAAGCGGCTGGATGAGTCACAGGGCATGTGCTCTGGTTCCCTTATTATGTTGTATAGGAAAGTGTGAGAGGGGCATAATATTAATGTAATGTGTTTGGACTGCAGACGATGCTGCTGCCGTGGAAGCGCCGAGGGCGGAACTTGCCTAGGTCAAGGAACAAGCTCGGGTTAGCAATGCGGCTGCCCTAAAGGCGGCCGAGGAATTGAGAGCCGAACAGGCTGCTCATCGCCGAAGTGAGGAAAAGATAGCCGAAATGGCCATGGAGTTAAAAATGCAGCTGACCGGTATGAGCTCCTTAAAAAGGAGCATAAGGATAGTTTGGCCGACCTGAACAAGAAACTTAATGCCACCAAGGAAATACGGACCGAGCTCAGGAGTGTGCGGGAGGAGCTTCAACGAGCCGCTAAAATCGCGGCTGGGGGCTCCTACTTGCTGCGGACGAAGTTTTTCGATCCGAAGTACACTCCCCTGGATGGATGCTGGAGTCCTGCGGATGCGTGTGCGGATTTGGCAAAGAGTACAGCTGACACTGCCAAGTTCTTTGAGGATCAGGGTGATAAGGAAGTGGAGAAGCTTTTCTGGTCGCAATTCAATGCTCCCACTCGCCCGCTGCCGTTAAGTGACAAGATGGCTACTGTGGCGGAGCTTCACAGGCTGTCCGGGCTTGCAATGCGGTCTGTAATAGACCATCTTTGGCCGAATGGTCCTAAGCCGGACAGTTACTTGGGTTTGGTGCAACAATTCCTTGGGGCCGTGCCTCGGATCGACGCCATGAGAAGGTCGGCGTGCATAGAGGCTGCGCGAATGGCCCTTGCCCGCGTTAAAGCCTATTGGACGGATTTGGAGGCCACCATTATAGCGACCCAGGATCCGGCGGGGGCAAATATCCGTCCGAGCACTACCTGGCGCAGGTCACAGAAGGTGCCCGCCTAATAGAGGCGCAGTGCTCAAAGAATGTCTTGTTTGAGTGATGAATCGAATCATTGTAAAAACAATGTTTGTTTTGATTATGAGGCTATATTTATACTGTTTTCCTGAAAATATGATTGTGTCATATATATGTAATCCGAAAGTTAGCAGTCGTTATTTCAGCCCCACAAGATACAATGCGGGGTGTTCGCAAAAATATGCTTAATCACACTTGATCCAACGCCTTGGTCCATTAAGGAGGTGATCGACGTCTAACTAGGCAACCGGACTATATAGCTGTAACACTTTCGCTTAGCCATGGGAGTCTAAAGTTGGGGCTACTATGTAGCCCCTGGTACCTTCGCGTGCATCCGAATACGGGCGCGTATGTACATGACCGGGAAATAGCCCTACGTTAATGTGGAGAAATCCTAAAGCTTCCGTTCAGTCTTCGAGTGGTTGATCAGTCTCTCGCTATATCATGACAAATCGCGGCTTTCATCGAGGTGCTCATCCGGAATAACCAGGGCACAATCGCAGTAGTTCTCCTTTGGCCGCCTTAGCCGATAATGATGGAACGTAAGGCGGCAAACGCAGGAGCCGGGCAAACCCAACATTTCACCAAAGACATGATTCGGAGCTGATGCATATAAGGACAAACTTGTGACGCCGAACACTCCCGAAGGTATTCGGACTTTATGATAGAAGATGGGCTCAAGAATGCCCATTCATTATAAACCCTGTGTTTCCAGGTACGTGCGTTAATCTGTCGTGGCGAAATGCCAATAACGGCAGTATCCTCTATGGGTATGGAACCCATGTGATGGTTAAACAATAAGATGCAATAGAAAAGGTTTACCCAGGGGCTTAATCTCGAAAGAAACCTGTTGAGCGGGGCCCTGCTGCACGTCTGCGCCTTTGTCTCCATTGTGCCGTATCCTGGAAGGGTATCGCGCGAACGTTGTCTGTGAAAAAGAGAACTCGTAGGAGAGTACAATGTAAGTATGCGATGGATAATAAAAGTGTAAGATGTTGGCCTGCCAATAAGGTTGGGCCAAGTGTGGGACTTTATTAAATATTTATAGCCCTTGGTGTCCGCTATGGGATTACATATACGGTGCCCTGGTTCAATTTTGTCCGGGCTACCGGACTCGTCTAACCGTGTCTGTGGTCTTAATGACCAGTCATGTTTTCTGTTACTGGAGGTTGTTTATAGTCCGGCAGCTAGGGCCGCCGCGTGTTCCTCTGCGCATGAAGAGCGCTCTGTGATCCCGTTAACGGTGATGACGCCACGTGGACCGGGCATCTTGAGTATAAGGTAGCCATAGTGCAGTAATGCGTTGAAGCGGGCGAAGGCCATTCTTCCAAGCAATGCATGATAGCCGCTTTGGAAGGGTGCGATGGTGAAGAGTAGTTCTTCGCTTCTAGAATTGCCTGGGGAGCCAAATGTTACCTCCAGTACGACAGAGCCCCTGCCGTAGGCTTCAACGTCTGGTATCATCCCTTCAAAGGCGGTGTTGCTTTGGCTAATTCTGGATGGGTTTATCCCCATCCTGCGACAGTGTCCTCGTATATTAAATTGAGACTACTGCCGCCGTCCATGAGGACACAGGTGAGACGGTATCCGTCGATTATTGGGTCAAGCACCAAGGCCTTTGATCCTCTGTGCCGAATACTAGTTCTGCCGTCCAAGTGATCGAGTTGATCGAATAAGACATCCAGGGCTCTATATCGAGCGTGTCTCTATGCGCGCGTTCATGCCTTCTCATGGATGTGTGAGTCACGTGGATCATGTTCACTGTTTTAACCTCTGGCAGGATTTTTTTTTGTCCCCCAGTGTTCGGCTAGCGAGTGTTCATCCTCGTCTTCACTTGGTGTTTCCCTTACCTTGTGTTCGGCATTTAATTTGTCGGCCTGCTTGAAGACCCAGCACTCTCTGTGCGTGTGGTTCGCAGGTTTGTCAGGGATGCCATGAATTTGGCACAGTCTGTCTAGGACTCTATGTCGTGTCGGGGACGAGCACCTATGGGGCAGGGAGCCCCTTTTCTGGTCCGGCAGGGGGGCGAGGGCGCACGAAGAGCAGATCGAGGTCACGCACGCGGGGGAAACACGGGATTTTTATCCAGCTTCGGAGCTCTCCGGAGAGATAATACTCCTACTGCTGCTTTGCGTTTGTATTTGTTCTTGCTCGAGAGCGCGAGCGTGAGTATGGTGCGGTGTTGAATCTCCGAACCGCGGAACCTCCCCTACGTGCGCATGGGCCTCCCTTTTATAGTCTAAGGGGGTCACCAATAGGTGGTAGTGTAGAAAGAGGGGTAGAAAGGTAAAAACGCAGGTTGGTACAACAAGGATCAACAAAGTGTCCCCTACCTAACTCGACGGCAGGGACAAGGGCATTTAATGCCCGTCCGGTCGCCCTAACAAAGGTAAGGAAACGACCGTTAGGGGCGCCATTGATCGCCACGATGGCCTCCTTGTCAGCTCCGCTACACCAAGACCGCAGATGGCTGCACAAATACCGCCACGTGCTCTGGGATGGCCCCTGGGTGACATGTTGTTCGATGCACCGGAGCTTGGGTGCAGGGTGGCAGCCTTGCCGCTGCAAGCGCCTTTGCTGCGCCCTTCTTCTTGTTGCGCCGCAAGCTTGTTGTCGTCGGGCCTTGCCGGACGCTGGGCGCCGCGCAAGTCTTCCGAAGCGCCTTTGTTACCTTCCCGCAAGCTCCTCTTGCCGGGGTTTGTTCTTCCCGCAAGCTCCTCTTGCCGGGCTTTGTCTACTTGGTTGACAATTTGTTCTTGAATAGCGAAGTGGAAATGACGGAGGGTCTTGGCGGACGCCCGCGAAGCCTGCCGTGGGGTGCTGCAAATCGCCTGCAGACAAGTTCGGGGTACTAAGGTACCCCTACTTTAGTACACCAACAGGAGCCCCCGGGCCTGGGCCATACACGGTGCCGAGCGCTGTTGGGCCAGGCCCAAAACAGTGCATGGGTACGCGTGGCATGGGTCCAACCGAATCCACTCCGTATCCATCGCGTCTCCCCGCAACGGCACGCGTCAATTGCGGCGTCGTGGGAGGCGTGGGTGGTGTGTGCGATTTTCAAGGTGCCCTCCCCTGTGATCACGGGGTGGGGGCGAGGTCACCTCACCCGTTGCCTCGGCTCAGATTCGCCATGCGGCCCCATGCTGCGGGGGTCGGGGGTGGAAGGGAATCGAGCCGGCCACGGGCGGGGCAGCGGGTCGGCCCCGACTCCCTGCTCCCCCCGTGCTTTGATTGGCTGAGCGGGGCGGCCGAGCCCCCCACCTTGCTCCTTAAAAAGGGGCGGAAGGGGAGCGCAAAAATCCCGCACTTCCTCATCTTCTCCTTTCTTCAACTTCTGCCACCCTTCCTCTCATCCACCATGGAGGGAGGGAACCCTGGTCCTTCATCGGTGGCGGCGAGAGTCGCCGCTAGGCAGCGCATCCCTCCCTATCCCGCGCCCGTGGTGGCAGAACCAGCCCCAAGGGGGAGAGGGAGGGGGCGAGGTCGTGGGCGAGGCCGAGGGCGAGGTCGAGGTGCGCGGGGAAGAGGCGGCCGGGGCGGCGCGTCGGTGTCGCCTCCGCCGGCGGTTCCTTTCCTCCCGGCGGTCCACACGGGGGACGCACCTTGGGAGTTCTTCGTCAAGCTGCGCTGGCACTCGTCGTCGCCTCCGGCTTCCGCCCGCTTATGAGCGCGATGGAGCCGGACCCGCCGAGACGCTGGGATTACGATGAGGGGCTGCGGGATCAGCGCACGCGAGTCAGCGTCGTATCCCCAGCCCCCGGCGTGATGTATCTTGATCGTGGGTGGAAGACGT
Organism: Aegilops speltoides; assembly: GCA_021437245.1. Lineage (NCBI taxonomy): Eukaryota > Viridiplantae > Streptophyta > Magnoliopsida > Poales > Poaceae > Aegilops > Aegilops speltoides. The sequence continues at coordinate 490,056,276 of CM038144.1, forward strand.
TCGCCCGCATCCATAGCTTGACGGTGGGGTTTACCCTCCATTTTAAGTTAATGGAGGGCGACCTCCTCTCCGTCAAGGTCTTCGGGGACTCCGGCACCCGGGCGAGATGCTGCTTGGACAGCTCCTCCGATAGCGAAGACTCCCCCTCGAGCGAGAGTGGCGAGGAGGAGAGCGACAGCGACGACGAGGGCGGCGGGTCCGACTAGGCGTCGGGCGTCACCTCGCGCGCCACCGGTGACCCCATCATCCGGGTCGCCGGCCTCCTGAACTCCCCGGGGTCGTCTCCTTGGGCGGCTGACGTAGGGAGGCTGCGGAAGAGGAAGAGGGGTGGCGGCAAGGCCGTCAAGTCGGAGTATGAGGGCGTGGTGCCCTCGACAGCAGGCCGACGCCCCGCCGCCTGCCTCGAGCTCGCTCGGCGCCTCCGCCTCCGCCAAGCCCCTGGCTGGCCCCCGGGATGTTCTCTTGGTGTCTTCTGGCACCCGTAGTTCACCTAGGCGCCCCTTTTGCACTCCCCGGCAAACTTCTCTTGCCGGGGCCTCCTTGACCTACCTCCTGAAGAGAGAAACAGGAAAGGGATTACGGGCATCGTATCTTTTCAATTTGTAAGCCTTTGGGCCTTAGCTGCATTTAAAACTTGTAATCCTCTCTTTCATGTTTTTCATCCTCTATGGACTTGTACTGGAATGGGATGTTTTTTAATGAAAAAGGGGAATGCTTGCCGGGCTATGGCCTTTACTTGATTCTGTGCCTTGTATGTTTTCACCCTACGCTTTGAGGAACCTCGCCGCGAAGCACACTTGCTGAGTCTTGAACATCAAGCCAGTTCGGGCGGTGCTGTCTCCGCAAGAAACCTTGTCGGGCCATTGCAGCAAGACTTGTATTGTTGAGCGGACTCGAAAACAAATCAAGGGCTTAACTTAGCCGCGATTCGCTCCTCCGCCAAGACAAGTTTTTCCATACAAGGCACGCCGCTCAAGGACGCGGCCTCGCATTCCCCAGTCCATAAGAGGATGCATCATGAGGGATGAAAAACTTATCTGATATCACAGCCCCCGGCAACTCTAGCTTGCCGGGGGTGAATCTTGGTACTTGTAGCCCCCGGCAACACTGGCTCGCCGGGACCCAGGTGCCGGTGCTCCTTTCTGCTCCTTCCTTGATGCTGCTATTTCAGTTATGAGAACAGCTTAGATAGTGCCGTAATAAGTTACTTTTGTAATGTAACTTCGTTCTGGGCAATGCTCGCTATGTTACATCCTTTGTATGTTTTTACCCTACGCTTTTAGGGAACTCGCCGGTGCCTACACACTTGCTGAGTGCGGAACATCAGCAGCCTGCTGGCGGTGTTGGCTCCGGCAAGAAACCTTGTCGGGGCTAGTTGCAGCGCGCTTTTATTGTTGAGCGGACTCGAAAACAAATCAAGGGCGCAACATAGCCGCGAGCTGGTTCCTCCGCGCACAGGTTTTTCATACAAAACACGTCCCACGGCAGGGCCTGCTATGTTACATCCTTTACTCCGCCACATCCCTTGTACGTTTTTACCCTACGCTTTTTAGGGAACTTGTCGGCGCAAACACGCTTGTTGAGTGCGGAACGTCAGCAGCCCGCTGGCGGTGTTGCTCCCGGCAAGAAACCTTGTCGGGCTAGTTGCAGCGCACTTTCATTGTCGAGCGGACTCGAAACAAATCAAGGGCGCAACTTAGCCACGAGCTGGCTCCTCCGCGCACATGTTTTTCCATACAAGGCACGGACGTTCAAGGAATATAACATAAAAATTTAAAACTGACGGTGCTCTATACTCAAACTTTGGCAACTTAGCTTTTCCGTCTTTTGCGGTCCGGCAAGGCTGCACTTCTCCCTTGATTCCCTCCCTTGTATGTTTTCACTCTTACGCTTTTTAGGGAACTTGCCGGTGTAAGCACACTTGCTGAGTGCGGGACATCAGCAGCCCGCTGGCGGTGCTGTCCCCGACAAGAAATCTCGTCGGGCTAGTTGCAGCGCGCTTTCATTGTTGAGCGGACTCGAAACAGATCAAGGGCGCAACTTAGCCACGATTCGATCCCTTCGCGTTCAAGTTTTCCATACAAGGTACGGTCTTTCAAGGAATACGGCTCAAAATTTTGGAACTGACTGCTCTCTTTGCTCTACTTGCCGGTGGAGCTCGATGGTGCGTCCCCGACGGTAGCGCAGCACTCCGAAGAGGTGCGCTTGCCGGAGTGGGCATCAGAGCTACTCCTGCCAGACTTGGGTAGACTTAGACTCGGGTGAAATTGTCTTTGCCTTCTTGCACTTGCCGGTGGAGCTCGATGGTGCGTCCTCGACGGTAGCGCAGCACTCCGAAGAGGTGCGCTTGCCGGAGTGGGCATCAGAGCTACTCTTGCCGGACTTGGGTTTCTTCTTCCCCCGGGGAGCTTCAGCGGCGAGTCGCTTGTACTCTGCTGCGGCTGCTGCTTCCCGGTAAATCTTGTCGGTACAGATAAGTGCATCCTTCTTGTCACCCTGGACAGAAATAACACTTATCGAACCAGGCATCTTGAGCACGTTATAGGCATAATGAGAGGCTGCCATGAACTTGGCAAGCGCTGGACGGCCGAGTATCCGATTGTAAGGCAATGGGAAATCAGCGACGTCGAACGTGACTCTCTCTGTTCTGAAATTCAGCTCGCTGCCAAACGTCACTGGCAGCGTGATCTTCCCCTTGGGCTTGCTCCTTCCTGGATTGATTCCTTGAAAGGTACCAGTTTCTTCGAGCTCGCCGTCGGGGATCTGGAGCTTCTTGAGCACTGCGGAGGGGATGAGATTCAGGCCGGCCCCGCCGTCAACCAACATCTTTGTGACCTTGAGGTTGCGGATGGTTGGCGAGACCAACATCGGCAAGCACCCGACCGCAGTGATGCGATCAGGGTGATCCTCAATGTCAAAGACGCTGGGCGTGCTGGACCACTTCAGGGGCTTGCGCGCTTCGACTGATGGTTCTGCGCTCACCTCCCGCACCCATCGCTTGAGTTGACGGTGCGAGGTGTGCAGAGAAGCACCGCCGTCAACGCACAAAACCTCCGTTGCCTTCTGAAACTCTTGGTCGTCGGTCTCATCCTCGCCCATCTCATCATCCTCATCTTCTTCTTCGCCCTTGTCGCGCCCCGGGAGGTCTATCTCCTTGCCGCTGCTTGGGCTTGCCGCGCGCCTCCCCGACAGTAGCTTCTGCCGGATCCTCCGCCACCTTTCGGGCCTTCTCCTTTTCGGGCGCCATATTCAGCTCTCAGAGTTCGCCATCTGCTCGACTTTCTTGCATGCTTGGAGATCATGGCCCTTGGTGCGATGGATCTTGCATTATTGCTTGCCGGAGCCGTCCTGCTTGTCGGCGGCCACCACAGCCTCGCCGGAGTCGCTGGCTTTGGCCTTGCCGGAGCCGCCTTCGTTGCCGGACTGCTCAACGAATAGCACATCCTTAGCCTTTCTCTTTCTGCTGTTCCGCCTCCGGTTCTTCCTTGCCGGTGCGGCGTCCTCTTCACTGTCAGATCCTTCTGCTCCTGCAGTCTCCCCGGGGATTTTCCTCCCCTCCTCAGCTCGTGCACACTTGTCGGCCAGAGCATAGAGCTCGCTGACATCTCTGATTTTGCACATCGCCATCTCCTCCTCATCTCGCCGCACGCACGCTCGATGGAACGCGCGATAACCGCAGCAGGGTGGACGATGGGATGTTGCGCTGCACTTGGCTGAATCTCAGATGTACTTGCGCAAGGGCTCTCCTCCTTCGGACGAGCAGATGCAGATCGCTCTCTCGCCATGGGGTTTGTGGTCACCGTGAAGGCGCCGACAAACTGGTGACACAGTCCGCCCATGAAGAGATGGAGCCGTCCGCAAGTGCATGAGACAAGATCTCGACGCGGCTTGAGTACCAGCGGAAGTAGTTGGCGAGATCTTCTCGTCTCGCCCCAAAGAGCTCGCACCGCGATGGTGTAGACGCCGAGGAACTCCGACGGATGTATCCTCGCCATCGCATTTCTCGCACGCGTCGGCTTGAAGTTCTTGGTACCGCCATCGACTTGCCGCAGCTCACGGGTGAACGCAGGCACCGCCGCAGACGGCAAGTCGCTCGTTCTTCGGGCGCATGCATATCGACAAGGCCCAGCGCGCTGGTCGATTGACGCCGACTTCTCTTCTGCGCTCGGCGCGAGTACGAAGCGTCTTCGTGCCGCCGTTTGGAGAACGTGGCGCTGATCACGGCGGGTTCGCGGGTCCGACGACGCAGTGGAGTCGGCGTCGAGGTTGGTTTCGCAAGCCGGGCGATCTCGCCTTCGGGCGGGAGTGCATGGTGGTGGCACCCCAGCGGTCTTGTCGGTGTCGGCTATGCGCGGGCGCTTTGCCGGGCTTCGGCGCGCCGGTTGCTGGGCTTGTCGCCGCTGGCGGCCGATGAGGCTATAATGGTCATCCTCCGCCGTCAATCTTGTGTGGCGCCGAGGGTAATCTAGAAGCAGCTGGGCTCGCCGCGCTTCTCGCGATCTTGGGTGGCGGTGGCGACGAAGCGGCGCGAGGAGCGGATGTGCTCGGACTCCCAACCGGATTGAAGGAGCAACACCCGTCTGGGCGCATCAGACCTCACTCGCGCCAAAGATGTCGGCGCGCATGCTGGTCTTGAACGTCCCGCGACCCACCAGCTTGGCCTTGCTCCAACGCGAGCACGGTGCTAGGAGCACCGGGGCGTTGTCGACCTTGCACCTCCTGGGAAGGGCGTGGCATACGTACGGTCGCCGACGCTTGGTGGCCTTTGTCTTTGGACTCGTGACGACGCTGAAGTCCCACTGCCGGCGCGCTCGCCTTCGCCGGCGTCTCCTCCACCGCCCGCTTGCTCCTGCGGCGGTGGTAGAATTGACGTAGACGGAGCAGCCACCTCTGAAGCCTTCTTCTTCGGTGGCATGTTGACGAAGATGCTGATGTAGCGCGCGCGGAGACCGGATCAGGTTCGCACGACCTCGACGCCCCCTGCCTGGCGCGCCAAAGATGTCGTGTCAGGGACGAGCACCTATGGGGCAGGGAGCCCCTTTTCTGGTCCGGCAGGGGGGTGAGGGCGCACGAAGAGCAGATCGAGGTCACGCACGCGGGGGAAACACGGGATTTTTACCCAGCTTCGGAGCTCTCCGGAGAGATAATACTCCTACTGCTGCTTTGCGTTTGTATTTGTTCTTGCTCGAGAGCGCGAGCGTGAGTATGGTGCGGTGTTGAATCTCCGAACCGCGGAACCTCCCCTACGTGCGCATGGGCCTCACTTTTATAGTCTAAGGGGGTCACCAACAGGTGGTAGTGTAGAAAGAGGGGTAGAAAGGTAAAAACGCAGGTTGGTACAACAAGGACCAACAAAGGTCCCCTACCTAACTCGACGGCAGGGACAAGGGCATTTAATGCCCGTCTGGTCGCCCTAACAAAGGCAAGGAAACGACCGTTAGGGGCGCCATCGATCGCCACGATGGCCTCCTTGTCGCTTCGCTACACCGCGACCAAGATGGCTGCACAAATACCGCCACGTGCTCCTGGGATGGCCCAGGGTGACACGTTGTTGGATGCGCTGGAGCTTGGGTGCAAGGTGGCAGCCTTGCCGCTGCAAGCGCTTTGCCGCGCCCTTCTTCTTGTTGCGCCGCAAGCTTGCGGTCGTCCGGCCTTGCCGGACGCTGGGCGTCGCGCAAGTCTTCTCGAAGCGCCTTTGTTGGCCTTCCCGCAAGCTCCTCTTGCCGGGTTTGTTCTTCCCGCAAGCTCCTCTTGCCGGGCTTTATCTACTTGGTTGACACTTTGTTCTTGAATGGCAGTAAGTGGAAATGACGGAGGGTCTTGGCGGACGCCCGGAGAGCCTTGCCGTGGGGTGCTGCAACTGCCCGTGCACAAGTTCGGGGTACTAAGGTACCCCTACTTTAGTACACCGACACTCTATTCAGACCGGACGGTCCCTCTTTACTGCCTTTAAATGGCTTCTTTTGCTGATCAGGTCGAGAACCCCTGAATCCGGCGTTAACCGTTGTGTTATCCGGGCTCTCTTCCTTGTTTTGGCGTTTGTTTTTATTACGTCGTGGCTTCCCGTTGCCATCCCTTATTTCAGATGTGCTGGGGTCACTGGTGCCTTTACGGGCTAGCCAGCTATCCTCACCCGCGCAAAAGCGGGTCATAAGGCTTGTTAGGGCTGCCATAGTCCTTGGCTTTTCTTGGCCGAGGTGTCTGGCGAACCACTCGTCGCGGATGCTGTGTTTGAATGCCGCTAAGGCTTCCGCGTCCGGACAATCGACAATTTGATTCTTCTTAGTGAGGAATCTGTTCCAAAGCTTTCGGGCGGACTCTCCGGGCTGTTGGATTATGTGGCTTAAGTCGTCCGCATCCGGAGGCCGGACATAAGTCCCTTGAAAATTGGCCCTGAAAGCGTCCTCGAGTTCCTCCCAACTCCCAATTGAATTTTCGGGGAGGCTTTTCAACCAGTGTCGAGCTGGTCCCTTCAACTTTAGGGGAAGGTATTTGATGGCGTGGAGGTCATCCCCACGAGCCATGTGAATATGTAGGATAAAATCCTCAATCCAGACCCCTGGATCTGTCGTTCCGTCATATGCCTCTATGTTCATAAGTTTAAAACCTTGTGGGAATTCATGGTCCAGTACTTCTTCGGTGAAGCACAGGGGGTGAGCAGCCCCTCTGTATCTGGACGCGTTGTGGCATGCCGTTGGCTGTTGTTGTGTCCGGTGTTTATTCCGAACTGGTGTTTGGCTCTGGTGACCATAGTCCCTCACCGAGGTGCGTCCTTTAGATCCGTAGATGGATCTAGCCGCACCGGCTTGCTTGTCCAGATGCTCACGTAGATCATGCGCGGCGTCAGTAGTTGTTCTGTTCCGGTTGTGGAGCGGTACGTTGGGCCTCCTGGTCGTATTAATCTTTGGTTGAACGGCCTCGTCGTCGAATTCTGGCAGTAGCTTGCATTTTGGATAGCCCTTTGTATGGCGATCATCGCCGTATCTTTCTTCAGTGTCTAGCACTTTATTCCATCTGCGATTGAGCGTTTCCTATGCGGCTTTGAGCCGTTGCTTCTGCTTCTTTAGACTTCTTGCTGTGGCCATGAGCTTTCTGTGGAGATTATCTCATTCCACGCGTTCTTATGGAATGATGAATGCATCATCGTCCAGACTGTGTTCTTGTCCTAGGGCGGTTTGATGAACTCGTCCCTCTGGATGATTGTGATCGGGCGTCTGCTCCAAACTTGGTTCGGCGTGACCTGGCTCGTCCTGCTCTACCGCTGGGTCTTCATGGTCGTTATTGCCTTCGGAGTTTACTGGTGTGTCGATCCTTCTTGCGCTCTTGTCGCTATTTTTATTGTTGCTGGACTTTGAGCGGCGTCTCCGTCGCCGTTTTGGCTTTTGCCCGGGGGTTTTATCTTCCGGATTGCCGCCGTCGTCCTCCTTGGGCGTATCCACCATGTATATATCGTGTGACGAGGTAGTAGTCCAGCGCCCTAGAGATTCTGAATCTTCTCCTGCATCGTCGTCCATACCGTCGATGCCTTCAGAGTCGAAGTCAAGCACGTCGGTTAAATCATCAACCGTGGCAAAGAAGTGGGTGGTGGGTGGGCAGCGAATTCCTTCGTCGTCTGCTCCCTGCTCGAGCCGGACATAGTTTGGCCGAGAGTCTCCTGACAAAGAGAGAGACTTTAACGAGTTCAGCATGTCGCCAAAGGGCGAGTGCTGGAAGATATCCGCAGCGGTAAACTCCATTATCGGAGCCCAACCTGGCTTGGTTGGCTCGAGAGTGCGCGGACAGGAACCAACAACCGGATATGAGTCCGGGGGTCCGGAGTCACAGGTTTCACAGAGGTGGCACCTGTGTTCGGCTCCACCGCCAATGAGTGTGCAGCCTGCGGGGTGGGGTCCACCCCTCCGTCCTTAGGCAACATAGCCTGCTCCTGATTTAGGTCCGGGGCCACTGCGGGGGTGATAACCCGAACATTGTCCGACAGCAGGTCTAGGTCGTGCTCATCGCGATTATTCAGCGCTCCTGGCACGAGCCCGAATCCGTCGAAGATCAAGTCTCCACAAATATCAGCCATGTAGTTCAGGTTTCCGAACCTGACCTGGTGACCAGGAGCGTAGCTGACGATCTGCTCCAGATGGACAAGCGAATTGGCCCACAGTATGAAGCCCCCGAACACGAAGATCTATCCGAGGATAAAAGTCTCACCTTGGACCGCGTTGTTGACGATGATTGAAAGCGCCATCAAGCCTTGCAGCGACGACACAGAGGAACTCTCAATGAAAGCACCAATGTCAGTGTCAAAACCGGCGGATCTCGGGTAGGGGGTCCCGATCTGTGTGTCTAGGATGATGGTAACAAGAAGCAAGGGACACAATGTTTACCCAGGTTCGGGCCCTCTCGCTGGAGGTAAAACCCTACTTCCTGCTTGATTAAGATTGAAGATATGAGTAGTACAAGAGTATATCTACCACGAGATCATAGAGGCTAAACCCTAAGAGCTAGCCTATAATGGTATGATTGTAATTGTGATCGGTCTTCTAAGGACTAACCTCTCCGGTTTATATAGACACCGGAGAGGGCTAGGGTCTACATGGAATCGGTTAGAAGGAAGGAAACACAATATCCGGATCACCAAGCTTGCCTCCCACGTAAAGGAGAGTCCCATCCGGACACGGGACGGAGTCTCGAGTCTTGTATCTTCATGCTTCAATAGTCCGGACGATGTATATAGTCTGGCTGTCCGGATACCCCCTAATCCAGGACTCCCTCACCCCCCACCAAGGAGGAGTCCGAATTGGACAAGGGGTGGGGGCACCGCCCCCCTTTCCTTCTCCCTCTCCCTCTACATCCCCATGTCCCACTCCGGTAAAAGGAAGGGGGGGGCAAATCTTACTAGGAGCCCAAGTGGGACTCCTCCTAGTTGGGGCGCGCCTAGGGCCGGCCTCCTCTCCCTCCCTCCTCTATATAGGGGTGGGGGTCGTCCCTAGAGGACACACCAATTACTCCAAGCCGTGTGCGGCGCCCCCCTCCACAGTTTACACCTCCGGTCATATTCTTGCAGTGCTTAGGTGAAGCACTGCGTGGATCACATCACCATCACCATCACCACGCCATCGTGCTGACGGAACTCATCTACTACTTCGACCTTCTGCTGGATCAAGAGCTCGAGGGATGTCATTGCGCAGAACATGTGCAGAACTCGGAGGTGCCGTACGTTCGGTACTCGATCAGTCAGAACGAGAAGAAGTTTGACTACATCAACCGCGTTAAGCGAACGCTTCCACTTTTTGTCTACGAGGGTAGGACACACTCTCCCCTCTTATTGCGATGAATCTCCTAGATAGATTTTGTGTGAGCGTATGAATTTTTTTGAACTTGCATGCTACGTTTCCCAACACTATCTTGCGCAACACGACTTGCAGACAACGCGTTTTTCCATCGAGGACGACTCCATTTCATTGCTTCCACAGCTCCCAGATGACCAACAAGCAGGCAACATGCACCGTCTTCACTTGTCGTCTCAGCAGGCGGTCTAGACCACTTCGTGTGCACCACTCCATTAGTGATTCCTCCATCCGTGGCTCGGCGCGCCCCATATCTAACGCAGGCAAGATCTTAGCCCACACCTATCACGCAAGGATGTAATGTAGGAGCAGATGGTCGTCCGTTTCTTCGTGTTGATCGTAGTGCGGGCATATTGCCTGGTGTGGCAATGCTCTCCTGGCCAACCGGTCCGAGGTCCAGCACCTGTTATTAGTGGCCAGCCACGAGAACAACCTGCACCTTAGCGGTGCCTTTGAGTCCCAGGTGAAGGTGGCCGTGGGGGAGCTCTTTGTTATGCTTGTTGAATCTAGGAGACATATTGAGCATGATTTGGTCTACTCCCTCATCAAATTAGTGTTGCCTCTGCCCATAGATATGAGTAGTGTTGAATGGTATTTTCTGCAATAAATTTACTCAAGCTTAAGTTGAGAAATATCATGGGTGATATGTTCGAATTATTGGGATTTATCCCATTTGTCATATTCAATAATTCCTAGAAAAATCCCATATATGTGGCCCGTTCATGCATAATAAGAAAGAAGCTGAAATATTTTGTGGTAGTCGAAAATGAAACCAAATGGTTGTGAATGTTCCCATTCATCTCCGTCTTGATATCATTAATGTTTCGGTTGCTTCTCCATTGGTGTTTTTGTTTCTTCCTTCAATCCGTGTGTTACCTTATTTTTTCCATGTAAGAAAGAAGCAGGAAAGCTTTGACACTAGTGGAAAATGAAACCGAATATGTTCATCTTTCCATTGATGACATTGCCGTTTTAGTTTCATCTTCCCATTGGTGTTTCGGTTATGCATCCACCTCCTGGTAAGAAGTTTGCTCCTCTTGTGATCCGGTGCGGGAGAGGAGCGATCGGGTTTTTGGGGAGCGCTCTTGCATACTGCTGCATCCTTGTTCATCGTGGCTATGAATGGCAATGATATGTCTCCAACGTATCTATAATTTTTATTGTTTCATGCTATTATATTATTTGTTTTGGATGTTTAATGGGCTTTAATATGCTCTTTTATATTATTTTAGGACTAACCTATTAACCGAGGGCCTAGTGCCAGTTTCTGTTTTTTGTGTGCCTATTTTAGAGTTTTGCAGAAAAGGAATACCAAACGGAGTCCAAACGGAATGAAACCTTCGCGATGATCTTTCTTGGACCGAAAGCAAACCAGAAGACTTGGAGATGAAGTCGGAGACGCAGTGAGGAGGCTACGAGGCAGGAGGGCGCGCCCAGGGGGTAGGCACGCCCCCACCCTCCTGGGCCCCTCGTAGCTCCGCTGACCTAGTTCCTTCGCCTATATATACTTTTATACCCGAAAATCATCAGGGGGAGCCACGAAACCACTTTTCCACCGCCGTAACCTTTTGTACCCGTGAGATCCCATCTTGGGGCCTTTTTCGGCGATCTGCCGGAGGGGGATTCGATCACGGAGGGCTTCTACATCAACGCCATTGCCTCTCCGATGAAGCGTGAGTAGTTTACCACAGATCTTCGGGTCCATAGTTATTGGCAAGATTGCTTCTTCTCTCTCTTTGTTTCTCAATATATACCATGTTCTCCTTGATGTTCTTGGAGATATATTTGATGTAATACTCTTTTCCGGTGTGTTTGTCGAGGTCCGATGAATTGTGGATTTATGATCAAGATTATCTATGAATATTATTTGGTTCTTCTCTGAATTCTTATATGCATGATTTGATATCTTTGCAAGTCTCTTCGAATTATCGGTTTAGTTTGGCCTACTAGATTTATCTTTCTTGCAATGCGAGAAGTGCTTAGTTTTGGATTCAATCTTGCGGTGTCCTTTTCCAGTGACAGTAGGGGCAGCAAGTCACATATTGTATTGTTTCCATCGAGGATAACAAGATGGGGTTTTCATCATATTGCTTAAGATAATTCCTCTACATCATGTCATCTTTCTTAATGCGTTACTCCGTTCTTTATGAACTTAATACTCTAGATGCATGCTGGATAGCGGTCGATGTGTGGAGTAATAGAAGTAGATGCTGGAAGGAGTCGGTCTACTTGACACGGGCGTGATGCCTATGTTCATGATCATTGCCTTAGATGTCATTATAATTATGCGCTTTTCTATCAATTGCTCGGCAGTAATTTGTTCACCCACCGTAATATATGCTATCTCGAGATAAGCTACTAGTGAAACCTATGGCCCCCGAGTCTCTTTTCCATTATATTGAATCTCGTTTACATCTTCATAGTTTCCGATCTACTATTTTGCAATCTTTACTTTCCAATCTATAAACCAAACATACGAAAAATATTTACTTTACTATCTCTATCAGATCTCACTTTTGCGAGTGACCGTGAAGGGATTGACAGCCCCTTTATCGCGTTGTTTGCAGGTTCTTGATTGTTTGTGCAGGTATTTGGTGACTTGTGCGTCTTCTCCTACTGGATTGATACCTTGGTTCTTAAAACTGAGGGAAATACTTACGCTACTTTGCTGCATCACCCTGTCCTCTTCAAGGGAAAACCAACGCAAGCTCAAGAGGTAGCAGGTGACATCCCCAACGACGAGTTCCCCAACGACGACTTCCTCCTCGACGTTGATCACTTCCCCGGCGACATGACGAACGACGCCGCTCTACATCCTCTTTCACTGCTCCGTATGTCATCTTACTCTCTCTCTTACAATTAGCATTTGCTTTACTGCTAGTAACAATCGATATGAATATCCTTCTTGTTCCTTATGATCTCGATTGCATAACTCATATTTTATCCACTGTTTTTTCTGGATTAAACTTCATGGAAATTTCCCTAAAAATATTCAACATGATACTCTCTTCGATCATTGTCTAGTCACATTACCTCGGTCTACCACTCTCTCTGTTAAATCCCCCCCCCCTCGGCCTTCCAACGTATTGACCAACATTTCTTCAGATACCTCACTTCTCGAGCAGCTTCCTGCTCTCTTGCGGAGCTAGATTAACTCATAAGTACTAATGAGTACATTGTCGATCTTCTCAATGAGCCATGCGTAACTGAGCCTATCACACCACATGCTTCTAATAATGGGACAAATATGTATTTCTCCTCCAACTCTCCCAGTATGTCATCATGGTCGAGGTGAACTACATTTGTTCCCCATCCCTCCCCAAAGTACCGTATTTCCCTTAGCCCTCCCCCCATCCTAGCCCCCGCATCCGCAGCTACTGCAGCTGGCCGCCCCGCCCCTATCCACCTAGCAGCCTGCGATCACTCCTATCGACGATGTTGTCGCTCCTACATGCGTCTGCACCCCACTCTTTGCTCCTAGCTTGCTCCCATGCAAAGCTGCACAACTATACATTGACTATCTGGCACCGATGTTTAGACACTGGGGGAACCACTGCTGTGTTAGCCTGACCCTTTAGTGGATGAGGTTAGTGCTAAATCCTATCTTGGATGCCATGATTTGCTGACCAGTGGGGCCTGAGCTTGATTAAAATGGTAACCAGTTATGAAATAATTATAATTCTTTTGGTGGGTTCCAAAGTCTAGTTTGGCTTAGTCGAAGTTGACTTTGGCCACAATGTGGCAAGACAGATTCTAAAACCGATAGCGCATAAGCCACAATACCGCTCGGCTATACTTTTAGACGATTCATTTCCAGTTTTGGAACATGGGGGACCTAATGTAGCAAAAAATAAATAAGATACGAATTGTCTAGATGTAAACTTGTGGGACCAAACCTATACATTTTCTCAACAAAATGGATATCATATCGTAAAGTGTGCACAAAGTGTCAACATCCAGCATTGTAAGGTAAGAAATAGAGCATATGTTTCCTTCAGTGAAATAGGACACTCGTTTAGAACCATCATTGTATTCGACTTCTATCAAATGTATATTTGTTTCTTGTAATGTTTTCTTTCAAGAGAAGACGAATGATTCTCGAGATCAAATGAGAGGGAATAATGTAAGAGGGAATAGATTTAGTGATATTTTCAGACAAGGTGGGAGGCGAAAGGAAAGATAAGAATAAAACATACAATGATGCATCCTAAAATTCTGTATTCATCGCAAACTTCTTATAGATATAAACTGCAACATTCAGAGAGAGAGAGAGAGAGAGAGAGAGAGAGAGAGAGAGAGAGAGAGAGAGATTTGCCACATACTCCCTCCGTCCCAAAATAAGTGACTCAAGTTTGTACTAACTTTGTACTAAAGTTAGTACAAAGCTGAGTCACTTATTTTGGGACGGAGGGAGTAGATACTACTACAAACCGTAGTCTAGAGGAGGGACTTCTCACACCTATGAGATTACATTTGGTAATAATATTGATCATGAATGACAATAAAGAGAAGCTATCTGGCTAATGTTCCGCCCATTTTCGTGAATATCTCGAGCTAGGGACAAATAAAAATTGTGAAATTAGGGTAACCTTTGAGGTATAAACAATTATTCCACCAAGGACATCGTCAACATGGCGTTATGGAGCCCACGTGGTAGGGGTGGTACCAGGGGCCTGGCCGCTTAGGCTGGAAGAGCAAACCCTTGGTATGTCCACTACAATGCACTTCCACGAGGCTTTGTGATTTCCTTTCAATCTTCTAATGGAAATTTTTTAATGTTTTTTCTTAAAGAATTCCTGAAAAAATTATTACAAAATTAGGGTTAATGCAATTATAGTAGATTAGTCTTAAAGACATCTATTATCAGTTCAATAATAGATATATGAAATTAAAATTGTAAAGGAATCGGTAAGCTTACAAAGTATCATGTGTCAAGCTAGTGTTCACCACAAGGATGAGGAGTGAGGGAACACTTTCTCCAAACCATGAGATGAGCCCTTTTATAGCCGAATGCCCTGCACAATGAGTCAAGTAAACAGTAGAAGGAAAGAAAAATCTCTTTTTTATTTCGGGCAAGGCTCAGGTAGACACCACGCTAACAGAGACAATTCATGTCATGTGCGAGACCTCAAGCATGAACCTTGTCGTCCTAGGTTATTGATGGGAGAAGTAGGAAGGCATGACTTAAATTGGTTTGGGTCATCCTACCCTCCTAGAACTCCATAGAGGAAGAAAACTGGCGGGGAACATACGGTCTAGCCGATTAGATATGTTGCATCAGGGTGTGAATCGGCTTGGAGTTTTGGAAAGGTTCATGTACCCACAAATAATAAAACATGACACGTGAATTGTCTTTTGGCAGATACGTAGTACATTAGTGCAACAACAAATAAAACCTTAATAGAATGATTAGACATAAGCATCCTAGCTTCAAAAATTAAAGATACATGCATCAGGGCTCTGAGAAAGTGGCGAGGAGGCAATTTTTTCCCCATTTTTTGACTATGCCCGACACGGAATCACAACTTACGGGTTGGTATAAGATATTTGATGTGGTACTTGGGCGACGAACATGTCTGCAATCGTTTTCAGGAAACATGTCAGTTATCAGGGAGTCACTGCTACCAGTTAATGGTTTCCCAGTATTACACAATCGCCACCGACATGCCCCTGTCATAGCCCGTCAGTCGAGAGGTACCTCGGCGGTATGTATTACAATGGTGGCCTCACCACTCACCGCTGACAGGTGGACTTGCGGCCCGTCATTTCGTTGCGAGTCAACATTGCACGGTCGTCTGTGACTTATAGACTTATAGTCGATGGCCCATCAATGTTGACTCATGAGTTACAATGTTTTTCAGTAGTAATGCTTGAGCCAAGTTAGTTTGGCCATGGTTAGTATCGCTAGGAAATAGGTACAAATGAAAATGAAACCACCAAAGCTAGTAGATTGCCATATATAACTAGAAAAAATTCGAGTTCTTACCTGATTAACCCTAGGACAATTTCACTAGGTATGTTTAGATGACAAATATCCCAATCTGAGCCTCGGCTCATCTGCACCTGGTAAACAGTAAATTCAAAACAATACTAGTAAAATTAAAAAAAGTCTGATTTTTTGCATGAAAGATAGTCGAATGCATGAGGTGCATGCGAAATTTCAAAGCATTTGGACATCTCAGTAGCTCTCAGCCAGAAAAGAAGCGGGTCCGAAGAGTGCACAAACAGTAAACATTTTTCACAGACGCAAAATTTATTTATCTTTGCTGAGAGCTACTCGGACATCCAAATGTTCTGACATTGGACACGTGCATCACACACTCAGGCATCTTTTTCCACATAAAAATCAGGAATTTCTTGAGTTTAATTAGTATTTTTACCGATCTTTTGTTCACTCCCGCGCTCATCTGAGCCTGCGAGCCAAAACGCCTCACTCTTAGGATGATTGCTAATTTTGTGACCAGCCAATGGGTCTTTCTGCATTCTAAGTGTTTCACGCCATTTAGCCCTCTCTATATCTTGTCGAAGCTCAGGGTAACACTGGAGCAACAGGCTAAAGCATCCAATCTTGGCTGAGCACGCAGCTTCTCTTGGACGTTTGTTTGCCAAGAAAATGACTGGACGTCGATCACTGTGGTGAGCGGGAGGCCGTTTAGTTTACCGTTGTGCATTCGGATCCAGCAGTGGAAAGTTTTCACTTTCCAAATCTACTAGGCAATGAGGAGGATGTGGTCTCTGATGCACCCCTCCCCCCCCCACACACACACACACAACAAAATCTATCGACCGCGCACCAGAAATTCTTAAAGCGACGCAGGTGTCATTGTCTGTGGCGTCCTCTCCTCTGATGTGTGTGGCGCCAAAGATGCAAATGGCCAGAGGGTGGCCTGTATTGGTATGTGGACCTAGCTAGCTAGCTTGTCTTACTCCCGCCCGTCCACCTTACTACCTTTCTCAATAGCAACAGAACACGTTGTGATTATTTTCTTAAAATGCTGCTGCTGGTACTTGTGATATGGGGTCCTGCTCACGTGAGGCCGCGTCAGTACCTCTGTCCGAGCACTTGACCCCGTTGGCGTTTGGGCAGTAACTTTATGCATGCATGCATGCATGCATGATTCCGGGATGCAGAGTAGTAGAGGACACGAAGCAGCCTGCTGCCATGGACGCCTACCACACTGCCGCCCCTTATTCCGGTGTTGCACTCGCGCTCGGGCCAAGTCCAAGAGCGTGAGCATGCTCCAGCCTCCATCGGCGGAGACGACAGATCCCCGCCGTGCGAGCGCTGGTGTGCTGTAGGCGCCACGTCCCGCCACGGGCCGGCCGTACGTTGATTTGCGCTGCATCAATCGATGGCTATGTCATGGGCCATGGGTTCCTACGCGGGAGCTAACCTCCAACGGGTGGCATACTTCCAATATACGACACACGTTGCTTCAGTGAGATTCACGTAAGATTCAGATGTCATCATATACAGAATTTTTCCCCGGGGAGGACGAGATTCCGGACAAGAATGATCTTTTTCTAAAAAACTTACAATCTATTCACCATTAACCGCCGCAGTAAAACGTACACTAAAAATAATAAAAATTACATCTAGATTCATAAACCACCTAGCGACGACTCCAACCACCGAAATGAGCTAAAGGCGCGCCATCGCCATTGCTCTTTTCTCGATGGAGCCGGGCAAAACTTGTTGTAGTAGACAGTTAGTAAATCGTCGTGCTAAGACCACATAAGACCAGTGCACCAGAACAACAACCACCGCCGGTGAAGATAAGTGTAGATTGGAAAGATTCAACCTGAAGACACACGAACATATAGACGAATCAAGATCGGATCAGAGCGGATCCACCAAAGACAACCACCAACCGAATCCCGTGAGATCTCCCGTCTGCTGGCACGCCTCCCTCTCCTCTTTCCTCTCTCTTTCTCCCTCCTCCCCTTCCTTCTTCCTCTCCATCTCATCTTCTCGCTGTCCTACAGCTAGAATCGAGCGCTGCCGCCGTCCCCCTTTGCCTGCAGGTCATTGCCGCCGCTGGTGAGAAAAGTGAATGAGAGGAAGAGGCGGGGCAGTGGAGAGCAGGGGAGGAGGGGAGCGAGGCTCGAGGAGCAGAGGGATTGGCTACTCGTTGACGTGAGGGATTGGTCACTAGGTTTTCACCGCGCAGCGTGATCCAACCCCACGTCTCTCCCTTCACTCACTCAGGACCAAGGTCTTTTTATCGGACGAGATTTTCGGAAACCAGTCGAAAACCGGAAATTCCGGTGGCCATCAAAAAATATTGATACCTTTAATATTTGAATTCAAACGTTTGAACAAAGGTTAAATGGTGTTGGCTATGGAACATGTTTCAATTACTAGATGTTGGTCTGGTGGTCAGGCTCTCGCTCTAGTTCCCGCGCGATTCAGGAATGACTCCTGCTGGTCTCATTTTACTTTTTAGCTGGTTGACATTCTATGGAACGAAAAATAATAATAGTTTGATGATGTGGTCAAGTATCGAACTCGCGTCGTCGGGGTTAATATGATATTGGATGACCACTTGAGCAAGGGACACTTGAGAAATTCTCTGGTTAAATAAATTATATTTTGACACTAAAAATTATTGAATTCAAAATTTATTTGAACATTTCATACAAAAAAACTAAATTTTCGGGATTTTTCGGAAACCGGCACTTCTGGTCCGACCCCAAAAATAACGGGATTGAGGAAAACAACCTTGCCCAGGGCACACGCAGGACACACAAGAACGCTGGCCCTGAAGATATTGGAGGCCCATCCGTCATGCACGAAATAGCTAAACAAAGGAGTCACACAGAACCAACGGCCAAGACATTGAAGGCGCCGTAAAATTCCTGCCGCGGTGAAATTCTGCGAACGAAAATGCACACCCGACGTGGATGGCTCAGGAAAGCAGGTAGCCTAGCGTGGTTCATAATATAAATGTACTCCCTCCGTTGCAAAATAAGTGTCTTAAGCTTAGTACAACTTTGTACTAGAGTTAGTACAAAGTTAAGACACTACTGAGGGAGTAGCACTTAAGGGGGGCGTCCGAGGAAGTGTTTGATGTCCTAACTGACCCCGATATGCTCGAGGCATATGCGTGCGTGCAGGGAGGCCATGGCACTCGTTGAGGATCTATTGACGTCCAAGCTCTTGATCGCCTCGGGCTGACAGGGTTGTCTTGGTGTAGGGCAGTACTGCATGATTGTTAAGGAGAGCTTGGAGAAGTGGGTTTTTTGCACAGTAGATTATGTCATTTGCAGCACGAAGCAAATGAGAGGCTGGGGAGGGTGGCAACTTCAATTGGTATCGGACGCCTGCCCTTTTCCAAAAAGAAAAGAAAAGAGTAATAAAGGCTGTGCTGAGCGAGATCCGAGAGGTCGTTTTAATTAGCTTTGCCGGCCTGTTTGGGCCCTAGGAGTGGAAAGCTTTGCCTTGCCAATTATGCTAGGCGTCCAGATCTGCACGATGCGGTCTCTGATGCTGGGCATTGGGCAAAAGCGAGCCCGGCCACATCTGCTGAAAATCTTAAACCGACCGGCAGATGCCTCTTCTCCTCCCTCCTCTGGATAGACTGGCGCCAAAGATGGCGTGGTCCTAGCTAGCTAGCTAGCCTGTCTTCTCGCGTCCGTCCTTGTCCAGGCCGGTTCACCTAGCTTTTCTCAAGAGAAACATAACACGTTGGGATTATTATATATGTTGTCCAGTACTACATACCTAAAATGCTGCTGCTGCTTGTGATTAATTATCGTCAGATGAACATGCTGCATGTGGGTGTCATCTCATCAGAGATTTACTGATTTAGCAGAAGGGACTAGCCCTAGTTGATAGTAATGCTATGTACTATACCATGTTAGGTGCATTATCAGGGAACTGGTTCAATATGTTTACTATGGCTCAAGAACACCATTAATTTGTGTGCATTACATTCGGCAATGACACACGCCCAATATGTGCATCTTGGAGTATTTTTCCATATCTAGTAGTCATCAATCTGTGCATGTCTCACATTCTGTCTCTGTATCTTAATTAGAACTTTAGAAGATACACCCTTCGTTCTAAAATAATTGAAGTTTGAGATTTGTCCGAAGTCAAATTTGCTTAACTTTGACCAACTATGGAAAAAACAAATGTGCTAAGATCTAGAGCACCAAATACACATAGTATGAAAATATTTTTGTAAAAAAATTAAGAAGTCTAATTTGTTATTGTAGATGTTAATATAATTTTCTATAG
This sequence comes from Aegilops speltoides, assembly GCA_021437245.1. Taxonomy (NCBI): domain Eukaryota; kingdom Viridiplantae; phylum Streptophyta; class Magnoliopsida; order Poales; family Poaceae; genus Aegilops; species Aegilops speltoides. The sequence goes on from CM038144.1 coordinate 490,075,857, forward strand.
ACTTGGTGGAACTTAAACAAGTTTGACTTAGGATAAACCTAGAACTATTATTTTGAAACGGAGCAAGTACATAATAACGTTGTCACGCTGCAATTTGCGAGGACACCACAATTTCTCCAAGTGGGCTGTTGGCTGTTGCTGCCTTGCAGTAACTGTAGCTGGAAGCTATACAGTCCCTAGCCATCGATGGATTCGGCATCCGCATTGTTACAAAAGTATAGTACCTGCGTTTGAAATAGTGAGGGAATTCTCACATGGAATAAGCAAAGCAATGAAAGCAACAATTAACAGAAGAGTACTAGCTAGAATGGTGAAAACAAGAAAAAAAATAAATCTCCTTGCCTTCTCTGTATAGTGACCAAACTGTCTATCTGGTCAAGGAATTCCAAAAGAGAAACTCAACTGAAAGAAGAACATATGGATCAAACAGACACACGAGGTTGACACAAGCAAATCATTCACTTCGACATATAGTAGCAGTTTCGCATGCTTGTAGTCACCAAATAGGACTTTTATAACATACCGAAAGAGCTAGCGGATGAGCGCCGGTCAACTAGTGCATCTGGAGACCAGGGACCAGTTAGCAGACTTATCATAGATGAAGAGACAAGTCGACGTCGACCACGGTGCCGCCGTGCTCCGACCAGCTCATGCCGTGCTTGACAGCAGCAGCAGCCGTCCCGGCCGGAGACACCAAACCGCCGCCGTACCAGGGCAGCCTCTCGTCCGGCGCCTCAGCAGGCGCACCCTTCCGAGCTGCAGCGGCCTGCCGGCGGCGCTTGGCCACGCTGCGCTCGTGCTTATGCGCGTTCTGGTGGCCGCCTAGCGCCTGCGAGGTGACGAACTGGCGGTCGCAGTACACGCAGAGGAAGAAGCCGACGCGGGGCTCCGGCGCCATGGGGCGGAGGGTGAGCTCCAGGCACAGCTCCTCCTGCTCACCGGTCAGCTGTTCCATTCCAGTCACGGACTTACCGCCGTCTATATGGGAGTGTGAAAGCTAGCCAAGGGCGGACTTGCCACGCAAATTGTTGTACTGCCCGAAGGATTTTTATATAGTACAGCTTAACGGGTTTTGCACTGTTCATTGGGATCTCGTTACTGTAGCCGATGGCCGGACCGCTGATTGGCTGGCGGCGGTCGCTACCGATGAGTGGCTTGGAGGATTAATCACACATGAATTGAGGGTTGATACCTATTTCTTCGTTTCATCTCCGCGAGTTTGTTCTTGGGGAAATCGATGGGAATCAAAATGGGGTTGCAGATGCTTTTAGCTAGAATATGGTGAACTGGTGATAGCACAGCTTGTTGGCTACGTACGGCTTGTTTCCTCTTAGCTGACTGTGCGTAATCCTTCAGTCGTGGAATAAAACTCGCTGATTCCCCGAAAAAAGAGGATTCACACAAGGCTCGAGACACCGCTTGTTGACTACACCGATGACATGAGAAAAGGTGAGAACTTCGAAGGCCTAGCCAATCTTGGTGAGCTCCTTTTTATGCTTGCTGGAACAAAGGAGACATATTGTGCATGATGTGGTCTACTCACTTCTCAAATTAGTATTGCTTCCGCCCGTGGATATGGCAAATGCTGAATGGGTATTTTCTGCAATCAACTTACTCAAGCTTAAGTTGAGAAATATCATTCATGGGTGATACTTTTGTTTGGATCATTGTCTTGTAACATTACGTTGTAACTACCTAGGTCTACCACTCTCTCCGTTAAACTACCCCCCTGGCTTTGTTTTTGACTAAGACCGTAAAGACAGTCACAACTAACGGGTGGTTATAAGATACTCCCTCCGTTCCAAAATAGATGACCCAACTTTATACTAAAGTTAGTATAAAAGTTGGGTCATCTATTTTGGAACGGAGGGACCTGGAAGTGAAACATGAGCACCCTTCCCTGTACGTGTCAGCTATTATGGTGTCATTGTTGACAGTTAAAGGCATGTCAGTATTTACACAATCACTATGGGCGGCCCCCTTCCGTAGCCTCTCGGTAGAGAGGTACTTCAATGTTGGTCTCTTCGGTCGATCACAACTAACTGATGGACTTGTGGCTCGTCATTTAGCGGTGAGTTAACATTGCAGTCATTTACGTGTTATCGCAGGCTCATCAGTGATGGTCACCTCCACTAACAAGGTGACCTAGGCTCGTCGGATTCTCAAAAAAGCCTAGGCCTGCCGGTGTTGAGTAGTGAGCTACAATGTTTTTCAGTAGTAATGCTCAAGCCAAGTTGGTTTGGATTCTTCAATAAATTACAGTTATTTGGCCAAGGTTGGTATAGCAAGGAAATATGTACAGATGAAAATAAAGACCACCAAAGTTGATTATCATATAACTAGAATTTTTACTGGCCTTCCGTGATTAACCCGAGGAAGATTTGAACCACTAGGTATGTTTAGACCAAAACTAGCTCATCCTACAAATTATTTGGCCATGACTATAGATTTGGTATCTTTTAGGATGATTGCCAATTTTGTGGACTACAATGGATCTTCCTCCACTCCAAATGGCTCAGGCCTTTGCAGCCTTGCTATCTTGTCGAAGTTCCCCCAGGCAGGGTAACACTTGAGCACTCGCCAGAAAAAAAAGGGTAACATCGGGCCAACACGCTGAATCAACCAATCTTGGCTGAGCACGCAGCGCTCGTGTTGTACTCCCTTATTCCCTTATACAAGGCCATAAACTCAGATTACAAGTACCAAGGTAAAATTTAATAATTGATTTGCAATTTGATTTAATTTTTACCTCGATTACTATTATTGGCATTGTATAGATGCAAAATGCATTTTTGATAGTGGCCTTATATAAGGGAATGGAGGGAGTATATTGTTAGGGCATCTTGTGCGCGGTCCATCAAATTGTCCTTAAGCATCCGTGGCCGTGCATTTGCACATCAATCACTATGGCGAGCAGGAGGTCTTTTAATTTAGCATTGTGCATTTGGACCCAGGAGTAGAAAGTTTTCCATTTCCAAATCTGCTAGGCGATCGGGAGGATATGGTCTCTGATGCGCGCGCGCGGGCGCACACACACGACAAAAGCTATCGACCACGCACCAGAAATTTTTAAAGCGACGCAGGTCTCATTGTCTGTGGGCTCTCCTGTGATGGGCGTGGCGCCAAAGATGCATGGTCCTAGCTAGCTATCTTGTCTCACTCGCGTCCGTCCGCGTCACCTTTGTCTCAAGAGCAACAGAACACGTTGGGACTATTTTGCTCAGCAAATACTCCAAAAATTCTGCTGCGTCGTGTGATATACTCGTACACTATATGGGGTCGTGCTCACGTGAGGCCGCTTTATTACCTCTGTCCCAGCACTTGACTCCGTTGGCGTTTGGGCAGTAACTTTATGCATGTATGATTCCGGTTCCGGGATGCAGCCTGCCGCCATCGAGGCCTACTACACTGACTGCCGCCACTTATTCCGGCGAGAGCGTGACCATGCTCCATCGGCGGAGACGACAGACCCACACACACATGGTGCCGCCGTGCCAGCGCTGGTAGTGCTGTAGGCGCCACGTCCTCGATCGCCACCGGCCGGCCGGCCGTACGTGGATTTGCGCTGTACCAATCAATGTCAATGTTATGGGCCATGGTTCCGGAGGGTTCCTACGACGTACTCCCTCCGTTCGGAATTACTTGTCTTGGAAATGGATGTATCTAGAACTAAAATACGTCTAGATACATTCATTTTCGCGACAAGTAATTCCGAACGGAGGGAGTACGTGTCATGACAGGGAGAGCTAAGCTCCAACGGGCCTCAAAAGTGGCATCTTCCCAATGCGACACAAGTTGCTGCTACGACATCAACGTAAGAATCGTATGCTATCACATACATAATTCAATTCTTTTTTTCATTGTTCACCGGCGGAGGAGGGGATTCCGCTAAGAATGATTTTTAGAAAAGGGGTTGGCCGTATGCATTGTTCTGATGCAGAGGCCGGGGTAAACCCCCTTTCTGAAGAAAAAAAAGATAGAAAAGGGGCAAGCCCAACAAGAGTTTTTGGTACAATGGGAGTCACAGGCGGGGTGTAATGGGCCGGGGTCGGAGTAGAATGTTATAAGGGCAACTGGACTAAGTCACCAGCTCGAGTGTCTTTGGGTTCTCTAGTCCCATCCTTTGTGTTTGTGTAGACACTTTTTTTTTGTGTCTGAGTACATACTCGTAAGTGGTGCACTACTTACAGTTCTGGGAGATATACTCTAATTTGTGGATCAGCTGGTCATATCCTATCCCAAAGATAGCTACCAAATTACCGGACTTCATCAATGAATAATAGGCGAAGCCCTGCCAGATGATAAGGTCACACGAGAGCCTCATGCCGCAAACTAGATCAGTAGATAAACAAACGTCATTGTAATGCCCTCATTGATTAATTTATTGGCCACGACAACAGATTTATTATTTATTTCAACGACTGCAAATTTTGTATCTCTCCAATTGCTCTTTCTCCACTCTAAGTGCCAATTATTATTTTTTTGAACCGGGCATTACCCCTTTCCATTACTGAACATAACGGAAATAACAGCAGTTCAACACGACCAACAGGAAACACAGAAAGGGGAAGCGGGTTCAAAGCATCGCTGGGAAACCCACGGTGAGCACCCGTCATCGAGCAGCTCACTATGGGGCGAAAACCCAGCGACACCTTAAACGACTCCAGAAAGTCTAAAAACAGACAACCCACACTACAAGCCAGTTTGTTGAAAGGCCACAACCAAAAGCTCGCGCAGGAGCTAAAGACTAACCACCTTCTCAACCAGTATGATAAAAAGCCAAAAGACTCCACTCCTCCAGCAAGAGGCCACGAACACACAGGGAGGGGGTGATCGGCTCCAGCTTCAGCGGCCATTCGTCACATCTCCAGGCGCCGCACAGATTCTCATCATGTTCGAAGCATTCATCCTGAGCATCTTAGCCCCGCGCTCCATAGCCTCTTGATCTTCAGCCGATAGCAAACCTGCCCAGTAAGAAATATAACCGCAAGCAGAGTAAATCACATCAAAAGGGGATCTCAATTCTTTAAACTCGAAGATTTTTTTGTTGCGGCTGTTCCACATAGCCCAGCACAAAGCGGCCAAGCCAAAGGTATAAAAATTTTCCCCATCAGGAAAATAACAATAGCACCAGGCAAAGTACTGCCACAAATCATTAGGACAGCGATCAGTGCCAAAAACACAACCCACCGTCCTCCACATGACTCTAGCTACTGGACAGGTAAAGAAGAGGTGATTAGAGGTTTCTCTGCTATTGCAAAAGGTGCAAATCGGCCTACCCAGCCATCCACGTCGGCTCATGACATCTCTCGGTCGATGAATCTCAAACAATTGCCACAGAAAATCTGAATCTTTAAAGGATTTTGCTCTCCAAATCCATTTAAAATCACACCCCACGATGTTCCTCTCCAAGTGTTTGTACATCGACTTAGTGGTGAAGATTTTCTTCCCCAAATGACTGAGATAACCTGATCGGGCTCGAGAGAGAGCGGCAATGTTCTCACCCAAGTCTCAGATTCTACTCCATTGAGCAGCAAGCTCAGGTTCAATCTTCTTCCAAGAAGTCTATCCCCACATCCTCCTTGAACTTAGCAACAGTAATCTCCTGATCATTACATATATTAAACAGAATAGGGAATTGAGTACACAAAGGCTGCTTCTCACCACACGGGTCCATCCACAACCTAGCAAGGTTGCCAGATTTCAGCACAATTTCCCTACCAGCCATATAATGATCCTTGACCTTCATGATGGCTTTCCAAATAGGGGAATCTCCAAATCTACATTTCACAGTTGCCACCGTATCTTTTTTGAAGTACTTTGCTCGAATCACCTCCTGCCAGAGCCCTTGTTGGGTTTCCAATTTCCACCACCATTTGGTGAGCAAACTAATGTTCTGCTTACGTAGATCTTTTACCCCCAGGCCCCCTTTCTCTTTCGAGCGACAAATTCTGGTCCATTTCACCAAGTGGTATCGTTTACTCCCCTCATGTTCTTGCCAGAAGAACCGTTTACGATGCTTATCCAGTTTGCCAAGCACCCCTTTTTGAAGGAGAAACATAGACATATAATAATATACAATACTGGTCAGGGATGAATTAAGGAGGATAAGACGCCCTCCCGAGGATGCAGCATTACCAATCCACGACTCGCAACATTTCAGGAATCTTTCATCCATAAAATCCCAGTCTAGGGCACGTAGGTTCGAAAAACTGACCGGTACCCCCAGGTACTTCATCGGGAAGTGGCCTATACTACAATTGAAAAGTTCTGCATAAAAGGATATGGTCTCATTGTCTCCCCCCACACATAGGATTTCACTTTTCATGAAGTTTATTTTAAGTCCTGACATAAGCTCAAAAACATACAAAAGAAGCTTCAGATTAATGGACGCTCTCATCATGTTCAAAACAAATCATCAGATTGCCTCGTGATATTGAAGGATAGCAACCCCCCTCAATTAGGTCCGGTGCCAGGCCAGTCAGTAACTTCTCTCTCTGCGCATTGGTCACCATCTTAGATAAGGTTTCCACCGCCACATTGAACAAAAAAGGAGAATGTGGGTCGCCTTGGCGAACTCCTTTGTGACTCTGAAAATAGGGGCCCGTTTCATTATTCAATTTTATACTCAGCGTGCCATTGTGCAAAATCTTCTCCACCCAACCACACCAGGTAGGGCAAAACCCCCTGTTTTTGTGACATTCAAGGAGGAAATCCCAGTTAATCTTATCATATGCTTTTTCAAAATCCAACTTAAGCACAATCCCCACTTTTTTCTTAATATGAGTATGGTGCAGCACTTCATGGAGTGTCAGGATACCATCCATAATATTCCTGTGTTTAATAAAGGCATTTTGGTGCTTGCTAATCAACTTGTCTGCGAACAACGCTGCTCTGTTATCCAACACCTTTGTGATTAATTTGTATGGGCATCTGAGTAGGCAAATGGGCCTATACTGCTGAATCTTTCTAGCCCCATTCATTTTAGGTATTAGTGTGATAATACCATAGTTAAGACGTGCCACATCCAGCCTGTTCTCATAGAATGCCTCGAATAGCTGCATAATCTCCACTTTAACAAAGTCCCAGCAGTGCTTATAGAATTCAGCAGGGATATTATCAGGGCCTGGGGCTCGATTACTTTCCATACTAAACAAGGCTGCTTTCACTTCTTCCTCAGTGAATCTAGCCGTAAGGATATCATTGTCCTCATCTGTTAGCTTCTCACTACTAGACCAAGTCTCAGGAGCGAGATGGAATAGATTTCCCCTAACCGGGCCAAATAGTGATTTATAATAGTTTGTGGCATGATCCAGTAGGTTGTTGGTCCCCTCAATAATGTTCTCCCCATCCTCCAAAGATTGTATGGTGTTCTTCCTTTTCCTGCCATTAGCAATACGATGGAAATAGGCAGTGTTTTGATCTCCCTTCAGGAGCCATCTTTCATTTGAATGTTGTAACCAGAACAATTCCTCATCAGCAAGAATCTCATATAGCTCAGCATATAAGATACTGCGTCTCTCATAGGTATCAGGGTCCAAAGGACCATTCTCCTCTTCTTTCTCCATCTCCTCCAGTTCTTTTTTAATCCACTTCTTCCTTTTTCTTGCATGACCAAATGCATGAGATCCCCAGCCTTTAAAATATTTCTTTATTCGCTTCAACTTGATATTCAGGATATCAATAGGGTCCACCGAATAAACAGGTTTCTCCCAAATCTCCTTGGCTTTAGGATAAAATTCCTCATGTTTCAACCAGCTCAATTCAAATCTGAACTCCCTTCCCTGGATAGGTTTTTTCTCATCCAGCTCGGAGGACAACAACAAGGGGTTGTGGTCTGATACATCTCTCACAAGTTTCCGCACAGTGACTAAGGGGAATAGATCTTCCCACTCCGGGCTCATGAGAATTCTATCCAACTTCTCCAGGGTGGGATGTCTTTGTTTATTTGTCCAAGTATATTTACCCCCTCCCATATGAATCTCTCTCAGATTCAGGGTTTGAATGATGGAGTTGAATCTGTCTATGTGTCCCGAACGATGCACCTCTTTATTCTTATCAGAACTATCACGGAGGATATTGAAATCTCCACCAATCACATACGGGGTCTCGATGTTAATGCACACTGAAATTAATTCATCAAGGAATTCCTCTTTATTCTCATCCTGAGCTGCTCCGTACACCACCAGCAGGGTCCACACTACTTTATTGACTGTATCTACCATAGAGGCTTGCAGGATATATTTGCCTATTACCCATGAGACTATCTCTAAGCTCTCCTTCCTCACTCCACATAGGACACCACCAGATTTACCAGCCGAAGGGATCCAGTTCCAATTAAACCTCTCAAAGGGATCAACTCTCCTCAAGTATTTCTGTTCGAAGGTTCTTTTCTTAGTTTCCTGAATACCCACAAAGTCTAGGGAATGGTCTTTAATAAGATCAGAGAAGCAGGTGGCCATTCCTCTTTTACCTGCTCCTCTGCAATTCCAAAAGAGGCCTTTCATTATTTTTTCCTTCCACCCCTTCCCTTCCTGGTATTCCTGCTAGGGGACTGAGCAGGGCTACCAGTTTTCTCCACAAACAAGGATCCACTTTTTTGACTTCTAGTGGTAGGTCGAGCTATCACCACACTAGGCTTTCTTCCTCTTTTTTTCCTAGATCTCACTTCACTGAATTTCAATCCTTCCTCTTCGCTGATCTCAGCCCACTCCATATTCACCGGAGTTTTATCCCCTTTTGCATTGGTTACTAACAGAACCCCCTCCCCAGGGGCATCCTGCGCCCCAATATTCTTATCAGATTCAATGTTTCTGCATTTTTCAAGTTCTCTAAGGATATCCACACTAGTAAAATCATTATCAGGTATATTAACCCCCATTTTAACAGCTCTGAGAATTAAATCAGGATTCGATAACGTCTCAAATGAGTTAGGACAATGAAGTGTACCTTCAATGTCTCTCTTCTTCGCCACTGCCATCGCCTTCTCCTCCACTTTCTCCATCATGTTGTGGGCGTTCCTCAGACTGAATCGAAGGTTTTCTTCAGTGACCAGTGGGGGCGCAGGAGATCCCACATTAACCATTCCAGTTTCAGGCGACTCAACAGTGTATGGTTGATGAGCATTATCAGCTCTCTCAACCCCTCCACTTATCGCCACCACCTGGATACAATTTTTAACAGCATCAGAGTACGATTTTTTTTGACCCTTCAGGTTACAGACCAGAGTATCCACATCACAGGAGCTTACTTTGTCTTGTTCCATCTCATATGCCATAGTGTCAATGAGTAGCGTGGTGTGCAACGAGTCATCAGACTCCACGCTTTCCTGAGACTCTCTTATGGGATCATTTTTTCCACCCTGATCGGCAAAAGGAGGTTTCACAACTGGCTCAACAGTAGGATTCTTCACATGTGTAGTAGGATGCTCATCCCCCCATTAGGGTTCCCCTCTGGTTCCACAGATGTTGGAACCCTTTCTTTTTCTCTATTGGGATCTCTAACAAGGATTTGTTCAACCTCATAGAGAAAAATCATAATAGTACTCTCCCAGAACTGCTTCTGCAACCACAGGGATCTTATCCACATTACGGCACCCTAGTCTCACCCGAACAGAGGTCGGGCGATGCAGAGTAGCAGCATCAATCTCCAGGGGGACCCCAACTAGTGATGCCACATATGCCAGATTTTTTTCACTTCTCTTATCGAGCGGCACATTACTGACCTTAACCCAAGCCATCTCCATCTTCCCTTTAGCCCCCACCGCAGATGACCACGGGGTGGCTTGTATGACTGCACCACTAGTCTTAAGCGTCACCCTCCCCACATAGCAGATCTGGGCTACGGCTCTAGGGTTAGGGAATCTCACCACAAAGACCCCCGGTCCTATAGCATGAGCAGAGCATCGCCAGTCAGTGGCAAGGTAGGCAGAGAGATCTAGCTCCATCTGACGCGTAGAGGTTTCTCCTTCCACAATAGTAACCACAATGTTATTCGCCCTAGCCTTTTGCTGATTAGCAGAACAGGAATCATTGATGTAATAGAAGCCCTGCCCCCTAGATTGAAACGCACACATGGGCGCCATGCATTCCCATGGCAAAAATTCACCACAAACAGATGCCAAATGTCCTAACCTCTTGCATCTCTCGCAGTAGGCTTGTGGACATCGAGTAGGGGAATGATCATGAGATTTGCAAATGAGACACGCATCAGCTTTTTTGGTAGGGGGCACCTGAGCAGGGGTCTGTTTCCCCTGAGGACGATCTGGCGGTGGAGCAGGCTGCTTCCCCGTGGCGGCGCCTCCCGCGCCCGTCGGCACCTGGGTCTTCTGCACCCACACGCCACCGCTCTCCTGGCGGTTGGACGCCGCAGCCTCCTCCCAACGTGTAGTGTTAGAAGTGGTGTTGGAGGAGGTCGAGATGCCGTAGCTGTCGCCTTCCTCACGCCTCCAGGAGAACTTGCTCCGGTCACCTCCACGGCCGTTGCCGCGGCCGGTCTGGCGTCCCCTCCGCGGTCCATGCGCCCGGCCCCGCCTCCACCACGTCGCTCCCCACGGTGGCCGCGCCCCGCATCGTTCGCCATGGGAGGCGAGGACACCACCTCCGCAAAGGATCTGGGATCTCCGCCAATTTTACCCTTCCACCACTCACAGGAATCAAGATTTCTAGATCTAGGTTTTTCCGCCGCAGCCCAGAAGTGGGAGAAAGAGGTTTCTAGGTCAAGGATCGGTGCGGGGCGGGGTTTTATACCCGCGTCGCTGCTCCGCGGGGGTGGGTGGATTGCCCCCACGTGGCGCACATCCGCCATTGGTGTGCTCGGAACCACAGGCGGGTTCGACCCAGGCTGCGTCGCACCCCCCGCGCCCGACCCTGCGCATCTCCCGTGTACCGCCGCTGCACCCAAGCCCCCTCTGTCCCCCGGCCCGGTGCTCAACGTCGGCAGTCGATCACGAATCCGCACCAAGTGACATGGGAGAGAAAGCACTTCACCGATGTCGATCACCTCGCCTGCGCGGAGGAAGCGCGCATCCACCGTCACGCCGCGCTGGTCCGAAAGTACTAAGCGTAGCGCCTCTCGTCGAAGCGTGAGAACGCCGTCGTCGAACGAGAGCGCCCGCGAGACGAGATCGGCGGCGTACGAGACCCGCCATCTTACGTCGTCGCCCCCCGTTCCGCTCGAGGAAGCCATCTTAAGTGGCCAATTATTTTGGCCACTTAAAACATAAGCCGCCTTCTCCCCAGCTTTTCTTATAAACCAACTCTCTTGTTTATTGGGCTTTTAAGCTAGTTATGGGATAACTAATTTAGCAGTCTAAACAAGAGCAGCTAATATTTTAAGCTAAGAAGAGGTAGCTTATTTTTCTAAGCCACCAAAAGAATTGGCCCTAACTTTGCTCCCTCCCTATCTTGTGAAGGTTCCAGTAGGCAAGGGAATAATGTAATAACACGCCAAAGTGGCTTGTAACGACGCATCTACGTAGCGGTGAACATCCACCATACTATTGTGCTAAGATTCGTGCACTTGATGGCCCATTCCATATGTATAATTGTGCCCACCTCTGACCAAGCACACATGAAATATTTTCATCTTCCTTTTATAATTTAAATGGTCCATATCTTTAAAACTAAATCTCTATTTTTATTTTTATTTGAATTCCCAGCGACAAAATCTTTAGAACAAGACCAATAGCGGATATATTTCTAACTAGTTTTGATTATTTATGTTTTAGTCATATTTCAATTGACTAAATATGTGAGGTTTTTGTAAAATTGTGTGAAATATTGAAATCGATTTCATATGTTAAAGAACCAGTTTAACATAATTAAATTATTAGTTTCACACATTGATATAATCTTTTCACAAATTGAAAAAATCATTTTCATTTTTTCCCAATATTGAAACTGTTGAAACGACTTTTAAAATTGTGAAACAATTGAAATAACTTTTGGGTTTTAACAAAACATATGAACTAATTTTTTGGATTTAGTGATCATTTGAAATCACTTTTTGAAATACTGAAACATTTAATGAAACAATTATGATCATTTTTCTAAAACAACCTAATTAAAATTATTATACAACTATTCGCTTTCATTTTTCAGGTAGTGAAACAATTGAGAGCACTTTTTATAAAATAATGAAAGTGCTGCATTTACTCTTTGGATTTAGTCAAACGGTCGAAACGGCTTTCACACATTGTTATCATTAGTTTCACAAACTGAGAAATACCATTTTCGCACATTGAAATAATTTTATTCATAAATTTAAATCATCAGTTTCACATATTGAAACAATTTAGTTTATTGAAAAATCACTTTTTTGCAAGATTGAAATACTCCAAAATTAAAATGCCAAAATTTTAATTATTCAAATGTACCCAAGATAACCAATGTATAGAAATTAAATTATTGAAATTTTAATTTTCTTGTCATAAATAATTAAAATAAATAGAATTATTTAAAAATATATTTCGTAAAGATACCAATCATCTAAAAGTCTGCAAAGAATAAAATGTAGGGACATGTCGACCGCCCCCCCCCCTCCCTTACTCATGTTTACCCCTAAAAGAAATCAGTGCTCAACTTTGCCCCTCTTCCGTTAGGACCCTTATGAAAATAACCTTACATGCCGTTTCCGTCCGGTCAAAGGCCTTTTCGTCGGGGAGATACATCGCAGGATGGTGCATGCAACCATCCCTCTCTTTTCAAGTCTCCCTAAAAAAGCTGGCAAAAGGAAAATGTCATACTTGTATCTCCACACATAACTACAGGCATGCACTAAATAAATTAGTGATGGTATTACATGTGAATATCAGACAGCAGTCTCCACCAATCAACAACGGGTGGATTTCAGACCACTACCGCCACTAGATTTACTTTTGCTGGAGCAAGACTCTGAAACCTACAATTTTGGCTGGCTAGTGACTACTCAACTTCTCATGTAGAGTACTTTTTCATTGATCGCCGTAATCAGCGAGAGGTTGTTTATTTAGCTAGAACAAGTTAAACACCTACGCATTGAGAACTTTAATTGTGTTGGGATATTCTCCTCATGTGGGCTGTGAGGAGATGACCATTTGAGGCCTTTTAGGCAGCCCAAAGAGGTGCAAAAGCCCACTACCCATTAGGGTTATGACCTAGGGTCATTTTGGACTTTGCACATGAGTGAACGGGGATGCTTTACCCTCCATCCAGCAGCCACCACCAAGGGTGACGAAAATCAGTTCATCCTCCAAGAGAGAAGAAGAGAGAAAACCAAGAGAGCAAGGGAAGAAGAGGAAGATTGAAGGAAGAAGCAAAGGGAGCTCCTCCCCAAGGTTGTGATGGTCCAGATCCACTACCTTGTCTCCTTCAAGCTTCGGTTCCACCATCCTTGGTGAGATTGTTCCAATCCCTAGTTCTTGAGCTCCAAATCCTGTTGTGTTCATCCAAGATTCAGAAATCTTGATGTATGAGATCCTCTAGTGCTGTCTAGAGAAGAACTTGTTGTATCCCACGTTTGATAATAGTGGAAGAGGATTTGGGTGGCTTCGGCCCGTGGTTTTTCCCCTCAAGTTGGGGGTTTTCCACATAAAAATATGGTGTCTCTTTTTTGATGCTTGATGCTGCAAGGAAAACTTACTCCTACCACAAGACACTAGGCTGAGGAGTGTCTTGCCTGCTGAGTAACATTTTCTGCCTCCATATATGCTGCTGCATATGTTTCCTTCCATGCTAAGCAACGATCCTTGAATTAGTACATGATGTGGTGCTGAGATTACTTGTTTCCGCTGCAGTTTTCAGTTAACCACAAGTGCATTTGTGTGCTAATTATCAACAGAGTGGCATCAGAGCCTTGGTTGCTTAGAAGGTTGCAAATCCCAGTTGCTTGATTGTTGCTGGTGTTGGGGGACGTAGTAATTTCAAAAAATTTCCTACGCACACACAAGATCATGGTGATGAATAGCAACGAGAGGGGAGAGTGTTGTCCACATACCCTTGTAGACCCGAAGCGGAAGCGATCACAACGTAGAGGAAGTAGTCGACGTTCTCCTCGCGATCCAACCGATCCGGCGCCGTTACTCGGCGCCCGAGTTCTTGACACACGACAGCTCGATGACGCCCTCGTTTCGATCCAGCCGAGTGTCGAGGAGAGTTTCGTCAAGACGACGGCGTGGGACGATCTTGATGTTTCACGGCGCAGGGCTTCGCCTAAGCTTCATGACGGTATGACCGAGGTGGAATATGGTGGAGGGGGCACCGCACACGGCTAAGGAACGATCCGTAGATCAAACTTGTGTGTCCTAGGGTGCCCCCTGCCCCTTATATAAAGGAGCAGGGGAGGGGCCGGCCGGCCAAGGAGGCGCGCCAGGAGTCCTACTCCCTCCGGGAGTAGGATTCCCTCCAATCCTAGTTGGAATAGGATTCACCGGAGGGAAAAGAGAGAGGGGCGGCCCACCTTTCCTAGTCCTAGTAGGACTAGGGAAAGGGGAGGCCACGCCACCTAGGGCTGGCCCTTTCTCCTTTCCACCAAGGCCCACTATGGCCCATTTACTTCCCGGGGTTCGGTAACCTCCCAGACTCGATAAATTCCTGTTTTCACCGGAACCATTCGAACTCCAAACATAGGCTTCCAATATATCAATCTTTATGTCTCGACCATTTCGAGACTCCTCGTCATGTCCGTGATCACATCCGGACTCGAACTTCTTCGGTACATCAAAATACATAAACTCATAATAAGCATCATCGAAACCTTAAGCGTGCGGACCCTACGGTTCGAGAACAATGTAGACATGACCTAGAACTATTCTCGGTCAATAACCAACAGCGGGACCTGGATGCCCATATTGGTTCCTACATATTCTACGAAGATCTTTATCGGTCGACCGCATAACAACATCGTTGTTCCCTTTGTCATCGGTATGTTACTTGCCCGAGATTCGATCGTCGGTATCCAATACCTAGTTCAATCTCGTTACGGCAAGTCTCTTTACTCGTTCCGTAATACATCATCTCACAACTAACTCATTAGCTGTAGTGCTTGCAAGGCTTGATGATGTGCATTACCGAGAGGGCCAGAGATACCTCTCCGACAATCGGAGTGACAAAACCTAATCTCAAATATGCCAACCCAACATCGCCTTTGGAGACACCTGTAGTACTCCTTTATAATCACCCGATTCACGTTGTGACGTTTGGTAGCACCAAAGTGTTCCTCCGTAAACGGAGTTGCATAATCTCATAGTTACGAGGAACATGTATATGTCATGGATAAAAGCAGTAGCAACATACTAAACGATCGTGTGCTAAGCTAATGGAATGGGTCATGTCAATCAGATCATTCTACTAATGATGTGACCTTGTTAATCAAATAACAACTCTTTGTTCATGGTTAGGAAACATAACCATCTTTGATTAACAAGCTAGTCTAGTAGAGGCATACTAGTGACATGTTGTTTGTTTATTCATTCACACATGTATCATGTTTCCGGTTAATACAATTCTAGCATGAATGATAAATATTTATCATGAAATAAGGAAATAAATAATAACTTTATTATTGCCTCTAGGGCATATTTCCTTCAGTCTCCCACTTGCACTAGAGTCAATAATCTAGATTACATAGTAATGATTCTAACACCCATGGAGTCTTGGTGCTGATCATGTTTTGCTCGTGGAAGAGGCTTAGTCAACGGGTCTGCGACATTCAGATCCGTATGTATCTTGCAAATCTCTATGTCTCCCACCTGGACTAAGTCCCGGATGGAATTGAAGCGTCTCTTGATGTGCTTGGTCCTCTTGTGAAATCTGAATTCCTTTGCTAAGGCAATTGCTCCAGTATTGTCACAGAAGATTTTCATTGGACCCGATGCACTAGGTATGACACCTAGATCGGATATGAACTCCTTCATCCAGACTCCTTCATTAGCTGCTTCCGAAGCTGCTATGTACTCCGCTTCACATGTAGATCCCGCTACGACGCTTTGTTTAGAACTGCACCAACTGACAGCGACGACCGTTTAGTGTAAATACGTATCCGGTCTGCGATTTAGAATCGTCCGGATCGAGTGTCAAAGCTTGCATCAACGTAACCGCCACGATGAGCTCTTTGTCACCTCCATATACGAGAAACATATCCTTAGTCCTTTTCAAGTATTTGGGATGTTCTTGACCGCTGTCCGATGATCCACTCTGGATTACTTTGGTACCTCCATGCTAGGCTTATAGCAAGGCACACATCAGGTCCGGTACACAGCATTGCATACATGATAGAGCCTATGGCTGAAGCATAGGAACATCTTTCATTTCTCTCTATCTTCTGCAGTGGTCGGGCATTGAGTCTTACTCAACTTCACACCTTGTAACACAGGCAAGAACCCTTTCTTTGCTTGATCCATTTTGAACTTCTTCAAAATTTTGTCAAGGTATGTGCTTTGTGAAAGTCCAATTAAGCGTCTTGATCTATCTCTATAGATCTTAATGCCCAATATGTAAGCAGCTTCACCGAGGTCTTTCATCGAAAAACTCTTATTCAAGTATCCCTTTATGCTATCCAGAAATTCTATATCATTTCCGATCAGTAATATGTCATCCACATATAATATCGAAATGCTACTGAGCTCCCACTCACTTTCTTGTAAATCTGAGCTTCTCCAAAAGTGCAGACAAACCCAAATGCTTTGATCACACTATCAAAGCGTTTATTCCAACTCCGAGATGCTTGCACCAGTCCATAAATGGATCATTGGAGCTTGCATACTTTGTTAGCTTCCTTGGATCGATAAAACCTTCGGTTGCATCATATACAACTCTTCTTCCGTAAATCCATTCAGAATGCGTCTTTACATCCATTTGCCAAATTTCATAATCATAAAATGCGGCAATTGCTAACATGATTCGGACAGACTTAAGCATCGCTACGGGTGAGAAGGTCTCATCGTAGTCAATCCCTTGAACTTGTTGAAAACCTTTTGCGACAAGTCGAGCTTTATAGACAGTAACATTACCGTCAGCGTCAGTCTTCTTCTTGAAAATCCACTTGTTTTCTATTACTTGCCTACCCTCGGGCAAGTCAACCAAAGTCCATACTTTGTTTTCATACATGGATCCCATCTCAGATTTCATGGCCTCAAGCCATTTTGCGGAATCTGGGCTCACCATCGCTTCTTCATAGTTCGTAGGTTCATCATGATCTAGTAGCATGATTTCCGAACAGGATTACCGCACCACTCAGTGCGGATCTTACTCTGGTTGATCTACGAGGTTCTGCGAATAACTTGATCTGAAGTTTCATGATCAACATCATCAACTTCCTCACTACTTGGTGTAGATGTCTCGAAACCGGTTTCTGCGATTTAACTACTTTCAAGTAAGGGAGAAGGTACTATTACCTCATCAAGTTCCACTTTCCTCCCACTCACTTCTTTCGAGAGAAACTCCTTCTCTAGAAAGGATCCATTTTAGCAACGAATGTCTTGCCTTCGGATCTGTGATAGAAGGTGTACCCAACTGTCTCCTTTGGGTATCCTATGAAGACACATTTCTCCGATTTGGGTTCGAGCTTATCAGGTTGAAGCTTTTTCACATAAGCATCGCATCCCCAAACTTTAAGAAACGACAACTTTGGTTTCTTGCCAAACCACAGTTCATAAGGTGTCGTCTCAACGGATTTCGACGGTGTTCTATTCAGTATGAATGCGGCTGTCTCTAGAGCATAACCCCAAAATGATAGCGGTAAATCTGTAAGAGACATCATAGATCGCACCATATCTAGTAAAGTGCGATTACGACGTTCGGACACACCATTACGCTGTGGTGTTCGGGTGGCGTGAGTTCTTAAACTATTCCGCATTGTTTCAAATGTAGACCAAACTCGTAACTCAAATATTCACCTCCACGATCAGATCGTAGAAATTTAATTTTCTTATTACGATGATTTTCAACTTCACTCTGAAATTCTTTGAACTTTTCAAATGTTTCAGACTTATGTTTCATTAAGTAGATATACCCATATCTGCTTAAGTCATCTGTGAATGTGAGAAAATAACGATATCCGCCACGAGCCTCAACATTCATTGGACCACATACATACAGTATGTATGATTTCCAACAAATCTGTTGCTCTCTCCATAGTACCGGAGAACGGGTTCTAGTCATCTTGCCCATGAGGCACGGTTCGCAAGTGCCAAGTGATTCATAATCAAGTGACTCCAAAAGTCCATCAGTATGGAGTTTCTTCATGCGCTTTATACCGATATGACCTAAACGGCAGTGCCACAAATAAGTTGCACTATCATTATCAACTTTGCATCTTTTGGTTTCAACATTATGAATATGTGTATCACTACTATCGAGATTCATCAAAAATAGACCATTCCTCAAGGGTGCATGACCATAAAAGATATTACTCATATAAATAGAACAACCATTATTCTCTCGATTTAAATGAATAACCGTCTCGCATTAAACAAGATCCAGATATAATGTTCATGCTCAACGCAGCACCAAATAACAATTATTTAGGTCTAAAACTAATCCCGAAGGTAGATGTAGAGGTAGCGTGCCGATTGCGATCACATCGACTTTGGAACCATTTCCCACGCAAGATCGTCACCTCGTACTTTGCCGGTGTTAAGCAATCCGTAGTCCTGCTTTGAGTTGCAAATATTAGCAATGTAACCAGTATCAAATACCCAGTGCTCTGCGAGCTCTAGTAAGGTACACATCAATAACATGTATATCACATATACCTTTGTTCACCTTGCCATCCTTCTTATCCGCCAAATACTTGGGGCAGTTCCGCTTCAAAGTGACCAGTCGCTTGCGGTAGAAGCACTCGATTTCAGGCTTAGGTCCGACTTGGGTTTCTTCTCTGAGCAGCAACTTGCTTGCTGTTCTTCTTGAAGTTCCCTTCTTCTTCCCTTTGCCTTTCTTCTTGAAACTAGTGGTCTTATTGACCATCAACACTTGATGCTCCTTCTTGATTTCTACCTCCGCAGCCTTTAGCATTGCGAAGAGCTCGGTATAGTCTTTACTAACCCTTGCATATTATAGTTCATCACGAAGCCTTTGTAGCTTGGTGGCGGTGATTGAAGAATTCATCAATGACACAATCATCCGGAAGATTAACTCCCAATTGTGTCAAGTGATTGTAGTACCCAGATATTACGAGTATGTGCTCACTAATGTAACTATTCTCCTCCATCTTGCAGCTATAGAACTTATTGGAGACTTCATATCTCTCAATCCGGGCATTCTGTTGGAATATTAACTTCAACTCTGGAACATCTCATATGCTCCATGACGTTCAAAACGTCGTTGAAGTCCCGGTTCCAAGCCGTAAAGCATGGCACACTGAACTATAGAGTAGTCATCAGCTTTGCTCGCCAGACGTTCTTAACGTCGTCGGTTGCATCAAGAAGAGGTCTGGCACCTAGCGGTGCATCGGGACGTAACTCTTACGTGCAGCAATGAGGATAATCCTCGAGTTACGGACCCGATCCGTGTAATTGCTACCATCATCTTTCAACTTTGCTTTCTCAAGGAACGCATTAAAATTCAACGGAACAACAAAGACGAGCCATCTATCTACAATCAAACATAAACAAGCAAGATACTATCGGTACTAAGTTCATGATAAATTTAAGTTCAATTAATCATATTACTTAAGAACTCCCACTTAGAAAGACATCCTCTAGTCATCTAAGTGATCACGTGATCCAAATCAACTAAACCATAACCGATCATCACGTGAAATGGAGTAGTTTTCAATGGTGAACATCTTATGTTGATCATATCTACTATATGATTCACGCTCGACCTTTCGGTCTCCGTGTTCCGAGGCCATATCTGCATATGCTAGGCTCGTCAAGTATAACCCGAGTATTCTGCGTGTGCAAAACTGGCTTGCACCCGTTGTAGATGGACGAGAGCTTATCACACCCGATCATCACGTGGTGTGCGGGCACGACGAACTTTGGCAACGGTGCATACTCGGGAGAACACTTCTTGATAATTTAGTGAGAGATCATCTTATAATGCTACCGTCAATCAAAGCAAGATAAGATGCATAAAGGATAAACATCACATGCAAATCAATATAAGTGATATGATATGGTCATCATCATCTTGTGCTTCGTGATCTTCATCTCCGCAGCACCACCATGATCACCATCGCCACCGGCGCGACACCTTGATCTCCATCGTAGCATCGTTGTCGTCTCGCCAATCTTATGCTTCTCGACTATCGCTACCGCTTAGTGATAAAGTAAAGCATTACGAAGCGATTGCATTGCATACAATAAAGCGACAACCATATGGCTCCAGCCAGTTGCCGATAACCGGTTACAAAACATGATCATCTCATACAATAAAATATAGCATCACGTCTTGACCATATCACATCACAACATGCCCTGCAAAAACAAGTTAGACGTCCTCTACTTTGTTGTTGCAAATTTTACGTGGCTGCTACGGGCTTAAGCAAGAACCGGTCTCACCTACGCATCAAAACCACAACGATACTTCGTCAAATAGACTCCGTTTAACCTTCTCAAGGACCGGGCGTAGCCACACAGTTCAACTAAAGTGAGAGAGACAGGCACCCACCGGTCACCTTTAAGCAACGAGTGCTCGTGGCGGTGAAACCAGTCTCGCGTAAGCGTCTGGCGTAATGTCGGTGCAGGCCGCTTCATCTCACAATACCGCTGAACCAAAGTATGACATGCTGGTAGGTAGTATGACTTGTATCGCCCACAACTCACTTGTGTTCTACTCGTGCAAAACATCAAACCATAAAAACCTGGCTCGATACCTTTGTTGGGGAACGTAGTAATTTCAAAAATTTCCTACGCACACACAAGATCATGGTGATGAATAGCAACGAGAGGGAGAGTGTTGTCCACATACCCTTGTAGACCCGGCGGAAGCGATCACAACGTAGAGGAAGTAGTCGACGTTCTCCTCGCGATCCGACCGATCCGGCGCCGTTACTCGGCGCCCCGAGTTCTTGACACACGACAGCTCGATGGCGTCCCTCGTACTCCGATCCAGCCGAGTGTCGAGGAGAGTTTCACAAGCCGACGGCGTGGTGGACGATCTTGATGTTTCACGCGCAGGGCTTCGCCTAAGCTTCATGACGGTATGACCGAGGTGGAATATGGTGGAGGGGCACCGCACACGGCTAAGGAACGATCCGTAGATCAAACTTGTGTGTCCTAGGGTGCCCCCTGCCCCTTATATAAAGGAGCAGGGGAGGGGGCGGCCGGCCAAGGGGAGGCGCTGGCCAGGAGTCCTACTCCTCCGGGAGTAGGATTCCCCTCAATCCTAGTTGGAATAGGATTCACGGAGGGGAAAGAGAGAGAGGGGCCGCCCACCTTTCTCCTTTCCACCAAGGCCCACTATGGCCCATTTACTTCCCGGGGTTCGGTAACCTCCGGTACTCTCGATAAATTCCTGTTTTCACCGGAACCATTCGAACTCCAAACATAGGCTTCCAATATATCAATCTTTATGTCTCGACCATTTCGAGACTCCTCGTCATGTCCGTGATCACATCCGGGACTCGAACTTCTTGGTACATCAAAATACATAAACTCATAATAAGCATCATCGAAACCTTAAGCGTGCGGACCCTACGGTTCGAGAACAATGTAGACATGACCTAGAACTATTCTCGGTCAATAACCAACAGCGGGACCTGGATGCCCATATTGGTTCCTACATATTCTCGAAGATCTTTATCGGTCAGACCGCATAACAACATGCGTTGTTCCCTTTGTCATCGGTATGTTACTTGCCCGAGATTCGATCGTCGGTATCCAATACCTAGTTCAATCTCGTTACCGCAAGTCTCTTTACTCGTTCCGTAATACATCATCTCACAACTAACTCATTAGCTGTAGTGCTTGCAAGGCTTGATGATGTGCATTACCGAGAGGGCCAGAGATACCTCTCCGACAATCGGAGTGACAAAACCTAATCTCAAATATGCCAACCCAACATCGCCTTTGGAGACACTGTAGTACTCCTTTATAATCACCCGATTACGTTGTGACGTTTGGTAGCACCAAAGTGTTCCTCCGTAAACGGAGTTGCATAATCTCATAGTTACAGGAACATGTATATGTCATGGATAAAAGCAGTAGCAACATACTAAACGATCGTGTGCTAAGCTAATGGAATGGGTCATGTCAATCAGATCATTCTACTAATGATGTGACCTTGTTAATCAAATAACAACTCTTTGTTCATGGTTAGGAAACATAACCATCTTTGATTAACAAGCTAGTCTAGTAGAGGCATACTAGTGACATGTTGTTTGTTTATTCATTCACACATGTATCATGTTTCCGGTTAATACAATTCTAGCATGAATGATAAATATTTATCATGAAATAAGGAAATAAATAATAACTTTATTATTGCCTCTAGGGCATATTTCCTTCAGCTGGAAGAGCTGTTCACAATGGCTTTGGACGAAAGTGCTACTACAAGTGGCATGATAAAACTTGATTCTTCCAATTACTCATTATGGAAGCCCATGATGGAAGACATCCTTTATTGCAAGGATTTGTATGAGCCAATTGTGAAAGACAAGATACCCACGGGTGTCACAGAAGAAGAATGGAGAGTGTTGCACAAAAAGGCAGTAGGTATGATTCGGTTGTACATCAACCACAATATTTTCCATCATGTTGCAAATGACACAAATGCATATGAGATGTGGCAGAAGTTAGAGTCCATGTATGAGAGGAAGACATCAATGAACAAGGCCTCGGTGATCAAAAGACTTGCAAAGCTTGAGTACCGAGATGGCACAAGTGTGATTGAGCACTTGAATGTCTTCCAATGCCATATAAATCAACTTTCAGCCATGAAGATCAACTTTGAGGATGAGGTGCAAGCATTGTTGCTGCTGAGTTCCATGCCTGATAGTTGGAACACGCTTGTTGTGTCACTTAGCAATTCAGCTCCGGATGGGAAGCTGACTTTGGAGATGGTGAAGAACAGTATGCTGAATGAAGAAGCCAGAAAGAAGGAAAAGGGTGATGCCTCTTCTTCTGATGCGTATGTGGCTGAAACCCATGGGAAGAATGAGAACCGTGGACGCAGCAATACAAGATTTCAGCAAGGTAAAAGCAAATCCAGGGGAGATCAAAGTCAAAACAGAGAAAAGATATCACTTGCTTTCCTTGTGGCAATCCGGGACACATAAAGAGCGAGTGCAGGAAGTACAAAAGAGAGCTTGCAGAGGGGAAACTCACAAAGAAAACCGAGCAAAAGGCTGAGAGCAGTTCAGCCATGACTGCAACAGATGAGGACTATCTAGTCATTGAAGATGAAGATTGCTATAGTGCTGTTCGTGATGATGCCATGAGTTGGGTTGTGGATTCAGGTGTGTCCTTCCACATCACATCACACAAGGAGTATTTCACATCTTACACTAGTGGTGTTACTGGCCAAGTGAGGATGGGAAATAGTGGTTCGTCAGCAATTGTTGGCAAGGGCTCTATATGCATTGAAACAAACACAGGTTGCAGATTGGTGCTCGATGATGTGAGGCATGTTCCCGACATAAGGCTGAATTTGTTGTCAGTGGGCAAGCTTGATGATATCAAACATCCTAGTTATTTTGGTGAAGGAAAGTGGAAGCCCACCAAAGGCTCTTTGATTGTGGCTCGAGGAAGTAAGCAAGGTAATCTCTATGTGACTAAAACCAAGTTGTGCAATGAGGTGTTGAATGTTGCGGAAAAAGACACTTCGGTTGAATTGTGGCACAAGAGGCTTGGGCATATGAGTGAGAAGGGCATGCATGCTCTTGCTCGCATGGAGTACCTCCCTGAGTTGAAAGGTATATCCTTGAAACCCTGTGCACATTGTTTTGCTGGCAAACAACACAGGGCTGCATTTCGTACACTCTCTCCACATCGTGCAGATAATGTTCTTGATATTGTGCACACTGACGTTTGCTCCATGACTGAAAAATCTCATGGTGGAGCATTATACTTTGTGACTTTTATTGATGACCATTCCAGAAAGGTTTTTGTGTATGTGCTGAAACACAAATACCAAATGTTTGAAGCCTTCAAGGAGTTCCATGCCAAAGTTGAAAGAGAAGCGGCAGGAAATTGAAGTCGTGAGATCAGAAAATGGTGGTGAATCAGATGTCCTTTTGAAAGGTATTGCGAAATGTTGGCATCAGGCTTGAGAAGAGTCCACCAAAGACACCCAGCTCAATGGTCTTACAGAGAGAATGAACAGGACACTCACGAGAGGGTCACAGCTATGCTCTCTCATGCTCATTTACCTAATTCATTTTGGGCTGAAGCTTTGATGAATGCTATGTATGTGGTTAACCTATCTCCATCAGTTCCTCTTGCGGTGATATTCCTCGGAGAGTTTGGTGGGGAAGGAGGTATCATACAAGCACTTGAAGGTCTTTGGCTGCATGGCATTTGTACATGTTCCAAGGACGAGAGATCCAAGCTTGATAGCAAGACAAAGCAGTGCATCTACCTCACCAACCAAGTGAAGAGTTTGGCTACAGGTTGTGGGATCCAGCCATAGAAAGATTGTGAGAAGCCGAGATGTGGTGTTCATTGAAGATGAAACAATAAAAGATATTGGGAAACCAGAGAAGCCAATGACCAACACACCTCAAAGTTGACATGGATCCAATCCGTCCTCCTCTCGTGCATGACAATCATGGGGTGATGATGACATGAAGGCAGTGGAGATGCAACTGATCAAGGCGGTACAAGTCAAAGTGGCGAGCAGCCATCAAGTGATGATGATGATGAAGTTGGTAATGATGATGCCAACGAAAATCCACCTGATTCACCACCAGTGCAGCAGCAAAGAAGAAGTGAAAGAGGTCGCACTCCTTCTTCTAAGTATCCACCACATCAATATGTGTTGATGACAGATGCAAGTGAGCCCTCATGCTATGAGGAGGCAATGTCTGATGAGAACAAAGAAGAATGGTCAGAAGCCATGCAAGATGAGATGAATTCCATGTATGAGAATGATACTTTTGAGTTGGTGAAACTGCCAAAGGGCAAGAAAGCACTCAAGAACAAGTGGGTGTCTGAGTGAAGATGAAGAAAACACCTCACATCCAAGGTACAAGGCCAGATTGGTTGTGAAAGGATTCAGTCAGAAAAATGGCATTGATTATAGTGAGATATTCTCTCCAGTGGTCAAGATGTCTTTGATCCGAGTTGTGCTTGGCATGGCTGCCACCATGGACTTGGAAATTGAACAACTTGATGTGAAGACAGCTTTCTTGCATGGTGACCTAGAGGAGCAGATATACATGGAGCAGCCAGAGGATTCATGGTTGCGAGCAAGGAGCGCTTAGTTTGCAAATTGAAGAAGAGCTTGTATGGCTTGAAGCAAGCTCCTCGGCGATGGTACAAGAAGTTTGAGTCTTTTATGACTAGGCTTGGTTACCATAAAGCACAACGACCATTGTGTCTTTATGAAGAGGTGCGCCGAGGGTGACTTCATTATTCTCTTGTTGTATGTTGATGATATGCTGATTGTTGGAAATGGCACAAAGAGGATTGCTCTCCTCAAGAAGGCATTGAGTAAATCATTTGCCATGAAGGATTTAGGACCAGCTAAGCAAATACTTGGCATGAAGATCTCCCGTGATAGATCAAAGAAGCTGCTTTGGCTCTCACAGGAAAGATACATTGAGAAGGTACTTGAAAGGTTCAATATGAAAGATGCAAAATCTGTTATCTCTTCGCTTGCAGGCCATCACAAACTGAATTCTAAACAATGTCCTACAAGCAAGGAGAAAGAAGAAATGAGGAAAGTACCTTACCAATCTGCTGTGGGCAGTTTGATGTATGCCATGGTATGCACTAGGCCTGACATTGCCTATGCAGTTGGAGTTGTTAGCGGTTCATGACAAATCAGTAAAGCTCTTTGGGAAGCGGTGAAGTGGATTCTCAGGTATCTCAAGGGTACTCCTACATCTTGTCTATGCTTTGGAAGTGGTGATCCTGTATTGCAGGGCTATCTGATGCTGATTATCACGGTGACAAGGATCGAGGAAGTCCACATCCGGATACGATGACTTATTGAGGGAAGAAGTGTCATGGCAATCAAGATTGCGAAATGTGTTTCTACATCAACTCTGAAGCTGAGTACATTGCAGCAGATTGATCTTTGGCAAGGAAGTTTTGTGGATGGAGAACTTCTTGCAAGAGCTCGGCATGAAGCAAGAGAAGTATGTTCTATTTTGTGACAGTCAGAGTGCTATTCATCTTGCCAAGAATTCAAGCTATTACTCTCGAACCAAGCACATTGATGTGAGGTACCATTGGATTCGAGATGTTGTAAGTTCCAAGTTGCTGAAACTTGAGAAAATCCATACCGACAACAATGGTTCGGATATGCTGACGAAGATATTACCAAATGAGAAGCTACAAGCATGTTGCAAGGTAGCGGGCATGGCGGTGCCTCCCTCATGAGTCGGAGGGGGAGATTTGTTGGGATATCCTCCTGATGTGGGCTGTGAGGAGATGACCATTTGAGGCCTTTTAGGCAGCCCAAAGAGGTGCAAAAGCCCACTACCCATTAGGGTTATGACCTAGGGTCATTTTGGACTTTGCACATGAGTGGATGGGGATGCTTTACCCTCCATCCAGCAGCAACCACCAAGGGTGACGAAAATCGGTTCATCCTCCAAGAGAGAAGAAGAGAGAAAACCAAGAGAGCAAGGGAAGAAGAGGAAGATTGAAGGAAGAATCAAAGGGAGCTCCTCCCCAAGGTTGTGATGGTCCAGATCCACTACCTTGTCTCCTTCAAGCTTCGGTTCCACCATCCTTGGTGAGATTGTTCCAATCCCTTGTTCTTGAGCTCCAAATCCTGTTGTGTTCATCCAAGATTCAGAAATCTTGATGTATGAGATCCTCTAGTGTTGTCTAGAGAAGAACTTGTTGTATCCTACGTTTGATAATAGTGGAAGAGGATTTGGGTGGCTTCGGCCCGTGGTTTTTCCCCTCATGTTGGGGGTTTTCCACGTAAAAATCTGGTGTCCCTTTGTTGATGCTTGATGCTGCAAGGAAAACTTACTCCTACCACAAGACACTAGGCTGAGGAGTGTCTTGCCTGTTGAGTAACATTTTCTGCCTCCATATATGCTGCTGCATATGTTTCCTTTCGTGCTAAGCAACGATCCTTGAATTAGTACATGATGTGGTGCTGAGATTACTTGTTTCCGCTGCAGTTTTCAGTTAACCACAAGTGCATTTGTGTGCTAATTCTCAACAAATTGCTAGATTTTTTAATGCACCACATGTGGGCGTTGAAAGATACCTTACAACATCTACAACCGGCTTAGCAAATCTTGCCCCCTAAACATCCGCAGACCCGCCCGGTCAGTGTCTGAGCATGTTCGTTTTGTGCCCATATTTGTCAGGCAGCCGTACTCCTCATTTTCTCCCTTATGTCTGATCACTTGCATGTGATTGGTGGAGATGAAGAGAGAGAAACAAAAGAAAGAATAAAGAAAAAGAAAAGGGTCCTAGGTGGTCCGTGTCCTATATGGCAGACTACATGGGCGCGTCTGCGAGCCCTCACTTCCTTCCTACATTTGGTCTCAGTACGTGGATTCACGCAGAGTCCAGACTTGTATGGATAATATGAGGAGGAGAGTGATTTTTCTACACCCCAGCTTGCTGCACCCACCCACGAAAACATATCAAAAGATTTCAAAGAATTATGAAACTTTCCGGGAATGATCATCAATAAATGTTATAGACACTTGCAAAGTCTGGTGGTCAAATAACATTTGAGGAGTTCTGTTAAAAAAAGACAAAATCATTGAAAATTACTCAAAATGTAAGTGCATTGTTTGAGCAGATTTTATAATTTTGTCTTTTTTGTACAGAGCTACTCGAATGTTATTTGACCACCAAACGCTGCGAGCACCCATAACATCTGTTGATGATCATTCCCACAAAGTTTCGGAATTTTTTGAAATCTTTTGCAATGTTTTCTTGCATGGGTGCACCGTGGGTGCACCGCGCTGTGGTTCAGCCACTACTTTCCTTATGTGGGGTCCGGTTCGGTCATTGTTTTTTCTTCTATCTTGTTTGGTCACTGACCAAGTGTGTCCGTGAACATTTGAGGAGGATTTAAAAACGGCGGCTATAGATACTTAGGGTTGTGCATTTGGACCCAGGAGTGAAAAGCTTTCCTTTGCCAATCCTGCTAGGGATGCACGCACACAAAGACAACAAAAGCTATCGACCGCGCACCAGAAATTCTTAAGGCCATGCAGGCCTGTGGTCACGTCTTATCTCCTCTGGATGAGGCGCCATTGATGGCCAGACGGTACGTGGTCCTAGCACGTCATACTCGTGCATGTTCTAGTGCTTAATTGTCTTTGTCCACATCACCTTCTCAAATCACAAGAGCAACAGAACACGAACATGTTGAGGATTATAGTACTTAGAGCGTTTACAACCAATGTAGTCAAATCTGACACCTCAAACGGCTATGGACGCGCCTGAACATTACTGAGTATGTTCATTTTAAGAGCATCTCCAGTCGCGCCCCAAAAGGCCCCTTGTAGGCACCGACGCCCTAAAAACGGTCCAGTCGCCTTCCCAGGAACCCTTTTTGCCGGTTAGGCCCAAAACAGCGCCGCCGGACCCAGACCGAACACGACGTGCTGGGGGGCGCCCGGGGGTGCCGGTGCAATTGTTTTTGGCGCGAAAGAACGTCGGGCCTGCCGAGTCAGCGACCCCCGCGCCTCGTCGTCCTCACATCGCCTCGGTTTCCCACGGGGAATCAATGCCAAGGCTGCCGCAGTGAGGCGACACGCCCCCTCCCGCCACGCGTACACAGGGCGCCGCCCCCAGCCGCTATATAAAGCAGCACCTCCCTCGCCAGTGGACACACCCGTCCGCAGCCCCTCTCTCTCCCCGTGCATAGCCGCCGGCGGCGAGCTCTCTTTCCTCTCGCTCCCCGTTCACAGCCACCGCAGACGATGGGAGAAAGGTTCACCGGTGATGGGGCGCGGCCAATGGCTTCGGACACCGCTCTCTGCACGAGTGGGAATCCCATCTCCTGCACAAAGCCAACTACCCTGCACCTCCCGACATGCGCGCGCCGGGGCGGTGGAGACTCAGCACCGGCGGCGTCCCCGTTCCCCCGCTGCCCGACGTCACGCGCCCTGACCACTTCCGCGCCGAGATCGAGTGTGCGCGGGCGTCTCTGCCGGAGGAGTAGCGGGCCCTCCTGGAGTACAACGCCGGTAACCATGAGGCATGGGCGGTGTACTTCGATGCTGGCAGGCGGAGCTGCTGGCCTTCACCAACAGCGACGGCCGCCGCCAGTGGTGGGGCGCCCCCGACCGCACGCTCCACGCCATCCTCGGCTGACGTACCCGGCCACCATCGTCCCCCACCGGAGCGGCGGCAAATGGATGCCGAGGAGGACCGGCTCCTCTTCCTCCTCCTGCGGATCCTCCTCCCACTCCTCCGGGTCGCCGGCGCTCTTCAGCGTCAAGGCCGAACCCGCGGAAAAGCCGCTCGGCCAGCGCACCTGCAGCACCGGCATCATCATCAGTAAGGGCGGGCGTGCCTCCTCCACGGCTCCTCCCCGCCTCGTTAAGCCGAAGACGGAGCCGGGGCTCACAACCGTGAAGGAGCTGGAGCTCGCCGATGTGAAGACGGATCCGGGGCTCGACGACGACGCGACCATGAAGTGGACGCGGGAAGATTGGGCGCGGCTGGAGATGGAGCGCCAGTGCCGCGCCCTGGCGGAGATCGCCGCACCGCCGCGGGCGCGATGAAGAGGGCGTCATCGTGCTTGAAGACAACGACAACGACGCGCCCCCACCGACCACCCCTGTCTACCTGGGCGACTCCGGGCAGGGGTCCAACAATGTGAAGAAGGAGAAGGACGATGACGGCGGCGGCGACGGCGGCGATATCGCCGCGCTCAGCGAGTTCTTCGGCTTGTAGTCACGGCTCTTTATTTTTCTTTTAGTAAATTTCATGCTTTCTATGTAAAAAAATGTAGAACACCAAAGTTTATGTCCCGTTTGCCAAATCTTTGTCATGTTTACCGAATTTTAGCCGATTTTATTTTTAAAAAAGTAAAAAAAAAGGCGTCTGGGGGCGGCGGCTGGGAACCCAATCGCCCCAAGACGATTTTGAGCGCCGGGTCGCCCCCAGGCGGTGATTTTTCGAGCCCCCTGGGGGGCCAACGGCTGGAGATGCTCTAAGCCTCCATTTATACATGCATGCAATCATGACTTCTATTTGTTTCCAATTTGTCCGGTCAAATGCATGTTATTGATGAGGATGAAGATAGAGAAATAAAGAATAAAGAAACATAAAAGATGGTATGGATGGATCACATTCTATGTGGAGGACCCCAGACACGTCCGGACATCCCCATATCCTCCCCATATATGCCATTTATCTGAGGATTTGCGGACGGCCTGGACATATGGGGGCAAAGTGGGGGGAGGGGTCCTGTAGGGTGGCTTTTTCTGTTCTCTTTTGAACAGGCAATGACCGGGTTGTCCACCCAAACGTTTAGGAAGATACGATTGGTCTGGCTGTAGAAATGCTGCAACTACATGTAATATGGCTCCTCCTGACATACATACGGCCGCTTTATTTGCTTCCAAAGCCTGACCTCTATCAAGGGGTTGCCCGGAGCGCGAGTATGGCATTCGGACACTAGCTTATGCATGCATCCGGTTCTAGACGTAGGTGCCACTGCCATGTTTATGCTTATGGTTCCTGAGGGCCGACTGCAGTTTCGCATTATTGTGCCCACAATGGAGGACGAGTAGGTAGATTTTTTCCATCTGCTAATATACAATATTTATGCACGCTCCAAAATAAATATGAGGCAGGAAGCTTCCCAGCCTAGATGGTTAGATGCCATCAACGCCTAGGGACAAGATCAATGTCTTGACCCTTTTGTCAAAGTTTAGCACAATTTCCCCCCTCTTTGAAAAGTTTACAAAGATCAGATCCATTTTGGTGACATCATTCATTAATTGTGGCATTTGCGTTGCACGGGAGATGCCATGGTCTATGGTGTTTCGTCTCTGGTGTTCCCCTCACGGGCCTCGGCCTCTCCGTCGGGGGACGCCATGGACCATATGACATCTCCAGTGCAACCCAAATGCCATGGTGGATGGTGTCATCAAAAGGGCAAGATGATGCTAAACTTTCGATAAGAGGTCAAATTATGCTAAATGTTGGCAAAGGGTCAAACAATGATTTTTTCCACGCCTATCAAATAATGCCTGCAGAAGCCAGAGTAGACCTGTGGCTGGTCGGTTCCAAAGGGCGGAATCTTGGTTCTTGATCTAGTAGGTATGTATCCACCCCCTCACGCTAGTGTCATACTCGTGCCCATTTGCCGAAGTACAAAAGCGAGACATTGCTGGTTCAATTTCTTGGAAGTGCTCATATCTCTAGGGTATGCATGCGAGTGGGTTGCAGAGATAAATGTTAGAGGATGACGATGCCCTGCTCAAGAAGCTCAACGAGTTTGTCAAGGTGCTCACCAAGATAATCCGATGCACCCTCTTCCTCAATCCCAAAGGTATACCACCCTTTTCTCCTACTGCTGATTATTATTCTTAATATTGTTGTGCATGTTAGCAGTAAAAAGGCATTGTATAGGTCGATGCATGTTTGAATCCTGAGATTTCTAAATTTCTACAAGTCAGATGTTTGGATCCTAAGATTGTTTCTGTGTTTGGTTGTTGTCTTTGAAAAGCTATGTTTGAAGATGAGTCATAAGGTCAGATCTTGATTTAGCTATATATATGTGTTTTGGGGAAAAAAATGTTTACTATGTAAGCCATGGCTGACATTTTTTTTTGCCTTGTGTGTATTTGATCTTTTGTGAGAAGATGGATGTATATTTGATGTCTCCAAAAAGATGTTAGGTGATTGTATACGTGTCTTCTATGGAAATGTTGTTGTGGCCGACTTTGTTTACATGGGATCTTCTGTGCAGTTGGATGTTGTTTTTTGCGCCATGAGGAGCACATCAGTGACTGGAATCACTGACCCCGAGGCACTCACAGGTCAGAAACCCGTCGGTGATGATATAATTTGGCTGGTCAATGTTGTTTGGTTCTGTAGTAGTGAAAATGAGTCGATACTCCTTAAAAAAAGGAATTGATAATCTTTTGCTATGACAATCATGATTGGTTTTGATCCCATGGTTTACACCGAAGCTCCATCACTCACTGTCAAGTAAAGAAAGCTACTAGAATGGTCATTCATATTTTGTTTTCATTGTTTGTTCAACTTTCTTAACGACTCAAGTATGATATATTGATTTATGACAAGAGTTGCACATAATACACAATAATTATCTTTGTATGCATTAATATTTATATAAGTCACATGAGATAAATTAAGGCAGACACAATATTTAGTGGTAAATCGCATAATTCACATTTGTGTTATCTTTGTAATTATACTTCAAGCATTATATCCAAATTTTAAATTTATTATCATTTGCATATAACTAAGAGTTCCTGCAGCAATGCACATAGTATCATCTAGTTTAGGTAAAACTTTGCACATGGGTCCGTAGTGTACTAGAGGAAGGGGTGGCTGAGCAAGCCCTTTCAGCCATCCGTAAAGGTGGTCTTTTCCTCTCGGGTTTCAGTCGTCGATCAAGCCCTTTCATCCCTCCTTCGACTTTCGGTAATCAACGTCGGAGCCTAGGCTGAGATGCTCCCAATGAACGGTACATTCGGGAAAAATAAGAAAACAAAACAAAACTGTTTTTTGGCATCCAAGATGCCCGCGTTTTCTAGGAGTGTGTAATTTTTAATGCTCAAATGCCATTCAGGCAGCTTATGCAAAAAAAAAAGTCTAAACATTGATTTATTAAATGTTTCTTGGAGAGCTTTTTTTGCCACGAGCTCCTTGAATGTCCTAACACCCACACACCTTGTGCGCTAAAGCATCTTGGATGCGAAAAAAACAATTTTTAGTGAATTTGTTTACTATCATACATTGTTGTACATGAGCTCGGTCTCGGAATAGCCACTCCATTTGACTTTCCTTTTATCTTCTCTTTCCTATTGGACTATTGGCAATGAAAATTTGTTTGGACTTTTGTTTTTGGCTAGGTCTTAACGATATGGTAAATATAAGCCATGTAGGCCTAATATATAGGACCCCAAAGAGGATAAATTGCTCCTACGACAGTGAACATTCATTGAAAATCATCAAAATGATGTTTAGTTTTCTTTGTTTCCCTAAATTTCCTGCCAGTTCACTTTAATCCCTAGTTTCTTTGGTATATTTATGATTTCTCCTTCTGCTAAATTTCAATGTTTCTATTTTCATTCTTTTAAATAATATAGTTTTAACCAATATCTATTGACGGTTTTATAATGCCAAAGTTTTTTTATGGATTACAAAGCGTAGTTTGTGTGTCATTTTTGTCTAACTCGGTGCCATGAAAATAGACCGAACGGGTTAATTTCTTCATCTTTTGAACATATGGTAGGATGGCTGATATGATTTTGATCCAACTAAATTTGCGATTTTAACCTAGTATTTTTTTGCAATGGAACATCTTATATTGTTGAACACCTTAGACACATGACCTATTCACCTATAGATGAATCCAAACACAGAAAAAAATGTCGCGCAGGACGCGGAGGCAGCAAAAGGGGTTAATTAAACACAAAGAGTAAGAACGACAATACGGAAACCATTAGTTCAACGAAAGCAAAACAATATTGATTCCTCATCGGTGCCCCAAGACATGTGGAAAAGTTCTTGCACTTTTAACTCAATTTCCAACTACTACGACTACTAGACGGGAGCTAGGCTTGGGACGTATGGGATGGCACCAAAGACATTTCAATGCGTGTATTCAACAAGCACTGTAGTTTCATCGTTGTTGGGATTAACATACATCAGCTCATGCATCCTAATCATATCGACACGTTTTCCAGTCCGGTAATTGTAGCAAAACAAAATGCGGGATCCGAACTAAAACACTATCTGGTTGTCAAACATGGCTACCGGTCGAAGGTCTTGCCTAGACATAGCATCATCAAGGTCGATGACATAAAGCTGATCGCATTGTGGCGGATTGTCATCCAAGTTATTGCACATCCATATCTCGAGCAACATGTTGTCGGTTCCTGGATGGACAAGGCATAGCTCCCCGCGCTGCTCGGCTAAGTGGGGCGCATAGTTGAGTGTCGAGCTGCAGCAAGGAGGTGGCGACACGACGCCGAATGACTTGTCCTCCAAGTTGAGGCGGACAAAACCCGGCATGGAAGGGTTATCCCCCAAAAGCGACTTCTCGATGGTCCGAAACAAGGAGGCTTTGCAGAAGGTCGCCATTCGACGCGGCATGATAGGGTATGGCGGTGGCGTCGCCATCTTATGCCGGCGCTTGTCCACCCCGAGAGTGAAGATCTCCATGCCAGGGATGAGGTTGTGATAGACCGAATGGATTAAGTTGTTCCCCTTCTGAACAGATCATAGGACGGCTGATATGATTTTGATCCAACTAAATTTGCAGTTTTACACAGTATTTTTTTGCAGTGGAACATCTTATATTGTATCACACCTTAGACACCTGACCTATTCATCTATAGATGAATCCAAACACAGAAAAAATGTCGCGCAGGACGTGGAGGCAGCAAAAGGGGTTAATTAAACACAAAGAGTAAGAACAACAATACGGAAACCATTAGCTCAACGAAAGCAAAACAATATTGATTCCTCATCGGTGCCCCAAGACATGTGAAAAAGTTCTTGCACTTTTAACTCATTTTCCATCTACTACGACTACTAGACAGGAGCTAGGCTTGGGACGTATGGGATGGCACCAAAGATATTTGAATGTGTGTATTCAACAAGCCCTGTAGTGTCATCGTTTTCGGGATTAACATACATCAGCTCATGCATTCTAATCATATTGACACGTTTTCTAGTCCGGTAATTGTAGCGAAACAAAATGCGGCATCCGAACTGAAACACTATTTGGTCGTCAAACATGGCTACCGGTCGAAGGTCTTGGCTAGAGATAGCATCATCAAGGTCGATGATGTAAAGCTGATCGCATTGTGGCAGATTGTCATCCAAGTTATTGCACATCCATATCTCAAGCGACATGTTGTCGGTTCCTGAATGTACAAGGCATAGCTCCCCGCGCAGCTCGGCTAAGCGGGGCGCATAGTTGACCGTCGAGCTGCAGCAAGGAGGTGGCGACACGATGCTGAATGACTCGTCCTCCAAGTTGAGGCGGACAAAACCCGACATGGAAGGGTTATCCCCCCAAAGCGACTTCTCGATGGTCCAAAACAAGGAGGCTTTGCAGAAGGTCGCCATTCGAGGCGGCATGATAGGGTATGGCGGTGGAGTCGCCATCTCATGCCAGCGCTTGTCCACCCCGAGAGTGAAGATCTCCGTGCCAGGGATGAGGTTGTGATAGACCGAATGGGTTAATTTGTTCCCCTTTTGAACAGATTGTAGGACGGCTGATATGATTTTGACCCAACTGAATTTGCGATTTAACATAGTATTTTTTTGTAGTGGAACATCCTATATTGTTGAACACCTTAGACACATGACCTATTCACCTACAGATGAATCCTAACATAGAAAAATTGAGGCGCATGACGCGGAGGCAGCAAAAGGGGTTAATTAAACACAAAGAGTAAGAACAACAATACGGAAACCATTAGTTCAACGAAATCAAAACATTATTGATTCCTCATCGGTGTCCCAAGACATGTGGAAAAGTTGTTGCACTTTTAACTCATTTTCCATCTGCTACGACTACTAGAGTGGAACTAAGCTTGGGACGTATGGAATGGCACCAAAGACATTTGAATGCGTGTATTCAACAAGCGCTGTAGTGTCATCATTGTCGGGATTAACATACATAAGCTCATGCATCTTAATCATATCGACACGTTTTCCAGTCCGGTAATTGTAGCTAAACAAAATGCAGAATCCGAACTGAAACACTATCTGGTCGTCAAACATGGCTACCGGTCGAAGATCTTGTCTAGACATAGCATCATCAAGGTCGATGACATAAAGCTGATCCCATCGTGGCAGATTGTCATCCAAGTTATTGCACATCCATATCTCGAGCGACATGTTGTCGGTTCCTGAATGGACAAGGCATAGCTCGCCGCGCAGCTCGGCTAAGCGGGGTGCATAGTCGAGTGTCGAGTTGCAGCAAGGAGGTGGCGGCATGACGCTGAATGACTCGTCCTCCAAATTGAGGCGGACGAAACCCGGCATGGAAGGGTTATCCCCCAAAAGGGACTTCTCGATGGTCCAAAAC
The DNA here is from genome assembly GCA_021437245.1 of Aegilops speltoides. Lineage (NCBI taxonomy): Eukaryota > Viridiplantae > Streptophyta > Magnoliopsida > Poales > Poaceae > Aegilops > Aegilops speltoides. The sequence goes on from CM038144.1 coordinate 490,112,177, forward strand.
AAGGAGGATTTGTAGAAGGTCGCCATTCGACGCGGCATGATAGGGTATGGCGGTGGCGTGGCCATCTCATGCCAGCGCTTGTCCACCCCGAGAGTGAAGATCTCCATGCCAGGGATGAGGTTGTGATAGACGGCACGCGGACTCGTGTCTAGCCTGTTTATGGAGCGGTAAAAGAAACGAACAACTTTGTAGGTATTGGACAGAGGATCATGGCCGAGGCCAAACGCCTGATGACCCTGCAAGAGTAGGTATCCACCCATTGGCACGGTGATGCGGTGGCTCCAGGGAAGCCGGAAGACGCGCCGTGTGGCCGGGTTGAGCACGCGCAGCGTTTTCTCGGTGGGGAGCAGCACCAGTCCATCGCAGTGCGCCAAGCCGTGGGGCGCCTCCATCGGCCCGAAGGAGTGACAGTCCTGCATGGCGTGCACGAGGGTGGCGACGCCTTGCTGGCTCTCGTCCCACCGGTAAAGACCGGCGGTGGTGATCACGTCCTTTCTTGCCCAGGAACTGCCCTCGTTTGCGTCGACTACGGTCTGCGGCGCGATGAGCATGCACTGGCTCTGGAGGCGGAGGTGCTCGCGGGGGAAATAATCGTCGTCGTCGATGGTGTCCCGCCATGCCTGGCAGACACACCGGAACCGGAGCAACGACCTCACGGGAAGCCGGGGAAGGATCAGCGACACGACGATCTCTCGGGCGGCAGGTACGGCGTCTGCATCTCCATCTCTATCTTGGTCGTACGTCGTCCATGGAGTACAACGTCCGTATGGTATATAACTCTCCCGTCGGATCGTAGGAGTATTAAAACTCTCCCTACCCTACCCCTACGTACACGTGACAGATTCTATCTCTTGGTCATGGACGACAGGGTACGGCGTCCCTGTTGGATTACAAATCCTCCCTAGATTTTTCTTTTTGATTGATCTGTTGACTGTTTTTTGAGGTAGCTACGCGTGTTGGACTTTTTTTTTCCGGTGCGTACACAAGAAAGGATGGTTTGACGTAGCCCTAGCTAACATGACACATCCACCGATGGCGCCGATGGACACCCAAAGATCTTGGGCGGACCTCCCGGTGGAACTGGCCACCGTCGTGCTCCTCCGCCTCCCGCCGCGCCACCTCGACCGCGTCCACTTCGGCGCCGTGTGCCGTCAATGACGTGCCGCCGCGCGGGAGAACCCCGCCCTGCCGCCGCACTCCCCGTGGATCGTGTTGCCGGACATGAGTTTCTACAGCCTGCCCGAATCCGCCTTCCGGTCGTTCCCGGTCCACCTCGACGGCCACTGGCAACGCCCGATAGCGCAGAGCTCCTGCAGCGGGTGGCTGGTCTTCGAGCACAAGGACGTCGCCCTCACACTCATGAGCCCTTTCTCCGCGGCCGCCGCCACCATGGTGCTCCGTGGACTCCACACCCTCTACGATCGCCACAAGCCCGTCAAGCCCGTGATGCAGGGGCCAATCATCCGGAAGCTACTCGTGTGCTCGGATGACATCGTTGCCGCCATGGTGCTCTAAGAGACCGGAACGGTGCCATGGCACACTGGCACCGGCGTCCTCAGGCTGGCGCTGTGCCGGCCAGGGGCATCCTCGTGGTCGTGGTCGTGGGCACTCACCAGCTTCCCCTACATTATCATTAAGGATCTCCACGACATTGTACTGTATAAAGGGCAGCTATACGCCCTCAACATGGACAGGGCCCTCTTCGCCCTCTTTGTCTCCAACAAGAGGGGCATCACCCACGAGCCCGTCGTGTCTCGAGTCCGCCGTGTCATCGACACAAACCACCCTAAACGAAGCCCGTTCAAGGCGGCGCCACCGTTCTACCTATTGGAATCCCACGGCACGTTGCTGCTGATATGCAAACAGGGTGTGTTGGATGGGAAGAAAAGGAAAAAGAAACCGTTGCCAGGTAGTGTGGACTCGGACATGGCGACCAAGTTTGTCGTGTTCGTGGCCGACTTCGAACGGTTCCGGTGGAAGAGGGCAGGATGCAATACTGAGCTTCGCAGAGCGGTGCCGGATGACCGGGTGTTGTTCCTTGGGCCATGGTGCTCGCGGTCTCTTGCTATCACCCAAGACCACCAGGGCAGGGGCTATATCGACATGGGAGGAAACTCGATCGTGTTCTTCTCTGACGAGGATGGCACTAGCAGTGCCGACGAGTACCACCGGAAGAGGGTGTCGTTCTACTGCAGCGTCTATGACATCAAGACACGTCGGTCGCAGTCGCTACTGCAGACGTCAGTACGGCCATGGAAAGGCTTCCTGGCGACGTGGATGCTCCCTCCAAGTCTGATGTCATGAATTCAACAACCCTCTACTATGGTATCTATTATCAGTTTTGCAACGCATTTGAACGACATGATTCTTATAAGTGAGAATATATATCTAAGTTGAATTTCACATACATAACTATGCCCACAATTCAATTGTGGCGCTTTCTGATATATGCGGTTAGTCATGTTGCCTAAGGGCATCCCCACCACTGACCCACAAACCGTACACCTCATCCGTCTGCGGACAAGGACCAGTCTATGGACAGCCAGTCATCCAACGCTATTGGCTTATATTTCAAATCGGCTTTAAAATAAACCGGACGAATTACATGCAAAGCGGATGATTTTAATGCAAACTGAAGCACATTGATTACATTTCAGACATTTTTCATTAAAAAGGGGGGCCAGGACCTAAACCTAGACATTTTTCATTCCATCATCCAGGTTGTTGTTGTTCCTTTCCGGTGACCACGTCCTTCATCTGCCGTCTCTATGAGTGGCAGTGCGATGACCCGTGAACTGAAGGTGCGGTCTCCGGTGAGGAGAGTTGAACATGGGCGACGGACCGGCCCACTTGTGACACAAGGTCCTACCACCTCCCATGCCCTAGTTATCCTCGGTGGATTCCGCGACCTGTCCGTCACCGATGGACAAGAGATCTATTGGGAAACGTAGTAGAAAACAAAAAATTATGAACATTTTGTGAAATTCACATGAATCATTGAATATTTTTTAGCACTCTGAATGTTTTTAGAAATTGTGAATATATTTTTCTAATGTGCAAACCTTTTTAAAATTTAGCAAGTATTTAAATGAAAACCAGCAAGATGAACAAAGTTTGAAACAAAAATCGCTAAAGAACATACCCTATAGTATTTAAAAATGTTCAATGTATTTTCAAAATTGTTCACCATGTATTTAGAGAAAAGACGTATGTTACGAAATGTTCGAAGTATTTTAAGAAGATGTTCACCATATATAAAAAATTTGTTTGATATGTGTCTTAACCTATACTAGTATAGTTATTTTTTACTTATCGTCAAAAAAATTTAAATTTATGGTCAAGGTTTAAGCCTAAATATGAGAGGGGGGGGGTCTAATGAACCAGACTTGAAGAATAATTTTACGTACTAAGTAACAACCCATCACCAGGTTTGAGAAAGATATTAATACTATTTCTCACTAATCAACCAAAAAAATCATCGATATGTACCAAAGTACCCAAAATTCATTTGTGGGATGATATCAAGTAGGTTAGGGGGAACATATTTACAAATAATTTTTTAAGTTTAATGGCAAAATTAGACAGGAAAAGAGGGCAACCATTTTTCAAAGCATTGCCAAGTTTAACAAACATACTGATATCAAGTAGGCTGGGAGGGACACATTAAAAAATAATAGTTTGACAAAGGGACACATTCAAAAATAATAGTTTGACAAAGGGACACATTCAAAAATACTTTTTAAATACCCGAAAAGAATTAGACGTTTCATGGGCAAAAATAGGAGGGAGAAAAAGGCCAAGCGCATGTGTCATACGCCGACAAGGTTTGATGGCGACTGGAAATTAACCTTAACCATGGTATTTATTTGCGTATTGTGCAATGCCGCACAATCCGTCGCCATCTTACCCATTGGTGTGCTCTTGTTGGGGCACGTGAGCATACTCATTTTCCCACTTTATAAACAAGGCAACGTACACGTAACTCCCCGATGTGGGACTAATAAGGACGTACGAGTTTGTAGCTACAGACATGCAGGTAATTGGCTCTATTTCCCCAGCCCACAAGCACCTCTGTTTTGCTGCGGGCCGATTGAGGCCCATACTAACTCATCCCATCCACACGAGCTAATTTTTTTTAAATAATACATTTTTTATATTAAATTTCAAAAATATTACGCCGTAATTATATTTTTTAAAAATATTACCCAATCGGCCTACTGCTGACCGATTGGATCCAGTCGGCCTACTGCTGGCCGATTGGCCCCCAATCGGCCCACTGCCGTCCAATTGGATCCAGTCGGCCCACTGCTGGCCGATTGGCCTCAGTCGGCCCACTACTGGCCAAATGGCACCCAATCTACTTTCTATAGGCCGACAGGTGCATGCACCCATCTATTTGTTGAATAGGTATTTGAAAAATGTTGAAGAAGTATTTGAAAAAAATGTTGAACAAGTATTTCAAAAAATATTGATCATGTAAATAAAAATGTTGAACAAGTATTTGCAAATTTTTTTATCATGTATATAAAAATGTTGAACAAGTATTTGAAAAAAATGAACAAGTATTTAAAAAATTTGAACAAGTATTTGAAAAAATAATATAGAAAAAAAAGAAATAATGGAGAAGACCGGCTCAGTCGCCTCTAGTCGGTCGCGGTCCCTTTTCTAACCAGTAACTGGAAACTAATGGGGTGCCATGGAGACCAGGCATCGATCCCCAACGCAGCTAATAACTACCCCACCGCTTCCAGATGTTAAACATTTTTTCAAATACTTGTTCAATTTTTTTAAAATACTTGTTTAATATTTTTTAGATACTTGTTCAACATATTTTTAAATACGTGTTCAACATTTTTATATACATGATCAACCTTTTATAAATACTTGTTCAACATTTTTATATAAATGATTAATATTTTTTCAAATACTTGTTCAACATTTTTTGCAAATGCTTGATTAACATTTTTATATACATGATCAATATTTTTTTAAATGCTTCTTTAATATTTTTCAAATACCTATTCAACAGTTTTCAAATATTTGTTCAAGATCTTTAAAATACTTGTTCAATATTTTTTTAAATGCTTGATTAACATTTTTATATGCATGATCAACATTTTTTCAAATACTTCTTCAACATTATTCAAATACCTATTCAACAGATAAATGGGTGCATGTACTGTCGGCCTAGAGGAATCACTTGGGTGCCAATCGGCTAGCGATGGGCGATTGGGGCCAATCGGTCGTGATGGGCGATGGATCCAATCAGCCGCGATGGGTCGACTAGGGCCAATCGCCAGCAGAGGTCGATTGGATCAATCGGTCGTGATGAGGCCGATTGGGTAATATTTTTAAAAAATATAATTACGGTGTAATATTTCTGAAATTTAATATAAAAAATGTATTATTTAAAAAAAATTAGCTCCACACGACGCGGCCAAGCGACTGCTGTAGTGCTCACATGGCCGGAAGCCACCCTCGCCGCCGCTGGCCAACGCCACTCCCAGCTCCAGGTCTGCGCCCTCACCCTAACCCTGAGCTTGCTCCTCTATCTTTTTTGTCCACTTCTTGTTTCTTCACCGAGCGGACGGATGGGGGCGGATCCAAGCAAAACTCAGTCAATCAATCAGTAATCTTACTCTAGTGAATTAGTGCTGAAATTTCGAGTTCTTGGTGGGCTGGTAGGGTTATTTAGAGTGTATTGTCGTCGAATTAGTGGTGATATTTTGACATCTTGACGAGTTGACATCGGATACTTTGGTGAATTAGTAGCCCTGGCTACTGCACTCCCATGGGATTTTCATCCTCGAAGGCAAGCTTCAAGCCAACGACTTCTACAAGGGCACGCCGCACACGCGCCAAATTGCCTGCTTTAGATAGGGAAGAGAGATCACGACATTTCATTCGGACTACGCGCATACAAGATTTCGACCCCGTCATTGCTAACAACGTTGTTGAGTAAATAGGCAATTTCTCGATTAAATTAATCCACGAGTAAATCACTAGCATGGCATTGACTAAGTTGATGACGTACTGACTTTGATCTAAACATGCACGTACTAAGCAAACAGTAGACAAATCTACACATACTGCTAGTACTGCTAATATGAAAATAATCAGGAGCGGGATAAATGAATTATACCCTCCAGTAGGCCATGCAGAGGCCGCAGTATTGGTGGCAGTAGCGGCGTCCTAGGCGGCCTTCTTGTCGGCTTCAGCTTTCTCGGCGGCGGCACGGTCGGCGTCGGTGGACATGGTGATGATGAAGGCGACGCGGACGTAGAGGAAGTAGACGATTGGAAGCGAGCAGTTGCGTAATCGCTGCCCAAAAACCTATTTGCCCCTCACCCCGTACAGGAACCAGAAGGGCGTGGTTTCGGAGACCTGCTCTCCCGTCGACCGTGTACGCGGTGAACGGGGTGGAGTCACAGGCGGCAGCAGCAGCAAAGGAACGAACGGTGGGTGTGCACATGAGCAGATGTGATCTGTTCGTGGCCGCTAGGGTTAGGAGACACCGCACACTTATATAGGCGCAGCCGCGTGGAGAGACATGGGATTGACCCACGTCCGAGTCCGTGACAGCCCACAATTCGACGTCTCAGATCGTGGCCCTGCTGTCAGAACCTCTCCGTTAGTGACTGGCAAAAATAAGCGCGTAGGTATGAGCTCGGCTCGGCTCATTCCCGCAACCCGCGGCACGCCGTGGCGTGGCGTGGCGAGGCGAGGCGGGCGGCGGAGGAGGAGCGCGCGAGGGCCTCTTCTCTTCTCAAGCTCCAATAGCATGTAGAAGAGAAACCCTTATAAACCACTCCAACTCTCCTTCCACTTTCGGGATGGGACTAAACTTCCCACCACACCTAGTGCCATATAACCCACGTGGGCCCTTAGAGATTTTTCAGAAATTGCAATATGGGCCTAGAGCCCATCTCAGATTTCAGCAATCCCCCACCAGATCTCGAGGGCCCATTATGTCCTCTGTTCCAAATACTGTTTTGATATACTAGTGTTTCAATGAAGACCTGTTAAGGTTGAGCTTCACCTAGAGCAAGTAGCTACACTCCTTCACAACTGAACAATGGACTATGCCTTGAATTGTCAGTTTGGCGTAAAGAAGTTTCACCCCATGTGTTACTAGTACTGGGCTGCCGAAGGCTGACCCCTCGGGTGGAGCATATAAGTCACACTCCTGGCCTATTCATGAGCTTACTAGAGATCATCCCAATCTCATAGACCGTGACTAGCAGTCGGGCTCACATAGGTATGTTCCTCCAAAGATCGCTCTGTAGGATAGCATCTTGCTTATACATATAAGCCTTGAAACACATTAAGACAGTAGTCATCCTTCCATATAGTTTCTGAGAGTATTGCATCTCCAACGGAGTGGGTTTGTAAAGTTACTCTCCTCAGTTCACCACTGGCTTGTTTTCCCAGGTCCTACTTGGGGATCTCCGATCACATAGGTTGGGTTACCACCATGGCAACTCATGTGGGTCTCATACCCATCTCCCTCAATGCACTATCTATCACTACACATGATAGCCCTTTCGTAAAGGGATCTGCCAGATTCTTAGCCGTATGGACATAGTCCAACGCTATCACTCCGGAGTTTCTTAATTTTCTGACAGCTTTTAATCTCATTCTTATGTGTTTGTTGGACTTCATGTTGTCCTTTGAACTCTTCACCTTGGTGATTACAGTCTGATTATCACAGTTCATAAGGATAGCCGGAACCGGTTTATCAACCAGTGGCAAGTCCATCAAAAGATCTCGAAGCCATCCCGCTTCAACACTAGAAGTGTCTAATGCTGTTAATTCTGCTTCCATTGTCGATCTCGTTAAGATCGTTTGCTTGCAAGACTTCCAGGAAACAGCGCCACCTCCCGGCTATGGGGCGGCGGCCAATGGCTTCGGCCACCGCTCTCTGCACGAGTGGGAAGCTCATCTCCTGCACAAAGCCAACTACCCAGCGCCTCCCGACATGAGCGCGCCGGGGCGGTGGAGACTCAGCACCGGCGGCGTCCCCGTCCCCCCGCTGCCCGACGTCACGCGCCCTGACCACTTCTGCGCCAAGATCGAGTGTGCACGGGCGTCTCTGCCGGAGGAGCAGCGGGCCCTCCCGGAGTACGACGCCGGCAACCATGAGGCGTGGGCGGCGTACTTCGATTCTGGCAGGCGGAGCCGCTGGCCTCCACCAACAACGCGCCGGTGGCGCGGGGAGCAAAAACAGCGACGGCCGCAGCCTGTGGTGGGGCGCCCCCGGCCGCACGCTCCACGCCATCCTCGGCTGACGTACCCGGCCACCATGGTCCCCCGCCGGAGCGGCGGCCAATGGATGCGGAGGAGGACCGGCTCCTCTTCCTCCTCCTGTGGATCCTCCTCCCACTCCTCCGGGTCGGGCACTAGCTTATTCATGCATGTGTGTGTTCCTCGATCTGGATCTAGACGTAGGTGCCACTGCCATGTTTATGCTTATGGTTCCTGAGGGCCGACTGCAGTTTCGAATTATTGTGCTTACAATGGAGGACGAGTAGGTAGGTTTTTTCCATCTGCCAATATACAATATTTATGCACGCGCCAAAATAAATATGAGGCAGGAAGCTTCCCAGCCTAGATGGTTAGATGCCATCAACGCCTAGGGACAAGATCAATGTCTTGACCTTTTGTCAAAGTTTAGCACAATTTCCCCCCTCTTTGAAAGTTTACAAAGATCAGATCCATTTTGTGACATCATTCATTAGTTGTGGCATTTGCGTTGCACGGGAGATGCCATGGTCTATGGTGTTTCATCTCTGGTGTTTCCCTCACGGGCCTCGGCCTCTCTGTCGGGGGACGCCATGGACCATATGACATCTCCATTGCAACCCAAATGCCATGGTGGATGGTGTCATCAAAAGGGCAAGATGATGCTAAACTTTCGATAAGAGGTCAAACTGTGCTAAATGTTGGCAAAGGGTCAAACAGTGATTTTGTCCACGCCTATCAAATAATGCCTGCAGAAGCCAGAGTAGACCTGTGGCTGGTCGGTTCCAAAGGGTGGAATCTTGGTTCCTGATCTAGTAGGTATGTACCCACCCCCTCACGCTAGTGTCATACTCGTGCCCATTTGCCGAAGTACAGAAGCGAGACATTGCTGGTTCAATTTCTTGGAAGTGCTCATATCTCTAGGGTATGCATGCGAGTGGGTTGCAGAGATAAATGTCAGAGGATGACGATGCCCTGCTCAAGAAGCTCAACGAGTTTGTCAAGGTGCTCACCAAGATAATCCGATGCACCCTCTTCCTCAATCCCAAAGGTATACTACCTTTTTCTCCTACTGCTGATTATTATTCTTAATATTGTTGATGCATGTTAGCAGTAAAAAGGCATTGTATAGGTCGATGCATGTTTGAATCCTGAGATTTCTAAATTTCTACAAGTCAGATGTTTGGATCCTAAGATTGTTTCTGTGTTTGCTTGTTGTCTTTGAAAAGCTATCACTACTAGGGAAAACCCTAGTAGTAGCGCGGGTTTTGAGGCTAGCAGCAGCGCGGGTGGCCGCGCTACTAATAAGGCGCTACAGCTAATTCATAGTAGTAGCGCGGCCCTTACCCGCGTTACTACTGTTGACGATATCAGCAGCGCTTTTTAGGAACGCGCTAGTATTACCTAGCTGTAGCGATTTCGCCGTCCCTCATTACTGCTATATCTTTCATCATTTTTCCAGTGCCCCTTTCCCTTTCAGTTTCCCTTTCAGATACTAGATACTAGGTACTGCTAGTACATATCAAATTCATAAACCATTACTAGGTAGTACTCCCTTCGTTCCAAATTACTCGTCGTGGTTTTAGTTCAAACCACGACGAGTAATTTGGAATGAAGGGAGTACTAGATAACAATTTCATGCATAGCCAACATGCATCCTCAAGCAGTACAAGGTCATATCAACGGCCATCATCATATGTAGTTCTAGATGATATCGACGACGATCATCATATGTAGTTCTAGATGATATAGCCACACACACATATGTAGTTCTAGATGATATAGCCACACACACATATGTAGTTCTCGATGATATCGAAGACAATCATCATCCTCAAGCCTGGGCGGTTGGTGTTCCTGATAATAATTAGGATGGCCTGTCCAACACGAAGATTCTTGCCATCGAGGAATTTCTTCCACCCAACCGAGCTTAAGTGTGTGCGACCGTCCGTGTCCACGCGGTAAGTACAGGTTGTGTGGAGCCCCTTGCAAGAAGGCGTAGTCGGTGAGCCTTCTTCATCAGGCTCGATACCATAACTCACAGATATACTCTTTGCCAATTTCTGAATAAGAAAAACATATCAATTAATAAGCATGTAATCGAACTCTACACTAAAAGATATATATCATCGACTAGATTCCACACAACATACCATATCATTGGACTGTACACTAAGTAATTCACACTATTAATTTGCATTTGTAAGTATAACATACCATATCATGTCGATCAACCATGGTATTTGTCAAGCGGGTCACGAACGGCACCCCGACAAAGTCAGCACGTGGCAGAATTATGTCCCACAGGTTGGACACCTCCTCCTCACTCAGCCTTGTTCTTTGAGCTATGATGGCTTCATGAAGTGGGTGCTCATCATCTTCATCGAGTGGGTCCTCATTATCTGCATGGGACGATCTGTGTGAAATGAGCAAAATGACACAATGCAGTAATGCCAACACTAAAAATAAAATAGTTATTACATTTCATCTAATTTCTTACCGCCGCATGACGAAAACTCGACTGGAAGTAGATGCCGAACAGCTTGCCAGTTGCAAGGCTGCTGGCGCATCTTGACTTGCACAGTCGACATAGTGGTGGTGGTGGCGCCATTTTTCCTAAATCAATACGAGCAAAGGATTAACGATCAACTAAATCAAAATGTTCTAAGTCAACTAAATCAACTAGCCTACTAAATCAACTAATCAAAATTTTCTAAATCAACTAAATCAACTAGCCTACTAAATCAACTAAATCAAAATGTTCTAAGTCAACTAAATCAACTAGCCTACTAAATCAACTAAATCATATCAACTAAATCAAAATGTTGCATATGAACTAGCCTACTAAATCAACTAAATCAAAATGTTCTAAGTCAACTAAATTAACTAGCCTACTAAATCAACTAAATCAAAATGTTCTAAATCAACTAAATCAACTAGCCTACTAAATCAACTAAATCATATCAACTAAATCAAAATGTTGCATATAAACTAGCCTACTAAATCAACTAAATCAAAATGTTCTAAGTCAACTAAATCAACTAGCCTACTAAATCAACTAAATCAAAATGTTCTAAATCAACTAAATCAACTAGCCTACTAAATCAACTAAATCAAAAATGTTCTAAATCAACTAAATGAACTAGCCTACTAAATCAACTAAATCAAAATGTTCTAAGTCAACTAAATCAACTAAATGAACTAGCCTACTAAATCAACTAAATCAAAATGTTCTAAGTCAACTAAATCAACTAGCCTACTAAATCAACTAAATCATATCAACTAAATCAAAATGTTGTATATGAACTAGCCTACTAAATCAAAATGTAGCGGGCAGGAGGGAGAAGGAGGGGCGACTCGAGGAGGGAGAAGAGAGTAGGATGGAGGAGGAAGGCGGGGCGAGGAGGGTCCGGCCGGCGCGGGAGGGAGGACGGAGGAGGAAGGCGGAGCGATGAGGAGCCGGCCAGCGGCGAGTGGAGAGGGAGGACGGAGGAGGAGGCCGGTACCGAGTCCAGCAAGGAGGAGGAGGTGACGGCGGCGCAGACGGAGGAGGGGCGACGGGGGTGGACCGGCGCGGGGGATTGAGAGGGGATCCAGTGAGTGTGCGACTGTGTGAGTGGATCGGATAGAGGAGATGGGGGTGGGAGATGAATGGCTTAGCAGTAGCGCGCTGTAGGAAAAGAAGCTACTGCTAAGGTATCTAGCAGGAGCGCCTTTCACAATAAAGCGCTACTGCTATGTGTCAGCATGTAAAAATAGACTTTGTTCAATATATCAAAAATACATTGATCATCAACGATCTTTTTGTGTACAATCTGATTTGTCAATATGAGTCCTCACCGGTTTAGGAACAGGTGAAGACTCATATTGCAGCCATAAATTCTACACATAGAGTTCAATGAAGACCAAGTGCTTGTCAAAGTTTGAGAAATAACATATTTAAGGTGGTAGAAACTCTCTTCACGGAGCGAGGTGGGACTAAATTTTTGTAGTAAACTTAGCAGTAGCGCTTATTGGAGAAATGCGCTGCTACTATGCTACGTAGCAGTAGCGCCCGTCGTTATAACGCGTTGCTGCTATAACTAGCCTCGCGGCGGCCTTGTGGGAATTATAGTAGTAGCGCGTCTTTGAGCGGGCGCGCTCTGCTATATTTGTTTCAGGAGCGAGTTACTCCTGAGCACGCTACTGCTAATTAGCAGCAGCGCCTTATTTTAAAGTGCGCTGCTGATAAGATTATGTGTATAGGATTTTCCCTAGTAGTGTATGTTTGAAGATGAGTAATAAGGTCAGATCTTGAATTAGCTATATATGTGTGTTTTGGGAGAAAAAATGTTTACTATGTAAGCCGTGGCTGGCATTATTTTTTTGCCTTCTGTGTATTTGATCTTTTGTGAGAAGATGGATGTATATTTGATATCTCCAAAAAGATGTAAGGTGATTGTATACGTGTCTTCTATGGAAATGTTGTTGTGCCCGACTTTGTTTACATGGGATCTTCTGTGCAGTTGGATGATGTTTTTTCCGCCATGAGGAGCACATCAGTGACTGGAATCACTGACCCCGAGGCACTGACAGGTCAGAAACCCGTCGGTGATGATATAATTTGGCTGGTCAATGTTGTTTGGTTCTGTAGTAGAGAAAATGAGTCGATACTCTTTAAAAAAGGAATTGATAATCTTTTGCTATGACAATCATGATTGGTTTTGATCCCATGGTTTACACCGAAGCTCCATCACTCACTGTCAAGTAAAGCACTACTAGAAGAGGTAATATCACCGGAAGTCACAGAACTTGCGTCACATGTTTAGTTTGGTGCTAAAACTTTAAAAGTACGGTTTTATGGTCACCTAACTTGACTCAAGCGTGCAGATACGGTCACAGTACGCATATGAGGGTATGTCCATGTGTATGGCCCCACTTGTCGATGACTAATGGCGCCAGGCGCGATGTATTTTTACACAAAACACCATATGTTTATTTATTTGCGGAAAAAGTCGACCATATTGATGCATTTTTTCACAAAAACACATTAACTCTTTTAATTCACAGAAAACAGGACCACAATACTGCACATGTATGCGAAAATTAACAACAAAAAGCGTATGCCAGGACTCACAACCTAATTTTTAACACGAGAATGCAAATGCAAAAATTAACACCAAAAAAGCATCCACGGACGTATATGTATTAAACTAGGACACATGTATGTGGAACTTAAATGGCCTACAGATACTACGGCCTATTCTGTCCGTGCTATTTTTGTAAACATATAAACATGTGTACTATATAATTATGCATATTGCATATCTGTAAATTACAATTTAAAAAATATTATTTTAATTATAGGAGCATTTCAATAATTATGTATACTCACACTTATATAATTTAATGTTTGTATAGTTAGAAATATTAATATTTTAGAATTTAAACTGTTAATATGAATATTCAGCTGTGGCTAATATTTTAGTTATATAATTTTGTTGAATATAAGTCATGAATAATTTTTTACTCAAGTGAATAGTCATGAATATTTAGTAAATGTTTGTGTTCATCGTTTTGTATAATATTAATATAAGCCGCAAGTTTATATATTTTGGATTCATTAAACATATTTATCTAATAAGCATTTTAAATGTCCAAATTAACTAAATATTTTTTACATAATATACAGATTTATATTTAAAGGTTTTATTTCCAAATGATCCTTTGCATGTACTGTATTTTTAACACACAAATATTTGAACCTAATTTTATTAAAAAAATGGTTTACAAATATCCGAAATGTTTTCATTACTTAGATTTTAGTAAGTATTAAATGCATAATACACAGTTTTATATTTAAATGTTTTTATCTACTAATCGTCTTCTGTATATATAATATTTTTAACACAGAAATATGTGAATGTAACTCTGTTACTTTTTTAAGGGGTTCGTAACTTTATTACTTTGTTTGGAGAAACTCGCAACTTTATTACTTTTTTTATGAGATCCCCAACTTTATTACTTTTTTTGAGACACCGCAACTTTATTACTTATGTTTTACAAATTATCTTAAAAAAAATAGCGCGCACAAAATGGTTTGTAGTATCTGCGGCCCAATTAAGCTCCACATGAGCTGCTTATATCCATATAAAACAATCTGACTAGAATGTTGTATTGGCGAGACTTTTTTGTGTTAAATAATTGTTGGTGGGTTCGAGCCCCGTGCACACTTTTTTGTTGGTTAATTTTTGCATATATGTACAGTACCATGGTCCTGCTTTTCTGTAAATAAAAAATATGAGGGTAACTTGTGCAAAAAATGTGTTGCTGTGGTTGATGTTTTCCGCAATTTTTTTAGGGTCTTCTGCGTGAAAGTACATCACGCCCAGCGCCACAGTCACTGACAAGTGTGGCCATACACAAGGATACGCCCGCATATGCGTAGTGTGACCGTATCTGCACGCTTGAGTCAAGTTATGTGACCGCAAAACCGTATTTTTAAAGTTCTAGCACCAAACTGAACGTGCAACGCAAGTTCTGTGACTTCTCGTGATATTGCCTCCTACTAGAATGGTCATTCATATTTTGTTTTCATTGTTTGTTCAACTTTCTTAACGACTCAAGTATGACAAATTTATTTATGACAAGAGTTGCACATAATACACAATAAGTATCTTTGTATGCATTAATATTTATATAAGTCACACGAGATAAATTAAGGCATACACAATATTTAGTGGTAAATCGCATAATTCACATTTGTGTTATCTTTGTAATTATAATTCAAGCATTATGTCCAAATTTTAAATTTATTATCATTTGCATATAACTAAGAGTTCCTGCAGCAATGCACATAGTATCATCTAGTTTAGGTAAAACTTTGCACATGGGTCCGTAGTGTACTAGAAGAAGGGGTGGCTGAGCAAGCCCTTTCAGCCATCCAAAAAGGTGGTCTTTTCCTCTCGGGTTTCAGTCGTCGATCAAGCCCTTTCATCCCTCCTTCGACTTTCGGTAATCAACGTCGGAGCCTAGGCTGAGATGCTCCCAATGAACTGTAAATTCGGGAAAAATAAGAAAACAAAACAAAACTGTTTTTTGGCATCCAAGATGCTCGCATTTTCTAGGAGTGTGCAATTTTTAATGCTCAAATGCTATTCAGGCAGTTTATGCAAAAAAAAGTCTAAACATTGTTTTTTTAAATGTTTCTTGGAGAGCTTTTTTTGCCACGAGTTCCTTGAATGTCCTAACACCCAAACACCTTGTGCGCTAAAGCATCTTGGATGCAAAAAAAAACAGTTTTTAGTGAATTTGTTTACTATCGTACATTGGTGTACATGAGCTCGGTCTCGGAATAGCCACTCCATTTGACTTTGTCCTTTTATCTTCTCTTTCCTATTGGACTATTGGCAATGAAAATATGTTTGGACTTTTATTTTTGGCTAGGTCTTAACGATATGGTAAATATAAGCCATGTAGGCCTAATATATAGGACCCCAAAGAGGATAAATTGCTCCCACGACAGTGAACATTCATTGAAAATCATCAAAATAATGTTTAGTTTTCTTTGTTTCCCTAAATTTCCTGCCAGTTCACTTTAATTCCTAGTTTCTTTGGTATATTTATGATTTCCCCTTCTGCTAAATTTCAATGTTTCTATTTTAATTCTTTTAAATAATATAGTTTTAACAAATATCTATTGACGGTTTTATAATGCCAAAGTTTTTTATGGATTACAAAGCGTAGTTTGTGTGTCATTTTTGTCTAACTCGATGCCATGAAAATAGACCAAACGGGTTAAATTCTTCATCTTTTGAACATATGGTAGGATGGCTGATATGATTTTGATCCAACTAAATTTGCGATTTTAACCTAGTATTTGTTTTTGCAATGGAACATCTTATATTGTTGAAAACCTTAGACACATGACTTATTCACCTATATATGAATCCAAACACAGAAAAATGTCGTGCGGGATGCGGAGGCAGCAAAAGGGGTTAATTAAACACAAAGAGTAAGAACGACAATACGGAAACCATTAGTTCAACGAAAGCAAAACAATATTGATTCCTCATCGGTGCCCCAAGACATGTGGAAAAGTTCTTGCACTTTTAACTCATTTTCCATCTACTACGACTGCTAGACGGGAGCTAGGGTTGGGACGTATGGGATGGCACCAAAGACATTTGAATGCGTGTATTCAACAAGCACTGTAGTTTCATCGTTGTTGGGATTAACATAGATCAGCTCATGCATCCTAATCATATCGACACGTTTTCCAGTCCGGTAATTGTAGAGAAACAAAATGCGGGATCTGAACTGAAAGACTATCTGGTTGCCAAACATGGCTACCGGTCGAAGGTCTTGCCTAGACATAGCATCATCAAGGTCAATGACATAAAGCTGATCGCATTGTGGCAGATTGTCATCCAAGTTATTGCACATCCATATCTCGAGAAACATGTTGTCGGTTCCTGAATGGACAAGGCATAGCTCCCCGCGTTGCTCGGCTAAGTGGGGCGCATAGTTGAATGACTTGTCCTCCAAGTTGAGGCGGACAAAACCCGGAAATGGAAGGGTTATCCCCCAAAAGCGACTTCTCGATGGTCCGAAACAAGGAGGCTTTGAAGAAGGTCGCCATTCGACGCGGCATGATAGGGTATGGCGGTGGCGTCGCCATCTTATGCCAGCGCTTGTCCACCCCGAGAGTGAAGATCTCCATGCCAGGGATGAGGTTGTGATAGACCGAATGGATTAAGTTGTTCCCCTTTTGAACAGATCGTAGGACGGCTGATATAATTTTGATCCAACTAAATTTGCAGTTTTACACTGTATTTTTTTTCCAGTGGAACATCTTATATTGTATCACACCTTAGACACATGACCTATTCAGCTACAGATGAATCGAAACACAGAAAAAATGTCGCGCAGGACGCGGAGGCAGCAAAAGGGGTTAATTAATCACAAAGAGTAAGAACGAAAATACGGAAACCATTAGCTCAACGAAAGCAAAACAATATTGATTCCTCATCGGTGCCCCAAGACACGTGGAAAAGTTGTTGCACTTTTAACTCATTTTCCATCTACTACGACTACTAGATAGGAGCTAGGCTTGGGACATATGGGATGGCACCAAAGATATTTGAATGCATGTATTCAACAAGCCCTGTAATGTCATCGTTGTCGGGATTAATATACATCAGCTCATGCATCCTAAACATATTGACACGTTTTCCAGTCCGGTAATTGTAGCGAAACAAAATACGGCATCCGAACTGAAACACTATCTGGTCGTCAAACATGGCTTCCGGTTGAAGGTGGCTAGACATAGCATCATCAATGTCGATGACATAAAGCTGATCGCATTGTGACAGATTGTCATCCAAGTTATTGCACATCCATATCTCGAGCGACATGTTGTTGGTTCCTGAATGGACAAGGCATAGCTCCCCGCATAGCTCGGCTAAGCGGAGCGCATAGTTGACTGTCGAGCTGCAGCAAGGAGGTGGCAGCACGATGCTGAATGACTCGTCCTTCAAGTTGAGGCGGACAAAACCCGACATGCATGGAAGGGTTATCCCCCCAAAGCGACTTCTCGATGGTCCAAAACAAGGAGGCTTTGCAGAAGGTCGCCATTCGACGCGGCATGATAGGGTATGGCGGTGGAGTCGCCATCTCATGCCAGCGCTTGTCCACCCCGAGAGTAAAGATCTCCGTGCCAGGGATGAGGTTGTGATAGACCGAATGGGTTAATTTGTTCCCCTTTTGAACAGATTGTAGGACGGCTGATATGATTTTGACCCAACTTAATTTGCGATTTAACATAGTTTTTTTTTTGTAGTGGAACATCTTGCATTGTTGAACACCTTAGACACATGATCTATTCACCTACAGATGAATCCTAACACAGAAAAATTGAGGCGCATGACGCGGAGGCAGCAAAAGGGGTTAATTAAACACAAAGAGTAAGAACAACAATACGAAAACCATTAGTTCAACGAAATCAAAACAATATTGATTCCTCATCGGTGTCCCCAAGACATGTGGAAAAGTTGTTGCACTTTTAACTCATTTTCCATCTGCTACGACTACTAGACTGGAACTAAGCTTGGGACGTATGGAATGGCACTAAAGACATTTGAACGCGTGTATTCAACAAGCACTGTAGTGTCATCATTGTCGGGATTAACATACATCAGCTCATGCATCTTAATCATATCGACACGTTTTCCTGTCCGGTAATTGTAGCGAAAGAAAATGCGGAATCCGAACTGAAACACTATTTGGTCGTCAAACATGGCTACCGGTCGAAGATCTTGGCTAGACATGGCATCATCAAGGTAGATGACATGAAGCTGATCCCATCGTGGCAGATTGTCATCCAAGTTATTGCACATCCATATCTCGAGCGACATGTTGTCGGTTCCTGAATGGACAAGGCATAGCTCGCCGCGCAGCTCGGCTAAGCGGGGCGCATAGTTGAGTGTCGAGCTGCAGCAAGGAGGTGGCGGCACGACGCTGAATGACTCATCCTCCAAATTGAGGCGGACGAAACCCGGCATGGAAGGGTTATCCCCCAAAAGGGACTTCTCGATGGTCCAAAACAAGGAGGATTTGTAGAAGGTCGCCATTCGACGCGGCATGATAGGGTATGGCGGTGGCGTGGCCATCTCATGCCAGCGCTTGTCCACCCCGAGAGTGAAGATCTCCATGCTAGGGATGAGGTTGTGATAGACGGCACGCGGACTCGTGTCTAGCCTGTTTATGGAGCGGTAAAAGAAACGAACAACTTTGTAGGTATTGGACAGAGGATCATGGCCGAGGCCAAACGCCTGATGACCCTGCAAGAGTAGGTATCCACCCATTGGCACGGTGATGCGGTGGCTCCAGGGAAGCCGGAAGACGCGCCGTGTGGCTGGGTTGAGCACGCGCAGCGTTTTCTCGGTGGGGAGCAGCACCAGTCCATCGCAGTGCGCCAAGCCGTGGGGCGCCTCCATCGGCCCGAAGGAGTGACAGTCCTGCATGGCGTGCACGAGGGTGGCGACGCCTTGCTGGCTCTCGTCCCACCGGTAAAGACCGGCGGTGGTGATCACGTCCTTTCTTGCCCAGGAACTGCCCTCGTTTGCGTCGACTACGGTCTGCGGCGCGATGAGCATGCACTGGCTCTGGAGGCGGAGGTGCTCGCGGGGGAAATAATCGTCGTCGTCGATGGTGTCCCGCCATGCCTGGCAGACACACCGGAACCGGAGCAGCGACCTCACGGGAAGCCTGGGAAGGATCAGCGACACGACGATCTCGGGCGGCAGGTACGGCGTATGCATCTCCATCTTGGTCGTACGTGGTCCATGGAGTACAGCGTCCGTATGGTATATAACTCTCCCTTCGGATCGTGTGTTGTAGGAGTATTACAACTCTCCCTACCCTACCCCTACGTGCACGTGACAGATTCTATCTCTTGGTCGTGGACTATCTCTTGGTCATGGACTTTCTGGTCGTCATCCAACCCAATGTGCGGCAGGGTACGTCCTACGTATAATACACTGTACTCCATGGCTGTGGCGAGTGTGCTGGCCAAGTTAGCTAGCTGCATGTGATGATCAAGCCGTGCGTGTATGTAGGAGTGCCAGTGCACACGGTTAGTGGCCGTGGTTGTTAGCGGGCCATGCGTGCGTGGGTTAGTTGAGTTAGAGTGTGTTTGGTTGCATACACATCTCAACCCAGCCTGGCTCTGAAAAAACAACCTCATATGCGACATTTGCGAGTTGTATGGTTGCCTGCATATGGACTTCCTGCATTAGGAGATTAACTTTGGCATGTTGTTTGGTTACCTGCATTATCTCGGCGCATGCAACTACACGCTGTTTGGTTGCCCGCATGAGGTATGATTAAGATCTAGCACTTGCACTTAGCACACAGGATTAAGAGCTAGTAGAGGAAGGGGGAGAAGAAATGCAGTGTGCGCCGGACCATGGCGAATGCGGTGGATAGTGGTCGTGGCGCCGTGTCCGACATGACGAACATGGAGTCGTGGACGAGCGACCCCGTCGGCGGCACCGCGAGCGACACCGTCGGCGAACTAGTTGCGGTGCTCGCGCAAAGACAGTGGACAGAGGAGGAGAATGTAGTGCTCGTTACATGATATCATCAGTGCAGTGGACGAGAGAGGAGCCCGAGATGATCGACGCCAGGAACAAATCCAGTGTAGTAGGGCGAGAGAGAGGAACCCAAGATGATCGACCCCGTCGGCGGCGCGGCGAACTGCAGTGTGCACGAAGGCATAGGACACAAAAAAGCAGTGTGCGCGCCATTGCGGCGTCAGTGTAGTAGGAGGACGACAGAGAGTAGGCCGAGATGAGCGACGCAGGAAACGACTCTAGTGTAGTAGCACGTGGGCAAGGAGATAAAGGGGAAGAGCTTCGACGTCGAGAGGAACGAATAGGAGAGCTCTAAGTAGAGGACAGAGGAGCTCGACATGGCAGCGTCAGTGCACTAGACTGCTGTTCATTGAGAGATGAAACTACGATCGTCGAATCCAAAAACTTACAACATGAATGTTGTGAGGGACTGCAAGATTAGGCTGCTGGTCAAAGGAAATTTCAAATGATCGATCGTGCGTGACGAATCTAACAAAATTTGTCCAGAATATCTCCAAACGGGAACACAAGATTAATAACTTACGACCGACGGAAGTACGAACCGATCGCCTGAATTGAACCGTAGCATCGAGGTTCATCTTTTTCGTGTAGAGCTTACCTCAAATAGAAGCACCATTGTGTAGATCGGAGAGAGGAGATTAGATATAAGCTTAATGGAGGTTGAAGAAGACCTCACGTAATCACCTCGCATCTCTCCCGTCTCCACTCATGCAAGGGCCCGCTCGCCAGCGCTCGCCTCAGCCTGGCTCGCGAGAAACTGCCGATTCGAGCGTTTCCAGCCAGCCAGCGTCTGGGCTGTTTTAAGAAGCGTGCGATGCAGCCCAACAGTGAAAACGGGCAACCAAACAGGCCTCTTTCTTCCCACGTGGGGCTGGGCCCAATGCGGGCAACCAAACACGACCTTAGTGGCCGGTGGTGTCTGGGTCATGCGTGCGTGCGTGGTGACCTTAGGCGTGGTAGCTAGCTAGGTGTGTGTGGGTGTTGGGTATAAAAAACCCTTCCATGTACTGATTAAGAAGCGCGGGTATGAGCCGAGCCTAGGAGCCAAAGAAGAGGTAGTCTCTACCGAGACCGTGGTATGTGTCCGGTCGACTGTGAGAGAGCTCCTCTGGGTAGGCTGCGGTGTGTTGCCGCGCTCGAGTATGTGCCTAGTAAAGTGAGGCCATTTGACAGGCGCCGTTCGTGCGGCGGAGGCGTTTGTGCGCCGGAAAAATTGTGTGCTCCATCTTCCACCTCCGTTTGTGCGAGTGAGAGAAAGAGAGCTGGTCTAGGGTTTATTTTTCTTTTTAAGAACATGTTCGCAGTTTTACAAAATGTTTAGGATTTTGTTTTTTATTTCTTGTTCTTTTCTTCTCTTTTTTTCAAAAAAAAATTTGAAAACTGAAAATTTTGTTCGTGTTTCTAAAAAATGTTCAGTTTTGAATTTTTTTCCTCAAAATTCAACAATTGTTCTCGTTACACAAAAAAGTTCAAAACTTTCGAAATTCAGAAAATGTACCAGATTTTAAGTTTTTTTCACATATTCAACAAATGTTCGTGCTTTCAAATTTGTTCGGGATTTTTCAAAATTGTTCTCCATTTCAAAACTTGTTCTCAAGATTCAAAAAATATTCGTGCTTTAAAAAACTCTTCGCGCTTCCAAATTTGTTCATGATTTTTCAAAAAAAATCTCAGATTCAAAATTTATTTTCAAGATTCAAAAAATGTTCGTGCTTTAAAATATAGTTCGCGCTTCCAAATTTGTTCTGATGATTGAAAACTCGTTCGTGCTTTAAAAAAATGTTCATGTTTTTGAACAATATTTGGGTTTTCAATTCTGTTCTATTTTTTGAAAAAAGTGTTCGCAAATTTGAAGAATGTTCTGGTATTTTTTTCTCAAACAGAATTTGTGCCCAAAATTTCGAAAAGTATTTTGGATCGGCGCCGGCGATTTGTTTTTAAGGTCTAGCGCGGCGTTATCAGCAATGAATGTTCATTGCTCAAGTGGTATTGTCCGTTGCCTTTTGCATGAGATCCTTTGTTCGTTCCGCGGCTAGTGCGCCTTTTTTGTAGTACGCGATCGCTGCCTGTCTGTACTTCATGGGCCGGGCCATCTGTAGAGACCCCTGTGCGTTCGGGCGATAGACTGCCGCAGAGAGCGGCACATAGGATCTCCCCACTATTTGTCGCATAAACCGAGTCGCTAGGAAACTCTGGTTGATAGTCTGAGGTAATAGGGCCGGCCCGTTCGCGCGCTCTAAAATAAAAAGCAAGAGGAAAGGGAGAACCAGAGAGCGGCACATAGGATGGGAGCTCCTATAGGACGCTCTTTGCGTCCAATTGTCGTCCCGACGCACAAGGAAGCAGCCTGACTGGGCCGGCCCATAGAGGTCTATCGTTGGAAGGAAAAGAAAGCAAAAAAGAGTGGCCAGCGCGAATGGACGGTATCGAACCGGCAACCTCCTGTTTGCAAATGCGTACTCCCAACCAGTCCAACTGGAATGCATTCGTTGTAGCACAGCAGCGCGCATCTAAAATAACCTAGTACGACCGTCCAAACGAACCTGTCTACTGTATCGAACCAGAATTAGTTACTCTAGTGAACATCTTAAAAAAGTGCACATTTTTACTGAAAAGTGTATATTTTGAAAAAGTACGAACAAATTTTTGAATATCTGAAAAAATGTAGAGAGGAACATTTTTTCGCATATGCGAACAAAAAATTAAAACTGCAGAACATATTTTGAACCTTTTTTGAAGTTTTGAACAAATTATGAAATTACGAACAAATTTTTAAACCATGAACATTTTTTCAAATTTTTGAACAAATTTTTAAACCGTACATTTTTAAAGCACAGGTTTTAAAGCACAAACAATTTTTAAAGCACGAACATATTTTGAATCTTGACAACAAATTTTGAAAACTCCCGAACAAATTTGGAAACGCAAACAATTTTTTAAAGCACGGACTTTTTTTGAATCTCGAGGACAAATTTTGAAATAGAGAACAATTTTGAAAAATACCGAATAAATTTGGAAGCGTGAACAATTTTTTAAAGCACAAACATTTTTTTGAATCTTGAGAATAAAAATAATTTTGAAATAGAGAACAATTTTGAAAAATCCCGAACAAAATTGGAAGCGCGAACATTTTATGAAAATGCGAACATTTTCTGAAATCCGGTATATTTTCTGCATTTGGAAAGTTTTGAAATTTTTTGTGTAACGGGAACAAATTTTGAATTGGAGAACATTTTTTCGAAAACTGAAAATTTTATGAAATACGAACAAATTTTTAATATTTTGAATTTACTTTTAAAAAAAGAGAAGAAAAAGACATGGAAAAGAAAGAAAACAAACAAACAAAAAAATCAGGAACATTTTTCGAAATTGTGAACAAAATTTTGAAAATGTGAACACTATTTCAGAAATATGAACAAAGAACATTTTTGAAAAGCTTAAAAAGAAAAAGGTGAAAATATTAAAAAGTAAAAAAATAAAAAAAAGGAAAGAACAGAATAAGACTGTGAAGAAAAACCAGAAAGAACCAGTAGAAGGAATAAAAGTTTTTTGAATTAACGTAAACTGGTTTTAAGTTTGTTGTCGCCTTTAACGTCTTAATACTTGGCATTGTTTTCCTTACACATCGAGGAGCTAGGCGTGGTGGCTACCGCGGCGCGTACTTATACAAGAGGTCGTCTGTTCGATCCATATAGCCACCATTTTTGCGGTTTTTTAATATCGCGAAGCGAAACCACTCAAATGGGCCGGCCCAGGGTGAGCTGCGCCCTGTGCGTCGCGCCGACTATTTGCCGCAAAATGCGGCAAATAGGAAATTCCACATAGGATCTCCCGACTATTTGTCGCATTAACCGAGTCGCTAGGAAACTCTCGCTGATGGTCTGAGGTAATTTGGGCCGGCCCGTTCGCGCGCTCTAAAACAAAAAGAGGAAAGGGAGAACCAAGGATTGATCCCTCGCTGCAAAGGATACCAGACGGCGCTGCTAGCCAGTACGCCCAGATTTCATTCATGGTTAGAACTAGGGGCACGACCTTCTTTTTGCCATTTGATTTTTTTTTCTTTCTCAGGTCTCACATATTTTTTTATTTGGTTTTCTTTATTCTCGGTTTTCTATCTTTTAGTTTGATTCTTTTTTTTCTGCTCCGTTTTTCATTCTATTTTGGATTTTTTTCTTTGTTCTTTGTTCTTTTTTTTTTCTTATTTCGGTTTTGTTTGTTCTTTTGGTTATTATTCTACATTTTTTGTATATGTCTACAATATTTTTCAAATACACATCTAGCATTTCTTCTTTATGTTTTGTTCTTTCTTAAGTTTGCTTTCGTTTTCACTCTACATTTTCACATATGTCAAAAACATTTCTTTTAGTAAGTGATCAACAATTTTTGTATACACGTTCAAATTTTTCCGAACGCATATTCAACATTGTTTAAAACTTTTCAACATTTTAGTACTTATTCAACAGTTTTTAAAATACATGTTCAATTTTTTTTCTAATAATCATTCTGCATTTTTAAAACTTATTCAACATTTTCAAATACTTGTGCAACATTTTTAGTACTTTTTCAACATTTTAATATTTATTTAACAGCTTTTCAAATAAATGTTCAACATTTTGCAGGTACTCATTCAATATTGTTAATAGTTATTCAACATTTTTTAATTTTTTCAAAATGTTTAATACTTATTCAACGTTCAAAATACTTGTTCAATATTTTACAAATACTTGTTCAATTTTTTAATACTTATTCAAGATTTGTCAAGTACTTGTTCAACAATTCTTAAATACTTTATTCAACATTTTGTAATATTTGTTCAATATTTTTTAAATACTTATTCAACATTTTGTAATACTTATTCAACATTTTTCAAATAATTATCCAAAATTTTTGAAATGTGTTTTTGAAGAGTGTTTTCTGTATATATATGTATAATATGTTGGAATAAGCCACGGCGTGTGGTGTGGTCGGGCTCGTCAGGCGTGTCGGGTGCGCGCGGGACATGCAGAACGCACTGGTGCGGTCAGGCTCGTCGGGGGCGTGTGGGACGCACCGGAAGCATGGCGAGTGTGCATGTCTGTAGCATTTGCGTATCCAGTTTGAGACAAAGGGAAAAAGGCTGTACGTTGCGGCCGGAAAAACATCTCTGCTATCTTATACTTCTTCTACCTTCGTCCATTGAGAGAGCGTTGCGCCAACATTTGGTATACAGAGCTTCGGTGCGATCCTGCCGGTGGCCATGTCGCTCGTCCCTCACGGTGGTGGTGGCGGGGCGACGGCGTTGCAACTGCAGCCGCTGACGACGATGATCTACACCACCTTGGTGATCAAGGCGGAGGCTATCCTTGACGCCCAGGAGCTATGGAGTGCGATGGCTCTGGCGGAGGGCGCAGCGGTCGACGCCGGGAAGAGCAAGACGACGCGGGCGGCGATGCCGGGCGCGCTGCCAGAGGACTTGTTGATGCAGGTGGCGACGATACCAACCGCGAAAGAGGTATGGGGTTGCCTCAAGGTTCGCTTCGTCCGTGCCGATCGGTGCGGGCGGCGAGGCACGCGACGCTGCATGGCGAGTTCGATCGCCTGCAAATGGACGCCGGCGACGAGCTGGACAAGTACGCTGGGAAGGTACGCAATGCTCAGGTCGACGCTCGACGACAGTGCCATGGTGAAGAAGCTGTTCGACACCGTGCCGGACCGCCTGTACGTTGCGTTGGCTGGAATCGATCAATTGTGCAATGTGGAGGAGATGGCCTTCGAGGAGGCGCTTGGGTGGCTCAAGGCGTTCGAGGAGCGGACACGGGGGCGCGTGCAGACCGGCGGCGAGCGCGCGGACGGGTAGCTAATGATGACGGCGGCACAGTGGGCGGCTCGGGAACGACGGCGAGGCGGACGCTGGTTCAGCGACCACGACGACGATGGCGCGGCGAGCACTACGTCGGGCAACGGAGGGAAGTGTGGTGGATGCTGCTACAAATGCGGGGAGCACGGGCACTTCCGATGCGAGTGCCTGCAGCTGCAGAAAGGGCTGGCGGCGGAGCAGGCTCTCCTGGCCGACGCCAACGTCGACGACGACAGACTCCTCAAGGCTGTGGCTTAGAAGATGTGTGTTGGAATAAGCCACGATGTGTGATGTGGTCAGCCTCGTCGGGTTCGCGCGGAACGTGCGGGACGTAGCGGAAGCATGGCGAGTGTGCAACTGTGTAGAGTTGTGTATCCAGTTTGAGATAAAGGGAAAAAGGCTCTACTTGCGGCCGGAAAAACATCTCAGACATCTTATACTTCTTCTACCTTCGTCCACTGAGAGAGAGCTGCGCCAACATAATATTTTAAAGTATAAAGAAAAGTACAAAAATAAAGCAAAAAACATGAACAGTAAACAAAAAAAACAAAAGAGGCTGTTTCCTCCCGCGCTGCTGGTCCGGCCCATCTGGGGGTGCTCTGGCGCGAGGCTTCCCCAGAACTCGCTTAAAGCGAGAAATAGGGGTGCCCTCCCACACATCTCTCTCGTCCATGTGACGCGGCCGGCCCAGTAACCGGGTGCCTCACCACGCTGATGTCATGATGATCTCATGCTAGTTTTCTCATATTTTACTCATATTTTATGTTGTTCATTTCTTACTTTTGTTTATAGTTTGAAATATTCAAAATACATATATATATTTCAGAAACACTTCCATTAACAAAACGACTTTTTAATGTTGGATTTAAAAAATGTTAAACGTGGCTATAAAAATGTTTTTTTGTATACAAAAAATGCATACATGTAAATGTAAAAAGTAGGAAATGTTAAATATATATACGAAAAATCTTAATCATATGCTCTTTATTAATGGAAGCCCATGCCTCTTTCATTTCTCGTGGCAACTAGGTAATACTCACTATACCATATTTTTTGATCTATGTTTTCTTACTATTTTTCTTTCTTTCTTTGACAGGTGTTCTGTGTTAGAGTTAACCATATTGTATAGGTCTATTCTGATGTTTACATGTATTTGCATGGCATTGTTGATATAGTTTGCATCGAGTAGTTGTCTAAGTATAGGAAAGTTGATACATGTCGTCATGGCGAAGTGGACAGATCGATCGGCTGCGAGGCGGGTGGATTGTCGGTCAAGTGAAGCCAGTAGTTGTGTGCACATGCATGTGATACTAGGATAAGTATTAGACATGTTAGTGCCAATGGTGATGCACTAGAGGCTGAGGCAATGGCTTCTCTTGCCTTGCCGGGAATGAATGGTTTGTCTCTTAAATTAGTAATATTTTTTGGACTACTTATTAATCCAAAATTTCTGCTAATGCCAAAAACAGTAATTTCTTTTGTAATGGCAATTGGAAAGATATTAACTCCTATTTACTTATTATCAATGTTACTCAGATATTCTACGGACAAACGCTATTTAATGTTCCAAATGCAATTTTTGTGGATTATGTGTCTTACACATTAGAAGAGGTCATGTGTAGGTGCAAGCTTACTAATCTTCTGTTGTGAGTAGTATGTACGTGCAGCTGACCGCCTGAGGATCTGGACGTTGTTGTTTTGTTGAGCCGAAAGACTAGCTTCAAGTGTGGTGAGTTAGTTGAGGCTTAAACGTGACTTGAGCTTATCCTTCAGAGAGAGTAGGCTGCATGCAGCGGCGTAGCTAAGCCCAGGGCTGCCCAGGCTGTGGAAGAGAAAACTCTTCGTATACTGTAGCAATATGTCTGGCCCGGGCTGCATGCAGAAGTAGTTGTACTAGTGCTGAACGTTTGCGTGCATATAGCCAGTGGAGAGTGAATTCTGGATCAAGCTCTCGTGTGGCCTGGGTGTGGATGCGTTGCATGTTTCCTTTAAAGACACTTGTAATCAGTTTTGGTTGAGTGAGAAGGAATACAAGAGAAAAGGCACGGTATGCGGTGCCAAAGTGTGTGTATCTTTTTCTTCCTTGAGCTTGTGTCTGTGAGTCTTCTTCCTCCTTGATAAAGCCAATATTTTTAGGCAAGTTCTTCTGCAAGAGTCCTCCAGAATCGGACCCCTTCCTAGCTTAACTACATAGAATAATAATCGGCTCCTGGTCTCATTGCAGCTACCAGCTCTGCATCTGACTCGCATGGCACAAAGTTTCTTTGTAGCTCGTCCTACATGGAACCTCTTATCTTCGGCCATTCAAAATTGCTTTGAGATCCGTACTCTCCAACTAACTTGCAACAAACAGATTTCTCTTTTTTATTTCTCTAAAATGAAAGAATATATGGACTTCACACTAGTAGAAAAAGGACCTAATATGAGACACATTAGTGCCGGTTTAATTTTGAGCCGGCACTAATGTGTCCATTAGTGCCGGTTCGAACGGCTAGCCGGCCGTTCTCATTAATACCGGTTCGTGGCGAACCTTTAGCACCGGTTCGTGCCACGAACCGGAACTAAAGAGAGTGGTGGCAGGGTGTTGACCTGCGAAACCGGCGATGCCAGACCAATCAAGCGTATCATGTCGACTTTCGATCCGGGACTTTACTATCCTTGAGATAGCAGTTCCCTGGTCAGGAAAGCGGAGTCACCAGAACGATATGAGATACACGCACATCTCGATAAGCCAATCCCAATCCCTTCAACCCAACCTTTACCGAAGGGAAGCGTAACAACAATGACCCCGACTCGGATTCCAATAGGGCTTCGGTTCTTACGCTTGGCAAGGTCAAGTATATACGATCTAAAGCCACAAGAGAAGGTATGATAGGACAAGTGCCGTTCGATGCCTTGTAACCATTTCCATGTTCTGGTCCGGGTTCTAGGTCTAAAAGAAGCATTGGTCGGGCACCTTTAGTACTGGTTCGTGGCACGAGCCGGTACTAAAGGTCGACGTACATAAACCCTTCGTCCACCCGAGCCACTCTGTTCTTCCCCTTTCCCCTCACCTCCTCTGTTCTTCCCCTCTCTTCCTCGAGCTCCTCACAAATTTTGCCCAAAATTTGTCAAGATTTGAAGGCCCCCATCCATTCAAATGATCACAAAGGTTAGCAACTTTGTCCTTTCAACTCTCATTGCTAGATTAGCTCTTGCAATGCTTTGTATAGTGATTAATTTGGGAGGAATTATATTTGCTAGTATTTGATTTATATGCAATTTGAGGTCAAAAATAACACTTAGTTTGCATATGTAGTTGTGGTTTACTTAGTGCCTTCTAAAGCTCCGTCGTAACCACCATCGATCGCCCGCATCGTCCCGTCGCTGGCACCACCTTGTGGTGAGGCTCTTGTTCATGAATGTTTTACATTACCAAATTGATGTTTGTGTGATTTGGATATATAGTTACTCGTATAATTATCTTACCCGTACGTTGTTTGTTATACATAGTGCTATGGTTTTGATATCCGTCCCCGTCGGCCCTCGTCCTTGTTATGATTCAGATGTGGTATACTCTCTTTTAAAACTAGTTGTTGCATTTCGTGTTTATGACAAATTATGCCCATCAAGTTGACATAGATATTTTTATCTAGGAGGTATGTGAACCGGAAATTCCAACCGACCCTATTGTCGAGAGGTTAATTTTAGTTGAAAGAGAAAACGAGTATTTGAAAGAAAAATTGAAAAGAATTGAGGGGGAGAAGATGGAATTGGAGTTGCATGTTGCCGATGTCGTCGATGATCATAAGATCAAGATGGAGAAAATGAGGTTGAAGATTAGAAAGATTAGAAAATATGCCATTGATAGTGTGGCTTGGTATCATTATGCTGTTGGATCAATTGTTATCTTAGTTGCAATTTTCCTCGCATTTGTTGTTGCATTTAAATTCTTTAGCTAGAGAGTTATTTGTATGTTGCATTTAATTAAGTGCTGTATATGAACTTTATGTATAAACTTGTATTAATTTGGTCTATTCGGTGTTGTGTAATGAAGATGAGCCGACAATGGATGTATGATGACCGATGCTCTCCCGAGTTCATTAATGGCGTGCATACTTTTCTGCGGGCATTGAGACAAACAAGCGGCGGATGTTTTATGCCTTGTCCATGTGCTGGCTGTAAGAATGGTCACAGTTACTCTACGTCAAAAACCATTCACGTCCACCTATTTAAGTCCGGTTTCATGCCCCACTATAATGTTTGGACCAAGCACGGAGAAATAGGGGTTATGATGGAAGACAATGAAGAAGAAGAGGACGACGACGGCTATCCTGGCCATGGGTTTCCTGAATACGATGATACAACAATGGGGGAAGAAGCTGAGTCGGCAATGCGGGAAGAAGCTGAAGAAGAGGCATCAGATGAGCCCGCTGATGATCTAAGCCGGGCCATTGCCGATGCAAAGAGAAACTGCGCAAGTGATCTGGAGAGGATGAGGTTGCAGCGCATGGTAGAGGATCACAAGAAATTGTTGTACCCGAATTGCGAAGCTAACAAAAAAAGTTGGGCACCACACTTGAATTACTGCAATGGAAGGCAGAGAATGGTGTATCTGACAAGGGATTTGGAAAGTTGCTAGTAATGATAAAGAATATGCTTCCAAAGGACAATGAATTGCCCGAGAGTACGTATGAAGCAAAGAAGGTTGTCTGCCCTCTAGGTTTAGAGGTGCAAAAGATACATGCATGCCCTAATGACTGCATCCTCTACCATGGTGAGTACGAGGATTTGAACGCTTGGCCAATATACGGTGCATCGCGTTATAAGATTAGTCGCGATGACCCTGGTGATGTCGAGGGCGAGCGGCCCAGGAAGAAGATTCCTGCCAAGGTGATATGGTATGCTCCTATAATACCATGGTTGAAACGTTTGTTCCAAAACAAAGAGCATGCGAAGGCAATGCGGTGGCACGCAGAAGACCGTAAGAAAGATGGAAAGTTGAGAGTACCCGCTGACGGTTCGCAGTGGAGAAAAATCAAGAGAAATTACTAGGAGGAGTTTGTAGGTGACCCAAGGAACGTATGGTTTGGTCTAAGCACAGATGGCATTAATCCTTTTTGGGAGCAGAGCAGCAACCATAGCACGTGGCCTGTGACTCTATGTTTGTATAACCTTCCTCCTTGGTTGTGCATGAAGCGGAAGTTCATTATGATGCCAGTGCTTATCCAAGGCCCTAAGCAACCCGGCAACGACATTGATGTGTATCTAAGGCCATTAGTTGAAGAACTTTTACAGCTGTGGAATGGAACATGTGTATGTGCATAGGATGAGCACGAACAGGAAAAATTTGACCTAAAGGCTTTGCTGTTCGTGACCATCAATGATTGGCCTGCTCTCAGTAACCTTTCAGGACAGACAAACAAGGGATACCGCGGATGCACGCATTGTTTGGATGATACCGACAATATATATTTGGATAGTTGTAGGAAGAATGTGTACCTGGGACATCGTCGATTTCTTCCGACAAGGCATCCCGTAAGAAAGAAAGGCAAGCATTTCAAAGGTGAGGTGGATCACCGGACGAAGCCTCGCCACCGTACTGGTGCTAATGTACATGATATGGTCAAGGATTTGAAGGTAATCTTTGGAAAGGGTCCTGGCAGACAACTTGTTCTGAAGGACGCTGACGGACGCGCACCCATGTGGAAGAAGAAATCTATATTTTGGGACCTGCCATATTGGAAAGACCTAGAGGTCCACTCCGCAATCGACGTGATGCACGTGATGAAGAATCTTTGCGTGAACCTGCTTGGCTTTTTGGGCGTGTATGGGAAGACAAAAGGTACACCAGAGGGACGGGAGGACTAGCAACGTATGCACGGAAAAGACGGCATACATCAGGGTCAGGCCAGCTACGCTCTTACAAAAGAAGAGAAGGAAATCTTCTTCGAATGCCTGCTCAGCATGAAGGTACCGTACTGCTTCTCGTCGAATATAAAGGGAATAATAAATATGGCAGAGAAAAAGTTCCAAAACCTAAAGTCTCATGACTGCCACGTGATTATGACGCCAGTCCTTCCGGTTGCATTGAGGGGGCTTCTACCGGAAAATGTTCGATTAGCCATTGTGAAGCTATGTGCATTCCTCAATGCAATCTCTCAGAAGGTAATCGATCCAGAAATCATACCAAGGTTACATAATGATTTGGTGCAATGTCTTGTCAGTTTCGAGTTGGTGTTCCCACCATCCTTCTTCAACATCATGACGCACGTCCTAGTTCACCTTTGAAAGGTTCATGGGAGTCTTGAAGAAATATGTTCATAACCGTGCTAGGCCAGAAGGAAGCATCTCGAAGGGCCATGAAAATTAGGAGGTCATTGAGTTTTGTATTGACTTTATTCCTGACCTTAAGCCGATTGGTGTTCCTGAATCGCGACATAAGGGCAGACTGGAAGGAAAAGGCATGCTAGGAGGGCATCAAATAATATGTATGGACGGGCATTGTCTCACTGAAGCACACTACATAGTTCTACAGAATTCCGCCTTGGTGGCTCCGTATATGGAGGAACACAAGAATTTTCTACATTCCAAACACCGGAGAAGTCGTATTTGGATTACCTTGAAC
The DNA here is from genome assembly GCA_021437245.1 of Aegilops speltoides. Lineage (NCBI taxonomy): Eukaryota > Viridiplantae > Streptophyta > Magnoliopsida > Poales > Poaceae > Aegilops > Aegilops speltoides. The sequence continues at coordinate 490,144,995 of CM038144.1, forward strand.
AAACGAGGACTTTCGCCGGTTGGTTGCAGAAACGTGCCCTGAATGATGGCGATATTCAAAATGACATGTACTCGTTGTCCTAGTTACCATATTCGAATATAATGACTTTCAAAGGGTACCAGATAAATGGGAATACATTTTACACGATCGCCCAAGATAAGAAGAGCACCAACCAAAACAGTGGTGTCCGCTTTGAAGCAACAACCAACACGGGAAAGGAAACATATTATGGTTACATAGAGGACAATGGGAACTTAACTATGGATCAGGTGATTTGAAGGTCCCTTTGTTATGGTGCAAATGGGTTAATATGACACGAGGCGGGGTAACGGAAGACCCGCAGTACGGAATGACAACAGTGGATCTCAACAATCTTGCGTATGCAGACGAACCATTCGTCCTAGCCAATGATGTGGCGCAGGTTTTTTATGTGAAAGACATGTCTACCAGGCCGAGAAAAAGAAAAGATAAGGAAGCAAATGGATCATACGACGAGCCAAAGCGCCACATAGTTCTTTCAGGAAAAAGAAACATCGTGGGAGTGGATGACAAGACATACATGTCAGAAGATTATGAAAAGTTTGATGAAATTGCTCCATTCACAGTGAACATTGACCCGAGCATCCAGTTAAATGATGAAAATTTTCCATGGCTATGGTGCAAAGGGACACAAGCGAAGAAAAAGTTTCACACCCAAAGATCTGGGATGTGATCGGCTTCACTATCATCACTTTCTTCTGTGTTTCACACCCAGGAGGGAATGTCTGTAATAGTTAGGGTAGTTATGTGTTTTGGCATTTGAAACGCGAAGAAATTTTATGTGCAAATAAATTCTTTACATGCATTTACTGATTTTTTCCAGCTAAATGAACCTAAAATTGAAAAGCATTTCAAATGAACTCAGAAAAGGTTGAAAGTTGGCATGGTATCATAATTTCATACAAATAGCATGTGCAAAAAGTAGAGAGGGTTACGGCAAAAACTGGATGCACTTCGTGTACAAAATGGACAATCTCTTTCGAAGTATCAGGGTTTCCGATGAAAACTGAACTGTTACAAAGGCATTTCATTTTTTAAATAACCTAAGCATTACCAAATTGAATATAATGATAAAACATACTAATATTAAACATAAGAAAAAAGAATCACTAAAAAAACTTTTTTCAAAGTTAAGTTATTCACAAACTAGAGATTCACACAAATTTCAAATAATTCAAAATTTAAACTATTCAAATTTGAAAACTACCGGCACTAATAGAAAGTTTGTAATTTTTTGTACCTAAAGCAAAAATATTCACAAAGAAACTCTAAATACAGCAAAAAACAACTCAAAAATAAATAAAACAAAAATAAATAAAGCGAAAAAAATTAAGAAAATAAAAAGCCCTCCTACTAGGCCAAAGCGGCCTGCATACGACTAGGAACACAACCTTTTGTTGGGCCAGGATGCAGGCCCGCAAAGGCCCAGTAGGCCCACTAGATAGAAGAGGACAGGTAGGCCCAGTAGGCCTGCTTAGGAGAGGAGCTCGAGAGAGCTATCGCACTAGGGCTTATAAACCAGTGCGGTAGCCCCTTGGCTAGCGAGGTGGGACTAAAATTGCGCACCGCCTAGAGCTAGCGCACCCCCTTTAGTACCGGGTCGTGGCTCCAACCGGTACTAAAGACCCCCCCTCTTTAGTACCGGTTGGAGCCACCATCCGGTAATAAAGGGGGTGCGCTTCCCGCCGCTTGGCCTGGCCAAAACAAACCTTTAGTACCGGTTGGTGGCTCCAACCGTACTAAAGGTCCATCCTATATATACACCAGTTGAAAAAATTCACTTTCCTCTGTTTCTTCCTTCGTTTCCTCCTCCGTCGCTACCGCTTCGATCGTCGACGCCGTCCCGTCGACGTCGCCGCCCGCCTCGTCGCAGACCCGGCCGTCCGCCCTCGTCGCTTCGCCGTCGCCGTCGCCGCCGCCGTCCCGTCCCCGTCGCCCCGTCGCCTTGCCAGCCGCCCCGCTGTGCGCGCGCGCTTCCCGTCGTCGCCGCCCGTCCGTCGCCCGTCGTCGCCGCCGTCCCGTCCGTCCCTGTCGTCGCCGCCGCGTCGTCGCCTCGCGAGTGAGCTCGCCCCGGCCGCCATGTCCACACACACTAACTACGCACACACACACACACACACACACACACACACACACACACACACTACACACACACACACATTAGTTTGTTTGTTATAAATTTTTCTGTTTTTTAGTTATAGAAATGTTAGAAATTATTCTGTTTTTTAGTTATATATATATTAGAAATGTTAGTTATATAGAAATGTTATTTTTTTTCTATTTTTTAGTTATAGAAATATTTATAGAAATGTTAGCAATTTTTCTGTTTTTTAGTAATATAAATATTAGAAATGTTAGTTATATAGAAATGTTATAAATGTTTTCTGTTTTTAGTTATAGAAATATTTATAGAAATGTTAGCAATTTTTCTATTTTTAGTTATATAAATATTAGAATTGTTATAGAAATGTCAGTTATATAATCATTAAATCTTAGAATTAGTTTTAGTTAGATGAATTAGATTAATGTCAAATTGTTAGAATTTGCATATATATAGAATTTTAGTTGTCACAATCTAATCATTTAAAAATGTTACTTTTTATGGGCATATAGTATTTGTTCTCGATGATATGCCCGGCCCGCATCCTCGCCGTCGACCCGTTCGCGAGGACGTCCTGCTTCAGAGGACCCATGTCCGGGATTGGGCTCCACCGGGCTGGCACTGGGAGGTGCTACCTGGAGGGGCGCGCCGCTTGGTGAGGAACCCGACCTCGGGTCCCGTCGTCGACCCTGATCTTCTTTGATGGTGTTTGCGTGGGCCACATTCGGTGCAGAGGCAGCCGGCCCTGCCGGAGGTGGTGCGTCGCCGTGTCAGGGAGGAAGATGAGCACGTCCATCGCTACATGGCTGCTATGGACGACGTCAGGTTCTCCACTACTTGGCGGGTTCTTTGGGCAGATGACCGGAGATATGATCCTGTGATGGTTCCTTCTCTTTGGGTGTACCTTGCCGCGCCCGAGAACCGCGAGTGGCGCCCTAGATTCTTCTGTAGTACTCGATCTTTATTAGGTACCTAGCCAGTGATGTATTCGATATATAATATTCGAGACGATGTATTCGAGATTATATATATTAAGACGATGATGTATTCGAGATTATATATTCGAGACGATGTATTCGAGATTCAATTTTTCCTTATTGATTAATTGCATCCATGCATTGTAATTTGAATACTAAATTGTTTTATATTTCTTCTGTATTAGTAAAGTAAAAGCTATGGCAGACAATACCGGCAGAGAGAGAGAAGAGGAATTGTTCGACATCATACGCAGCCCTCACAGGCTAGATGATCTGAATGAAGCAGATGATGGCTCCCAATATTTGAACAATACCAGAGAGGGTGATGAAAAAATATTCAATCTCGACGACCGAGCTGATGAAGTCATGAACTATGATTACGATGACACAGAAAATGTTTGTGATGACATAGACAATGCTGATCTTCAAATAACAAAGACTACCGGCGAGGTATATTTATATAAGCATGCATCATGGTGATCATCACATGTTTTTTTATTGAGGATATATTAACGAATCGATCTTTCTTCTTTCAGCCCTCCGGATCGAGCAAATCTGCTTCTACAGACAGCAAGACAAAGCGAGGCCCGGGCAGATTGTTGAAGGATGGTGTAAAGTACCACATCAAATCCACCAAACTTAGTGGCGAACCCCTCACTCCTAAGAACATTGCGGACAAGTGGACTCGTCAGAGCGGAGTTCTTGTGAAGGACAAACTCCCGATCTCCATTCAAGAATGGAAAGAGCCAAAGACTAAACGTCCAGGTGTTACTTGGGTCGACGACAGAGCCAAAAAAGACCTTTTGAAATCTCTGATGGAACATTTCACCCTACCAGATCATTTCACTGAAGCAGATGTGGAGAAAGTCAAGGCCGCTGCTCTTAAGAAGATGGAAATTGCATTCAACACCCACAAGAAAACTGCATGGGCCAACTACCTCGCTAATTAAAGGAAGACTCCAGATTTAAGGGAACACTGGAGAAGCAAAGAGAACACTGGGACGATTTCGTGACCTTCAAGGATTCAGAATTATCTAAGGAACGGTCAATGAAAAACAAGTCAAATGCCGCAAGAAAGACGCAGTCCCATAGGCTGGGTCCATGTGGCTACACGGTGGGATTGCCTAAGTGGGATAAGTATGAGCAAGAGATGGAGGATGCAGGGGTCACTCCGGTTACTAGGAACTGGCCCCCCCAGGTGCAGAACTTGGCTCTATGCGCATGGGGGGGGAGTTGGACCCGAAGTCAGGCAAAGTTTCGCGGAAGGCAAATCTAAAAGAAGCCGAACAAAAGATAATTGACACAATAGAAGAAGCTCGAAGGGGGGGTGTTCACGCCCAACAAAGAGAACGACGAGCTTACGCGCGCCCTGGGAAATCCTGAACACCCAGGAAGAACATGAGGCAAGGGCGTTATTCCCTGGTATGAGGGCTTTTTAGAATGGAACGAGGACTACAGGACCCGTGCAAGAAGGAAGATGGAGGAGGAGAAGAAAAGGAAGCTGGAGGAGGAGCAGAGGAAGAAGGACGCAGAACGCCTTCAAGGCCTAGAAGCAGGGCACACGGACCTGGCACTCAAATTCCAGCAGCAGCAGCAGCAGCAGATCGACTCACTTAGCCAGGAAAGGGGGTCTCAGCAGCGGCAGCAGCAAGCGGATGATCGTCCAGCATTGGATAGCACCGTCCCATCCATGCCGAGAAGCATCGTTGGTTCTGCCCCGGGCGACACACTGCTGGATACATACCCTATGGATGACATCATAGAGAACACTAACTGCGAGCTACACTCCAAAATGAAGAACATATCCATGAAGGTGGCGGACGGCGTTGCTTTTCCAGTTACCCCCGAAGCAACCTACCATTGCATCCCGATTCCAGAGGGCTATGCTCGTGTCATGGTTGATGAAGTGGTGGACTCATATTCGGGGCTAACGCTTGACATTCCTGGAGGTGAAGATGAGCGCACACTGGGAGAGGCCATACATCGTATCATCCTATGGAGAAAGGATTGCATCATCTTTCGAAGTCCACCGACACCGCGTCGTCTGCCGACTCCTCCTCGAAGTCCGCCACCGAGTCAGCAGACTCCCGCTCCTCCAAGTCCACGAACGCGTGAGACTCCTCCTCGAAGTTTGCCACCTCCTCCAAGTCCCCGAACGCGTGAGCTGACTCCTCCGGTTTCAAGTCCGGCACAGCGTCATGCCACTTCTCCGGTTTCAAGTCCGGCACCGTGTCAGGCCACACTTCCTGCTTCAAGTCTGGCACATCGTCAGGCCACTTCTCCTGGTCCAACTCAGCCACGTCAGCCGTCTCCACCATCTCAGCAATCGTAGAAGAGCCATGCCACAGCTTTGGTGCGTAGCGGTACGAGTCGAGGTAGTTCAGGAAGGGGGAGACAAGCGATATAAATATGGTCCAAGCCTCGCTCCTCTTCCTCAGAGGCCTTACGACATGACTAAGGAGCAAAACACAGCCATAGTGCAAGCCCAAGTGGACGCCCATTTTGGACCGAAACCGGCACCGCCGCCAAAGGAGAAAGTGCTTGAGAAAGTAATTGACCACTTCATTCGTATGGCTAGAGAACCAGCTCCCAAGCCTGTTGACTCGGACTATGAGCGCCAAATCAGGAAACTACATCGAGAACGGCTAAAGAAGGAAGCGAGCTCGAGCTCGAGCCAACAAGCGGTGGCAAAAATGCGGGAAAACCGTTCCCAGTTGGGAGAACAGCGGTATAGCGATCCCCGCTTGTTGTGCCAACAACACATGAGAGGAGTACGCGCGCCAAATATTATTGTGTGCAAACCGTTAGCATTCTCCATCATGGCGATGTGGTAATAATGGAGGATCATATAATGCAGGCTCAAATGCTCAATATCTCTGTTGGACAACTCCTCAAAATCGAGCCCATGCCTCCTCTTAGAGAATCGGAAATAGCATGGAAATATGTCCGGGGCCAACCTTTGGTCCATCCAGACAAGGTCAAGGACCTCCCAACGAGAATGTATATATTGCGTCAATGGTACATGAACATTACCAAGATTTCCAATCGAGAGTCCCTCATGGTGAATGTCAAGCATGAGCATTATTACCATGAGAAAGCTCTGGCCATTGCGTATATAGAACTATTTCAGTTATACAATCAAGACGCACTCGACAAGTCTATCGTCAGTTGCTATTGTCTGTATTGATTTCTTTCTGTAATTTAAGTCTCAAGCTAGTTATGTAGTGATAATTTTGATCAATCATTACATGTAATTATCCTCACTATATTCTGTTTCTATGGTATTATATGCAGGATAAAGATGTATGAAATGAAAAAATCTAGACGCTATGGCGTTGGGTTCATTGACCCAAATACCATTAATGAGGATATATGACAGATTGAATATTGTCAAGATGGTGTAGAGGAAAGAATGCTAGAGTTCTTGAAGCGCCTCAATACCAATGAAGATATACTACTTCCTTACAACTTCCCGTGAGTCACACTGTCTTGTACTACAAATTCTGTTTTTGCTTACTAGCTAGCTAGATGTTAATAATTAAGTGTATACGGTTTACGGTAGTTGATTAATTTTATGCACATGCCCGCTTAACTAAGACATGCAAACGTGTGCGCATGCAGTTGGCACTGGGTCTTGGTAGACATTAAAGTTGAGGAAGGAAAAGTTGAATTACTGGACTCACTAACTAAAGCAGATAAAGACTTCACCATCGTGAAGGGGATAGTCAACAGGTAATTTCAATCATTATTAACTATATCTTGGCCTATTATTAGTTCGTCATTTCCTGATATGAACTATTTAATAACCCCTTTATTAATTTTCTTTGCCGGCGGGCAGGGCATGGGCAAAGTTCATCAAGGTGACTCCAGGCAAGTGGGCATAAAAGTTGTTTTGGCATCGACCAAAGGTAAGTAATTAAGTAGTACTAGTTAGATACCATCTCTTTAATTCTTGTTTCAATATCATTAATTAATTATCATGCTTGATTAATCATTATCTGATTCAATTCCATTCTCGTAAAGGCCCTGAAGCAGGCGCCGGGGAATAATTTGTGTGCATTCTACGTTTGCGAGAACATTCGCATGATGACGTGCGAAAGGAGCAGATCTGATAGACATGACAGGGTACGTTCGTCAGAACACTGTTCACACCATTATCGATATCTAGTCACACAACTAACATACATGCATATTGATCTCCTTCTTAACAGTTCAGACCGGTGCGGGATAAGCTCCTACCATCGGACCGCATACTAGCACTTCAAGAGGAAATAGCCGGATTTTTGCTCGACCAGGTCATAGATCCCAAAGGAGAATACTATTACCCGCTACCGCCCCCATGAACCACTTGTCATAGTGCTCCGAAGGCACCAAAGGCAACATATGTAGGAGAAATTGTATATGTATATACATGTGTATGTGTGAATAATTAATGGTGTTGGTTGTGTATGAAAATGGTGTGAAATTATATATATATATGCGGTTCTACGTACGAGAAAATCTATTTATATATATGCATAACGTGTACAATTTGTAGTATCGTGAAATACCAGCAAACAAAAAAAATAATTGAATGGAAAATAAAGCCAAACCCCGCCCCCCCAAACATTTAGTACCGGCTAGTGTTACCAACCGGTACTAATGTCCTACGCGCACACGGGCCCGGCTCGTGCCACATGGTGCCACTTTAGCGCCGGTTCGTGACGAACCGGTACTAAAGGGGGGGGGGCTTTAGTCCCCACTCTTTAGTGCCGGTTGGCAAACCGGCACTAAAGGCCGTTACGAACCGGCACTAAAGGCCTGTTCTGCACTAGTGTCAAACTTTGCAGATCAAACAAACTTTATAACTTCAATGTGTGAAAACTTTCAGATTGTTTGGACCAACATAAATATACAAAATGAGGATTTTTTGATTAAAAAATAAATTTTAGCATTTTCAATACATGAAAAAAATCTGAAAGTTTTTTCCACGTAGTAATTAGAATGTTTTGTTGTCCTGCAAAGTTTGAAGTTTATACGTTGTTTCGTTTGAGAGAAACAAAAATGACAAATGTGCCTGCACGGATCTTGATGCCAAAATGGATGGCTAAGATAAGGGGTACCGTGTAGCTCAAGCTACACAAAACCACACTCCATCCTCGCATGGCTTTGTTCGGCATTATTTTACAAGTAATAATATAGGTCTCTCTGCGTCAATTGATGTAGAGGCTTAGGTTACCCTTTCTTTCGAATGAAGGAGACACCCAGAGGGTGTTTTTCTATAAGTAAAGTGGAAATAGAACCATTTTTTTCGTGAACACATAAAGTTTGCGTATCTTTTCATTGATAGAAGGATAATAAATGAGTACAAAAGGGTACACCACATGGCACGAACGCAAACCGGTGTTGGTATGATCTCCGGAGCAGAGAGAACAGAGATGCTCAGCCCAAACAGAAGAACAACAACAGTTAAACCCAGTAATCCTAGAACCGGCAAGACGTCGAACACCGCAGACGTCACAAGCAAGCAAGATAGCTTCTTCAAGAAGGGGAGCGACGTGATTATGCCGCCGCCATCTGATCCGAAGAATTGGACCAAGGGTTTCCCTCGGTGCTCGAAGTGGGATGCGGCAATGCGGATGGAGGGCGGCAGAGTTGAGCCCCTAGGCGCGACAGCAAGGGTTTTTTGCATGTCGCCAGACGTGTGCGACACAGGGGATGAGCGGGTATCATGCTGTAGGATCCGAACCAATTTGTAATTACCCATTTAAGATGCCTGTTTATCTAGAGGAATGCCCTATCTACAATTCTACCTGACATATGGACCTTTTCTTTATTTTTCACCTTTTGGACCATTTGGAGTTCATTGAGGATCTCAGACGTTCTCATTCTTAGGCTTATGGGGAATGATGATGGATCAAGATCTTGAGAGAATGATTAAAGAGAAGAATTCTACATATGCTTGAAGATAAGATCATTATGAGCTAATATGTTGAGTCATGGATTATGATGTCTTGAAACATGTAATTCAAGTGAAGGATTCATTGTGCCTCTCAAGATACTATGTTGGAGCATGAAAAGGAGAAAATGATGTGCAATATGATATTCAAGGAGAAACTTGATATGGTTATAGTGAATTGAGATGTTGGTTATTATGTCTTGAAGCAATGAAGCATAGTGAAGATATTAATAGGGCCTTTAAGACATCAATATTAATCATGGAGCAAAGATAAATGTTGACCAAGATGAAGATCAAAGATGGTCAACACAAAAGCGCAAATCATTGCCACATGAGATCTTGTGGTATGGTAAGAATTTATCAGTTACCCTTTGTGTACTGACCCATTCTATGTGTTCTCTATATCTATGTAGGTTAGGTGATTCACATGGACTTACCTCAAAATAAAGATCTGAAGTGCCCTTGAGAGGATAACATTAAGTGTTGATGTTCATGGTTGACAAGGGCAAGTTCAAGATAGCCACCCCGAAGGATTATATGCTTGAAGCTTGTGGATGATCACATGGTGAACGTATGAAGATGTATACAATTTGAAGCCTTCACCAAGTGGCATGATCAAGATCATCGTTCCAACTTTAGCCAAGCGTAAACATCAACACCAAAGCTTAATTGAAATGCTTTAGTCAGAGGTATTAGTTCCTTTGGCTTTAAATGTGGATCGATGACCATCGAAAAGGATATATGCTCAAGACTGAGTTTCCAGAAGCTATCCAGTATAGTTCTTCTATGTTCTTGAGTTATAGGGATCCCGCACTATTAAGAGGGGATCAAAGGGGTTGGTGAAGGATTTGCTCAATCACCACAGTTGCTTCTTATATTTTTCATTTTTCATCCTTCATCCTAAGTCACACATACACCCACTGATGTCTCACCAGACGACCGGTATTTACCGGAGTCCGATCACTCTTTGCCCGCCGGACATCCGGAACCTTTCGGAAATCCAGTGTATCTCAACAGAAAGAAACTATCGGATTTCTGGCCTCCACCGGAAACCCGGTCGACCATATACATAGCCAAATTGCCAGTCATCCGGTCTTCTCCGGACTTTTGATGCCCCTGTTCTTTGTCTGTTTCATTCAGTCCGTGCAAAAACTCCAGCGACTAGACGTCCGGTACTTACCAGACGTCCACCGCTCCTTCAGCCACCAGATGTCCGATACTTACCAGACTTCTGATACTTACCATACACTAGTAGAAAAGAGGGCTTTGGACCAGGCCGGGTTAGCCCATTAGTCCCTGTTCAATACAGAACCGGGACTAATCGGGGCATTAGTCCCGGTTCGTGAGCCCAGGGGGCCGGCCGGGCCACGTGGGCCATTTGTCCCGGTTCGTCTGGACCTTTTAGTCCCGGTTGATGCCATGAACCGGGACTAAAGGGTGCGATGCCCATTAGTACCGGTTCGTGGCACCAACCGGTACTAAAGGATAGACCTTTAGTCCCGGTTCGAGCCACCAACTGGTACTAATGGGGTTTGAGGCATTAGTACCGGTTCATGGCACGAACCGGTACTAAAAGTCCCATTTTCAAACTCTACCCCCTGCCCCACCGTGGATCGCCTTTTCAGTTAAAAAAATAAAAGAAAATGATGAAAATGTCAAAAAAATAAAAGAAAATAAGTTTCCCATGTGATATGTGGTCTAGATGTTGGGAAAATTTACAAATATGAATTTCGACTTAATTTGCAAAATCTCTCTAGAATTTAGTAAAATGGGCATAACTTTTGCAGACGAACCCGGATTAAAAAGTTTTTTTTATGAAAAATCATCTACTCGACAAGTTACATCCAAATTTAATTGGGGGAACCCCGTTAAACATTTTCAAAATCCTCAAAAACCTAACTGAAAAAGTTACGGGGCTTTTAAGATCTTGAGGCAAAAAAATTCATCAAATTTCAGTTTTTTTGAATTTTTGTTAAATCTGGTCAAACTATGGTCAAACTACTTATTCAAGAAGTATTAGTGTTACTAAATTATTATTCAAGAATATTAGTGTTACTAAATAATTATTTCAGTTTTTTGATTTTTGGTCATATCTGGTCAAACTATGGTCAAATTGTGGTCAAACAATGGTCAAACTAATTATTCAAGAAATATTAGTGTTACTAAATATTGGTGTTATTTTTTAGTATAATAGTTTCAAACTCAAACAGTGAAATGTGTGACTTAATGCTCAAGCTAAATTCCTGAGGTTAATGGGATTGACATCTTACTATTGTCAGGAAAACAACAAGTGCAGACTTGGAAACGAGGGAGAATAGAACCCGAAAGTTAAGCGTGCTCAGGCTGGAGTAGTGAGAGGATGGGTGACCGTCCGAGAAGTTAGATGATGAGGGGTGATTAGAGGTTAAATTGAGCAGTGATGAGGGGTGATTGGAGATGAGAGGTTAAAATAATTTAGAAATTTGAAAATCAAAAAAATATATTCAATTTTTTTTCTTTTTTTTTTAAAATCATAAAAATTCCTTTAGTACCGGTTGGTGTTACCAACCGGGACTAAAGGTGGACCTCCAAGCAGCGGCCACGTGGAGAGCCTTTAGTCCCGGTTCGTGTAAGAACCGGGAAAATATATTCAAAAAAATTTTCATTTTTTTTTAAAAATCATAAAAATTCCTTTAGTACCGGTTGGTTTTACCAACCGGGACTAAAGGTGGACCTCCAAGCAGCGGCCACGTGGAGAGCCTTTAGTCTCGGTTCGTGTAAGAACCGGGACTAAGGGGGGAGGCTTTAGTAACGACCCAGAACCGGGACTAAAGGCCCTTATGAACCGGGACTAAAAGCCCTTTTTCTACTAGTGATACATCTCGTACTTACACGGGATATTACACTCACAAATGGCTAGTTTTCTAGGCCTTCTACATATACCCCTCTACCAATCCGGTAGAGGGTTGACCACTAAATCCAAAAGAACCCTAGAACACCCAAGTTGATCCCTCTCACTTCTCCTACATCAAATCTTAGATCTGGAGAGATTCGTGAGAATTCTTAAGAGATTTTCCAATCAAGTGATAGATCCACTCCCTCTCCGTCTTGTGACCAAAGGAATTCGTGATTTGAGCAAGTCTTGAGCATTTCAGTTAGGTCCCAAATTATTTTGTTCCTGAGATTAAAAACATTGGTTGTGAGTTGAGTGCATTGTGCAATAAACATCCCTAGTTAAAATAAGTTGTCACTTTCTCTAGCAGTCCGAGTCTTCCTTGACAAGGTAATTGTCGGCCACACAATTTTTCGGAGGCATTGTACTAAATTTTGAAGGATCCTGTCACGGACGTCCGCATGCCAATGCTCTAGATTTACCAATTTTTCTTATGTCACTCCAGATTTTGACATTTCATTTTTGCCACTCTTAGATTTTGACAATTATCACAATTGCCATTCCGTGGCAAAAGCAAAATAATTTTATTTCACACTTGCCACTCTTAAAATTTTGCTTTTGCCACGGGAATGGCAATTATGATAATTATCAAAAACTAAAAATGGAAAAAAGTGAAATATTGAAATCTAGAGTGGCATAAGAAAAATTGGCCCCTAATCGCAGGGGATGTGCGTGGGGGATGAAATCTACCATTAGGGGTTTCAATTTTAGGGTGAAAATGTTGTGTCTGAGCATGGAGGAGCGGCAACATTTGTAGTTCACCGAATTTCATCATCAAATGCGTGATTGGAAAACTCACACTCAACTACAAGATGATTTTGTTGAGCATATGAGAGCTCACATTGGCAACCAATAGATGTATGGGCTATTTTTTCTTTCAAATGTATTGGTAAAAATTTATATTTAGTTTGATTAGTAAACTATGAGATTTTAATTGGTTTATGAAATTATGATATTTGTATTTGGTTGAATTATGTGAATTTGGGGCAATGTTTTTGATGTGTACGTAAAAAGAGAAAAAATATGGCCGTGTGGACAAAAATGCGTCGGTGCGTTGGGCGCATTCCCAACCCAAACACGGACGGGGACGAAGAAAGGCCTAGCTATACGCCGACCCAAATGGATAAAAAACGGACAAAATCGGCGTCGCTTTTGCGCGTTGGATTTGCCCATATATTGTTTTTACTATAGTGAATTTTAGCATTTTTGAGTATGGGTGCTGGGATATAACATTATTTATTTCATAAATAATACTTTCCCGTTCGAAAAGAAGTGTCTCAACTTTCTACTAAACTTTAGTGTATACAATTGTTCAGAAGTTGAAACACTTATTTTGAAATGGAGATTGTTTTGTTTTCGTATTTAGTGTTTTTTCCCGCTTCTACGATGTTTCAGCATGGCTTTTGTCCTCCCGAAGATCATCACTCGTCATTGCAGATATCGAGGATTTGGGGATTGACAAATACAAAAGCATGGTGGAACATGTCTCCCACCTTATCAACCCGTCATTCCAAGTTTGAGTTGTCAGTCCAACCGACAATGAGAGATTGATTAATGGCTGTCAGACTTCATGTCTTGTGTTTTTAGCGCCCAACCGTTAGTGCGACTCCATGAGGCCGCTCGGTCCTTGTCCTCCAACCTCCTGTCCCCAACTCCAGTTTACCATCGGTGTTCGGGTTGGGTTTTCTCCAGTGCTTAAAAACACGCCAAGTTTAAAGCTCGAATCCTCCCAAACATCTTCCAGTGGGATGAACAAACGGAGTGTTTTTTTCTGTCCTATATCCCACCTGTGACCAGCAACTCGCGCGGGTGTAAACTGGCACCTCTCGAAAATTTTGATACTGCTCCCAAACGGGGCCTAAATGGACACAAACATAGGCTATTATCCCCTCCATACAAAATAAGAGCGTTTATATCGCTGTTACCTAAATGCACTTATATTTCTTTATGGAGGGAGTACTAAGCAACGACGAAAAATAAAAAGTAGAGTAGCACTGGTGGGACACCAGTATTAATGCATCGTGAGGGGATTGAACTGAGCGGGTGGATATCTGGTGCTACGGGAGCATCTCATATTAGGAGACCTAATGTGAGGTGCTCCCGTAGCACCAGATATCCAAATTTGTTTTATGGATGTTAGCATCACATGAATGTACAATCCCCCAAAATTTCAAATCAAAATTCGCAATACACATTGAGAAACAAAAAACACAAATGCAGCATAAATGTTTTGCAGAAAATTCCCCGAACATTCCTGAAATGACACTTTGGTCCACATCCCATGATGCTGCCCATTTGATCTCAGATCGACGGCCGAGGTTACGCGGGAGCATCTAATGTGAGGTGCTCGCATAGCACCACATATCCACCCAGCTGAGCATGTGTTCTGGTAGTTTGCCGTGGTACGTCAGACAGAAGAAGAAAAAAAGAGTAACACCTGTAAACTCTAAACAATGTCAGTCTAGACGTACAGTACAAATTGTCCCTAATTAGTGGCGACGCTACTATAGATCCTCCCTGCTTCCAATGCCTTAATCATGTAGTGCCTAACCGTGGGGCAGATAAGTGGGTGCTAGCTATCCCCTGTGATAGCAGACTATTTTCGTATGTGCATATTGCAACAGCATTAGTTGTAGTGATAGAACTCTGTTGCCACAGCACCATCACTGCAATTACATTTTCGACTTGAAAATTGTTGTGGTAACCTATTGCCATGGTGTTTATTGCAATGCTTGGCAGCGACCTTGAATTTTTCGTGGTAAGGACATATTAATTGTACTGTTTTTATGTTTATTGCGGCAATAACAAAATTCATTGCAATATATCGACTCCACAATTTAGCTGCCTCAAATAGGGTTTCATGTACTAGTGTTGTATGTTTCTTGTTGACAATCAATAATAGCCTGACCAGTATGTCACAGTGGGTTGACAAGACCGGACTAGTGCATGAATTGCTGAACCCACTCTCTTGCTAGATTTGATATAATATGATTAGTGAAAGCATGAGTCCAACATTAAGCAAGCAGAGTTTAGTTGGTTCCATGTCATAATTTTTGGAACCACTTTGGTTACCACCTTACTAGATTGTGGCTAATAATAAATTCACAGCCAAACGAAGCATGCTAACTAAGACAACTTGCTTATTTTGGTATAGTGGCGATGGTTTATTGCCCTATAAATCGTAGTTTGTCACATGGATTATTGCCATGTAATCTTGGCCCTTGCAATAGGATATCTACATGAAATCTCACAATTGCGACATGTTATTGCCATGAAAAAAAATCATTTTGGTATAGGATGGTCCGACACAATCTCTTTTTTTGGACAAAACATTACCATAGAAAAAAGTTTGTGGCCATATGTACATATTACAACAGCATAACTCATGCAAATAAACTATTGCCATGACAGTATTGTTCCAATATCATTCTTAGTCACTGACTTGAAAATTGTAACGGTAACTTATTGTCATGGTATTTATGCAACTGTTGGCACCACCCTTGATTTTGTCACGGGAGTGCATGCTGCAGTCGATTTTTGGATATTGCATCAATAAAATTTGTCGCAATGCACCAACCCACCTTGTTAGAGTTTCGGGTACTAATTTTATCTATTTCTCTTTGACAATCACTAGTAGACCAAACAACGTGTCACAGTGGTTTGACAAGACCGAACTAGTGCATGAGTTGCTCAGCCTACACTAGAGCTAGATTTGATCTTATGATTAGAGAAAGCTCGAGTCCAACATTAAGCAAAAGCAGCGCTCAGTTAGTTCCATGTCACAATTTTTGGAACCACTTTGGTTACCAGCCTGCAGATCTCATTTACTTAGCTTTTACTAGTTGCTAGATTGTGGCCAAGATTCAATTCACGGTTGAAACAAAACGTGCCCACTAAGACAGCTTGCCCATTTTAGCAGTGTGGGGTGTGCACTGCCAGGAGCTCAAATAATTGGCACCATGACATGTGTAGCCACAGCCACATGTGTGTCCGACTTGTCAATCGCTGATTAACCAGACATATCCAGCATGCATGCTTTCCAATAAAATTATTAATTTGTTTTTGCTGAGGCCTGTGCGTGATATACAACATTTTTCTATCCATGCACATACGTACGGCTATATATCTCACTTTCCGATAGGCACTAGGAGAATGTTAGTGCGTGTTTGATTTGAAGGGATAAAGGCGCGTGCGTGTCACTTAGCTTGGCCACCGTCGACCCGACGTTCGATTAGTGTATCATGGTCTGCGAGGGACCACGGATCAGCTCAGCGCGCAATGCATCTTGCGACGGCTTCCATGAGTTGGACAAGTGAGGTGGACAGGAAGATATCATGCCGCTTATATTACCTTCGGATGGTTCTCCATACCTTATCCTTGTCTTCTTGGCCGCTAATTAAACATTGTTAATGGGAAAGATAGTTCTTTCTTTCCTTTGGAGATGTTAATGTCACTCAACTTTGGAGAGATGGCAGCCATCTTTCTCCTGGTGCCATCAATCGTCGACGCAACATAGCAACGCGCCTAGCTCAAGGAATGTATTTACACGATAAGTCTCCCAAACAACAAGTACAGTTCGTGTTCTGGAGATGTAGAATTTAGAGAGACAGATCACGGCAAGGGAGATGGGTCTGCAGATGAATACGTAGATGGGAAGAAAAATTTAGGGCGTTCTGATGTCTAATGGTGTGTTTGCTTCGTGTCACCAGATGGAACGTAACGGGTCCGTCGCGTCCCTAGAGGTCGTTCTCCTGCTTAGTTTGGTCGAGGAATCGGAACCCACTGACTCCCTGGAATGGCATATTCCTCCTAGATCCGGAACGCGCTAGTACCTCCGAATCGGTGGAACGATGCGGAACGCCTCGTCTCTCACAACACCAGCCGTATGCCTGCTCCGCCCTGGTTATCTCCTCCCAACACCAGCCACCCACCCATTCCCGCTCCGGCCGTGAGGGCCAGCGCCGCTGCGACGACCTGGCCACCTCCACCTTCTTGTGCGCCGCTCCACCGCGATTCGGCCACTCCGGCCCCGATCCAGTCAGCCCTCAGGCGCTGTTCCACCACCGGCCCCTGATCTAGCCAGCCCTTAGGCGCTGCTCCACCTCCGTCCGACCATCCCCTCACCAACGGCTGCAAGCAGGGAGCAATGATTGGCTGCAACAGGAACAACGGCAACCGCGACGGCGCGTTGCTACAGGCGGCAGGTTGATTCCTGGTGGCGCTCCTCGGCAGCAGTGGCTTGTGGCAGCGGTGGCCGTGGAGGAGTAGAGCAGCAGCCGCGGAGCAGCAGTAGAGACTGGGCAAGAAGCGGCTAGCAGGCAGCGGAGCAGCAGCAACAGAGAGCAGCATCGGCTAGCAGAGAGATGAGCTTCATTCAGTATATAGGAATTGCTTGTGCGTATGTTGGATTGCTACAACAGAGAGCTTCATTAGTACAGACAGCTAATCTTTCATTATTTCTGCTTGGTGCGTATGTCGGATTGTTGGTTAATTAATTTTTTTACCTATATATGTAACTTGTTAAATACGTACAAACTAGTGTGAATTTATGTTTGATATATGCTTGAGTGTATTTATAAATTGTTCGTGTTGCAAATTAAATTCAAATGTATTCTCAGAATTTGAATACTCTGTTCCTGAAAATACAAAGAGTTTAATTATTCATACTGTTGCTGAAAATCACTCCATTCCAACTGTCGAACCAAACACCAGCACATAACCATTCCATTCCATTTAATACCCATAACCAAACACAAAAACGGAAGCAACCCATTCCCGGGCGATGGAACCATGAAATTCCATTCCACTTGGTTCTTGAACCAAACACACCCTAAAGGGACGAGGGAAAGCAAGTTTGTGTTATCATGAAATAAAATTCTCCGTCCATAATCGCGGTGGCCGCCAGATGGGTCGCAACGCATACCTTCCTCTCTCATAATAATTTTCAGTAACATCATGAACAAATTCAACAATATAACTTTCGTATAAAGCAGTCTTTTCATGATCCACAATCACAAAAAATTTATTAATCTCCACATAAGCAAATTTCTTCTCATTCGTAATAGTGGGAGAAAACTCAACAAATAACTACCATATGAAACTTGATTGACATAACCCAATTGAATATTAAAATCATGGTGAAAAGTTTCATGGTTATTATTACTTTTTATAGCATAGATATCATCACCATAATCAACATAGATAGCAACTTTATTGTCATAATCAATTGAAACATCTTCGAAAGTAGTGGATTCATCACTAAATAAATTATGACCTCTCCAAATTCACTTCCATAATTATCAACACCCTTTAAAATAGTGGGATCATTACTACCTAGAGATGACACTCTTCCAAACCCACTTTCATCATTGTAATCATCATAAATAGGAGGTATGCAATCATCATAATAAATTTGCTCCTAATAGTAGGGGGCCTAAAAAGATCATCATCATCAAACGTATCATTAGCATCATGGATATTCAAAGAATTCATACCAGAAACATTGCAATCATGCTTATCATTCAAACATTTTATGCCAAACATTTTATTGAATTCTTCTTCTAACACTTTGGCATAATCTTCCGATCCATCATTTTCAAGAAATAGATCATAAAGATAAAGAACTTGATGCAACTTCAGTTCCATTGTTTTGTAGTTTTCTTTTATAAAACGAACTAGTGAAAAACAAGAAACTAAAAGATCCAATTGCAAGATCTAAAGATATACCTTCAACCAGTCAACTCCCCGGCAACGACGTCAGCTATAGCTTGATGTCTACTATGCAACTTTTATTCTTGTAGACAATGTTGGGCCTCCAAGTGCAGAGTTTTGTAGTACAACATAAAATTTTTCTCAAGTGGATGACCTATGGATGGCTCGGGCGAAACATACCGGCATGCGGCGAACAAGATAGGCGCACGAGTTGACTGGCTTGGGCAATGAAAACAGATCGATAAGGTGGAACGAGCCGAGCGCGTGCCTGCCCAGGTCTTGCGGGCTAGTCAACCTGGCACACGTGGCTGGCCGGCTCACAGAAGTGAAACAGTCGGGTGCATTCTCGAGGCCAAATCGCGCGAATGAAGTGGAGGGGGTGGTGCCGAAGGCCACTAACAGTTAGACTCGGCCATCCGTTACGCACATGAAAACATGCAAGATAGCTGGCGCGAGCAAACAAACCAGCACAGGATGCCCATGTGTGAAATCACAAACGCAAGGGCGACACAAGCCTCGCCTGTCACAAACAAGCCATCCATGCGACGGCATAAGAAGCTGACAGGTGGATCCCACGCGGTCGCGTCCAAAAACAGCCCCATGACGGTGGCCTCAGGCCGCGCCCGCGTTGCACCTTTCATGGACCCCCGAGGCAAGCCATCCGGGTACGCGAGGGCAGTTTCCATGTGCCATATTATTTGGTACCCCCTCTGTATCAAAATATAAGATGTTTTTTGACACTATGATAGCATTAAAAAGCATCATATATTTTGAAGCTTAGGGAGTATATTCTAAATATGTGGTTAATTAGTTGTTTGTATATGATAAGTCCATACCCCAAGTGAAAAATATAAATTGTAGCGAGGCCCTGTAGCCACTCCTTCAGCCACTTGTCAGTTGTAGCGAGGCCCTGTAGATTTCACTTGCTATTTGCATCGGTGGGCGATATGGACGCGGAACTTATCACTAGATGATATTGTTGTTTCTCCCATAAGTCTGCTGGTGTACCTAATTTTGGCCATAAGATATGCCTTCCATCAGCCCGTTGTGCGCTAGCTTTGGCAACTGCACTTGGTAATTACGACAAGAATAATGTTAGCCCTTCCAGTACACTTGTGTTATCTCTCCTGCGCAAGTTGCCAGCCTCAAGTGGCCAGTGCAACAACACGTACAGGCCAATCTACACCACAACATAGTACAGCACATGCTGAACCCCACACCCCGGCCCCCTTTTTCTCGTGTATAAATGGCCCAGTAGTTTCTGATTGCATTCCAACAGACGAAGCGGCCAACAACTCCCTGCCCACTCAATTGGGAATGGGTTCTTCACATGTCTTGGGCACTACCACTACTCAACATAGCAAGTTTGAGAGGGCTTACCAACTCTTGTTTTTCCATGTTCACCCGTTCTGGCTGCAGCTCCTCTACTTTGTGTCCATCTCCTTCTTCGGTTTCGTCATCCTCAAAACCCTCCCCATGAAGACGACCAGCATGCCCATGGACCTGGACCTGATCTTCACGTCGGTGTCGGCAACGACCATATCGAGCATGGAGGTCGTGGAGATGGAGTCCTTCTCCAACCTCCAACTCCTACTCCTAACCCTCCTCATGCTTCTCGGCGGCGAGGTGTTCACCAGCATGCTTGGCCTCTACTTCACCTACGTAAGGTGCAAGAGAAAAGAAGCACAAGCACCCCACGACCATGACGATGGTGCCAAAGTCCAACCAGCACCACCAATACCTAGCCTAGAGCTCACGGCTACCATCTGCGTTGACGACGGCACTGCACAGGACCATATGGAGCAAGGGTTCATGGACCAGCCCCGTTACGGCCGGGCCTTCCTCACCAGGTTGCTCCTGTTCATAGTGCTCGGCTATCACGCCGTGGTGCACCTGGCCGGCTACTCCCTCATTCTGGTCTATCTGAGCGTCGTGTCCGGCGCGAGGGCGGTGCTCGCCGGCAAGGGGATCAGCACGCACACCTTCTCCTTCTTCATCATCGTCTCCACGTTCGCCAACTGCGGCTTCGTGCCGACCAACGAAGGGATGGCCTCCTTCCGGTCCTTCCCAGTCCTCCTCCTACTCGTCATGCCCCACGTCCTCCTCGGCAACACGCTCTTCCCCGTCTTCCTCAGGATGACCATCTGGGCTCTCCAGAGGGTCACCAAGAGGCCTGAGCTCTATGAGCTGCGGACAATCGGCTACGACCACCTCCTGTCGAGCCGGCACACAAGGTTCTTAGTTTTCACCATGGCCGCGTTCGTGCTAGCGCAGCTGTCGCTCTTCTGCGCCATGGAGTGGGGCTCCCACGGGCTGGGAGGGCTCACCGCCACGCAGAAGCTCGTCGCTGCGCTCTTCATGTCGGTTAACTCGAGGCACGCCGGCGAGATGGTCGTGGACCTCTCAACCGTGTCGTCAGCCGTCGTGGTGGTCTATGTGGTCATGATGTACGTGACGTACCTCCACTCCATTAATTCTTCTTCTTTTTTTTCTGCGAGAAACGTATCTCCACTCTCCATGCATTCTAGATAGTGATAACCAAACTGAACTCTCACATGCTTTTTTTTACGGGAATATTCGCGCCCTCATGCTCGTGTCCATCCTGCCTACACACTATGAACAGGTACCTACCACCTTACACAACATTTCTACCAGTGGAAGACAGCGACCAACAAGTGGGAACAGATCGGTACGACCTGCAGAAAAGCAGAAGCAAATGGCAGAAGCTGCTCGTGTCGCCCCTCTCGTGCCTAGCCATCGTCATCGTCGTTGTGTGCATCACTGAGAGGCGGCAGATCTCCGATGACCCCCTCAACTTCAACGTCCTCAACATCGCCGTCGAGGTTATCAGGTAATCGACTAATTAACAAAACGTAGAAGCAAATGACAATATATATATATAGTAGATACCAACCTTTTGTGACCTGTGCGTGCAGTGCGTACGGCAACGTGGGGTTCAGCACGGGGTACAGCTGCGGCCGGCAGGTCACGCCCGATGGTGCCTGCAGTGACGCGTGGGTTGGCTTCTCCGGGAAGTGGAGCAGGGAAGGGAAGCTCGTCCTCATAGCCGTCATGTTCTACGGCAGGCTCAAGAAGTTTAGCATGCATGGTGGCAAGGCATGGAGGATAGCATAGCATACACCTGCAGATTCTTTAAGGATCACTGGTGGAAAAAAGGCCTTTGGTCGCGGTTCGCAACTGCCATTAGTCGCGGCTGCGCAACCGCGACCAAATAAGCGCGACTAAAGCCCCCCACCTTTAGTCGCGGCTGCTTAAGAACCGCGACTAACGGCCCGTCCACGTGGGCGCCAGTGCCGTCAGGCGGAGGACCTTTAGTCGCGGTTCTTTCGCCAACCGCGACTAGCACGCCGCAGGTTTAGGGTTTTAGCCCCCCTAAACCTGTTTTCTGTTTAATTTGTATTGTTTTATTTCTTTTGTGCTTTATTTTAATTTTGAAGGAGTTTCATATATTCTACGGTACTACATACATGCATATGAATGTACAATTTCAAATAAATTTGAAATTAGAACCAAAAGAATTCAAGAGGAATATACAATATATATTCAATATCATCGGATGACCATATACAATTTTGAACAAGTTTCCATACATGATTTAATCCATATAAAGTTCTACGTCCTCGTGATAGTGTTCTCCTTTAGGATGGAGGACTTCCCTGCTGAACCATCCAGCTAGTTCCTCTTGAAGTGGTCGGAAGCGAGCTTCTGGACTAAGCATCCACCGGAGGTTATTCCTCTGAGCATTGGTATCACTCGGATCAACCCGCTCAGAGGTGTATCTCCGGATCATCTCACAGACATAGTATCCACATAGATTGGTCAACGGTGGCTGAATATCCCAAAGATTCTTAGGCTTTAATATTTTGAATTCTAGCTCTTTTTGAATTCACCGACCTTTGTATCTACGAACCGTCTCCAAACCCTACGAGGCAAAGAAAATTAAATGAAAAGAGAGTTATTAGTTACTTGATATTAGGAAATGAACGAAATAGGCCGATCGATATAGAGCGCAAATGAATGAAAATAATTACTTCTGCAGCATTTTTCTCATGTCGCCCCAAAGCTTTGGATCCTTATTCAGAGAGTCGTGGACGAGACATTCGAGGTGTTAACTTTAATTACTAGCAGAATCCGGTGGAACTGCGGACACGATACATGCACGAGACGTCATGCATAACTCATCGATTAGCCGCCACATACCATGCATGGAGTAAACAAAAGAGAATGTGCTCAAGATGTAAACACTCACCCAAAATGGTAAGGAAATAGAATATCACTTTTGAGTTCCTGCTTTGTAAGAAACGCCACAGTCTGCCTCCACGTCGGCGGGTAATGCTTCAACACAATTCCATTAACGATGTGTGGGTCAATGAACCCAACATCATGGATGTTCCTTACTCGCATTCCTTAATCTTCATTCTGCATGTATAATAGCGGACACAACAATATAGTTAGGACATATATATAGTGCAGGCAATATGAACGAGATGGGGTAGGAATTAATAAATCACTTACAGAACGTAGCAACTGATGATAGATTTGTCGAGCTCGCTGCAGATTGAAAAGCTGGAACAATTCACTCATTGCAATTTGTACATAGTAATGTTTGAAGTGATGCTCATGTCTAACTTCCGCATAAATATATTCTTTGGCGTTTTTATTTTTTATGTAACCCTTGTACCAATTCAGCAGACGTTTCATTTGGTCAGGTAGATCCTTTTCTCTGCAGCAGCTCGACGAGAGGCCCATTCTTGACATATGTAATTACTACCTCCTTCACTGGCAACTCATCAAGGCCTAATAGTTCACGAAGAGTAATACCTAAGTTGGCGCTTGTTCTCCGCACTCACATATCTAATCCTGTGCTGCCGCAGCTTGTATGATCTCGGGGCATCCGGACGAAGGCTTCCACTATAAGCGGGCAATCGATTGTTTACTTTGTTCCCGAGCTGGGCAACTTGTTTCCGCTTTTTTACTTCGGCCTTCTCCGCTCTTTGTTCTCCTTGAACATGAGTGCCTGCCTGCAAGTTCACGTGCATAGTCGTTAGGCGATTCTTGGCGGCTTGGGACGGTGTGCTCAAAAATGACTTAGCCCACTTCTTTTGCTCATCGAAAATCTGGCTTGGGCTCGGGCTCTCTTTTCTTCTTGCAGTCCGCCTTCCATTTCTCCAAATCAGCAGCAGCGGCGCGTCGACTTGCTCGGCACACGCTCCCAAGGCCTTGTGGGGAGAGGCTTGATGATGGCTCCGTACCTTTGTGGTCTTAGGTACATAAGGGTCCGGGTTAATAATCCAGGACTGCTACGCTTCTTTGCCGAGGTGGATTGGGGGCGGCGTCGATCACCCCCGGACGAGGACTGGGGCGGCGGATGATCACCCGCCGGACGTTAGGACTAGGGGCGGCGTCGGCTGATGTGACGGAGGTGTAGGTGAACCGCCACCACCACCACCACCACCACCACCGCCACCGCCACCACCACCACCGTAGGGGGTGGACTTGTTGTCCTTGGCGCCTCGCACGAAACTTGATAAACTTCTTTTGCCATAGAATGTAATGGCGCTTGACATCTCCAAGTCTTTTCTCCCCTTGGTGTAGCAATGTCAATCTCCGTGTCCTCAAACCCTTGGACTATGTCCTCCACCGTGACACGAGCATAGCCATCTTGAATGGGGTTGTTGTGGTGGAGTGCTCCTGTAAACATGGTAAAGCACTGCCGATGGCTACCTTCATGGACATGTTCCCGATAGGATAATACAGATGACATTCTTTCATCTCCTTTATATCGCCCACGGGTAGCGAGGAGGCTCCGTGCAGTAATTTCGACCACCAGAGGCTCCGTGCAGTAATTTCGATCACCGAGGCTCCGGTGCAGTAATTCGATCGTCGGTGCATCCGCACCAGCCGGTGGGGCCTCCGTGGAAGCCACGCTGCTTCTCCGCTGCTGGCTTCCGAGATCCATTGGATGATCTTCATGCTGCACCCGAGCTGCATCTCTTTCGCTACTAGTACACTCATGGTTTTCTTCATCACATCCATTTCGATGCCAACCGCGCCACAACATCGCTTCCCGATCCATCTTTCTCTTACGGCTTCAGAATCGACGGGTCATCGCTCGGGGAACCCTATTTTCCACGGAATGTGCCCCATGCCTCGTACACGTCCTCCGTGTTCAGGATTCCCGAGGGCTTTTGTCGGTAGCGTCGTTCTCTCTGTTGAACTTGATCTTCCCTGTTGAGCATCCTTCATTGCGTCAATAAGGGCTTGGGTGGGTTTAAGTAATTTGCCCGGTAAACACACTCCTCGTCTCCGGGTTCAGCGTTCCCCATGCCCGCATTCACCAGCTTTTGGCCCTTGGGTCCCATCCTCCGCACTGGACGGATTCTCGCGCCCTCAGCTCGTTCTCCATCTTCTCCAACCTAGGCACCCAAATGCGATACCCTCCTGGCCCCATAACATGATTGTACTCCTTCTTAGCCGCATTTTCCTTATTTTGTTTCGATATTTGAATGAACTGCTCCGATTTCTTTTGCTTCACAAATTCTGGCCAATCATCTTTCGTTTCTCATATTGTCCTTTGAAACCGGAGTCTTGTTCGCTTGACAAAGTCACGGGCTAGATTTTGCTTGAATTTCCGAATGCGCGGCCATCTTATGAAGAGCGAACTGTTTGACTAGCCTCCTCCTCTCCTTGTTTTCCTCAATCTTGTTACCCTCCTCATCAAATTTGTTGTATTCGGAGGTAGAACGAAATGTTCCATAAGCTTCGAAGCAATCTTTTTTGTTCTCTTATCGACAAAAGTGAAACCATCAATTCGTGCCTTCTTTGGCTCATTCCACTCGACGGTGATCGAGACGTTGTCTCTAACAATGGCTCCGCATTGGTGACAAACTTGGTGGCGTTCTTGCGGGCTCCGGCTGCTCGCGGTTGCCTCGTCGACAACCTCGATGGTGCATGTTTCTCCTTGTTTCATCGTCTTGGTTGCGCCACGCTTTGACGACGTACTCGATTGTTTGACGATCCGCCAAGGGCTAAAATAAGAAAGAGAGTCGCGCGTTAGTACACACATATTTATTCAAATCAGTTAGTTTGTATCACCGAGGCTCAATGTATATATATACCTCGCGCCGGAGGTGGTTGCTACTTCCATTTGAAGATCGTCGTTTATCGACGTTTCTTGACATCATCTTCTTGACGGCGCCCTTCATCTTCACCGTCAAGGTTCGAGATAAGAAGAGATATCATCTTCTTCTTCTCCGGTCGGCACATATTGAATATCGCCGTTTATGATGCGAACATATGTGCTTCACCGTCCGGATCATAGTTGTCCATAATCGGGTCACTCTATCGTCCGCCATTATGTCATCCTGAAAACATGTAGTAAAAACAAATTAATTAAGTGAAGAAGGGGCGGTGGCGGTGGCGGTGGCGAAGGGCGGTGGCAAAAGGAGGCGAGGAAGGGTGGGAGAGGGTGTCGCGGTAGAGCGCGAGACGGGCGGCAGAGACGGCGTCACGGAGAGGGAGGCGAGGACAACACACATGTATAACCTCGCCGCCTCTCGATCCCAAAAAAAACACCGCGCATCGCCGCCCGCCGCCGCCGCCGCGCCCTCCATTTTATTTTTTGTTTTTCTTTGGCGGTTTTTCTGTTGTTTTTGTTTTTTCACTTTATATGTATTTTTGATTTTATAGCCCGCCCCTTTTGTTTTTTTGGTTAATTATCAAATTTTACGGTTTTTTGTTAATTATCAAGTTTTAAGTTATTTACCGCTTTTGTTAAACTAATTAACTAGTTAAAATTAAAAAAAAAAAAAAAAAAAAAAGAAAAAAATTCTGGTGGCCTTTTTTCTTCCTTTTTTTTGTTTTTCATCTGTTTTTCTTTTGTTTTCTTCTTCCTTCTTTCTTCTTCTTCCTTTTTCCTTTTTCTTTCTTCTTCTTCTTCTTCCTTTTTCTTCTTCTTCTTCTTCCGCACATGAGGACGGCAGGGTGGCAATGCATGCATGGCTGCAGGCATGGGCGGCGGGGCGGGCGGGCGGGCAAGGGCGCAGGCACGGGCGTGGCGGCAGGCAGGCGGCGGCGGCGGCGGCAAGGGCGCAGGCACGCACGGCGCGGCAAGGGCGCAGGCACGGGCGGCGGCAAAGGCGGCACGGGCGGAGGCGGCGCCATCGGGACGGGCGGCGGCGCTGCAGGCTTCAGCGCCGATCGGCGTCGGGCAGCGCTTCAGCGCCGAGAGAGAGGAGAATGGGAAGTGGCAAACTGCTAAGTGCAGATTATAGACGCACCTTTAGTCGCGGTTGGGGAGGCGGATCGCGACTAAAGGTACCTTTAGTCGCGTCCGCCTCCCCAACCGGGACTAAAGGGTTTTGTTGCCGCTTTCGTTCACAGAAGACCCTTTAGTCGCGGTTGGGGACAACAACCGCGATTAAAGGGTACCTTTAGTCATGGTCCGCCCCCAACCGGGACTAAAGGGTCTGTCTTTGGGCCGGCGCGGTGCGGTGGGATGTTTAGTCCCACTCGCTAGCCGAGAGGCTTCGACAATGGTTTATAAGCGGCTGCGCCACCACTTCGAGCTCCTCTCAAATGCAAAGCTTACGGGCCTATTCATTACTATGAGCTCAGGCCTATTGGGCCTTCTGCGCTCTGAATCTCGCCCATTAATGGGTTTCTAGTCGTATTCAGCCGTGGTGGCCCAAAGAGGTGGCATATTTTTTATTTTTTGCCTGTTTTTGTTTTCATTTTTGCTTTATTTATTTTGTTTTGTTTCTACTTACAACAAAAAACTTATTTATTTTATTTTATTTTGTTTCTAATTACTTATTTATTTTACTTTATGATAATTATTTTTGCTATTAAAGTTTCTAATTACTTATTTATTTATGTTATTAAAATCTTAAAAATACAATTATATATCAAAAAATCAGAAAATAAAACTAATTCATTTTAAATTCTTGTTCTTCTTCTGCTTTTTTCTTCCTTTTTTCTTCTTTTTTTCTTTCATTTGTTTCTTCCTTTTCTTGTTTTTCTTCTTTTTTTCTTCCTTTCTTCCTTTTCCTTTTTTTTTCTGTTTTTCTTCTCATTTGTTTTTTCTTATGTTTTTCTTCTGTTTGTTTTTTTCTTCTGTTTTTCCTTTTTTCTTCATCGCTTGTTTTTTTCTTCTGCTTTTTCCTTTTTTCTTCTGTTTTTTTTCTTCTTTTTTTCCTTTTCCTTCTTTCTTCTTCTTCCTTTTTCCTTTTAAAATCAGAAAAATAAAACTAATTCATTTTAAAATCTTAAAAATACAATTATATATCAAAAAATCAGAAAAATAAAACTAATCCCTTGAAGGTTTTACAAAGGTTTGATACATCATTCAGTTCATCGACCAAATACAAAGTTTGGTACAATAAATTATTACACATCAATTCTTCCCTTGTGTCCCTCGCTTGCTTACGATTGTGCGTATCCATGGAGCATCCTCATCATTTAACTTAATGCTTGGGTCGGTGTTCACTTTGAAGGGCGGAATTTCAGCAAACATATTATAATCTTCCGACATGTCTGTCTTGTCCTCCACTCCCACGATGTTTCTTTTCCCGAAAGAACATTGTGGCGCTTTGGATCATCGCATGATATACCGATCGTTTTCTTATCTTTCCGTTTCCTCGGTTTGCTACTCATGTCCTTCACATAGAAAACCTGAGCGACATCTTTCGCTAGGACGAATGGTTCGTCAAGGTAACCAAGATTGTTGAAATCCACCATTGTCATTCCGTATTGCTGGTCCACCTTTACCCCACCTCCTGTTAGCTTGAACCATTTGCACCGGAACAAAGGGACCTTAAAGGAGGGTCCATAGTCAAGTTCCCATATCTCCTCTATGTAACCATAATATGTGACCTTTTGCCCATTCTCGGTTTGCTGCATCAAAGCGGACACCACTGTTTTGGTTGGTGCTCTTTTTATCTTGGGCGATCGTGTAAAATGTATTCCCATTTATCTCGCACTTGGAAAGTCGTTATAGTCGAAGATGGTGTCTTGGCCAACATGTACAGCTGATCTACAACATCATTGTCATTCATTAAATGTTTTTCAACCAAGCCGAAAGTCTCCATGTGGGCCTTCCTAATCCAGATTCAGCTTCCCGGGTTGTCCGGCGTAAAATATTCTTGTGTTTCTCAAAGCACGGAGCCACCAAGCTGGAATTGGTCAAGACAAATGTGGTGTGCTTGATCAAGAGAATGGTCGTCCATACATATCGTTGATTTCCTTCCGATCGTGTTTTTCCACTTAGTCTCCCCTCGTGCGCGATCGAGGAAGACCAATCGGCTTAAGGTCGGGAACAAAGTCAACACAAAACTCAATTACCTCCTCATTTCCATAGCCCTTGGCGATGCTTCCTTCTCGCCTAGCACGGTTTCTTAACATATTTCTTTAATACTCCCATGAACCTCTCAAGGGGAACATATTGTGTAGAAATACAGGACCGAGAACGGAAATCTCTTCGACTAGGTGAACCAGGAGGTGCGTCATAATATTGAAGAAGGATGGCGGAACACCAACTCGAAACCGACAAGACATTGGATCACATCGCTCAGAACCGTGGTAGAACTTCCGGATTGATTACCTTCGAGAGATTGCATTGAGGAATGCACATAGCTTCACAATGGCTACTCGAACATTTTCCGGCAGAGCCCCTCAAAGCAATCGGAAGCAATTGCGTCATAATCACGTGGGCCGTGAGACTTCGAGTTTTGGAACTTTTTCTCCGCCATGTTTATTATTCCCTTTATATTGGACGAGAATCCAGACGGGACCTTCATCCGCTCGGGCATTCAAAAAGATGACCTTCTCTTCTTTGGTCGAGCGTAGCTGGCACGACCTTGAAACCATTCCGGATGCGGTCATCGTGGTCTTTCAAACGTTCTGGTCCCGTGCTTCCTTTGTATCATTTGTCTTCCTATACACGCCCAAGAAGCTTAGGAGGTTCACGCAAATATTCTTCGAACGCGTGCATCACGTCGATTGCAGAGCGGACATCTAGGACTTTCCAATATTCTAGCTCCCGAATATAGATTTCTTCTTCCACATGGCTGCGTGCCCGTCGGCTCCCTTCGAACTGATTGTCCGCCAGACCCTTTCCAAAGATGACTTTCAAATCCTTGACCATATCAAATACCTCGGCAGACGGTCGTTCCGCAGAGCTTCGCCGGTGATCTGCCTTGCCGTTGTAATGCTTGCCTTTCTTTCATCTTGGATGAATTTTGGAAGAAATCGACGATGCCCAAGGTACACGTTCTTCTTACAATTTGGCAAATGTACACTTTCGGTCTCATGTAAGTAGTGCGTGCATGCATTGTATCCCTTATTTGACATCCGAAAGGTTACTAAGAGCAGGCCAATCGTTGATGGTTACGTAAAAGCAACGCTTCGAGGTCAAATTCCTCTTGTTTGTGCTCATCCCACACACGGACACCACCCCACAGCTGTAAAAGTTCATCAACTAATGGCCTTAGGTACACATCGATGTCGTTGCCGGGTTGCCGGACCTTGGATGAGCACCGCATCATAATGAACTTCCGCTTCATGCACAACCAAGGAGGAAGGTTGTAGATGCATAGAGTCACGGGCAGTGCTATGGCTGGAGCTCGCCGCCAAAAGGATTCATGCCATCCGTGCTTAGAGCAAATCTTATGTTCCTTGCGTCACCGCAAAATCTTTGAACCATCTCGTCGATCTTTCTCCATTGCGCTCCATCTGCGGTGTGTCTCAACTCCCGTCCGACTTACGGTCCTCTTTGTGCCATCGCAACAACTTGGCATGCTCTTTGTTCATGAACAGACGTTTCAACCGTGGTATTATAGGAGCATACCACATCACCTTGGCGGAACCCTCTTCACGGTTTCGCCCTCAACATCGTCACCGTGGTCATCGCCTCGATCTTATAACGCAATGCAAGTGCATACCGGGCATTCATTCAAATTCTCGTATTCACCGCGGTAGAGGATGCGATCGTTGATGCATGCATGTATCTTCGTAACCTCTAAACCTAGAGGGCGACAACCTTCTTTGCTTCAGACGCATCTTGGCGGGCAACTCGTTATCCTTTGAAACATATTCTTCAACATTTTCAGCAAGTTTTCAAATGCCGAAGTCAGCTACACCTGCCTTTGCCTTCCATTTCAGCAAATCCATTGTGCAGCCCAGCTTTTTCAGACCATCATCGCATCCGGGTACAGCGCTTTTGTGATCCTCTAACATGCGATCCAAATTCTCCTCTCCTTTTCGGTTCGCGGCGTCTCCGTGCATCGGCAATGGTCCGACCAAGATCATCAACGGATCATCACGTGCCTCTTCTTCACCTTCCCTTCACCTTCAAACATCCTCCATGAAAGTATCACCGAAATGAGCAAGATAGCTTTCATCGATGAAATCATCCCTTCTTCATCTTCTTCCATTATAACCCCTCTTTCTCCATGCTTGGTCCAACAATTATAGCTTGGCATGAAACCCTTCAAGCAGATGCATGTGAACAACTCTTGAGGAAGAGTAACCCTTCTCATTCTTACAGATAACACATGGACAGATAACAAAACCCCCGCTTGTTCGCATTAGCCACTACGAGGAAATCTTTCAAACCCGTAGTGAACTCGCCGGAGAGTCGGTTACCGTACATCCATTGCCGATTCATCTGCATTATTATAATATAAAATATATAATTAACCATCATGCATTTGTTATGAACTACACACATGCATATTGACACATCAAAGGTTCATCAAGTTGCTAACCGCGATCAAGAGTGTGGCTCCAACACTTCATGTCATGTTTGTTTCATGCTCTTGGGGCATTTCATCAAACACCTTATGTGCATAAGAGGAACCAAAAGCAAACCTACACCCACTTGTGAAGAGAATGGCTCCAAATGGCTAAGTGTTGGCTGCTGGATGGGTATATATAGGGAGGGCTTTAGTCGCGGTTGGCACTGGCAAACCGTGACTAAGCAGTGCCGAAAGCCTTTAGTCGCGGTTGTCCTGGCCAACCGCGACTAAAGCCCCTCACGCACCAGCTGGCCACCGAGCGCCCTGGGCCCAGGCCTTTGGTCGCGGTTCACCTCCAGAACCGCGACTAAAGGTCCATTGGTCGCGGTTCCTACAGCTTCGCGACTTATGGGGCTGGACGGAAAGCCTGTTTTTCCACCAGTGGATCTCTCTTCAGACAGAGACTAGCTACATCTCGCTCTAGGGTCTAGGCTAAACCCATCAGAACACATTTCCATTATGCCGAGTACCTGACTCTGCATGCGTATCGATGGTGAACAAATCGCTTTAAAAAATAAAAATGAAACGGAGGCCATCCAGACGTGACTCACAGCAATATCTCCGCAGAATGTACTACTCCCTCGGTCCCATTGTCAAAAACACTATAATATTATGGGAGGAAGAGAGTAGGAAATAGAAACCCTATAATCATGCATGGCCCATAATCCATGGGTCCACATGCGACCGAACAATAAAAAATACGCTACTCTAATAAAAACTCTTCAGGAAGGGCACGAATGTGCTAATGTTGTCGACAGGTCCAACCAAATCATCTTCCACAAAAAAACTTCTAGAGTGGCAATAAAGTTGATGGCACTTGTGTACGCCCACGTATTGAACTTAAGGGGGGAGTTGGTAGCGACGAGGTGTCCGAACGCATCGCACTCGAGCACCTAAGCCTAGACATTGGTTAGGATGGTGTTGCTGAGTGCACCACACCTGAGCGTCTGTGTGCGCATTACGGTCATGAAGAGCGGGGTTCTTGCCTAGTGGAGGAGATAAGGGGGATATGGCGATGGTAGGGACCAGGAGGGAGAATTTGAAGGTGAAGCGGTTGGAAGCACGAATATGAGAGCAGAGTGCATCGGAGCCCGGATGAGACAAGGTACGGGTGGATCCTCCACATACCCTTATCCGTCCCTCTTGATCTTACCCATCTCGCATACTCATACCCACCAACGAGGACAATTCCCCATACCTGTCACCCGGCAGGGTAAATGGGCACCCGTGGGTAAAAATACCCATGTTTGCAAAAGCTCAATTTGAGCAGCTCATAATCATAAACAATGTCATATAATCATATACTACATTTTTTGGTAATATGTACCATATTTTATGCATACTCCATTTCGCGTACAAATATGTACATATTTCATAAATACAGTAAAACTATGAGCTCACTTGCAATTTTTTCATATAACTCACTTTGGAGTATCTTAGATATAGTTATGAACATAACAAAAATAATAAAGTAGAGTATATAATATCACATGGTAGTATATGAGAAATGGGTGTAACAACACCCGTTAATAGGATGCATTTTCCTCCTTATGGATGATGTACAAGAAAAATAAGAACTCATCAAGTGATCTGTAGAAATATTGCTTTGTGTAGCTACGTTAGTTTGTGAACTATATCATATCTTGTGAACTATATTTAGGCCGTGTTACCAAGACAAAGATGCCAGTTTTTCAAGCTGCCCATTTTTTAAGGTAATCAACTCATACGTGTTAATTTGGACATGTTTCGGAATGTAGGATAAAGTCACTGCTTAACTAGGCGACTCGTTAGGGAGGCAGATGTTCCAATGGATGATGTGCATGCTTTTAGCATCTGTGAAATATGTTGGCTCCAGGTACGGATTCGCCCTGGCAGGACAAGCAAAACTACAAAATGGCTGTGTCTACCGATTCCGGAGCTGAAATATCTTCCTTTTGGTGTTCTTGCTGGGTAATTAGGGGAATCGTCTGTGCTAGCAGTTGACAAGAGTTGTAATGTTACAGGCAAATATATGCCTTTTAGTTCTAGGAGTAACGCCCTGTTTAGTTTAGCGAAACAGAACTATAACTGCTGTTAAATATATGTTCAATTTCATGGCAAGCGTTGCTTTGTGTTTTCTCAATCCGGAAGATTGTACCGCTGTTGTTTGCCTTACTGGACAACTAGATGTTTTTATATCTGAAGGCCTTACTAGTATTGTGGAATCTCCTTTATTTTGCCAACTTTTGTTGCTTATATATGAAACCAGCACGATTAGTTTTGATTCACTTAATATCTGCTGTTGTCTGATCTAGATGTGTAGGGATGTATGTGACAAAAGGTGCAGGGATGTTTGTTCTGTTGTTTTGGAACTTTGGATAAATTAAGCAGTACTGTTGCTTGCTTGTAGGAATATGTGTTGAAAGTGCCTATATTTGATTTCACTGGTTCTATGTATATATTATCATAATCATTCTCACCTGGAGTTGCTGATTGCATTCTTAAACAGCATATTTCCTAATTCCATATTCTGTATTTGATGCCTTTTGGGGCTTCAAATCTTAGTTGCAAACACTAATCAGTCAACACGTTGTGTACACTCCACGCGTGTTCAGGAAAATTTATCATGTCTGAGAAAGTTTATGTTTAGATTCATTCACTTTGCTTCGTACGTAGTTCACCTAATGAAATTTTTATAAAGACTTATATTTAGGAACAGAGGGAGTACAATGCTAGAGCGATATGTAGCTAGTTTAGGCTATCAGATCCTCCATGCCTGGCCACCATGCATGCTGAACTTCTTGAGCCTGCCGTACAGCATGACAGCCATGAGAGCCATCTTCCCTTGCCAGCTCCACTTCCCAGAGAAGCCAACCCACGCGTCCCTGCAGCTGCCGTCCGGCGTCACCTGCCGGCCGCAGCTGTACCCCGTGCTGAATCCCACGTTGCCGTACGCACTGCAAGGATGCATGCACAGTTCACACAACGTCACACCACCTTTACTGGTACATTATCATGTGCTTCTACGTTTTGTTAATTAATTGATTACCTGATGACCTCAACGGCGATGTTGAGGACATTGAAGTTGAGGGGATCGTCGGAGATCTGCCGCCGCTCGGTGATGCACACGACGACGATGAAGATGGCTAGGCACGAGAGCGGCGACATGAGCAGCTTCTGCCATATGCTTCTCCTTTTCTGGTCGTACTGATCTGCTCCGACTTGTTGTTGGTCACTGTCTTCCACCGGTAGATATGCAGTGTAAGGCGGTAGGTACCTGTTCATATATAGTGTGCAGGCACGACCATGAGAGAGTTCAGTTGGTTATCTCTTATACAGAGACAGAGAGACTACTCTAGAATCGAAGGTGTGGAGGTACGTAATCGTACATCATGACCAAGTAGACAACCACGACGGCCGACGACACTGTGGAGAGGTCCACGACCATCTCACCGGCATGCCTCGAGTTGATCGACATGAACAGAGCGGCGACGAGCTTCTGCGCGGCGGTGAGCCCGTGCAGCCCGTGGGAGCCCCACTCCATGGCGCAGAAGAGAGACAGCTGCACTAGCACGAATACGGCCATGGTGAAAGCCAAGAACCTTGTGTGCTGTCTCGTCAGGAGATGGTCGTAGCCGATCCGCCGCAGCTCACCGAGCTCAGACCTCCTGGTGACCCTCTGGAGAGCCCAGATGGCAAGCCTGAGGAAGACGGGGAAGAGCGTGTTGCCGAGCAGGACGTGTGGCATGACGAGGAGCAGGAGGCCCGGGAAAGACCGGAAGGAGACCATCCCTTCGTTGGTCGCCACGAAGCCGCAGTTGGCGAACGTCGAGACGACGGTGAAGATGGAAAAAGTTTGCATGCTGATTCCCTTGACGGCAAGCACCGCTCTGGCGCCAGACACGAGGCTCAGGTAGACCAGCATCAGGGAGTAACCGGCGAGGTGCACCACCGCGTGATAACCCAGCACTATGAACAAGAGCAACCTGGTGAGGAAGGCCCGGTCGTATCGGGGCTGCTCCATGTTGAACCCTTGCTCCATCTGGTTCTGTGCAGTGCTATCGTCCATGAAGGTGGTAGCAGGGAGCTCTAGGCTAGACGGTGCTGGTTCGACTTTGCCACCACCATCACCATGGTCATGGGGGGCTTCTTTCTTCTTGGACTTGATGTAGGTGAAGTAAAGGCCAAGCATGCTGGTGAACACCTCGCCGCCGAGGAGCATAAGGATGGTCAGGAGTAGGAGCTGGGGGTTGGAGAAGGACTCCATCTCCACGGCCACCATGCTCGACACCGTGGTGGCCGACACCGAGGTGAAGATCAGGTCCAGGTCTATGGGCCTCGAGACCATGCTGGTCTTCATGGGCAGGGCTTTCAGGATCAGGAAACCGAAGAAGGAGATGGTTACAAAGTACAAGAAATGGAGCCAGAACGGGTGCACATGGAAAAACAGGAGTTGGTAAACCCTCTGAAGCTTGCTATGTTGAGTGGTACTGCAGGAGACATGCAGAGAACCCATTCGTTGGTAAGTATTGTAGAGAGTTCTTGGCTTGTTCTGTTGGAGCAAGCAGAAACTACTGGGCTATTTATACACGAGAGAAAGAGTTCTTTTCTTTTATATGTTGTGGTGTAGCTTAGCCTGTGTGTGTGTTGCACTGGCCACTGGAGACACTAATGGAAGGTGTGACATTATGGAGCTAGCTTGATTGCACTGAATGCGATTGCAAAGCTAGCGCACGACGGGTGTTTGTGGAAGGCATACCACAATGAGATCTAATGATAAGTTCACGTCCATATCACTGATTTTAATAACAACAAGTAACCAAGAATTAGCAAATGCCCCTACGTACGTTGCGACAAACTAAGTGGAACAAATACCACTATAGTACATGCTCCATTGAAACAGCACATCCCTTGTAATATGGCCATAGACTAGAAACCAGGTCAAAGGCAAACATCGTGCAACTCAAGAATATTATCCCTATGACACAATGTCTTCGTTGGTGTAACAGAGCTATATATGTTTAGCTAGTCTCGTATAAAAATATCACTACCGGAACAGGGCTCTACCACGACGGCCTAAACAATGCCGACGGCCCCTGTCGGCCTATGCCGAGCTACGCCGATAGCCGAGACCAGGCCCTCGGCATACCGAAGCCGTCGGGCTATCTCCAGCTATGCCGACGGCCGTCGTCGGCATAGATAAGCTGTCGGCATAGCGCTGTCTACGCCTACGGCAGCAGTCGCCATACCTGGGCCGTCGGCATACATGTGGGCCCGGCGACCCGGCATGTGACGGGCGGTTCACGCCGTCAACTCTATGCCGACGGCAGGAACGAGAGCCGGCGGCATAGCTCGCGTCCACGTCATCGATCCGCCGCATCTGCCACATCATCGGTCCGAGGTACGGATCTCAGCTACCCTGGCCGCAGCCATATGCATATTTTTTTTAAGTTTTTGTATATTTTTTTAAAATTATGTATTATTATTTGATTAACTGAAATGTAGCATATGTAAATATAAACATACATACATTATTTATTGATTTGGTGAAATTTTTTCCATATACATGTAGTTTGTATTTTTTTCGAGTATGTTAATAATGTGACCTCATGTTCATTTGAATATAGGACCTTATACTTTATTAAAATCAAAAACATCTATGCCGATAGAAGTTTTTTGGCGGTTGCAAACGCCCGGCACGCACCTCCGGATTGTGACCCCCCCTAACATCCGGGTGTGCCCCCCTCACGGACGGCGCCACCGACGGCACCTGGAGAGGGGAAACGGCCGCGTCGGGTCTATACAGAGGAGATCTTGCTGTGGGTTTGGCCGAGACGTTGCTCCCAAGTATTTCTATGGGTTGACCTACCACAACCGGGTAGAGAAGTCCACTGGTCAAAGCCCGTTTTGGAAAAGTCAAAGGGTTAGAGCTCGTGGTCAACCACTCCAGGGTTAGGCGGGACGGGGGCCTTGGGGGTAGCAATGCCACCGGAGCGTCACACCGGGCCCTCATACATGCCTTAAGGTGTGGTGGCATGTGTGAAGAGGCAGCACGCGTCTCAAGGGTGTGGCCCCCCTCACGGATGGCGCCGCCGGCACCTGGAGGGGGGAAATGATCGCGTCGGGTCTATACAGAGGGGATCTTGCTGTGGGTTTTGGCCCAGATGTTGCTCCCAAGTGTTCCTATGTGCTGACCTACCACAACCATGTGCAGAAGTCCACTGGTGAGAGCCCGTCCAGGGAAACTCAAAGGGTTAGATCACCTGGTCAACCGCTCTAGGGTTAGGCGGGACAGGGGCCTTGGGGGGTCGCAATGCCACCGGAGAATTACACCGAGCCCTCCTACATGCCTTAAGGTGTGGTGGCATGTCTGAAGAGGCGGCGCACGTCTCCAGGGTGTGGCCCCCTCACATACGGCGCCGCCATCTACACCTGGAGGGGGGAAACGACCGCGTTGGGTCTACACGGAGGGGATTTTGTTGTGAGTTTTGCCCAGACATTGCTCTCAAGTGTTCCTATGAGCTGACCGATCAAAACTGGCTGAAAAGGTCCACTGGTCAAATCCCGTCCGGGGAAAGTCAAAGGGTTAGATCTCGTGGTCAACCGCTCCAGGGTTAGGCGGGGCGGGAGCCCTTGGGGGGTATCAATGCCACCGGAGCATCGCACCAGGCCCTCATGCCTTATGGTGTGGAGGCATGTTTGAAGAGGCAGCACACGTCTCTAGGGTGTGTCGCCCCTCACAGACGGCGCTGCTGCCGGCACCTAGAGGGGGGAAACGACCGCGTCGGGTGTACATGGAAGGGATCTTGTTGTGGATTTGGCCCAAAACGTTGCTCCCAACTGTTTCTATGAGCTGACCGATCACAACCGGGTGAAGAGATCCACTGGTCAAATCCCGTCCATGGAAAGTCAAAGGGTTAGATCTCGTGGTCAACCGCTCCAGGGTTAGGTGGGACGGGGGCCCTGGGGGTAGCAATGCCACCGGAGCGTCCCACCGGGCCCTCATACATGCCTTAAGGTGTGGTGGCATGTCTGAAGAGGTAGCACGCATCTCCGGGCTGTGGCCCCCTCATGGACGGCGCCGCCGCCGGCACCTGGAGGGAGAAAACGGCCGCATCGGGTCTACACTGCTGTGGGTTTGGCTTGAACGTTCCTCCCAAGTATTCCTATGGGCTAACCTACCATGACCAGATGGAGAGCTCCACTGGTCAAAGCCCGTCTGGGAAAGTCAAAGGGGTTAAATCTCGTGGTCAACCTCTCTAGGGTTAGGCGGGACGGGCCCCTAGGGGGTAGCAATGCCACCGGAGCATCGCCCCGGGCCCTCATACATGCACTAAGGTGTGGTGGCATGTCTGAAGAAGCAGCTCGCGGCTCCGGGGTGTGGCCCCCCTTACGGACGGCTATGACACGGTAGTAAACGTTCTGCGGTGACGGTGCGGCATGAATTTTATTGAACACTCGGAGCACGATAAAATCATGAGTTTTTTACACGACGTGGGCACATGTGATATAGGATGGATGGTAATTTTTCATAATTTTTGGTGATGCAGAAGTATCTGAACACTTCCCTCTACGTTGATTTCTCTTCGAATGTCTATGTTTGTGGCCGGCGGCCTCCGGGGGATAGCCATGCCACCAAATCCTGCATCAGCGGCCTCTCACAAGTCTAGAAGTGTTGTGGCGGTTGCAAACGCCCGGCACGCAGATATGGGGTGTGCCCCCCTCACGGACGGTGCCACCGCCAGCACCTGGAGGGGGGAAATGGCCGCGTCGGGTCTACACGGAGGGGATCTTGCTATGTGTTTGGCCCGGACGTTGCTCCCAAGTGTTCCTATGGGCTCACCTACCACAACCCGATAGAGAGGTCCACTAGTCAAAGCCTATCCGAGGAAAGTCAAAGGGTTAGAACTTGGGGTCAACCGCTCCAGGGTTAGGCGGGACGGGGGCCCTGGGGGTAGCAATTCCATTGGAGGCAGCACGCGGCTTCGGGGTGTGCCCCCCCTCACGGACGGCGATGACACGGTAGTAAACGTGCTGCGGTAACGGTGCGGCATGAATATTATGGAACACTGGAGCGCGATAAAATCATGAGTTTTTTACACGACGTGGGCACATGTGATATAAGACGGAAGGTAATTTCTCATACCTTTTGGTGATGCATAAGTATCTGAACACTTCCCTCTACGCGGATTGCTCTTCACATGTCTACGATTGTGGCCGGCGGCCTCCAAGGTCTAGCCATTCCGTCAGCGGTCTCTCACAAGTCTAGAAGTGTTGTGGCTGTTGCAAACGCCCGACACGCGTCTCATGGGTGTGGCCCCCTCACGGACGGTGCCGCCGCCGGCACCTGGAGGAGGGAAACGACCGCGTCGGGTCTATACGGAGGGGATCTTTCGGTGGGTTTGGCCCGGACATTTTTCCCAAGTGTTCCTATGGGCTGACCTACCACAACCAGGTGGAGAGGTCCACTGGTCAAAGCCCGCCCACGAAAAGTCAAAGGGTTAGATCTCGTGGTCAACTGCTCCAGGGTTAAGCAGGACGGGGGCCGGGGGGGGCTAGCTATGCCACCGGAGCGTCGCACCGGGCCCTCGTACATGCTTTAAGGTGTGGTGGCATGTCTGAAGTGTTGGAAATATGCCCTAGAGGCAATAATAAAATGTTTATTATTGTATTTCCTTGTTCATGATAATTGTGTATTGTTCATGCTATAATTGTATTAACTGGAAACCGTAATATATGTGTGAATACATAGACCACAACATGTCCCTAGTGAGCCTCTAGTTGACTAGCTCGTTGATCAATAGATGGTTATGGTTTCCTGACCATGGACATTGGATGTCATTGATAACAGGATCACATCATTAGGAGAATGATGCGATGGACAAGACCCAATCCTAAGCATAGCACAAGATCGTGTAGTTCGTTTGCTAAAAGCTTTTCTAATGTCACGTATCATTTCCTTAGACCATGAGATTGTGCAACTCCCGGATACCGTAGGAATGCTTTGGGTGTGCCAAACGTCACAACGTAACTGGGTGGCTATAAAGGTGCACTACGGGTATCTCCAAAAGTGTCTGTTGGGTTGGCACGAATTGAGACTGGGATTTGTCACTCTATGTGACGGAGAGGTATCTCTGGGCGCACTCGGTAATGCATCATCATAATGAGCTCAATGTGACTAAGTAGTTAGTCACGGGATCATCCATTACGGAACGAGTAAAGTGACTTGCCGGTAACGAGATTGAACGAGGTATTGGGATACCGACAATCGAATCTCGGGCAAGTAACATACCGATTGACAAAGGGAATTGTACACGGGATTGCTTGAATCCTTGACATCGTGGTTCATCCGATGAGTGAAGGAAATATGCCCTAGAGGCAATAATAAAGTTATTATTTATTTCCTTATTTCATGATAAATGTTTATCATTCATGCTAGAATTGTATTAACCGGAAACATGATACATGTGTGAATGCATAGACAAAACAATATGTCACTAGTATGCCTCTACTAGACTGGCTTGTTAATCAAAGATGGTTATGTTTCCTGACCATGAACAAAGAGTTGTTATTTGATTAACGAGGTCACATCATTAGTAGAATGATCTGATTGACATGACCCATTCCCTTAGCTTAGCACACGATCGTTTAGTATGTTGCTACCGCTTTTATCCATGACATATACATGTTCCCGTAACTATGAGATTATGCAACTCCGTTTACGGAGGAACACTTTGGTGCTACCAAACGTCACAACGAATCGGGTGATTATAAAGGAGTACTACAGGTGTCTCCAAAGGCAAATGTTGGGTTGACGATTTGAGATTAGGTTTTGTCACTCCGATTGTCGGAGAGGTATCTCTGGGCCCTCTCGGTAATGCACATCACTTAAGCCTTGCAAGCACTACAACTAATGAGTTAGTTGTGAGATGATGTATTACGGAACGAGTAAAGAGACTTGCCGGTAACGAGATTGAACTAGGTATTGATACCGACGATCGAATCTCGGGCAAGTAACATACCGATGACAAAGGGAACAACGATGTTGTTATGCGGTCTCGACCGATAAAGATCTTCGAGAATATGTAGGAACCAATATGGGCATCCAGGTCCCGCTGTTGGTTATTGACCGTGAATAGTTCTAGGTCATGTCTACATTGTTCTCGAACCGTAGGGTCCGCACGCTTAAGGTTTCGATGATGCTTATTATGAGTTTATATATTTTGATGTACCAAGGAGTTCGGAGTCCCGGATGTGATCACGGACATGACAAGGAGTCTCGGAATGGTCGAGACATAAAGATTGATATATTGGAAGCCTATGTTTGGAGTTCGAATGGTTCCGGCGAAAACGGAATTTATCGAGTACCGGAGGTTACGGAACCCCCGGAGGTAAATGGGCCTCGATGGGCCTTAGTGGAAAGGAGAAGGGCCAGCCCTAGGTGGGCGCGCCCCCCTTCCCTAGTCCTACTAGGACTAGGAGAAGGGCCGCCCCTCTCTATCTTTCCCCTCCAGGAATCCTAGTCCAACTAGGATTGGGGGAATCCTACTCC
Organism: Aegilops speltoides; assembly: GCA_021437245.1. Classification (NCBI taxonomy): domain Eukaryota; kingdom Viridiplantae; phylum Streptophyta; class Magnoliopsida; order Poales; family Poaceae; genus Aegilops; species Aegilops speltoides. The sequence goes on from CM038144.1 coordinate 490,187,039, forward strand.
CTGAGGGAGTAGGACTCCTGGCAGCGCCTCCTCTTGGCCGCCCCCCTCCCCTGGCTCCTTTATATACGGGGCAGGGGGCACCTTGGAACACACAAGTTGATCGTGAGATCGTTCTCTAGCCGCAGCGGTGCCCCCTCCACCATATTCCACCTCGGTCATACCGTCGCGAAGCTTAGGCGAAGCCCCGCGCGGTGAAACATCAAGATCGCCACCACGCCGTCGGCCGACGGAACTCTCCTCGACACTCGGCTGGATCGAGTACGAGGGACGCCATCGAGCTGTACGTGTGTCAAGAACTCGGGGCGCCGGAGTAACGGCGCCGGATCGGTCGGATCGTGAGGAGAACGTACGACTACTTCCTCTACGTTGTGATCGCTTCCGCTTCGGGTCTACAAGGGTATGTAGACAACACTCTCCCCTCTCGTTGCTATGCATCACCATGATCTTGCGTGTGCGTAGGAAAATTTTTGAAATTACTACGTTCCCCAACAGTGGCATCCGAGCCTAGGTTTTTCTATGGTTTGATGTTTTGCACAAGTAGAACACAAGTGAGTTGTGGGCGATACAAGTCATACTACCTACCAGCATGTCATACTTTGGTTCAGCGGTATTGTGAGATGAAGCGGCCCAGACCGACATTACGCGTACGCTTACGCGAGACTGGTTTCACCGCTGTGAGCACTCGTTGCTTAAAGGTGACTGGTGGGTGCCTGTCTCTCTCACTTTAGTTGAACCGAGTGTGGCTACGCCCGGTCCTTGAGAAGGTTAAAACGGAGTCTATTTGACAAAGTATCGTTGTGGTTTTGATGCGTAGGTGAGACTGGTTCTTGCTTAAGCCCGTAGCAGCCACGTAAAATTTGCAACAACAAAGTAGAGGACGTCTAACTTGTTTTTGCAGGGCATGTTGTGATGTGATATGGTCAAGATGTGATGCTATATTTTATTGTATGAGATGATCATGTTTTGTAACCGGTTATCGGCAATCGGCAGGAGCCATATGGTTGTCGCTTATTGTATGCAATGCAATCGCCCTGTAATGCTTTACTTTATCACTAAGCGGTAGCGATAGTCGTAGTAGCATAAGTTTGGCGAGACGACAACGATGCTGCGATGGAGATCAAGGTGTCGCGCCGGTGACGATGGTGATCATGGTGGTGCTGCAAGATGGAGATCGTGAAGCACAAGATGATGATGACCATATCATATCACTTATATTGATTTGCATGTGATGTTTATCCTTTTATGCATCTTATCTTGCTTTGATTGACGGTAGCATTATAAGATGATCTCTCACTAAATTATCAAGAAGTGTTCTCCCGAGTATGCACCGCTGCCAAAGTTCGTCGTGCCTGCACACCACGTGATGATCGGTGTGATAAGCTCACGTCCATCTACAACGGGTGCAAGCCAGTTTTTGCACACGCAGAATACTCGGGTTATACTTGACGAGCCTAGCATATGCAGATATGGCCTCGAACACGGAGACCGAAAGGTCGGCGTGAATCATATAGTAGATATGATCAACATAAGATGTTCACCATTGAAAACTACTCCATTTCACGTGATGATCGGTTATGGTTTAGTTGATTTGGATCACGTGATCACTTGGATGACTAGAGAGATGTCTTTCTAAGTGGGAGTTCTTAAGTAATATGATTAATTGAACTTAAATTTATCATGAACTTAGTACCGATAGTATCTTGCTTGTTTATGTTTGATTGTAGATAGATGGCTCGTCTTTGTTGTTCCGTTGAATTTTAATGCGTTCCTTGAGAAAGCAAAGTTGAAAGATAATGGTAGCAATTACACGGATCGGGTCCGTAATTTGAGGATCATCCTCATTGCTGCACGTAAGAGTTACGCCCTGGATGCACCGCTAGGTGACAGCTCTTCTTTGGAGCAACGCCAGATGTTGTGAACGTCCGCAAAGCAAAGCTGATGACTACTCTATAGTTCAATGTGCCATGCTTTACGGCTTAGAACCGGGACTTCAACGACGTTTTGAACGTCATGGAGCATATGAGATGTTCCAGAGTTGAAGTTAATATTCCAAAGTAATGCCCGGATTGAGAGATATGAAGTCTCCAATAAGTTCTATAGCTGCAAGATGGAGGAGAACAGTTACATTAGTGAGCATATACTCGTAATGTCCGGGTACTACAATCACTTGACACAATTGGGAGTTAATCTTCCGGATGATTGTGTCATTGATGAATTCTCCAATCACCGCCACCAAGCTACAAAGGCTTCGTGATGAACTATAATATGCAAGGGTTAGTAAAGACTATACCGAGCTCTTCGCAATGCTAAAGGCTGCGGAGGTAGAAATCAAAAAGGAGCATCAAGTGTTGATGGTCAATAAGACCACTAGTTTCAAGAAGAAAGGCAAAGGGAAGAAGAAGGAATTCAAGAAGAACAGCAAGCAAGTTGTGCTCAGAGAAGAAACCCAAGTCCGGCCCTAAACCTGAAATCGAGTGCTTCTACCGCAAGCGATGGTCCTGGAAGCGGAACTGCCCCAAGTATTTGGCGGATAAGAAGGATGGCAAGGTGAACAAAGGTATATGTGATATACATGTTATTGATGTGTACCTTACTAGAGCTCGCAGTAGCACTGGTATTTGATCTCGGTTCTCTGCTAATATTTGCAACTCAAACAGGACTACGGATTGCTTAACACCGCAAAGGACGAGGTGACGCGCGCGTGGGAAATGGTTCCAAAGTCGATGTGATCGCGGTCGGCACGCTACCTCTACATCTACCTTCGGGATTAGTTTTAGACCTAAATAATTGTTATTTGGTGCTGCGTTGAGCATGAACATTATATCTGGATCTTGTTTGATGCGAGACGGTTATTCATTTAAATCGAGAGAATAATGGTTGTTCTATTTATATGAGTAATATCTTTTATGGTCATGCACCCTTGAGGAGTGGTCTATTTCTTATGAATCTCGATAGTAGTGATACACATATTCACAATGTTGAAACCAAAAGATGCAGAGTTGATAATGATAGTGCAACTTATTTGTGGTAATCGCCGCTTAGGTCATATCGGTGTAAAGCGATGAAGAAACTCCATCTCGATGGACTTTTGGAGTCACTTGATTATGAATCACTTGGCACTTGCGAACCGTGCCTCTTGGGCAAGATGACTAGAACACCGTTCTCCGGTACTATGGAGAGAGCAACAGATTTGTTGGAAATCATACATATGTATGTATGTGGTCCGATGAATGTTGAGGCTCGTGGCGGATATCGTTATTTTCTCACCTTCACAGATGACTTAAGCAGATATGGGTATATCTACTTAATGAAACATAAGTCTGAAACGCTTGAAAAGTTCAAAGAATTTCAGAGTGAAGTTGAAAATCATCGTAACAAGAAAATTAAGTTTCTACGATCCGATCGTGGAGGTGAATATTTGAGTTACGAGTTTGGTCTACATTTGAAACAATGCGAATAGTTTCAAGAACTCACGCCACCCGAACACCACAACGTAATGGTGTGTCCGAACGTCGAATCGCACTTTACTAGATATGGTGCGATCTATGATGTCTCTTACAGATTTACCGCTATCGTTTTGGGGTTATGCTCTAGAGACGGCCGATTCACACCGAATAGAACACCGCCGAAACCGCTGAGACGACACCTTATGAACTGTGGTTTAGCAAGAAACCAAAGTTGTCGTTTCTTAAAGTTTGGGGATGCGATGCTTATGTGAAAAAGCTTCAACCTGATAAGCTCGAACCCAAATCGGAAAAATGTGTCTTCATAGGATACCCAAAGGAAACAGTTGGGTACACCTTCTATCACAGATCCGAAGGCAAGACATTCGTTGCTAAGAATGGATCCTTTCTAGAGAAGGAGTTTCTCTCGAAAGAAGTGAGTGGGAGGAAAGTGGAACTTGATGAGGTAATAGTACCTTCTCCCTTACTTGAAAGTAGTTCGTCGCAGAAACCAGTTTCTGAGACACCTACACCGAGTAGTGAGGAAGTTGATGATGTTGATCATGAAACTTCAGATCAAGTTACCGCAGAACCTCGAGATCAACCAGAGTAAGATCCGCACTGAGTGGTACGGAAATCCTGTTCTAGAAGTCATGCTACTAGATCATGATGAACCCACGAACTATGAAGAAGCGATGGTGAGCCCAGATTCGCAAAATGGCTTGAGGCCATGAAATCTGAGATGGGATCCATGTATGAAAACAAAGTATGGACTTTGGTTGACTTGCCCGAGGGTAGGCAAGCAATAGAAAACAAATGGATCTTCAAGAAGAAGACCGACGACGACGGTAATGTTATCGTTTATAAAGCTCGACTTGTCGCAAAAGGTTTTCGACAAGTTCAAGGGATTGACTACGATGAGACCTTCTCACCCGTAGCGATGCTTAAGTCCGTCCGAATCATGTTAGCAATTGCCGATTTTATGATTATGAAATTTGGCAAATGGATGTAAAGACCGCATTCCTGAATGGATTTACGGAAGAAGAGTTGTATATGATGCAACCGTAAGGTTTTATCGATCCAAAGGAGCTAACAAAGTGTGCAAGCTCCAGCGATCCATCTATGGACTGGTGCAAGCATCTCGAGTTGGAATAAACGCTTTGATAGTGTGATCAAAGCATTTGGGTTTGTCTGAGCACTTTTGGAGAAGCCTGTATTTACAAGAAAGTGAGTGGGAGCTCAGAGCATTTCGATATTATATGTGGATGACATATTGCTGATCGGAAATGATATAGAATTCTGGATAGCATAAAGGGATACTTGAATAAGAGTTTTCAATGAAAGACCTCGGTGAAGCTGCTTACATATTGGGCATTAAGATCTATAGAGATAGATCAAGACGCTTGATTGGACTTTCACAAAGCACATACCTTGACAAAATTTTGAAGAAGTTCAAAATGGATCAAGCAAAGAAAGGGTTCTTGCCTGTGTTACAAGGTGTGAAGTTGAGTAAGACTCAATGCCCGACCACCGCAGAAGATAGAGAGAAAATGAAAGATGTTCCTATGCTTCAGCCATAGGCTCTATCATGTACGCAATGCTGTGTACCGACTGATGTGTGCCTTGCTATAAGCCTAGCAGGAGGTACCAAAGTAATCCAGAGTGGATCATCGGACAGCGGTCAAGAACATCCTGAAATACCGAAAAGGACTAAGGATATGTTTCTCAGATATGGAGGTGACAAAGAGCTCATCGTGAACGGTTACGTTGATGCAAGCTTTGACATCGATCCGGACGATTCTAAATCGCAGACCGGATACGATTTACACTAAACGGAGGAGCTGTCGGTTGGTGCAGTTCTAAACAAAGCGTCGTGGCGGGATCTACATGTGAAGCGGAATACATAGCAGCTTCGAAGCAGCTAATGAAGGAGTCGGATGAAGGAGTTCATATCCGATCTAGGTGTTATACCTAGTGCATCGGGTCCAATGAAAATCTTCGTGACAATATCGAGCAATTGCCTTAGCAAAGGAATCCAGATTTCACAAGAGGACCAAGCACATCAAGAGACGCTTCAATTCCATCCGGACTTAGTCCGTGGGAGACATAGAGATTTGCAAGATACATACGGATCTGAATGTTGCGCACCTGCTGACTAAGCCTCTTCCACGAGCAAAACATGATCAGCACCAAGACTCCATGGGTGTTAGAATCATTACTATGTAATCTAGATTATTGACTCTAGTGCAAGTGGGAGATCAAGGAAATATGCCCTAGAGGCAATAATAAAGTTATTATTTATTTCCTTATTTCATGATAAATGTTTATCATTCATGCTAGAATTGTATTAACCGGAAACATGATACATGTGTGAATGCATAGACAAAACAATATGTCACTAGTATGCCTCTACTAGACTAGCTTGTTAATCAAAGATGGTTATGTTTCCGACCATGAACAAAGAGTTGTTATTTGATTAACGAGGTCACATCATTAGTAGAATGATCTGATTGACATGACCCATTCCTTAGCTTAGCACACGATCGCTTAGTATGTTGCTACCGCTTTTATCCATGACATATACATGTTCTCGTAACTATGAGATTATGCAACTCCGCTTATCGGAGGAACACTTTGGTGCTACCAAACGTCACAACGTAATCGGGTGATTATAAAGGAGTACTACAGTGTCTCCAAAGGCAAATGTTGGGTTGACGATTTGAGATTAGGTTTTGTCACTCCGATTGTCGGAGAGGTATCTCTGGGCCCTCTCGGTAATGCACATCACTTAAGCCTTGCAAGCACTACAACTAATGAGTTAGTTGTGAGATGATGTATTACGGAACGAGTAAAGAGACTTGCCGTAACGAGATTGAACTAGGTATTGATACCGACGATCGAATCTCGGGCAAGTAACATACCGATGACAAAGGAACAACGATGTTGTTATGCGGTCCGACCGATAAAGATCTTCGAGAATATGTAGGAACCAATATGGGCATCCAGGTCCCGCTGTTGGTTATTGACCGTGAATAGTTCTAGGTCATGTCTACATTGTTCTCGAACCGTAGGGTCCGCACGCTTAAGGTTTCGATGATGTTATTATGAGTTTATATATTTTGATGTACCAAGGAGTTCGAGTCCCGGATGTGATCACGGACATGACGAGGAGTCTCGAATGGTCGAGACATAAAGATTGATATATTGGAAGCCTATGTTTGGAGTTCGAATGGTTCCGGTAAAACGGAATTTATCTGAGTACCGGAGGTTACGGAACCCCCGGAGGTAAATGGGCCTCGATGGGCCTTAGTGGAAAGGAGAAGGGCCAGCCCTAGGTGGGCGCGCCCCCCTTCCCTAGTCCTACTAGGACTAGGAGAAGGGCCGCCCCCTCTCTATCTTTCCCCCCTCCAGGAATCCTAGTCCAACTAGGATTGGGAGGGGAATCCTACTCCCAGAGGGAGTAGGACTCCCTGGCGCGCCTCCTCTTGGCCGCCGGCCCCCTCCCCCCTGGCTCCTTTATATACGGGGCAGGGGGCACCTTGAACACACAAGTTGATCGTGAGATCGTTCCTCAGCCGTGTGCGGTGCCCCCTCCACCATATTCCACCTCGGTCATACCGTCGCTGAAGCTTAGGCGAAGCCCCGCGCCGTGAAACATCAAGATCGTCACCACGCCGTCAGGCCGACGGAACTCTCCCTCGACACTCGGCTGGATCGAGTACGAGGGACGCCATCGAGCTGTACGTGTGTCAAGAACTCGGGGCGCCGGAGTAACGGCGCCGGATCGGTCGGATCGTGAGGAGAACGTCGACTACTTCCTCTACGCCAGATCGCTTCCGCCGGGTCTACAAGGGTATGTAGACAACACTCTCCCCTCTCGTTGCTATGCATCACCATGATCTTGCGTGTGCGTAGGAAAATTTTTGAAATTACTACGTTCCCCAACAATGAGATCATCGTGGAACATGTGGGAGACAACATGGGTATCCAGATCCCGATGTTGGTTATTGGCCAGAGAGCTGTCTCGGTCATCTCTGCATGATTCCCGAACCCGTAGGGTCTACACACTTAAGGTTCGGTTGTTGGGGAATGTAGTAATTATAAAAAAATTCCTACGCACACGCAAGATCATGGTGATGCATAGCAACGAGAGGGGAGAGTGTGTCCACGTACCCTCGTAGACCGATAACATCAACAAAACATGATCATCTCATACAACAACTTATACCTCATCACGCCTTGACCATATCACATCACAACATGCCCTGCAAAAACAAGTTAGACGTCCTCTACTTTGTAGTTGCAAGTTTTACGTGGCTGCTACGGGCTGAGCAAGAACCGTTCTTACCACGATCAAAACCACAACGATAGTTCGCTGTTGGTGCTGTTTTAACCTTCGCAAGGACCGGGCGAGCCACACTCGGTTCAACTAAAGTTGGAGAAACTGACACCCGCTAGTCACCTGTGTGCAAAGCACGGCGTTAAAACCAGTCTCGCGTAAGCGTATGCGTAATGTCAGTCCGGGCCGCTTCATCCAACTATACCGCTGAACCAAAGTATGACATGCTGGTAAGCAGTATGACTTGTATCTCCCACAACTCATTTGTGTTCTACTCGTTCATATAACATCAACGCATAAAACCTGGCTCGGATGCCACTGTTGGGGAATGTAGTAATTTCAAAAAATTTCCTACGCACACGCAAGATCATGGTGATGCATAGCAACGAGAGGGGAGAGTGTGTCCACGTACCCTCATAGACCGAAAGCGGAAGCGTTATAACAACGCGGTTGATGTAGTCGTACGTCTTCACGGCCCGACCGATCAAACACCGAAACTACGGCACCTCCGAGTTCTAGCACACGTTCAGTTCGATGACGTCCCTCGAACTCCGATCCAGCCGAGTGTCGAGGGAGAGTTCCGTCAGCACGACGGCGTGGTGACGATCTTGATGTACTACCGACCCAGGGATTCGCCTAAGCACCTCTACGATATTATCGAGGTGGATTATGGTGGAGGGGGGCACCGCACAAGACGGCTAAGAGATCCAAGGGATCAATTGTTGTTGTGTTTAAAGGTGCCCCTGCCCCGTGATATAAAGGAGCAAGGGGAGGGGCGGCCGCCCCAGGAGGGCGCGCCAAGGGGAGTCCTACTCCCACCGAGTAGGACTCCTCCTTCCTTGTTGGAGTAGGAGAAGGGGAAAGAGGGGAGAGGAGGAAGGAAAAGGGGCCGCACCCTTGTCCAATTCCGACCAGAGGGGGCTGCGCGCCTCCTTCCTTTCGGCCTCTCTCCTCTAATCCCGTATGGCCCAATAAGGCCTATATACTCCCCGGCGAATTCCCGTAACTCTCCGGTACTCCGAAAAATACCCGAATCACTCGGAACCTTTCCGAACTCCGAATATAGTCGTCCAATATATCGATCTTTATGTCTCGACCATTTCGAGACTCCTCGTTATGTCCCTGATCTGATCCGGGACACCGAACTCCTTCGGTACATCAAAACTCATAAACTCATAATATAACTGTCATCGAAACCTTAAGCGTGCGGACCCTACGGGTTCGAGAACAATGTAGACATGACCTAGAACTATTCTCGGTCAATAACCAATAGCGGAACCTGGATGCTCATATTGGCTCCCACATATTCTATGAAGATCTTTATCGGTCAAACCGCATAACAACATACGTTGTTCCCTTTGTCATCGGTATGTTACTTGCCCGAGATTCGATCGTCGGTATCCAATACCTAGTTCAATCTCGTTACCGCCAAGTCTCTTTACTCGTTACGTAATGCATCATTCCGTAACTAACTCATTAGTTACATTGCTTGCAAGGCTTATAGTGATATGCATTACCGAGAGGGCCCAGAGATACCTCTCTGACAATCGGAGTGACAAAACCTAATCTCGAAATACGCCAACCCAACATGTACCTTCGGAGACACCTGTAGTACTCCTTTATAATCACCCAGGTACATTGTGACGTTTGGTAGCACCCAAAGTGTTCCTCCGGTAAACAGGAGTTGCACAATCTCATAGTTACTGGAACATGTATAAGTCATGAAGAAAGCAATAGCAATATACTAAACGATCAAGTGCTACGCTAACGGAGTGGGTCATGCAATCACATCATTCTCCTAATGATGTGATCCCGTTAATCAAATGACAACTCTTTTGTCCATGGCTAGGAAACATAACCATCTTTGATAAACGAGCTAGTCAAGTAGAGGCATACTAGTGACACTATGTTTTGTCTATGTATTTACACATGTATTATGTTTCTGGTTAATACAATTGTAGCATGAATAATAAACATTTATCATGATATAAGGAAATAAATAATAACTTTATTATTGCCTCTAGGGCATATTTCCTTCATCGGTGACGCTAGAGTTGTTATGGGAATTAGTGTGCAGTTACTGAATGTTGTTCGGAGTCCCGTATGAGATCCCGGACTTCACGAGGAGTTCCAGAATGGTCCGGAGGTAAAGATTTATATATGGGAAGTCCTATTTTGACCACCAGAAAATGTTCGGGATTATTCAGTATTGCACTGGGAAGGTTCTAGAAGGTTCCGGAGTGGGGCCCACTTGCATGGGGGGACCCACATGAATGTGGGTAGTGGGGTAAAGGCCCCACACCCCTAGTCAAGGCGCACCAAGATTCCCCCTTACAAGGAATAAGATCATATCCCGAAGGGATAAGATCAAGATCTCTAAAAAGGGGGGATAACAATCGGTGAGGAAGGAAATGATGGGATTTCTTTGCTCCCACCTTTGCCAACGCCCCAGTGGACTTGGAGGGCAAGAAACCAGCCCCCTCCACCCCTATATATAGTGGGAAGGCGCATTCGAGCTTCACCCCTTACCCCTGGCGCAGCCCTCCCCCTCTCCAACTCCACCTCCTCCTCAGTAGTGCTTGGCGAAGCCCTGCCGGAGAACTGCAAGCTCCACCACCACGCCGTCGTGCTGCCGGAGCTCTCCCTCAACTTCTCCTCTCCCCTTGCTGGATCAAGGAGGAGACGTCCCCGGGCTGTACGTGTGTTGAATGCGGAGGCGCCGTCCGTTCGGTGTTAGATCAGATCTTCCGCGATTTGAATCGCCGCGAGTACGACTCCCTCATCCACGTTCTTGTAACGCTTCCGCACCGCGATCTTCAAGGGTATGAAGATGAACTCCCCTCTCTCTCGTTTCTAGTCTCTCCATAGATTGATCTTGGTGATGCGTAGAATTTTTTTAATTTCTGCAACGATCCCCAATAGTGGTATCAGAGCTAGGTCTATGCGTAGTTTCTATGCATGAGTAGAACACAAGTTGTTGTGGGCGTCGATTTTGTCAATTTACTTGCCATTACTAGTATTATCTTGATTCGGCGACATCGTAGGATGAAGCGGCCCGGACCGACCTTACACGTACGCTTACATGAGACAGGTTCCACCGACTGATATGCACTAGTTGCATAAGGTGGCTAGCGGGTGTCTATCTCTCCCACTTTAGTCGGATCGGATTCGATGAAAAGGGTCCTTATGAAGGGTAAATAGCAATTGGAATATCACGTTGTGGTTTTGGCGTAGGTAAGAAACGTTCTTGCTAGAAACCTATAGCAGCCACGTAAAAACTTGCAACAACAATTAGAGGACGGCTAACTTGTTCTTGCAGCATATGCCGTGTGATGTGATATGGACAAAAGGATGTGATGAATGATATATATGTGATGTATGAGATTTATCATGTTCTTGTAATAGGAATCACGACTTGCATGTCAATGAGTATGACAACCGGCAGGAGCCATAGGAGTTGTCTTAATTTATTGTATGACCTGCGTGTCATTGAATAACGCCATGTAATTACTTTACTTTATTGCTAAACCGTTAGCATAGTAGTATAAGTAATAGTTGGCGAGACAACTTCATGAAGACACGATGATGGAGATCATGGTGTCATGCCGGTGACGATGGTGATCATGGCGCCCCGAAGATGGAGATCAAAAGGAGCAAAATGATATTGGCCATATCATGTCATGATTTGATTGCATGTGATGTTTATCATGTTTTTACATCTTATTTGCTTAGAACGATGGTAGCATAAATAAGATGACCCCTTGCTAAAATTTGAAGAAGGTGTTCCCCCTAACTGTGCACCATTGCGAAGGTTTGTTGTTTTGAAGCACCACGTGATGATCGGGTGTGATAGATTCTAAAGTTCGAATACAACGGGTGTAAGCCAGATTTACACAAGCAAAACACTTAGGTTGACTTGACGAGCCTAGCATGTACAAACATGGCCTTGAAACACAAGAGACCAAAAGGTCGAACATGAGTCGTATAGCAGATACGATCAACATGAAGATGTTCACCGATGATGACTAGTCCGTCTCACGTGATGATCGGACTCGGCCTAGTTGACTCGGATCATGTATCACTTAGATGACTAGAGGGATGTCCATCTGAGTGGGAGTTCATTAAATTAGATGAACTTAATTATCATGAACATAGTCAAAAGGTCTTTGCAAATTATGTCGTAACTTGCGCTTTAGTTCTACTGTTTTAGATATAGAGAAAATTTAGTTGAAAGTTGATAGTAGCAATTATGCGGACTAGGTCCGTAAACTGAGGACTGTCCTCATTGCTACGTAGAAGGCTTATGTCCTTAATGCACCGCTCGCTGTGCTAAACCTCGAACATCGTCTGTGGATGTTGCGAACATCTGACATACACGTTTTGATGAGTACGTGATAGTTCAGTAATGTTAAACGGTTTAGAATTGAGGCGCTGAAGACAATTTTTGAAATGTCGCGGAACATATGAGATGTTCAAAGGGCTGAAATTGGGATTTCAGGCTCGTGCCCATGTCAAGAGGTATGAGACCTCTGACGAGTTTCTTAAGCCTGCAAACTAAGGGAGAAAAGCTCAATCGTTGAGCATGTGCTCAGATTGTCTGAGTACTACAATCACTTGAATCGAGTGGGAGTTAATCTTCCTTAAGAGATAGTGATGGTTCTCCAAAGTCATTGCCACCAAGCTACTAGAGCTTCGTGATGAACTATAACATATCAAGGATAGATATGATGATCCTTGAGCTATTCGCGATGTTTGACACCGCGGAAGTAGAAATCAAGAAGGAGCATCAATTGTTGATGGTTAGTAAAACCACTAGTTTCAAGAAGGGCAAGGGCAAGAAGGGATACTTCATGAAACGACAAATCAGTTGCTGCTCTAGTGAAGAAACCCAAGGTTGAACCCAAACCCTAGACTAAGTGCTTCTGAAATGAGGGGAACGGTCACTGAAGCAGAACTACCCTAGATACTTGGTAGATGAGAAGGCTGGCAAGGTCGACAGAAGTATATTGGATATACATTATAATGTGTACTTTAGTAGTACTCCTAGTAGCACCAGGGTATACCGGTTCGGCTGCTAAGTGTTAGTAACTCAAAAAAAGCAACAGAATAAACGGAGACTAGCTGAAGGTGAGATGACGATAAGTGTTGGAAGTGTTTCCAAGGTTGATGTGATCAAGCATCGCATGCTCCCTCTACCATCGAGATTGGTGGTAAACCTAAATTGTTATTTGGTGTTCGCGTTGAGCATAGACATGATTGGATTATGTTTATTGCAATACGGTTATTCATTTAAGGATAATAATGGTTACTCTGTTTATTTGAATAATACCTTCAATGGTCTTGCACCTAAAATGAATAGTTTATTGAATCTTGACCATAGTGATACACATGTTCATGCCAAAAGATATAAGATAGTAATGATAGTACCACATACTTGTGGCACTGCCATTTGAGTCATATTGGTATAAAACGCATGAAGAAGCTCCATGTTGATGGATCTTTGGACTCACTCATTTTTGAAAAGTTTGAGACATGCGAACCATGTCTATTGGTATATACGCATGAAGAAACTCCATGCAGATGGATCGTTTGGACTCACTTGATTTTGAATCACTTGAGACATGGAAATCATACCACATGGGCAAGATGACTGAAAGGCCTCATTTTCAGTAGGATGAAACAAGAGAGCAACTTGTTGGAAGTAATACATTTGATGTGTGCAATCCAATGAGTGCTGAGGCACGCAGGGAATATCGTTACGCTCTTACTTCACAGATGATTTGAATAGATTCTAAGTATATTTACTTGATGAAACACGAGTCTAAATTATTGAAAGGTTCAAGCAATTTCAGAGTGAAGTTGAAGATCGTCGTAGCAAGAGGATAAAATGTCTATGATATGATCATAGAGATGAATATCTTAGTTACGAGTTTGGTACACAATTAAGACCTTGTGAAAATTGTTTCACAACTATTACCGCCTGGAACACCATAGTGTGATGATGTGTCCGCACATCATAGCTGGAACCTATTGGATATGGTGCATACCATGATGTCTCTTATCGAATTACCATTATAGTTTATGGGTTAGGCATTAGAGACAACCGCATTCACTTTAAATAGGGAACCACGTAATTCCGTTGAGATGACACCGTATGAACTATGGTTTAGAGAAACCTAAGCTGTCATTTCATAAAAGTTTGGGGCTGCGATGCTTATGTGAAAAAGTTTTAGCCTGATAAGCTCAAACCCAAAGCGGATAAATGCATCTTCATAGGATACCCAAAACAGTTGGGTATACCTCCTATTTCAGATCCGGAAGCAAAAGCGATTGTTTCTAGAAACGGGTCCTTTCTCGAGGAAAAGTTTCTCTCGATATAATTGAGTGGGAGGATGGTGGAGACTTGATGAGGTTATTGAACCGTCACTTCAACCAGTGTGTAGCAGGGCACAGAAAGTTGTTCCTGTAGCGCCTACACCAATTGAAGTGGAAGCTGATGATAGTGGTCATGAAACTTCAGATGAAATCACTACCTAACCTTGTAGGTTGACAAGGATGCGTACTATTTCAGAGTGGTACATAATCCTGTCTTGGAGGTCATGTTGCTAGACAACAATGAACCTACGAGCCATGGAGAAGCGATGGTGGGCCCGGATTCTGACGAATGGCTCGAGGCCATAAAATTCGAGAGGATCCATGTATGCAAACAAAGTATAGACTTTGGAAGAACTACTTGATGGTCGTAAGGCTGTTGGGTACAGATGGATTTTGAAAGGAAGACGGACAATGATGGTAAGTATCACCATTAAGAAAGCTCGACTTGTCATTAAGATGTTTTTCGACAAGTTCAAGGAGTTGACAACGGTGAGACTTTCTCACTCGTAGCGATCCTAAGAGTCTGTTGGAATTGTATTAGCAGTTACTGCATTATTTATGAAATCTTGCAGGTAGGATGTCAAAACATTGTTTCCTTGACAATTTTCTTGAGGAAAGGTTGTATGTGATACAACAGAAGTTTCGTCAATCCTGAAAAATGCTAACAAGTATGCAAAGCTCCAGTAATCCTTCTAAGGACTGGATTAAGCATCTCGGAGTTGGAATATATGCTTTGATGAGATGATCAAAGATTTTGGGTTTATACAAAGTTTTTGAGAAACTTGTATTTCCAAAGAAGTTAGTGGGAGCACTATAAAATTTCTGATGAGTATGTGTTGTTTACATATTGTTGATTAGAAATGATGTAGAATTTCTGGAAAGCATATAGGGTTGTTTGAAAGGTGTTTTTCAATGGAAAACCTGGATTAAGCTACTTGAACATTGAGCATCAAGATCTATAAGGATAGATCAAAATTGCTTGATAGTACTTTCAAATGAATACGCACCGTGACAAGATTTTGAAGGAGTTCAAAATAGATCGGCAAAGAAGGAGTTCTAGGCTATGTTATAAGTGTGAGTATTGAGTAAGACTCAAGACCTGACCACGTCAGAAGAGGGAGAAAGGACGAAGGTCGTCCCCTATGCTTTAGACATAGGCTCCACAGTATGCTATGCTGTGTACCGCACCTAAAGTGTGCCTTGCCATGAGTCAGTCAAGGGGTACAAGTGTTATCCAGGAATGGATCATAGGACAGCGGTCAAGGTTATCCTTAGTAACTAGTGGACTAAGGAATTTTCTCGATTATGGAGGTGGTAAAAGAGTTCGTCGTAAAGTGTTACGTCGATGCAAACTTTGACACTAATCCGGATGACTCCGAATAGTAAACCCAATTCGTACAGTAGAGCAGTTATTTGGAATATCTCCAAGTAGCGCGTGGTAGCTGCATCTACTAGATGACATAGAGATTTGTAAAGCACAAACAGATCTGAAAGGTTCAGACCCATTGACTAATAACCTCTCTCACAAGCGAGATATGATCAAACCCCATGGGTGTTGGATTCATTATAATCACATAGTGATGTGACCTAGATTATTGACTCTAGTGCAAGTGGGAGACTGTTGGAAACATGCCCTAGAGGCAATAATAAAATGTTTATTATTGTATTTCCTTGTTCATGATAATTGTCTATTGTTCATGCTATAATTGTATTAACTGGAAACCGTAATACATCTATGAATACATAGACCACAACATGTCCCTAGTGAGCCTCTAGTTGACTAGCTCGTTGATCAATAGATGGTTATGGTTTCCTGACCATGGACATTGGATGTCATTGATAACAGGATCACATCATTAGGAGAATGATGTGATGGACAAGACCCAATCCTAAGCATAGCACAAGATCGTGTAGTTCGTTAGCTAAAAGCTTTTCTAATGTCAAGTATCATTTCCTTAGACCATGAGATTGTGCAACTCCTGGATACCGTAGGAATGCTTTGGGTGTGCCAAACGTCACAACGTAACTGGGTGGCTATAAAGGTGCACTACGGGTATCTCCGAAAGTGTGTGTTGGGTTGGAACGAATCGAGACTGGGATTTGTCACTCTGTGTGACGCAGAGGTATCTCCGGGCCCACTCGGTAATGCATCATCATAATGAGATCAATGTGACTAAGTAGTTAGTCACGGGATCATGCATTATGGAATGAGTAAAGTGACTTGCCGGTAACGAGATTGAACGAGGTATTGGGATACCGACGATCGAATCTCGGGCAAGTAACATACCGATTGACAAAGGGAATTGTATACGGGATTGCTTGAATCCTTGACATCGTGGTTCATTCGATGAGATCATCGTGGAACATGTGGGAGCCAACATGGGTATCCAGATCCCGCTGTTGGTTATTGGCCAGAGAGCTGTCTCGGTCATGTCTGCATGATTCCCGAACCCCTAGGGTCTACACACTTAAGGTTCGGTGACGCTAGAGTTGTTATGGGAATTAGTGTGCAGTTACCGAATGTTGTTCGGAGTCCCGGATGAGATCCCGGACGTCACGAGGTGTTCTAGAATGGTCCGGAGGTAAAGATTTATATGTGGGAAGTCCTATTTTGACCACCGAAAAATGTTCAGGATTTTTCGATATTGTAGCGGGAAGGTTCTAGAAGTTTCTGGAGTGGGGCCCACCTGCATGGGGGACCCACATGAACGTGGGTAGTGGGAGAAAGGCCCCACACCCCTGGTCAAGGAGCACCAAGATCCCCCGTTAGAAGGAATAAGATCATACCCCGAAGGGATAAGATCAAGATCTCTAAAAAGGGGGGATAACAATCGGTGGGGAAAGAAATGATCTTTCCTCCCACCTTTGCCAACGCCCCAATGGACTTGGAGGGCAAGAAACCAGCCCCCTCCACCCCTATATATAGTGGGAAGGCGCATGAGAGCTTCACCCCTTGCCCCTGGTGCAGCCCTCCCCCTCTCCAACTCCACCTCCTCCTCAGTAGTGCTTGGCGAAGCCCTGCCGGAGAACTGCAAGCTCCACCACCACACCGTCGTGCTGCAGGAGCTCTCCCTCAACTTATCCTCTCCCCTTGCTGGATCAAGAACGAGGAGACGTCCCCGGGCTGTACGTGTGTTGAACGCGGAGGCGCCGTCAGTTCGGCGTTAGATCGGATCTTCTGCGATTTGAATCCCCCCGAGTACGACTCCCTCATCCGCGTTCTTGTAACGCTTCCACAACGCGATCTTCAAGGGTATGAAGATGCACTCCCCTCTCTCTTGTTGCTAGTCTCTCCATAGATTAATCTTGGTGATGCATAGAGTTTTTTTAATTTCTGCAACGATCCCCAACATGAAGAGGCACCACGCGGCTCCGGGGTGTGGCCCCCTTCACGGACGGTAATGACACGGGTAAACATTCGGTGTTATACATATTCTCCATGGTGTGGCCCCCCCACAGACGGCGATGTCACCAACACTTAGAGGGGTGTAACCACTGCATTGGTAGCCTTCGAGGGGTAGGAAGGACAATGGGTGTTTTTAAAAAAATGGTAGGAGTTTTTTTTGAAATTAAAGTTGATGTTGATTTTTTTTAAAAAAATAGGTATGCCTACGGCTTGGTTGTTGTAGGATCGGAAGTATGTCTAGAGGCGGTGGGTGATTAGACTACTTGACAAAATAAAAAACTATCTGTTTTCCAATTTTAATTCTTGGCAGATTTTAGCAACTTAGCACTAGTCAAGCAATCAACCTACACATGCAATTCTAAGAGTATAGCAGAGGAATGTAGATCATTGCATATGAAGGTAAAGGGGAGGAGTTTGGACGAAGCAAACACAATGTTGACACGGAGATTTTGGCATGGTTCCGATAGGTGGTGCTATCGTACATCCATGTTGATGGAGACTTCAACCCACGAAGGGTAACGACTGCGCGAGTCCATGGAGGGCTCCACCCACGAAGGGTCCACGAAGAAGCGACCTTGTCTATCCCACGATGGCCATCGCCCAGGAAGGACTTGCCTCACTTGGGTAGATCTTCAAGAAGTAGGCGATCTCCTTTCCCTTACAAACTCCTTGGTTCAACTCCACAATCTTGACGGAGGCTCCCAAGTTACACCTAACCAATCTAGGAGACACCACTCTCCAAAAGGTAATAGATGGTGTTTTGATGATGAACTCCTTGCTCTTGTGCTTTGAATGATAGTCTCCCCAACACTTAACTCTCTCTCATAGATTTGGTTATGGTGGAAAGATGATTTGAGTGGAAAGCAACTTGGGGAAGACTAGAGATGAAGATTTTTGTAGTTGGAATCGAATGTCTTGGTCCCAACACATGAGTAGGTGGTTCTCTCTCAGAAAATGAATGATGGAAGTGTAGGCATGTTCTGATAGCTTTCACCACAAATGAAGAATGGGTGGAGGGGTATATATAGCCTCCATCCAAAATCTAACCGTTACACAAAGATTCCCAAACTTGGTGAGACTGAATGGTGAAACTCGGTCAGACCGATTCAGTTCAGAATGTGAATGTTAGGCTTTTCGGTGGGACCGATATGATCAACTCGGTGGGACCGATGCGCTAGGGTTAGGGCATAACTTAATCTCGGTGAGACCGATCACATGAACACGGTGGGACCGATTTCTGTAATAGGCACATAGGGAGTTTGTCAGGCAAACTCGGTGGGACCGATTCACTCATTTCGGTGAGACTGAAACATTATGAAAAGGAAACATGAAGTTTGCATTTCAAACTGGGTGGGACCGATCGCTCATTTTGGTGAGATCGAAATGTTATGAAGGGAAACAAAGAGTTTGCAATCTCGGTGAGACCAAGATCCTATCAATTAAATCGAATTAATTAGGTTTGTGGCAGTGGCTATGTCAAATGAACTCGGTGGCGCTGGATAGATCAAATCGGTGGGGCCGAGTTTGACTTTTAGGTTTAGGACATATGTGGAAGTGAGAAGGTAGTTGAGGGTTTTGGAGCATATCACTAAGCAACACCTCATCCCCTTTTAATAGTATTGGCTTTCCTATGGACTCAATGTGATATTGGATCACTAAAAACAAAATGTAGAGTCTTGAGCTTGTTGCCAATATGTGTCCTTAGCATTTTGAGGGGTCCACATCTCTAGTCCATGACATGCCAATCATTGAACTTTCTGAGAAATAATCATCTCGAGAGAGCGTTAGTTCAATGAGCTATATGTTGTTAAGAATTACCAAAACCACCCAGGGATTAGTTGCACTTTGAGTCATCGGCATAGATAGCCATGTGGCATAGACACCTATGCTGACGACTAAGCCGTCGGCACATCCCCTCTTATCCATCCACGGGGCAACCCCTCCACTCATTCCTCATCCCGGCATCCTGGCCCTAGCCGCCCCACCAGCCCCGCGGCCGCGCCCCACTCGCCCCCACACACGCCGCCACCGCCGCCACCCTCTACCCCCACTTGTGCCACTGCCGCCCAGATCCACCCCGACTCCGACCCCCTCCGCCACTGCCGCTCAGCTCCACCCCGACCCGCGCGCCGCTACCCTCTCCGCCACCGCCTCGCACCGCCGCTGCCACCACCCTCTCCGCCTCTCACCCCACCACCACCACCGTCCGCCCTAGCACCACTCGCCAGCCTGCGTCCACGCCGCCCCGTCCTCGTGCCCTCCCTCTCCTGATCGGGCCTCGACGGATTGGCTGTCGCCGTGCCGGCCGGGGCTCGGAGCCCATCTCCATCGTTGACCTGCGGCGGCGGCCCAAGAGCCCGTCCACCCTTCCCCACCCCTGCCCCCGGCCTCCCTACTCACCCGCTGCACCGGTGCCCAGAACGCCCCCGGGGAGCTATTTTGTCATTTTTTGCATTTTTTTACAAATTTGTTATGTGCATGGAGGCACGGATGAAATTTTGTTAGATAAATTGATGAATATTAGTAGATGGATGGATTGATGAATATTGTTAAGTTTTGTTAGATGGATTTGTGATAGATGGATGGTTTGCTGTATTTGTTAGATGGATTTGTGTTAGATGGATCGATGGAATTTCGTTAGATGGATGGATTGATGAATATTGGTAAGTTTTGTGTTTAGTCAAGTTAGTGTTAGGTCATGTGGTTTCATAAGACACGTTATTTGTAATGCTGATTCATAAGTTAGTGTTAGGTCATGTTGTTTCATAAGACACATAATGAAGGTTTTTTTTGCAATTTGAGATGTTGTTTCATGTTGGTTCATAATGTAGTGCCAATGCTTTATGGGATGTGATGAGCTAAAAAAATTCACTCGGTCGAATTTACAGGATTTGTGGTGTCTCATCTCTGTGGAGTGATCTTTGACGTTGGAGCTGCTGGTCCATGATCATCCCTCTCTGCTGATCGACTAGATCCTCTACATCCGAGGGTGAGCTACAATTCCATGTCCTCCTTCATTTTTTTCATGTCACACTAGATTTCATTTTCATGTCAAGTCGCACCACCTATGCGTCTCCTGTCCGAAATGGTTTCATCGATAAATATGCATTCAGTTGCATATTTATCACCGTAACTCATTCGGATTGTCCAGCGCTTTCCACGGACAGCCCGAGGATGTGTAGATTGGGTACGTTCTCCATGCTCTACCCCATTTTGAGACAAAATTTTGTCATCGCCTCCCCTTTTGTTCTCCAAATGCACATTCTCTCGGCATTTTGCCGAGACTTGTATTTGGAGAACAGCGAGGAGGTGCTGCTGAAATTTTGTCTCCGAATGGGGTAGAGCATGGAGAACATACTCAATCTACACATTCTTGGGTGGGATTAGGACCCATCTTTACCTATTAGAGATGTAGGTGGATTAAATGTCGTTTCTCGTCAACCCTGTAAAACATAAAACATTGATGTGAGTAATTTAAATGAATCCTTAATTTTGTTGTGTGGCTTCCAATAAAGCAGAGATGGCAGATAATTAGTGGATGTATAGTGGGTTTTTCCGTTGGAATCAAGTAACAACAAAGTGGGTCAAGAAAATTGATGTGTTTTTGAAAGAGATATTCCTAGTCCAATGAGAATGGTGACAGAATGCCCCTGTGCCAAATGTAAGAACATATGCGCAGAGATAAGAGTGAAATGACTAAGCACCTTCACACGCATGGATTTATGCCAAACTTTAATATGCCTATAAACTTTTCCCAACGGGACCATGGTACACTAGTAGAAAAAGGGTCAAATCTGAGACACTTTAGTACCGGTTTGCATATGAGCTGGCACTAATGTGTCCATTAGTGTCGGTTCAAATGACTAGGCAGGAGGAGATCTTTAGAACCGGTTCAATGCAAATCTTTAGTACCGGTTCGTGCCATGAACCGGTACTAAAGGTGCTGGCCGGGCACCAGCATCTTTAGTACCGGTTCGTGCCACGAACCGGTAGTAAAGAGGTTGTGGAAGGGCTATTTTTAGTCCCACCTTGCTCCCCTAGCAAGATTTTGACCACCTTAAATATGTTACTTCTCAAACTATCACAATCATTTGGTCTTCATTGAACTCTATGTGTAGGATCTGTGGTTGCAATAGGAGTCTTCGCTGGTTCTTAAATCGGTGGTAGATTCCTATTGACAAATTAGATTCTATACAAAAAGATCATTGATGATCAATGTATTTTTTATGTACTTCTCTGTAGCACTAGCACATTTTGGCTGAAAGGCGGTACTGATCAATGTATTTTTTCTGCGTTCAGATGCATTATTTAAATATGTTACTTCTCAAACTATCACAAGCATTTGGTCGTCATTGAACTCTATGTGTATAATTTCTGGACTCAATATGAGTCTTCACCGGTTTCTAAACCGTTGAGGACTCATTTGACAATTCAGATTGTACAAAAAAAGATCATTAATAATCAATGTATTTTTTATGTATATATTTACATGTTAACGCCCTCACTCTCTCCACTCACTCGGTCTCCCCCTCAATCCCCCACGACGTCATCAATTTCCAACACGTTCTGACATCATTTGCTGTTTTTTAGTAACTGATTTGTTTAGATCAGAGCTAAATGACCGTGAAATTGTAAATCGCAGCAAAAAAAAACTACTCAAAAATAAAGCAGAAAAGAAAAAAACTATATAAAAAATTACTCCAAAATAAAAAGAAGAAAATAAATAATGCAGAAAAGAAAAAAAACTATATAAAGCAAAAATATTCACAAAGAAACTAAATACAGCAAAAATAACTACTCAGAAATAAATAGAAGAAAAAAATAAAGCAGAAAAGAAAAAACTATATAAAAAATTACTCAAAAATAAATAATGCATGAAAGAAAAAAACTATATAAAGCAAAAATATTCAGAAAGAAACTAAATACAGCAAAAAATCTACTCGTAAATAAATAGAAGAAAAAATAAAGCAGAAAAGAAAAACTATATAAAAATTACTCAAAAATAAATAATGCGAAAAAGAAAAACTATATAAAAAGAGTTGGGCGCTGTTCGTGGGCCCGCTGCACCTAGGGTTTGCAAATTCAGGCCTGTAAGGGCCGGCAGCTCACAGGCAAGCGCCCTAGTTAGCCCAAGCCGCTATATAGAGGAGTTCAAAAGAGCAGCCGCGGCTGGGTTTATAAACCAGTGCGGCTGCCCTTCGCTCGGTGAGGTGGGACTAAACATAGTGCACCGCCGGATGGCAGCGCACAACCATTAGTACCGGTTGGTGGCTCCGACCGGTACTAATGGGTTGTGCTTTAGTACCGGTTGGAGCCACCAGCCGGTACTAAAGGCCCTCGTTTCCCGCCGCTTGGGCTGGCAAAAAATGGCCTTTAGTACCGGTTGGTGGCTCCAACCGGTACTAAAGGCCCCTCCTATATATACAGCACTTACGAAAAATCAGTTCCATGACACTTCTTCTCCACTTCTCTCGCGTGACATCTATCGCCGACGCCACCGCGCCACCACGTCGCTTCGCCACCTCGATCGCCGCCCCGCCAGACGTCGTCGCCGCCCCGCCGCCGCCGCCGCCGTCGTCGCCGCCCCGTCGTCGCCGCTTCGCCGCCGTCGTCGCCGCTTCGCCACCTGCGCTGCCGTCGTCATCATCGCCGCTTCGCCGCCGTCGTCGCCGCCCCCCGCCGCCCATACGCCCGCTCGATCGTACCCACAAACACACATACACACACACACACACACAAACACACACACACACACACACACACACACACTACACACACATGTACGTACACACATACACACACATAGTACTATACACACACACACATATTTTTACTTATTTTTTGTTTTCTATTGTTTAGATGAATTAATTAATATAAGTAGTTTATTTTTAGAATGTTAGAATGTTGATGTTAGATGAATTGGAACTAGTTTACTTTTAGTTAGAAAATTTAGGTATATGAGAATATTTGAACTAGTTGAATTAATATAACTAGTTTATTTTTAGTAAGAAAATTTAGGTATATGAGATTATTTGAACTAATTGATTTAATATAACTAGTTTATTTCTAGTAAATGCTTAGTTGAACTAGTTGAATTAATAGAACTAGTTTATTTTAGTAAAAAAAATTAGGTATATGAGATTATTTGAACTAGTTGAATTAATATAACTAGTTTATTTTTAGTAAGAAAATTTAGGTATATGAGATTATTTGAACTAGTTGAATTAATATAACTAGTTTATTTTAGTAAATGCTTAGTTGAACTAGTTGAATTAATATAATTAGTTGAACTAGATTATTTGAACTAGTTGAACTAGATTATTTGAACTAGTTGAATTATAATTAGTTGAATTAACAGAACTAGTTGAAGTAATAGAAGTAGTTGAATTAATTGAATTAATAAGTGTTAATGTTTCGCCTATATGAACATAGGAAATTTAAAAAAAACACCCAAACATTTAGTACCGGTTGGTGTTACCAACCAGTACTAATGTCCTATACGCACCCGGGCCTGGCTCGTGACACGTGGTGGCACTTTAGCGCCGGTTCGTGACCAACCGGTACTAAAGGGGGGACATTTAGTCCCCACTCTTTAGTGCCGGTTGGTGAACCGGCACTAAAGGCCGTTACGAACCGGCACTAAAGGCCGGTTCTGCACTAGTGGTAGAGAGGAGGTGATACGACAACACATCGCTAGTTATGATGACGATGGAGTTAGAGACATGATAGATGATGTGTTTGCTGCACAGACGACACCTCCATCACTTTCAACGAATGAATTGGTGGAGCCGAAGGAAACCGCAAAGGCCTTCCTGGATATCTTGGCCTTGTCAAAGAAACATCTTTATGAGGGTGCCAAGATCTCTCAGCTGGGTGCCATCTCACAGCTGATGGCAGTCAAGGCCGAGTACAACTCCGAGGTTGCTTCGAAGCATTTCTGGGAGTATGGGCTAGCAGCCTCCCCGAGGGCCATGAACTGTCGAAAAGCATGTACGCTATGAAGAAAATCATGAAGGCGCTCTGCATGGATTATGAGAAAATACATGTTTGTCCAAATAATTGCCTTTTGTTTAGGCATAAGTATGCGAATGACAACTACTGTAGGAACTGCAGTTCATCTTGGTATATTGAGGTGGTCGATGAGCAGGGTCAGAAGAAGCAGCTAAAAATCCCTGTGAACGTTGGCCGAGCCTATTATTCCCACGTCCAGACACGGACCCGGAGCTGTGGGTTTTTGCCACAAGTTGGGCCCACTATGAGGCTTACAGCCTTGCGGTGTACGGCACAAGCACTAAGGCCTTGATCACCAAATTTTGGGTAAGTTCTCTTCAGATTCACTTGTCTTGAGTTTTGTTCATAGTTTATCATCTAATAACTCAACTCATGCCTTGTTTTGTTCTGGTTTTATGCATGATTGTAGCAATTCTATAGGGTTCTTGACGAGCACAAGGCCACAACCGATGTGGTCTTGCTGGCGGTTGCGAGGAAGAAAGCTCGTCAGTTGCAGAACGAGGTGCGCTGGGTTGTCGTCTCAAACTACTACCACTCCTACCTTCATCAAAAGATGAGCAAGAAAGAAGCGCAGAAGCAAGGACTTACCTTGAACAGGGAGCCGTACATGAAGGTGCGTATTAGAGAATTTTCATTCCAACGTTTAAGTAGTCAATTTCATTGTTTCATGCTGATATGTCATGCTTCAATAATTTTAGGTTATTCCTAAGTGGTGCTTTAGAAAGGATGATGGATGGGCGAGTTTGGTGGATAACTGCTCGATGACGATGCAGAGTTTGCTGCTAAGAACAACAAGAACTATGCTAACCGTGGAAAAGACGAAACACACGGCCAAGGAAACAGGAACCACTGGGGCTTCAAGGCCATGAAGGTATATCTATATGCATGATGCATTATCTTTCTTCTTTTTACCGTCATGTTCTTATGTATGGCTAACTTCTGTTTGACGTTGCAGCAGGACAAGTTCAAGAGGCCGCTCTAAGACATGGAGTCACGGAAGATGGCCCATGCGCGGAGTGATCACAAGGGAGGCGAGAGCGAGTACTGCGGCAAGACCGAGGAGCACCTCGAGTCTTATAAGAAGGAGTTTAAGAAATTGCATCCGCCTGGTCAAGATGCTCCTGACGTCGTCCAGTCTCAGATCAACGACACAACGGTGGTGGCCATCCAGCCGGAGTACCATGGGCGATACCCATGTTTCGATGGCTTGATCACTCCTTCTATATCCTACACATGGCTTCGAGCTACCAATCCGAGCCCGTGCATGACTATGGGGCGTTCGCAGCCTCTCTTAGCCCGCCAGCATGTTGTAAGTATTTCCCCCTTATCTTCTTTCTTTCTCACTTTCTCACTTTATTTTCAGCATTGCCCACTTAGAAACAACCTAAATTTTGTAGGCATATAAGGCCTTTGTCGAGCTTAGGAATCTCGAGGTGCGGGAGTACTTGCAACGAGTGAAGGCAAATGAGGATTACAACCGTCAGATGATGGCGGTCAGTTCTGCCCTCTTAGAAACAAGGTAAAATTTGCACTTTCATTTCTACTGACCTTTTAGTTTTCTTGGTTAACTAACATCCAGGCTATGTTGGCGTCTTGGACTAACGACACAGATCCACCAAAAATGGGACCTGCACCACCACTTGCTGGAGAACCGCCACACATGCCCACCTTCGATGAATGGGTGGCACTAAGCAGTGGGACTCCGGTTAGTACATTTACCTAACTATTGACAAACTAGTTCTCGTTCATTCAACACTATCATATCTTATTTACCCTTACAATCTCTTTTCAAACATGTAGGGGACCAGTGGCTCGACTCCAGTCACTCCGATCTGGCAAGGTGGTGCTGGTCTTGGCGGTGCTCATGATGACGATACCCGTCTTGGCTGATATTGTGTTCCATGCATGTCGTGCCATACTTTCCATGTTTCGTAGTTCTTGCGTTCATTAGATGACGATGATGATGTCCGTGTCTCTTACTTATGTTCATGAAGTTTCACAGATGATGATGTTGATCTTTACACTAGTAGAAAAGGCCCATTCGTTCTGATTCGTGAGGGCCTTTAGTCCCGGTTTTGAAACGGGGACTAAACGGTCGTTACTAAAGGCCCCCCTTTAGTCTCGGTTCTTATACGAACCAGGACTAAAGCCCCTCCACGTGGCCGCTGTCTAGAGCTCCACCTTTAGTCCCGGTTGGTAATAACAACCGGGACTAAAGGAAATTTTATGCGATTTTATTTTATGATTTTTTTTTGAATTTTTTTTGAATTTTTTTTTCAATTTTCAAATTTCTGAATTATTTTACAATTTAATCTATAATCACCATTCATCACTGCTCAATTTAACCTCTAATCTCTAATCACCCCTCATCATTCCAAATCATCTAACTTCTCGGCCGGTCACCCATCCTCTCACTACTCCAGCATGAGCACGCTTAACTTCCGGGTTCTATTCCCCCTCGTTTCCAAGTCTGCACTTGTTGTTTTCCTGACAATAGTTTAGCTTGAGCATGAAGTCACACGTTTCACTGTTTGAGTTTGAAACTGTTATTCTAAAAAAACAACTATTTAGTAACACTAATATTTTTTGAATAAGTAGTTTGACCACAGTTGATCAGATTTGACCAAAATTCAAAATACTAAAATAATTATTTAGTAACACTAATATTCTGGAATAATTATTTAGTACCACTAATACTTCTTGAATAAGTAGTTTGACCATAGTTTGACCAGATTTGACCAAAAATAAAAAAACTGGAACTTGAGCATAAGATATGGCCGTGCGGATTTTCATGCCGATTTTTTTTCATATATTATGCATTTTTCGACATCGTATGCAAAAGATATGGCCGTTGTACTTTTTCATAACACTTTTTTGCAAAACATCTCCAAATGTAAGTTTTTTAATTTTCCTAACTAATAGACGCAGTGACGTAACTACATCTCAAAGGATTTTAATTTTTGAAGTTTTTATCATTTTCACTACAAGAAATATGTCAACTTGCGACCTTGACTATTGGTCACCGAAAGGTCATTGTTTTTCATTTGCGACCTTTTTGTGACCAAAAACAGAAGGTCAAAAGCTGGCGGTCGTAAACTGAAATTAACGACCTTCTCCGTGAGAAGGTCGTAGACGTTTATGACCAAAATATGTCTACTGTGGCGTTTTGGTCACTAGCAACCTCCCCAGGCCACATAGGCATCCAGCGTGGCAAGCTGATGTGGCACAAGATTCATCCCGGTCCAATTCGGTTTTCTAC
The DNA here is from genome assembly GCA_021437245.1 of Aegilops speltoides. Classification (NCBI taxonomy): domain Eukaryota; kingdom Viridiplantae; phylum Streptophyta; class Magnoliopsida; order Poales; family Poaceae; genus Aegilops; species Aegilops speltoides. Next base: position 490,214,872 of record CM038144.1, read on the forward strand.
ATGGGCCGAGCCCAACAATTCAGCCTTTTATATGTTTCTTTCTTATTAATTTCGGTTAGCTATATGGGCCAGGCCCAACTATTCGGGCTTTTAATTTCCGGCCACAGCCTATTACAATCAATTCATTTTTGTAGCCTCGGCCTTTTTTGCTCTCCTTTTAAATTTCATAACTCGGCCTTTTTACAGTTCATTTTATTGATTTTCATGAATTAATATACAAGTATTTGCTGAAACCGAGTTCAACTATGTTTGGTCAGTGGCCTTTTAAAGGTCCAGTAGCGTTTGGGCCAAGGCCTCTTTCAGCACTATGTATACATTTAGCATAAATTTAAATTCCAAGCATTTGAATAACAAGTACAACCAGCATTTGAATAACAAGTACAACAAGTAAATATACACCCAATTCCCAAGATCAGCCTTACATTAAAATTCCAAGAAAATTCTGCATTAGAACACTACTAGGGAAAACCCTAGCAGTAGCGCGGGTTTTGTGTCCACTAGTAGCGCGGGAGGCCGCGCTACTATTATAAGCGCATAGCTATTGCTTAGCAAGAACGCTGCGTTCGCACGCATATCTTGCTAGGACAAATAGCTGCAACATTTATTTAGAACCACGCTACTGCTAAGGTAACTACTTGCAGCGTGTTTTCTGTCCATCGCTACTAGTATTTTATTTAATTTTATATTTTTTGTGTATTTATGCGCCAACGTACAAATATTGGTACAATACCAGTTATGAGGTTTACATCATTATGTCCATAACAGTGTGTCAAATGAAGGTGGATTAGGTTCAAGTGGAGGCATTATGTGGTGCATGTCAAAAGTATAGTACTAATCCAAACTTGATCTAGTTTGGACTAGTAGTACTTTCGATGTGCACCACATGTTGCCTCCACTTGAATCTAATCTGCTAGCACAAGCTATTTAATCATCATCATAGTCATTACCACCAACAGTATTTATTTAATCACCACACACTAGCTAATAATAACGATCATAGTCATTACCACCAACACTAGCTATTTTATCATCATAGTAATAGTGTAGCACATCATCATCCTCAAACTCATTTCTAGCTAGCTAATCACTCCTGCTGCTCTCTCTTAGGTAAAATAACATAAAACATGTATAGCTCTCCTCCTTGATCAAACTGGAGCATGTAGATGAACCTGTCTCCTAATCGTGGGTAGCGATCCGTTTGCTGCCCCTAGTACTTCTCTCAAGGCCCCCATCACATATTTGGTCCAATATTGCACTATTAAGCATCCGTCGCTAATCTTGAATGCACTAAAGTAATCAGAGGATATCTTGGCAGAAGTGATAATACTCATGGTACCTTTAGTCTCGATCCCATAAGGCACAACATTCATCGGGAGTCCTGTTGAAGAACATCGACGGTAACATACTTAGCAATGAAGTTTAGCTTCAAAAATAATGTATGGAAAAGATGCATCGATGACAAATAGTAAAAATCTTACCATCCTTCCTAAATAGATGTGACCGTAGTTCATTACGTAACACTATTGGTCGACATTTTCAGTACTAACATTTCTAAATGCAGAACAAAATTTGTCTTGACAAGATCAAGATCCTCAAGCCATGAAACATAATGACCGAGCTCCTCGCAGCTTGAGTTCAGCCCAAGGACAAGATATCTCGTCTACCAAGCGCTGGACATGTTTGCTTGCTTTGAAATAAGTCGACAATACAAATTAGTCGTCAACTATTTTTGAATAAACAATATCAAAGACATAAATATGGTTGAGAAACTTACATAATGGTATAATCGAGGCATCGCACATCGACCAGATGTCGGTATTACCTTCAATATCATCTTCCGGACGAATATCAAAGGTGATAACCATATCAGGCTCAAATGCATAAGTCTTGCATAGTGCTCGCCATGTTTTGCATCCAAAATAGGTGTAGTCGTCTGAATTGTATAATTTTGCATGGAAGATATAACCATGCACGGTCTTCAAGTAAACTTTCTTTTCCTCCATACTATGACTGAAACCTATCTTATCCAATACAAAAACTCTTGCATGGCAGGGGATACGCTAGTAGAATAGTAAAAAAATATAAGTTGAAGCAAATGAAGCAGATGTCATGCTTAATTACGAAAAAGACTTGTCGTTGTGACTTCATCAGATCCACTTCAAGTTCTCATCTAGCTTGATGTTGAAGCGCCTATCATCATCTAGGAAGATTGATTCAAGACAGCCGCTTCGTCTTCGCAGATTTGCAAATAACGAAATCCTTTTCGTCGTCAGACATTTCCTATGTTCATAGTTAAAACATTAATTGAAAATCGATCGAAGACAACTAACAAGATACTCAACACACAAATCCGGGGCACTCGATATTTCCTACATATTCTGGCACAAGTCATGCCAAAATTCACGGAAAAATCTGGCATGACCTTTGCTAAAATAGGACATATCGAGCGCCTGAAATTTGCCGGAGCAGAAATGAATCAACACTCCGGCAAAACATAGGCCACTCGGAGGTGTAACCTGCAAACATGACCGGCCCCTTGGATATTGAGCAACACAAGATATACATTTCAAAATATCTTATAGGACTCAAATTAGCATGCATTCAATAAGCAAACGTAAATCATCTCATGCATCCGTACATCGTCGAATATTATCACTAATATATCATGAATAGTGTCATACATATAACATCACTAATACAACTAAAACTCTAGCACACGACGGGTATCGGCGCGGGCGGTGGACACCCATAGAGAAGGAACCATCACGGATCATAGCTCCAAAGTGAGATCCTCGAGAACCTACCAGGTCTTGGAGAACGGCCTGTGCTCCAACGCAAACAAGTAGCGACGGACGTGCGCGTCCTCCTCACTGACACGGTGACACACCACCTCCGTGGAGTCCTCGAGCCTCTGGATCATCACTGGCCCACGCGACCGCCACCAAAGAAGGTTCGGGTCAACGACAGGCTGGCTCCTCACCAACCTGCCGGCCCAAATCATGATCTTCACCAACTTGGATTTGGTTCTCTCGCGAAAATCGTGAGTTGCAGAGATGAGAACCATGAAAAGCAAGATCCTGAATAAGAAAACAGAAACCGAGGAAGAGGAAACCACAAGAGTGAAGACTAGTAGAGTCTCGTCTTTTGTCATTCTTTGCTCCTTTTTCACTCAATGATTCCTTCGAATTTGCCGACCAAAAATTCTATATGTCTATTCTATCTATGATATTTCTATATATATAGAATATGATATCTAATATTACATCCGATTTGTCAAAGGGATTGATTGGTGACTTACCCATTCAAGGACTTTGGCATGGACATTCCAAAAACGGGTACTATCGGATCGGGTGAATTAGAGAATAGAAAGAGGTCCATTGGCATTTCAGCCTTTCTTCTCCTTTCAGGCCTATCTCGAAGAGAACCCAAGACTCTTGGTCCCGAATATCGAATAGGATGAACGAACCAGCCTCATGGATATCTTTGCTTCGAACAAAACCCCGCAATCAAATAGATTGTCCCAAGGGCGCCATATTCTAGGAGCCCAAGTTATGCTATTGAAAATTGTTCCTCTAGCAGTTCCAGTTTGAGCATTATGTTCCCTTTTCAAACTCCACTTCATTTCATATAGCAATCCTCGATCAAAGAGAGAACAATATCCATTTCAAAACATTTCTAACAGATTCCTTAGTTCGGACCGACGAAGTAATGTCACTCGACTATTATCAACCCGACCGCAATCTTTTTCTCGTCGGTAAGGATTGCACCAGAGCACCTTCTACTTCTAATAGGCCATGAACTATAGATAGAGAAGAATCATTCGAGCGAGTACATAAGAAGCGATCCACTTTTTTTCATCGGTTCCAGGGAAGACCAAAGATCTTGCGCTGCAGGTCCGCTGAAAAACTCAAAAGAGAAAGAAGTCTCGTTAATCTCTTCATGCTCGCTCCAAGTTCAAGTACCTTTTGGCCAAAGAAAACCTGCTTCCTAACACGATTGCCTCTTTATCTTTATATAGATAGATTCTATGGGGTTATTACTTAGTAAGTCTATTTTGTACAAGAGCCCTCCTATCGATAGAAAAGGGTCCCATGATCCCGAGCCGATCTTACCTTGGCTCGCAAACCCCAAGTTTGTCTATGAAGAGCAAATCTAATTGTATTTTTTTCTAGAATGGATTTCTTATGTGGAATACTAATGGATAGGGCTTCGTTGCTAAGTGCTACAAGATCTAGTGCACTGGAACTCGTGGTTATGGACCCGAATCCTTTAGTATGGAACATTGTCTTTTCCAAGTAAAAACCCCTAGTATATGAAAGAATGAAAAGGTGCTTTTGTTCTTGTGGAATAAGAACTCCCCATTTTTTCTTTTTAAATATCCCTCCCTGGGGAAAGAAGAATAGTAAAAAAGATATGGAGTGCACTAGAATTTTTTTTCATTATTTCCTTCCTCTATCCATTATCCATATTCATGCAGAATTGCTCATGAACTAATACCCAACTCTTTCCATTTATTAATTGAATTCCTATAACAAGTAACAAGTGTTTTATTCCAAGATTAAGTTATTACTGAACAAAGAAAATTTTTCATTATATTATAAAGGATGAGATCAATTCGGAAGCGCTTTTTCTTATTCTAGCAGGCGGAATTCCTTTGGTCTAATTTAGGACTTTCAAATCTATTTTATTTTATCTAATTCTATCTATGCCCCAGGGGCTAGGAACAAAACAATCCTTTCCTTTTTCTGATCATAGAGAAGCCGTATGAAGCTAAGGTTTCATGTACGGTTTTGAAATAGCGGTGGGAACTGTGATGTTATCATCGACTATGATTATCTAATAGTTCAAGTACAGTTGATATAGTTGAAGCACAGTCAAAATACGGTTTTTTCGGATGGAATATTTGGCGTCAGCCTATAGGTTTTCTGGTTTTTTTAATTTCTTCTTTGGCAGAATGTGAAAGATTACCCTTTGATTTACCAGAAGCGGAGGAAGAATTAGTAGCAGGTTACCAAACTGAATATTCCGGTATCAAATATCTTTTATTTTATCTTGTTTCTTACCTAAATTTATTAGTTTCTTCTTTATTTGTAACAGTTCTCTACTTGGGCGGGTGGAATTTATCTATTCCCTATATATCCTTTTTTGATTTTTTCCAAATGAATAAAGGAGTTGGAATTTTGGAAATGACAATGGGTATATTTATTACATTAACTAAAGCTTATTTATTTCTCTTCATTTCTATCACAATAAGATGGACTTTACCGAGGATGAGAATGGATCAGTTATCAAAACTTGGATGGAAATTTCTTTTACCTATTTCCCTAGGCAATCTCTTATTAACAACCTCTTCTCAACTTGTTTCACTATAAATAAGATAATACAATAATAGTAAGAATATTTTCAACACAAAAGCTCTCTCAAACAAGAGAAAGAAACATATCTTTTTCCTAGATATTTAGAATGAATATGTTCCCTATGGTAACTGGGTTCATGAGTTATGGTCAACAAACAATACGTGCTACAAGGTACATAGGTCAAAGTTTCATAACTACCTTATCCCGCACAAATCGTTTACCTATAACGATTCACTACCCTTATGAAAAATCAATTACACCAGAGCGTTTCACAGCAGATATTTCATAAAACGAACTCTCTATGGATCCCCACAAGTGATAAATTCTCGCATGAATTGCTAAGGATCCAGTAAGTCCAAGATTGATTCCTTCAGACGTGTCAATTGGACAAATACGCCCATAGTGACTCAGATGAATATCTCGGTTCAAAACTTGCGGTTCTCCCCTCACAACCCTCCAGACCTAAACAACTCACTTTTCGCCCATGAACAATTTGTGTCAATGGATTCGCTTGATCAAAAACTTGAGATAACGGTATGTGCCAAAAAGGTCTCGTAAGTAGTTATTAATAAAATTGAAGTTGAAGTTGAGTTACCAAAGTTTGGGGAGTCGGTTTCGATTGACGATGAATACTCTACTGAATAGTTTTTGAACTGCATGTTGTAAACGACCAAGAGCCAATCCGAATTGATCTTGTAACAGATCCGCAACCGAACGAATACGTTTATTTTTCAAGTGATTCATATCGTCATCGTCAAGTATACCCGTTCCAAATTTCATTCCAATCAAATGATCCGTAGTAGCCAATACATCTCGTGGTAACAAGAATGTATTGTTCCGAGGTATATCAAGATTAAGTCTCCGATTCATATTTCGTCGACCAATCCTTCCTAATTCACATTTTTGTTGAAAAAATTTCTTTTGTAATTCCTCGCATAAGGACTCCGAAAATACCAGGTCCCCACCTACACAAGCAAATTGTTGATAAAACTCCAAAATAGCTTTTTCTTTTGACTCAATCCTCTTCTTCTCCTTAGCATTCGGGAAAGACAAGAAAATTTCATGGGAGGAAACATTATCTAGAATTTCTCTTAAATTCGAACCCATAGCTGATGATGGAACTAGAATAGATATCTTTTGTTTTCTACTCACGCGAGCCCATATCCTTTCTTTTTTATCAATTGCTAATTCCGATCTCCCTCCCCAATCTGATATTATAGTCCTAGTGTAGATAGAAATTCCCTTATGATCTAATTCCGAGCGGTAGTAAATACCAGGACTTAGCAATATTTGATTGATCACAATTCGGTATATTCCATTTATAATAAAGGTTCCTAAGGAATTCATTATAGGAATGTTTTCGATAGAAATGGTTTGCTTTTGCACATCGAAACCAAAAATTAATCTCGCAGATACATATAATTCGAAGAATAGGTGAGTGATTCATACACAGATCTCTTTCTTTTATCGAGGGTTCTAGCAATTGATATCCTTTCGCAAATAATTGAAATGCAATTTCGTGAACTGGATCTTTAATTGTTGGAAACTTGTCAAGTTCTTCTCGCCAAGGCTTGGTTAATGAACCTAAAAATCCTCGAATTGATCGACTAAATCCGGTATTGTGGACATTCCTCGCTTCCATTCCGAGCATCTTAATCTTAAGTTTCTGTTTATCAAAGAAAAATTCCATTATCATCTCACTCTTCATCAATCCCTATGGATCGATCTAGCAATCATGGAATCTATATTCTGTTTACTGAATCACATGAAATTCTAGGGAAGCGCCCCCCGGTAGGTAGCGCCTCCCAGTACCACCCCGACGGAGCCCAGTCCCGGACATGGCCGATCTGGTCAAGCAGGTGTCGTTCTCCGCCGATTCGACGACGAGGATGCGGGATAGGCATCGTCCACGTCGAGGCGGGAAAAATTGCTTTAACTAAAAAATAGAAACAAGTTCTTACTAACTAGTTCTATTAATTCAACTAGTTCTTACTAAAAACAAACTTACTATAAATAAAAATATTCTAGTACCTAATTAGTACCTAGTTCTTACTAACTAAGTAGTACCTAGGAACTACTGCCCTAATTACCATCTAAGTAATTAACTAACTAGCACTAAAAATAGCCTAGGGTTCATACTAACTAGCACTAAATAGCTAGGGTTCATACTAAGCAGAGAAGAGGGATCGGAAGGGGAGAGTGCTTACAGAGGGCGGGGAGAGAGATGGGGTTGGGAGACGGCGGCACCGAGGCGCCGGGCGAGGCGGGTCGGGGAGATGGCGGCAGGCGGGTCGAGGGAGACGGAGGCAGGCGGGTCGGGGAGACGGTGGCGAGGCGGGTCGGGGAGACGGCAAGCAGGCGGGTCGGGGAGATGATGGCGAGGCGGGTCGGGGAGACGGGCAAGCAGGCGGAGGCGACGAGGAATAGTAGAGGAGAATTGGGAGAGGAAGCAGAGGAGAGGGATCAGGCCGCGCGGGGGGTTAGGTGAAAATAGCTTTAATCAGGCGTGGGGAGGAAAACGCTGTTGCTAAAATCCGTAGTAGTGGCGCTGTTCATAGAAGGGCGCTACTCATGCACTCCTAGCACGTTGGGATCGTGTGGCAATTATAGTAGTAGCGCTTTGCTTTCGCCGCCATTGCTAGCTGCCAACGAGAGCGTGGTTCTCGCCAGACGCGCCATCGCTAAGTAGGAGAAGCGCCTCATTTTAACAAGCGCCATCGGTAACATTCTGTGTATAAGGTCTTCCCTAGTAGGTGCAAGTTCAATAACATATAAAGCAAGTCGCTGACAGGGGCTTCGAGCTTCTTCGAATTTCTTCGACCTAGGAACTCCTATATAAGAGAGGGGAAAACTGATTAGTCATAACTACACGAGCAGTGTTTGCATCAGTACATCGACACTTTCAATATATACAACATTCACTTAATAAAACATCTAATGTGATAATAGATACATGACATGACAAGAGGCTTATGTTGCCAGACATAGATGGCACTTGTATAGACCTTGAAAAAAAACATACTAGTCAGTGATGCTACAGCACAACACTCAGACAAAAATAATAAGATAAAGCATCATGAGGGATGCATACTGATTTTACTAACATCTTTTAATTTTCTACTTTGGATTATCCCTTCACAGCATGCTACACTCTTAGGTATGGTAAGAAGCACCTATTTACCTAAAATTAGTGCTGATAAAAAAAGTCTGGTGACTTCCATAGGACGACATATGAAATCAGCAGTTTTATTCCTCATGACGCTACATGTAGATACCAAGAACACAAACTACTGGGTATATACACATGCTAGGGTAGACCATACTGAACAAGCAAGATTTTGTTCCACCTTCGAGTACGGAGTAAGCAAAAGGAGACCTCATGCATACCCAACTCCAAGCCGATGCAGTGGATGGGTATGTACTTGAAGAAGATTTGGTCTGCATCGTCGCCTCAACTATGCAGAGTGTTCCTGCGCTCAACCAGCAAGAATCCTCTCCATGCCGAATTGGGCAGAAATGAGAAGGTCATAGTTTACAGTCCTGTTAGTTAGCGTTCATGACCGAACCTTCTGGAACTGCAGGAGGACACAAATGGCGAGTTCAGGACTGGGCGCACAGCTGGAAACCATCTCGTTCAACGTCTACGTGAGAATCATCCCGATGGCAGCCCACCAGTACATCTCAAAGGTAGCCATCACTCCAAGATTCCTTCCCCTTCGACATCAACAGTATTCAGAAAACCACAACCAACTGTTTCATTAAGTTCAACACACGCTGAAACTACAATAATAATCATCGATCGTGTCACAACATATGCACAGATTATATATTATAAAAGAAAGTCAAGCAACTCAACTCCCTGATCCCTTCCTCCCCTGCAACGGCTAATATGGGTGTGCTTCTCCGGAATGAACAAATTTGAATATATTTTTCAAATACATGTGCTAGTATGGGAATGCTTCTCCCGAATGACTACATGTGCACAGATTTTTCAAATGAATGAGGACTCCTAGAACAATCAGAGAATGAATGAATGTGAAAGCCATAGCAGTATCATTAGTACAACAAGCTGCATTATCCTACTATCACTAGTACAACAAGCCATAGGTTTGCATACTTCATGAACCATGTACATCATGACAGATACAATATCATCCAATGCTCGACTATGACAAAAATTGAACAATTACACCTCATGAAGGCATACCTCACGAAGGCAAAATTGTACAAAGCAAAACAAATTAAAACCCAATAAGACACTATTACAGTACAGTACGACGGCGTCTATTGCCCATCTAGAAAACAAGGTGACATATTGCAGGTTCAAAAATTTCCTACCAATAATGATATGTTTGTACAATGGTTGGTGTATGCGGAGCTCGTCACTGTATGATGTATAACAGATGTTGTATAACAGAGAAGAAGGGCAAAAAAACATTTGGTGGCATTGAGCTATTGACAGAAGTATGCAAAAAAGCTACTCAGTTGCTAGCAAGATGAATCAACGAGAACTGTGAAGGTTGGAGTCTAGAAAGGTATTCCCTGTTGGAAATCGACTACGATAGCAGTTAAGCTATGCATCATTCTTGGCAGTGGATCTCATCCCTGTCATTTTTAGCAATCACTGCACATAAAAGAAGTAAAGCATGTCAGCTGTATTGATTTTCAAACACACAAAAATGAAGGAGCAAAAGGTAGCCAAAATATAACTGCAGGGCCCTCTTAACAAATAATGTGTGTGCTCAATCTGTTAGTACAAACACTACTATATCTGCCAAATGCATAGGCCAATTAATATGTCTATTTATATAAATGGATGGGTTAAGTGTATAAGAGTGGTAGGCCTAAAATTCCCAAAATTAGACAGGGAAACGAAATGCTTGCTGCATGCCGCACGCTGTCTAGAACAATAGTGGAAAGAGATGAGTCTGTAGGCTGCCCGCCTACCTGCCTGATATGATGGTGAGAGAGATGGGCCGTAGTAGCGAAAGATAAGCCATATAGCTTTGTTTAATATTACTAAGATATATAGCCATTAGTTCCTTTTAACATGGAACCCAAGAGTATGTGACTCTAGCACCCTGAGAAAGATGTTAATATGCCATCATACTAGCTGATAGACAAACATTCCAGGAAGAATAGATGCTTGTTTAACGGGTACAATCGGTACTGCTATCTCTGACAGACAAATTTAAAGATATTAAAAGAAGCACCTGACAGAGAATTTTGCCAACAATTTCAATGCTTCAGTTATGTTTCAGGAAATAACAAACTACGACTTAGAGCAACCGTTTGAATAACAGTGGGTTCTGACATCAAATTGGAATTTTTTATGAGCCTCACGAATTCAAATTACATTCCATATATACTAATATGGTTCACTATTATCACGAGAGCCCCTCAATCATGCATCAATCTTAATATCATCATCATCATAACACTTGGAAATAACACAAAGAATAGAGGAATTACCGAAATCGGTGAATCTCTTCTTGGGGACATGCATGAACTCTGCATACTCCCTGTCTCCATCAATCCTATGGAGTTGCAGAACCAGTAGGCGATGGGTGACAATGCCTGCAGAATCAAACCAAACAAAACAAACCATTGCCTCAGAAAAACAAAACAGGACGCCAAAATGGACAAGCTCTTGCTGCTTGAATAACCATACCTGAACCCTGGGCAGGAAATCCTCAGTAGTAGATGCATATGTGCAGTTATATTAGGCTCGGGCTCCACCCTTGGCGCTGCTGCTGGCCTGCAGCTGCAGGGGGGAGGAAAGGGGACGGGGTTAGGGCCAGTGCAGGGTAGGAGGCTGGGTTGGGGGGAGGGGTGCTTTCCGAAGGTGGGGGACGGCGCCATGGTTGGCGGGGTGGAGATGGGTAGGGTTTTGGAGGCCGTCCACCTCTTGGCTGCCCTCTGGATGCCAGCGCTGCCGCCCTCCGTGCCGAAGCCGGCGGCCCCGGTGACAGCGGCAGCCTCCTCCTCCTGGACGTGGCCGTCGTCTGCGTCGAGCGACGGGTGCGGGCGCTTCTGCGCGGGCATTACGGCTGCCTGGCTGCCCTCCCCGCTCCTTGGCGTGGCGCTCGTCGTGGGGGAGAGGACGGTCGGGCGCATGCGGGCGGGCGGAGGAGTGAGACGGAGGAGGCAGGAGGTTATGGGTGGAGGCGGCTCGAGTCGAGGGGGAGGCCGATCGAGACGGACCTGGGGAGCGCATGGGGGAGGCCATGGATGGCGGGGAGCTCGACCGGAGGGAGGTGGCAGCCTCGAACTGGAAGGGAGGAGGTGGCGGCTGCGATCTGGAAGGGACGAGCATGGATCCGACCGCGGCCGTGGGAGAGAAGGGGAGGGGAGGGGTTGTCGGCGACCGGGGTTGTGGGAGAGGACGAAGGACGGCGGCGGCGGTGGGAGGGAGTGAGGTTGGGGCACTACTAGAAATATGTCAACTAGTGACCTTTTGTCAGTGACACTGGAAGAGTTGGTCATCGATCTATGATTTTTTGAGACCAATTGGTCAAAAGCTGTTCGGGGGGGCTCCGAACCCTATACCATTGCGACCATTTTGGTCAGAAAGGTCGCAATTTCCTTACACGAAATGGTCACAAAGCAAACAGTGCTAGTCTGCTACCTTATTTCTAGTTGTTAATGACCAATATAGATGGTCATAGCCTCGTAGATTGTGGTGGGTTGTGATGACTAGGTGCCATCTCATCAGTTTTGCCTATGTGTCATGTCCATGTGGCAGTTTTTGCCCTAGGTTGTGAAGCAACCTATATTTTGTTATTCCAAAAATACCCAAAACATTCTCATAAATGTTTTGGATCATCAAATAAAACATTCCTTGCCTAGTTCAAAAATAATTCGAAAATATTCATTTTCCTATTCTGTTCAGAGTAGCACTTTGTGAAGGAAGTACCACTTTGGCATGTCCAAATGGTATCCATTTTCTACAGTGCTTTCCTATGCCCAAATAACCATCCTCCACCAAATGCCAGCTCAATCCATTCATTATTTTGAGCCCAGATTCAACATTCATATTTACGTCCAGTGTGGTACTTTGTAAAGCAAGTACCACCTAGGCTTCTCCTTTTGATGTGAAATTTTGTGAAGACAGTCTTCTTAGTAACTGATCATCCTCAGCCAAAACTCACGCCCATTAGCCATGTGCATTTCCCGTACCGCAAATCAAACACTTGGCTGCTTATTCATGTTTGAGCATCGATCGGTCTCCTCGTGAGAATCTGATGTTGTGATTTTCTTCCTAGCACCTACCTGGGGAGTGCCCAACCCACTAGACATGCCTAGGCCGCCCAGAACACATGGAAACGCCACGGTCACGCGGTGGGCATGCAAGCTTGAAAGCCATGAATCTTCACGCATGATAGCTCATTTCTGAGAACACTTTTTTAAAATAATTACCATATTACAAGTTTATTATTTTTCCTGGAAACTTGGTCACATATAATGACACAATGCGAAGGTTTTCCATTTTTTGATTTTTTTTTTGAATTTTTTATGCCCGTTTCAAAATGCGGTCAAAACGGCGGGCTTGACCGTTCCTAGCTAGTGGTTGAATCTTGGAAAAAATTTGATGTTTCTCTGATTAAATAGGTACTTATGTACCTGTAAATGATTTTCGACAAAAATAAAGAGCAAACTATGAGGCAACTACGGTTCAAATTTGATCCGCTTCCAACTGAATCGGTGGGAATTTGTCTTTTTCACCAGAGGTGGATCAAAAGTTTTTACAGCCAACAATTTGGTCAATTGTGCAATAAATATGGCCTAGTATTTTAGAAAAATGATTTGGTCCAATTTTTCAACAATTATTTGGTTGGTTCTTCACAAAAAAAACATTTTTGCCACTCAAAAATGAATAAAAATAGCTAGAAATATGAAAAATGCATACAAATTGGTCCTAATCCATAAAATGTGGTCTAACTCTAGTGAAAGTTTGTGTGGTGCCCTTTTGCAAAATATTTTTGATAGCTACTTCATAAAATCCCTCTATTTTTAGTATTTGAAAACTATTTTACATCACTGATTTTCTGAACCAATCATAACTCTGTCCACGGATCGATGACATGGCGTCCATCCATCCATCCGTCCTTCTCTCCATCCCACATCCATCCATCCAGCTATCTACAGAAAAAAATGAAAAGAAAAGGAGATACCCCCACCCGCAGCCCAAACCCTAGCTCAGATCGACCCCTACCCCTGTTGCCCCCTTCCTCCCTCTTCCCCATCTCCTCGCTGCCGCCCCCTCCCCGATCTCGATCTTCCGCCGCCCCCACCGCCACCATCGACGACCCGCCGCCCCCACCGCCCCCGCTGCCCTCTACTCCACAGCCGGTGCCCCTACCCTCTCCTTCTCCCCTCTCCCTACATCCCAGATCCATTCGAGTGACATATATGTATGTGGTGTGGAATAAGTCCAGCTCACCGCCACTCCCGCACTTCCGCCTCGCCGCCGGTCGGACCTAGGGTGTCGAGGTAAGCAAGCGGCTCCCTCTCGCCAGGCTCCTCCGTCGTGCACTCTCTCCGCCGCCGATTTACTGGCGCCCTTTCTGATTTTGGGTTTTGTCGCGCAGGGATTTGAGGGGGAAAGAAGGGAAGGGGAAGGGCACGATGGCAGCGCCGGGGGGGAAGAGGGCAGACTTCTCCTCAGGCGCGTCGCCAGGGGGGCCGTTGCCGGCGGGGGCGTCATCCGCGGGGAGGCGGATGCTGCGCACACAGACGGTCAGCAACATGGGGGAGTCCATCTTCGACAGCGAGGTGGTGCCCTCCTCGCTCGTCGAGATCGCGCCCATCCTCCGGGTCGCCAACGAGGTCGAGGACGGCAATCCGCGCGTCGCCTACCTCTGTAAGTAGAACACCAGCCCATCCCCGATCTACTTCTTCACTTAGGCCGAATCTCAGTTGGATTTGCTCGCCATGAAAACAAGCATGGTTTGCTCATTTCTCTTCCGCTTCCGCTCAGGCCGCTCAGACCCCACCTCCATAGCTTGTACATTTCTGCTGCATGACTTGCCGATTCTTGGTCACTGGGTTGTTAGTGATTGTAAATGTTGAGGTTCTGTGGCATTGTGAATAGGCTAACATTTCAGTTGTTGTTGCAAATGTTGGAATTTTCAGAGGCTAGCTTGTGTTTATTGATGCTCCAGGTAGTGGTTATGTTTGAGAAGTGTAGGGGGCTAAAATTGAGCTTTTAGAGTAAAGTAGTCCTGTCTGAATATGCTCATGTTCTTATCTTTGTGAGATATATATATATAGCTTACTACTCACACTACATATGCAGCAACAAGATCATGGTTGTATTTAGTACTGTATTTACTAAACAAGATCCAGTGCACATTATTCAGTCCACCAGAAATTGATGTTTATATGCCCTGTATACGTTTGTCGTGCTTAAATTGATGTTTGTATGTGCTTGCTAAGGGTTTCAATTCAAAGCTGTAAGGTCATTAACTACATGTATATATTTAGTTGTATTTCTTTGCCAAATCTGTCAAAGCTGTAAGGTTGTTAACTACATGCATCTCAATCCCGACCTAGCAGGTCTGCTTACCAGCATCAATAGGTACTACTCTCTCCCCTTCTCCTCTAGGAAAAATGCATGAGTAGAGAATTCATAGTAGTTTGTTACATTGGATCTTTTTGTGGTTAATTTCCCCATTCTGGAGGATTCATGCTTGTTCGCTACCCCCTTGTGTATATTTCCAGGACACAACATTGGCTAAACAAACTGCACATGGCTTCATTTATTCTGAGGATATTCATAGTATAGTGATATTTATTTATTTACTGCACTAGTATGTGAATCATACCCTGTTGAACAATATGTAACCACAACAAAATACCATGTATTTATCTGATAATAGAGCATCTAAACTAGAACCTATCCCACATTGCTATTCTTTGAGATACTTATTAGTTTGATGAGTTACTCCTCTTGATAGTCAGAAAATTGCAACTACACTTACGTCTCTTGCTTTGATATGATTCTTGCTTCTACTGACTGCAACACGGTGTGACAATGAGATTTTAAGTTCGAATTTGTATATCATTGTATGGTTTATGATTTACATTTTCAAGGGTTGTTAATTATAACATTCTGTTAAGTATGTGGTTGTTGTTTTGGAGACTAGGAAACAAGGTAACATACATTTTTGTCAGCAAGACTTTTACCTACCCTTTGATGTTACAGAATGCTAATCCTGCAATACCATTTTGTGCAGCTGGAACATGCACATTAACTCGTTGACATGTTTGGGCCAAACAATATGGAACATGCAGGGTGTCTTGTCCTGAGACCTGAGCCATTCACATGTATCGCAATGCTTTCCCTTACCTCTGGTGCATCATGCAAATGTATTTCTTTTTTCTAATTCCCCAACTGTTAATGAGTTACCTAAAGTTGAATCTATATTGAATACTCATTTACTTTAATAACTTGGTCAATACTTGATGTGCGCCTAGAAAAGTGTAGCTACACATTGGAATTTTAAATTTTATTTCAGGGTGGCATTTGTATACTTTATCTAGAAATAATACTTGCTTTTTAACCTCTATTGTACTGTCATGATAGTTGTTAAGCTACAATGAGAACATTTCGTCCAACCTTAGTCCTATAGTGGGTGGTTGTCTTGTGAAAAAATACCTCGGCACTTTACTTTCTTGTGAAAAAAATACCTCTGTACTGTATTGTCATGACACTTTGGTTGGCTTATCATAATTGTAGTTGTTTCCTTCTTATTATAGTATATGCGTCTTACAACAAAGATGTTTCAATTCAACTGGTATGTGGTCTGCATGTTCTACTCACGTGTGATCTTTCTTAATGCCAGATTCTGTAATCCAGAAGAACTAACTACTCAGAAGTGGATGACAGTGAACATGAGAAGCTATGGTTTCCTGATTTGTAGTTATGTGTAGTGTTGTCATGAAGCATGGTGGTTCTGGCTTTGTGTAAAATCATTATAAGTATTGTACCTCTTTAGAGGAGTTGAACGTTGAACTATGTATGTGATTCATGTACCTGAAGTATCCACTATGATGTCTATTGCTGAAACGAATATAACAATTTATTGATAATATTAGTTTATGGCTGGAATTATCTATGATGCCTTTTTTGAGGTAAATCTATGATGCCTAGTGTAACAAAAATGTGCAAAATAATGACTCGGCCAAATTAACAAAATTAATGGGCTAAAATTGATAGGATCGGTCTCTGGATGTGGCCCAAAAATGAAACGGGATAAAACGAATGGGCTGTATTGTTGGGCTTCACTCATTTAGATACCTTATTGGACTGGGCTGGTGAAAATTGTGACCTTATTTTTAGTCATCGGTAATGCCATCAAGGCTGCCACATCATCACATTAGCCACATGGCTGAAGCCTTGTCAGATCCAACATGGTTCAAGTAGACCTCTAGTGACGAAAACAATTAGTCAAAGATGTACCGACCAAATGTTTTTGGTCATAGAATCTTTGACCAAAACATCCAAAAGGTCATGTTTGTTCGTTCTTGACAGCCAACTGTTGGCCATCCAAATATGGTCATAAAAAGGTCATAAATGGATAACAACGACGATTCTTTGACCAAAATTGAGGGTCATGATTGAGTGTTTTTCTTGTAGTGGGGGCGGCGGCGGGGGATCCAGAAGGAGGAGTGGTGTGCGGCGGCGGTGGATCCAGAAGGGAGAGAGGGAGAGAAAGTGGAGAAGGTTGCGGTGGGGAAGTGGGGGCATGGGGGGTCGTGTTAGGGCTAGTTTTTTTTGAGTAGTGTTAGGGTTAGGTGGGTGAGAGGGTGGGGGCGAGGGCTACCGTTGGATCCATGAGCATCCAACGGTGCTTGATGCATGATCCGCGTGAGAACGCAGTACGCGTGTATAACGTTATGACCATTTAGTATTGGACATTATGACCATTCAAAATTGGTCGTGGTCAAATAAAAATAAAGTGTAAAATCATGTCGCCATTTTAATTTTTATGTTTTGAGTGTTTAAAATGAATTCTTTTGTGAAGAAGCTATCAAATATTTGGACGAGGTGCATCTTGGAATTCCAAACAATGTTGTCTAAGAGAGTTTTCATTTTCTTTGCCCGGAAAATTCATTTTTTATTTTTTGTGTGCCCGAAATGAGGTTTTTCTGTGAAGAACCAACCATATAATTATTGCAAAATTGCACCAAATAATTTATCTAAAATACTAGTCCATATTTAATGCATAATTGACCAAATGGTTGGGTGTAAAAAGTTTTGATCCACCTCTGGTGAAGAAGACAAATTTTCGCCGATTCAGTTGGAAGCGGGTGAAATTTGAACTACAGCTACCTCATAGTTTGCTCTTTATTTTTTTCAAAAAATCATTTATAGGTACATAAGTATCTATTTAATCAGAGAAACACCAAAAAAATTCGGGGATTCAACCACTAGATAGGAACGGTCATTCCCGCCGTTTTGACCACATTTTAAAACGGGCATAAAAAATTCAAGAAAAATAAATAAATTGGAAAACCTTCGCATTGTGTCATTATATATGACCAAGTTTCCAGGAAAAATAATAAACTTGTAATACGGTAACTATATTAAAAAATTGTTCTCAGAAATGAGCTATCATGCGTGAAGATTCATGGCTTTCAAGCCAAATGATCAATCTTATGGCCACATTCATGGCATAGTTTGTTCAAATGATCTCATATTGTGCACAAGGGTGCATCTTGGAATTCCAAACAATGTTGATTTGGGGAGTTTTCACTTTCATTGCACAAAAGAGCCATTTTCCATTTTTCGAGTGCCCCAAATGATGTTTTTTGTGAAGAACCTAGGAAATAATTATTGCAAAATTGCACCAAAAAATTTATCTAAAATACTAGGCCATATTTAATGCATAATTGACCGAATGGTTGGGTGTAAAAAATTTGATCCACCTCTGGTGAAAAAGACAAATTTCCGCCGATTAAGTTGGAAGCGGGTTAAATCTGAACTGCAGCTACCTCATAGTTTGCTCTTTATTTTTTCAAAAAATCATTTCTAGGTACATAAATATCTAGTTAATCAGAGAAACACCAAAAAAAGTATAAGATTCAACCACTAGCTAGGAACGGTCATTCTCGTCGTTTTGACCGCATTTTGAAACGAGCATAAAAAATTCAAAAAAAAGTCAAAAAATTGGAAAACCTTCGCATTGTATCATTTTATATGACAAAGTTTCCAGGAAAAATAATAAACTTGTAACACGGAAATTATTTTAAAAAAGTGTTCTCAGAAATGAGCTATCATGCGTGAAGATTCATGGCTTTCAAGCCAAATGATCAATCTTATGGCCACATTCATGGCATAGTTTGTTCAAATGATCTCATATTGTGCACAAGGGTGCATATTGGAATTACAAACAATGTTGCCTAAGGGAGTTTTCACTTTCATTGCACACAAGAGCTATTTTCCATTTGTCGAGTGCCCAAAATGAGGTTTTTTGTGAAGGACCTACCAAATAATTATTGCAAATTTGGACCTAATCATTTTTATAAAATACTAGGCCATATTTAATGCACAATTGACCAAATGTTTGGGTGTAAAAAGTTTTGATCCACCTCTGGTGAAAAAGACAAATTTCCACCGATTCAGGTGGAAGCGGGTCAAATTTGAACTGTAGCTGCCTCATAGTTTGCTATTTATTCTTTCCAAAAATCATTTCTAGGTACATAAGTATCTATTTAATCAGAGAAACATCAAAAGTTTTCCAAGATTCAACCACTATCTAGGAACGGTCAAGCCCGCTGTTTTGACCGCATTTTGAAACGGGCGTAAAAAATTCAAAAAAAAATCAAAAATTGGAAAACCTTCGCATTGTGTCATTATATGTGACCAAGTTTCCAGGAAAAATAATAAACTTGTAATACGGAAATTATTTTAAAAAAGTGTTCTCAGAAATGAGCTATCATGCGTGAAGATTCATGCCTTTCAAGCCAAATGATCAATCTTATGGCCACATTCATGGCATAGTTTGTTCAAATGATCTCATATTGTGCACAAGGGTGCATCTTGGAATGGCAAACAATGTTGCCTATGGTAGTTTTCATTTTCTTTGCACAGAAAATTCATTTTCCAATTTCCGAGTGCCTGAAATGAGTTTTTTTTATGAAGGACCTACCATATATTTGTTGCAAAATTGGACCAAATAAATTTTATAAAATACTAGGCCATATTTAAGGCACAATTGACAAAATGGTTGGGTGTAGAAAGTTTTGATCCACCTCTGGTGAAAAAGACAAATTACCGCCGATTCAGGTGGAAGCGGGTCAAATTTGAACTGCAGCTGCCTCATAGTTTGCCATTTATTTTTTCCAAAAATCATTTCTAGTTACATAAGTACCTATTTAATAATAAATACATGGTTTGGTGGCGGTATTTCGAGGTTTGGACGGTGGCCGAGGGCCCCAACTCTAGAGCGCGTAAACTCGCATGCCCGCCGCGTGATCACCACGTGACCATGGTGTTGCCATGTGTTCTGGGCTGCCTAGGCATGTCTAGTGGGTTGGGCACTCCCCAGGTAGGTGCTAGGAAGAAAATCACAACATAACATTCTCACGAGGAGACCGATCGATGCTCAAACATGAATAAGCAGCCAAGTGTTTGATTAGCGGTACGAGAAATGCACATGGCTAATGGGTGTGAGTTTTGGCTGAGGATGATCAATTACTAAGAAGATCGTCTTCACAAATTTTCAGCTCAAAAGGAGGAGCCTAGGTGGTACTTGCTTTGCAAAGTACCACACTGGACATAAATACGAATGTTGAAGTCGGGCTCAAAATAATGAATGGACTGAGCTGGCATTTGGTGGAGGATTGTTATTTGGGTAGAGGAAAGCACTGTAGAAAATGGATACCATTTGGACATGCTAAAGTGGTACTTCCTTCACAAAGTGTTTTTCTGAACAGAATAGGAAAATGAATATTTTTGAATTATTTTTGAACTATGCAAGGAAGGTTTTTTACATATTTGACGAAGATATGACCCAAAGAATTTATGAGATTTTTTTGGGAATTTTGGGAATGATAGAAATATAGGTTGCTTCACAACCTAGGGCAAAAACTGCCACATGGACATGACACATAGGCAAAACTAATGAGGTGGTGCCTAGTCATAGCATCCCACCACAATTTACAAGGTTATGACCATCTATATTGGTCATGATCAGCTAGAAATAGGGTTGCGGACCTGTGCTATTTGCTTTATGACCATTTCGTGTAAGGAAATTGCGACCTTTCTGACCAAAATGGTTGTTATTGTTTAGGGTTTGGAGGCCCCCGAACATCTTTTGACCAATTGATCTGAAATGGTCATAGATCTATGACCAATTCTTCTAGGGTCACTGACAGAAGGTCACTAGTTGACATATTTCTTGTAGTGTTTCTTTTGCTTTTTACAAAACTGAAAAGGCGATCCAGGGGGGTAGAGTTTGAAAATGGGACCTTTAGTCCCGGTTTGAGATATGAACCGGGACTAAAGGGCATTGCACCCTTTAGTCCCAGTTCGTGTCTCAAACCGGGACTAAAGGGCACCGCACCCTTTAGTCCCGGTTCGTGTCTCAAATCGGGACTAAAGGGCTTATTTGAACCGGGACTAATGCCTTTAGCCGCACGAACCGGGAACAATGCTCACATTAGTCCCGGTTCGTGACTGAACCGGGACTAATGGGCTTATCTAGCCCGAACGTAAGCCCTATTTTCTACTAGTGTTAGATGATGATGATGATGATGATGATGATGATGATGATGATGATGATATTTAGATGATGATGTTGATGATCTTTAGATGATGATGTTGACCTTTAGATGATAATGTTGGTGATCTAGCATTTTTCTATCTATATATTTTTTTGTCATATTTGTGTCTTTAAATGCTGTGAATTTGAACGGAAATGGCAAAAATAGAGCATATTAAAAAACAGAACAAAACTATGCCGATGGCATAGTTGTCTCCATAGCCATGCCCAGGTGAACTAGGTGCCGCTATTTGTCAGGGGTAAGCCGGCGGCTTGGTCGTCGGCTTACCTCTCTACCAGGAACGCCCAGCGAATGCCACGTGTCAGGGCTAAGCTGACGGCCTGGCCGTCGGCATAGATAGATTTCCATCTACGCCGATGGCCAGGCCATCAGCTTAGCCCTGACACGTGGCCTCCTGTGATAGGGCTGTCACGGTGACGACGCCTTCAACTACCTCTCGTGAAAATTGGCACCGACGGTCAATCGATGCCGACGGCTGTACAGAAGCCGTCGGTCTGACAAGACTACGCTGACGTAATCTATGCCGACGGGTCTCAGCCGACGGCTGCCATCGGCTTAGACCTATGCCTACGGCCGCAGGCCGTCGGCATCATGGGTTTTTCCAGTAGTGTATCCCAAACAAAGGATGATCTTCCCTTGAAATAATGAGCATTCTTTCTTCTGATAATTCATGTAATTGCGAAAATTGACTAATTAGACAATTCAGCATTTTTACAAGATTAGGAAGGAGACAGATGCACGTACGGAAACTACGGGTAATTAAGGCGCTCATTTTAATATAGAACTGGACCAAAGTATTAACACACAGTTAACGTTTGTAATCCTCAAGGTAACGTCAACCCCGTCGATATTCCAATTATTGTCATTTTGGGGTCTAGGGTTAAGAACGATAATAGTTGCATACAACTTGCAGATCTGATCAAGAACACAAATATATTCATGAAAATATAAAGGGTTCAGATCCAAAATCATGACACTCGGGTCCTAGTGATAAGCATTAAGCATAGGAAAGTCATAGCAACAATAATCTCATAACATAGTGGGTACTAGGCATCATGCCCTAACAAATCTGACATCGATTACATAAGAAATTTGATCCAACTCCCATCTAATTCCATGTGCCTATAGGAGAATTACTCAAACATGAATGGAAGCATCATAGAATTCTTATTGGAGAAGGGTTGGTGCTGACGACAACAACCAATTCCTTTCCCCAGAACCAGAAACGTACTCTAGATTAAGTCTCCAGACGAAGAACAAGAGGGGGCCGTGTCTCGGTATTGCGAAAAGCTTACACAATTTTTCTGGATTTCTTTTCTAATATATATGGGATTTTATGGCGGTGGAATCATCACAAGGCGGTATCAAGTGGGTCCACACGCCCCATGGCGCACCCTACGGGGTATGACACATGGACGTGCCACTCTCTTGTGGCTCCCCTCTAGTCCTTCTTCGCTCCAGAAACCTTAAATATTCTAAAATAATTCTTCAAAAATCACTGTCCAATTCTGAGCACTTTTATTTCTTGACAAAAATAACACAAAGGAAGTGCTCCTAAAACAACATCAGTCCTGATTAATTTCATTTAAATCATGCAAATTAGCCAAAACAATAGCACAAATGTTTGGACAACTACATACATTTGGGACGTATCATGGTTTTGTTTTTCATCATTGGGAAATACCTTTGTTTAAAGTTTACGGGAGTGACTTTGTATGGCCCAGCCGACTGCCTAATTTAGTGCACAGGGTCGAGAGTTTTGTTTGATACAAGTAGAACCGAATCCTTTACCACATGTCCATAAATCCTATTTGTGACATTATTGTGGAATTTTCAAGAGTGAAATGCGTCCTTAGTCCTTTAACTCAAACTGATCACTCACTTTACGCCAAGAACACAGGAACTGATCGATTTACTCCATAAACTCATTTATTTGGTAATTTATTCGGCTGGGGCTTCCGAATATGTTTTGGCTTCCGACTTTTGATGTTAGGCTTAGATGAGTGGTTTCGGTAGTGGCCCAGCTAGCACCCCTTCATCATTTTGGATAGGAGTAGCGGCATGTGTTGCCAAGATGGTGGATTCAGACACATTGTTGTAATACTTTGTAAGGTCCTCAAGAATAATCAATAAAGTGGCCGTATGCATCTCCCAGATGCAGAGGCCGGGGGTCATCCTCCTTTTCTAAAAAAAATAAAAAAATAAAGCCAAAACCGATTTGGAAAGGAAAGAATTGGCTACGTGGCTGCAACATCAGCGTAGCATAAACCACTTTGCCTTGGTTAATCAATAGAGGTTGTTTTTTGTAATCTAACATCATAATGTAACTAATGGTGTATCAAGGAAAAATGTTTTAAAAATGCATTGTGTCGTACTCGATCGAACATTCTCACGGGAGAAGCCAGCGGCTTACTGATCAGCTCCACATCAAGCTGTTTGAGAATTATTAGTTTTTAAAACAAGCCAAAATATTTGGCATTTTTATTGATCAAGAAGAAGATATTTGTCCAGTTAATTAAAAGGAAACCATGTGAAAATCTTGATTACAACCCCTAGGGGGCACACACGACGACCTGAACACAAACGCCAAACAATCGACTAAAGCGTTGAGGGCATGGCAGCTCCGATTTTGCTAAAGAGCTTCACAAAAAAATGTTGCAAACCTCACATCAACCTAATCGCGCAACATCCGGAAAGCACAACACGCTGAAAACCACCTCGTGGAGTCATCATTCTTGTAGTGCCTCCACCGATCACAGCACCGACTTCTTTGTTACAGCACGAAACTGCGGGAATTTAGTCTATTTTGGGACAGCCCAATAACTATTTCAGAAATTCCTAAATAAATCCTAGAGCCCCACTTAGCCCATTTGTGCAAGGCAAGGGATACTACTAAAGTTTAGCCCCACATTGCTAGTTGAGTGGGAGTTGGACCTCCTTATAAGGGAGGTTCTTTCCCCACTTGTATGAGCATGAGAACAAGAGGGACATCCACGCGCGCTCCTCCTCCGCCGCCCGCCTCGTCGCGACGCGACGCGACGCTGGTTGCGGGAATGAGCCAAGCCGATGTATAATTTTTGCCACACACTACGGGTATACGAAAGGTCACATGAGAGCTGAAAATTTTGCGGTATTGGATAATGAATACGAACGGCGCACCTCTCCGCGTGCTGCCTGTTCACTTCGTCTCCCTCCGTTGCCTCACCTCCCGTCACAGCCTGTTCGCGTCCCTCTCCTGTGCCTATATAAGAGAGGTCGCTCCTCTCCACAGAGACACATCAGAAGGTCCTCTTCCTCTCGCCACACAGTTCCTGAGCACTGCACTGCTGCTACAATCTTCCCCATCCCAGCTTGCGGTGTGCACCGCAGGTCGGGACAGTAGGCCTCCGAAACCGCACCTTTTGAGTCATGTACGGGAGAAGTGTGATAAGGTTTTTGGGGAGCGCTCTGCGGGACTACTGACTTCTTCGTCACGGACGCCCTAGACTCCGACGACTACTTCCCCGACATCGCCAATCTCCTCGACGACATGGAGGACACCGACCCCAAGTCTAGTGCCTCTGCTCCTGCTACTGTCTCGTACGTGTTTGTCCCCTTTCTATTAGAGGTTCTGCTACAGCTCCTTGTTCTAGTATTTGCCATATATATGTTAGACTCTATCTCATATATGCAACCTGCTATACTGTCTGGTCTAGATATGTTTAGTTACGGTTCATATATGAACATGTTGTTTACCTTCTCTTTATCAAATCGCATGGCTTATTTTATCACTGCTATACTAGCCATGCTTTATCTTGTATTTCTGTTAATAAAATCATTCGGTAAATTGCTCATATTTCCAACAATCCAAAAACCTTATTATAGGCAATTTACCCCAAGTGGTTTTGCTGCTTCCATGAGACCTCCTATGTTTGAGGGTATCCACTATAAGAGGTGGTGCGTGAGAGCAGTCTTATGGTTTCAGACTATGAGGTGCTATGACGCCACTCTTGGCAAACCTGAAGGAGAGCAAGATGCCCAACAGGCACAAGCTGTTCAGAAAATGGATACCTTGTTTAAGGCTGCTCTCTTGAGTTTTCTTGGTGAGAACATAGTTGATGCTTATGCGTCAATTGATAATGGAAAAGATATGTGGGATGCACTCGAGGCCAATTTTGGGGTCTCAGATGCTGGCACTAAGCTGTACATCATGGAGCAATTCTATGACTATAGGATGACTGAAGAGCGCTCCGTGGTTGAGCAAGCTCATGAGATACAGTCATTTGCTAGAGAACCTGAGCACTTCAACTGTATCCTACCGGGCAAGTTTATTGCCGGAGGTATCATCACTAAGCCTCCACGTGGAGGAACTTTGCTACCTTACTGAAGCATAAGAGGCAGGAGTTTTCCGTTCCTGATCTCATTGGTACTCTTGATGTGGAATAAAAGGCGAGAGCAAAGGACAACCGTGATCGAGGTATTGAGGGAGGTTCTAGTGCCAATCTGGTACAGAAGAAGAACTTCCAGCCCCACAAGTTCAAGAACAAGGGGAAGTTTGATGGTAAAGCAAAGTTTGATTGGAAGAACAAGCATTTGCAGCACACGAACTTCAAGAAGAAGAATAACAAGAAGAAAGGTGTTTGTCATGTGTATGGGGATCTAGATCATTGGGGTCCTAGTTGCCATAATCGCTATGACAAGCGTCATCCTGGGAAAGGCGGCAAGACCGCTAATGTTGTCATTGGAGACACTGACATGAAGGATGTTGGGTATGGTATATTTCCCACTATTCTTTCAGTATGTCATTCTCCTGATTGGTTGATTGACACAAGTGCTAATGTGTATGTATGTGGTGATATTTCCATGTTTTCGTCTTATCAGACCGCGGGGACTTCCGTCATGCTGATGGGCAACGGTTCAAGTGCTTCTGTTCATGGTGTTGGCACGGTCGATCTGAAGTTTACTTCGGGGAAGATCGTGCGGCTGAAGAACGTGCATTATGTCCCCTCCGTCAATAAAAATCTTGTTAGCGGATCTCTTTTGTGTAGAGATGGCTACAAGCTTGTCTTTGAGTTGAATAAATTTGTAATATCCAAGTATGGAACCTTTGTTGGTAAAGGCTATAAGTCTGGAGGCCTGTTTCGTTTATCTTTATCAGACATTTACAATAAAGTTGTTAATCATGTTTTGCAACAATAGTGAATCAAATGTGTGGCATTCACGTCTCTGTCATGTTAACTTTGGTTGCATGTTGCGACTAGCGAAGTTAAACTTAATCCCTAGTTTCACCAGTGTCAAGGGATCTAAGTGTCAAGTGTGTGTGCAAGCTAAGCAACATCGGAAGTCTCGTGTGACTGCGGAATCGAGAAATCTTGCACCATTAGAGCTCATACATTTAGATCTATGTGAAATGAATGGTGTTTTGACAAAAGGTGTAAAGAAGTATTTTATGACGTTGATTAATGACTCAACTAGATACGGCCATGTGTATCTTCTGAAATCTAAGAATGAGGCTTTTAACTACTTCAAGATCTATAAAGCTAAAGCAGAAAACCAACTTGATCGACAGATCAAGAGGCTTAGGTCCGATCGTGCTGGAGAGTATTTATCAAATGAATTTGATTCCTTATGTGCGGAACATGGTATAATCCATGAGAGGACGCCTCCCTATTCACCTCAGTCAAATGGGGTGGCCAAAATAAAGAACAGTACTCTAACTGATTTGGTTAACCCCATGTTAGACACATCGAGTCTCTCCAAGGCATGGTGGGGGGAGGCGATATTGACGGCATGTAATGTCCTAAACCAAGTTCCCACAAAGAACAAAGAGATAACTCCCTTCGAGGAATGGGTGAAGAAAAGGTTAAAACTATCTTATCTACGAACCTAGGGTTGTTTGGCGAAAGTCAATGTGCCAATTCCAAAGAAGCGGAAGCTGGGACCAAAAACTGTGGATTGTGTTTTCCTGGGATATGCTTTCCATAGCATTGGTTATAGATTCTTGGTTGTAAAATCTGAGGTACCTGACATGCATGTCGGTACGATCATGGAGTTAAATGATGCGACTTTCTTTGAAGATATCTTTCCCATGAAAGATATGGCTACCTCATCTAATCAGGAGATGCCTAGTTCATCAAATCAGGAACCAGTTATAATTACTGAACCTGCCATTTTGATGGAACACTTTGAAAAACCTGTGGAGGAGAACAATGAAGTTCATACTAGGAGCAAGAGACAGAGGATTGCAAAGTCCTTTGGTGATGATTTTCTTGTGTATCTCATAGATGACACTCCCAGTTCTATTTCAGAGGCCTATGCATCTGAGGATGCTGACTGCTGGATCGAAGCGGTCCGTAGTGAGATGGATTCCATCTCGGCAAATGAAACTTGGGAGATAAGTGATCGTCCTTATGGGTGCAAAAACCTATAGGATGCAAATGGGTATTCAAGAAGAAACTTAGGCCTGATGGTACTATTGAAAAGTACAAGGCTCGGCAAGTGGCTAAGGGTTATACCCAAAAGGAAGGTGAAGATTCTTTGATACTTACTCACCTGTGGCTCGACGTACCACTATTCGAGTTCTACTTTCACTAGCTGCCTCACATGGTCTTCTCGTTCATCAAATGGATGCTAAGGCTGCTTTCCTAAATGGAGAGTTGGACGAGGAAATTTATATGGAACAACCAGATGGGTTTGTAATAGATGGTTAGGAAGGGAAAGTTTGCAAGTTGCTGAAGTCTTTGTATGGACTTAAGCAAGCACCCAAACAATGGCATGAGAAGTTAGAAAGAACTTTAACAGCTGCAGGCTTTGTTGTGAACGAAGCTGACAAATGTGTGTACTATCGCCATGGTGCGGGCGAGGGAGTTATGCTTTGCTTGTATGTTGATGACATACTGATTTTCGGAACAAATCTGAATGTTATTAAGGAGGTCAAGGATTTCCTATCTCGCCGTTTTGAGATGAAGGATTTAGGAGTGGCTGATGTCATTCTGAACATCAAGTTGTTGAGAGACGATGATGGTGGGATTACATTGCTTCAATCGCACTATGTGGAAAAGATCTTGAGTCGCTTTGGTTACAGTGACTGCAAGCCCTCTCCAACACCATATGATGCTAGTGTGTTGCTTCGAAAGAATCGAAGAATTGTTAGAGACCAATAGAAATATTCTCAAATTATTGGCTCGCTTATGTACTTAGCCAGTGCTACAAGACCTGACATCTCTTTTGATGTTAGCAAACTGAGCCGGTTTGTCTCAAAACCAGGAGAGGTGCATTGGAAAGCTCTAGAGAGAGTTTTGCGCTATTTGAAAGGCACTGGGAAGTATGGAATTCACTACACTGGGCACAAAAAGGTGCTTGAAGGGTATAATGACTCAAACTGGATCTTAGATGCTGATGAGATAAAGGCCACGGGCGGATATGTATTCACTCATGGAGGTGGCGCTGTTTCTTGGAAGTCTTGCATGCAGACCACCTTACCGAGGTCAACAATGGAAGCAGAAGTAACATCACTAGATACAGCTACGGTCAAAGCAGATTGGCTTCGTCGGCTCTTGAATGACTTGCCGGTTGTTGAGAAACATGTACCGGGTATCCTTATGAACTGCGACAATCAAACTGTGATCACAAAAGTGAACAGCTCAAAGGATAACATGAAGTCATCAAGAGACATTCAGAGAAGGTTAAAGTCTGTCAGAAAAATGAGCAACTCTGGAGTTATTGCATTGGATTATATCCAAACGTCTAAAAATCTGGCAGATCCTTTCACTAAGGGTCTATCACGTAATGTGATAGATAATGCATCAAGGGAGATGTGTATGAGACCCTCAATATGAGTTGTTCACAGTGGTAACCTATTCTTTGTGATCGAAGATCCCGTGAATTAGATGTGGAAGACAAGCTGTTGGTCAACTGGGAGGAGAGTACCTTTATTATTATAAATACCACTCCATGAAGATGCAATACTCTCCTAAATCTGCATGTCAGGTTGATGTATATGTTAATGTGTTCTAAGAGGCTCATTGAAGCAGAGATGTTGTCCTGCAGAACATCTTTTGAAGAACGCACCTATATGAGTCTGATTGTTAAACGTTGCAATCTATGAGAGTAGGGTTCTCTCTAGTAAAGTCATGAAAGGTCTCGGAGTATGACGTATAAGCTCCACCCGCGGGGAAGACCCACGGTGGCCATGTATGGGTCAAGGCTTTAGGTGAAGCTAGATTCACAGAAAACTTGCAGTTCAAGGCCCAGTCCACTGTCCAAGTTGCTTACTAGTGTAGCATAGAGTTCTAGGTGGAAGTTCAACTTAACAGTCTCCACTTAGCCCATTTTATTTCCTGACAGCCCAATAACTATTTCAGAAATTCCTAAATAAATTCTAGAGCCCCACTTAGCCCATTTGTGCAAGGCAAGGGATACTACTAAAGTTTAGTTCCACATTGCTAGTTGAGTGGGAGTTGGACCTCCTTATAAGGGAGGTTCTTTCCCCACTTGTATGAGCATGATAACAAGAGGGACATCCACACGTGCTCCTCCTCCGCCGCCCGCCTCACCTCGTCGCGCCGCGCCGCGGGTTGCGGGAATGAGCCGAGCCGATGTCTAATTTTTGCCACGCACTATGGGTATACGAATGGTCACATGGGAGCTGAATTTTTTTGCGGTAGTGGATAATGAATACGAACGGCGCACCTCTTCGCGTACTGCCTGTTCACTTCGTCTCCCTCCGTTGCTTCACCTCCCGTCGCAGACTGTTCGCGTCCCTCTCCTGTGCCTATATAAGAGAGGTCGCTCCTCTCTAGAGAGACACATCAGAAGGTCCTCTTCCTCTCGCCACACAGTTTCTGAGCACTGCGTTGCTGCTACAATCTTCCCCATCCCAGCTTGCGGTGTGCACAGCAGGTCGGGACAGTAGGCCTCCGAAACCGCACCTTTTGAGGCTTGTACGGGAGAAGTGTGATAAGGTTTTTGGGGAGCGCTCTGCGCGACTACTGACTTCTTCGTCACGGACGCCCCGGACTCCGACGACTACTTCCCTGATGACGACTACTTCCCCGACGTCGACAATCTCCTCGACGACATGGAGGACAACGACCCCAAGTCCAGTGCCTCTGCTCCTGCTGTTGTCTCGTACGTGTTTGTCCCCTTTCTATTAGAGGTTCTGCTATAGTTCCTTGTTCTAGTATTTGCCCTGGATATGTTAGACTCTATCTCATGGGTTGGGATCCTCTGCAGTAATGTATGGTACAGTACAGTCACTTACATGTGGACCCGGCCCCACATGTCATCCGCATTACAGCACCGTACAGTACTGCAGAGGATCTCAACCCCTATGTCATATATACAACCTGCTATACCGTCTGCTCTATATATGTTTAGTTACGGTTCATATATGAAATTGCTGTTTACCTTCTCTTTGTCAAATCGCATGGCTTATTTTATCACTGCTATACTAGTCATGCTTTATCTAGTATTTCTGTTAATAAAATCATTCGGTAAATTGCTCATATTTCCAACATAAACTAGCATAGGAGCACACATTGGCGCAGCAAACTACCAAGGCCAGAAGGACAAGCCGTGACCCGGCTTCGCTTGGCTTTCTGACTTGGGTGGCGGTTTGAGAATTGCCATGTTGCATACACTAATGATACAACGACTCCTTTGACATTAAGCTTGCACGTACAATCGGCTTTCTGGACCGTATAGCAAAATTGTGAAATGTTTCCAGAAATCAAAGAGTTGACAGCACTGGTGGAAAAAAGGCCTTTGGTCGCGGTTCGCAACTGCCATTAGTCGCGGCTGCGCAACCGCGACCAGCAAAGCGCGACTAAAGCCCACCACCTTTAGTCGCGGCTGCTTAAGAACCGCGACTAAAGGCCCGGCCCGTGGGCGCCAGGTGGCCGTCAGGCGGAGGACCTTTAGTCGCGGTTCTTCGGCCAACCGCGACTAAAGGCCGCTGCAGTTTAGGGTTTTAGCCCCACCCCCTAAACCTGTTTTCTGTTTAATTTGTATTGTTTTATTTCTTTTGTGCTTTATTTTAATTTTGAAGGAGTTTCATATATTCTACGGTACTACATACATGCATATATGAATGTACAATTTCAAATAAATTTGAAATTAGAACCAAAAGAATTCAAGAGGAATATACAATATATATTCAATATCATCGGATGACCATATACAATTTTGAACAAGTTTCCATACATGATTTAATCCATATAAAGTTCTCGTCCTCGTGATAGTGTTCTCCTTTAGGATGGAGGACTTCCTGCAGAACCATCC
This sequence comes from Aegilops speltoides, assembly GCA_021437245.1. Classification (NCBI taxonomy): domain Eukaryota; kingdom Viridiplantae; phylum Streptophyta; class Magnoliopsida; order Poales; family Poaceae; genus Aegilops; species Aegilops speltoides. The sequence goes on from CM038144.1 coordinate 490,246,281, forward strand.
AGCTAGTTCCTCTTGAAGTGGTGGAGCGAGCTTCGGACTAAGCATCCACGGAGGTTATTCCTCTTAGCATTGGTATCACTCGAATCAACCCGCTCAGAGGTGTATCTCGGATCATCTCCTGAACATAGTATGCACATAGATTGGTCACGGTGGCTGAATATCCCCATCTTAGTCTTTACCCTTTTGAATTCTAGCTCTTTTTGAATTCACCGACCTTTGTATCTACGAACCGTCTCCAAACCCTACGAGGCAAAGAAAATTAAATGAACAAGAGAGTTATTAGTTACTTGATATTAAGAAATGAGCGAAATAGGCCAATCGATATAGGCGCAAATGAATGAAAATAATTACTTCGCAGCATTTTTCGATGTCGGCCCAAAGCTTTGGATCCTTATCCGAGAGTCGTGGGCGAGACATTACGAGGTGTTAACTTTAATTACTAGCAGAATCCGGTGGAACCTGCGGACACGATACATGCTGATCGTCATGCATAACTCATCGATTAGCCGCCACATACCATGCATGGAGTAAACAAAAGAGAATGTGCTCAAGACGAAACACTCACCCAAAATGGTAAGGAAATAGAATATCACTTTTGAGTTCTGCTTTGTAAGAAACTGCCACAGTGTCGCCTCCACGTCGGCGGGTAATGCTTCAACACAATATCATTAACGATGTGTGGGTCAATGAACCCAACATCATGGATGTTCCTTACTCTGCATTCCTTAATCTTCATTCTGCATGTATAATAGAGGACACAACAATATAGTTAGGACATATATATAGTGCAGGCAATATGAACGAGATGGGGTAGAAATTAATAAATATCACTTACGAGCGTAGCAAGCGATGATAGATTTGTCGAGCTCGCGCAGATTGAAAAGCTGGAACAATTCACTCAGTTCAACTTGTACATAGTAATGTTTGAAGTGATGCTCATGCCTAACTTCCGCATAAATATATTCTTTGGCGTTTTTATTTTTTATGTAACCCTTGTACCAATTCAGCAGACGTTTCATTTGGTCGGGTAGATCCTTTTTCTGCGCGCGAGCTCGACGAGAGGCCCATTCTTGACATATGTAATTACTACCTCCTTGCTGGCAACTCATCAAGGTCTAATAGTTCACGAAGAGTAATACCTAAGTTGGCGCTTGTTCTCGCTTTTCGTTCTGATCAATCCTGTGCTGCCGCAGCTTGTATGATCTCGGGGCATCCGGACGAAGGCTTCCACTATAAGCGGGCAATCGATTGTTTACTTTGTTCCCGAGCTGGGCAACTTGTTTCCGCTTTTTATACTTCGGCCTTCTCCGCTCTTTGTTCTCCTTGAACATGAGTGCCTGCCTTTAAGTTCACGTGCATAGTCGGTGGCAGATTCTTGCGGCTTGGGACGGTGTGCTCAAAATGACTTAGCCCACTTCTTTTGCTCATCGAAAATCTTGGCTTGGGCTCGGGCTCTCTTTTCTTCTTGCAGTCCGCCTTCCATTTCTCCAAATCAGCAGCAGCGCGCGTCGACTTCCTCGGCACTCGTTCCCAAGGCCTTGTGGGGAGAGGCTTGATGATGGCTCCGGTACCTTTGTGGTCTTAGGTACATAAGGGTCCGGGTTAATAATCCAGGACTATACGCTTCTTTGCCATAGGTGGATTGGGGCGGCGTCGATCACCCTCCGGACAAGGGCTGGGGCGGCGGATGATCACCCGCCGGACGTTAGGGGTGAGGCGGCGTCGGCTGATGTGGCGGAGGTGTAGGTGAACCGCCACCACCACCACCACCACCACCGCCACCGCCACCACCACCACCGTGAGGGGGTGGACTTGTTGTCCTTGGCGCCTCGCTCGAAACTTGATAAACTTCTTTTGCCATAGAATGTAATGGCGCTTGACATCTTCAAGTCTTTTCTCCCCTTGGTGTAGCAATTTCAATCTCCGGTCCTCAAACCCTTGGACTATGTCCTCCACCGTGACACGAGCATAGCCATCTTTAATGGGGTTGTTGTGGTGGAGTGCTCTGTAAACATGGTAAAGCACTGCCGATGGCTACCTTCATGGACATGTTCCCGATAGGATATCAGATGACATTCTTTCATCTCCTTTATATCGCCCACGGGGTAGCGAGGAGGCTCCGGTGCAGTAATTTCGACCACCGAGGCTCCGGTGCAGTAATTTCGATCGTCGGTGCATCTGCACCAGCCGGTGGGGCCTCCGTGGAAGCCACGCTGCTTCTCGCTGCTGGCTTCGAGATCCGCTGGATGATCTTCATCTGCACCGAGCTGAATCTCTTTCGCTACTAGTACACTCATGGTTTTCTTCATCACTTCCATTTCCGATGCCAACCGCGCCACAACATCGCTTCCCGATCCATCTTTCTCTTACGGCTTCAGTAACCGTCACGGGTCATCGTTCGGGGAACCCTATTTTCCACGGAATGTGCCCCATGCCTCGTACATACGTCCTCCGTGTTCAGGATTCGAGGGCTTTTGTCGTAGCGTCGTTCTCTCTGTTGAACTTGATCTTCCCTCTTGAGCATCCTTCATTGCGTCAATAAGGGTTTGGGTGGGTTTAATTAATTTGCCTGGTAAACACACTCCCCTGTCTCCGGGTTGAGCGTTCCCCCATGCCCGTACCACCAGCTTTTGGCCCTTGGGTCCCATCCCTCCGTACCTGGACGGATTCCTCGCGCCCTCAGCTCGTTCTCCATCTTCTCGAACCTAGGCACCCAAATCGATACCCTCCTGGCCCCATAACATGATTGTACTCCTTCTTAGCCGCATTTTCCTTATTTTGTTTCGATATTTGAAGGAACTGCTCCGATTTCTTTTGCTTCACAAATTCTGGCCAATCATCTTTCAGTTTCTCATATTGTCCTCGAAATCCGAGTCTTGTTTCGCTTGACAAAGTCACGGGCTAGATTTTGCTTGAATTTCCGGAATCGTCGGCCATCTTATGAAGAGCGAAGTGTTTGACTAGCCTCCTCCTCTCCTTGTTTTCCTCAATCTTGTTACCCTCCTCATCGAATTTGTTGTATTCGGAGGTAGAGCGAAATGTTCCATAAGCTTCTTGAAGCAATCTTTTTTGTTCTCTTATCGACAAAAGTGAAACCATCAATTCGTGCCTTCTTTGGCTCATTCCACTCTGGGCGGTGATCGAGGCGTTGTCTCTAACAATGGCTCCGCATTGGTGACAAACTTGGTGGCGTTCTTGCGGGGCTCCAGTGCCTGCGGTTGCCTGATCGACAACCTGGATGGTGCATGTTTCTCCTGGTTTCATCGTCTGGTTGCGCCACGCTTTGACGGCGTACTCGATTGTTTGACGATCCGGCGAGGCTAAAATAAGAAAGAGAGTCGCGCGTTAGTACACACATATTTATTCAAATCAGTTAGTTTGTATCACGGAGGCTCAATGTATATATATACCTCGGCGCGAGGCGGTTGCTACTTCCATTTGAAGATAAATCGTTTATCGGCGTTTCTTGACATCATCTTCTTGTGGCGCCCTTCATCTTCACCGTCAAGGTTCGAGATAAGAAGAGATATCATCTTCTTCTTCTCCGGTCGGCACATATTGAATATCGCCGTTTATGATGCGAACATATGTGCTTCACCGTCCGGATCATAGTTGTCCATAATCGGGTCAGCTCTATCGTCGCCATTATGTGATCCTGAAAACATGTAGTAAAACAAATTAATTAAGTGAAGAAAGGCGGTGGCGGTGGCGGTGGCGAAAGGCGGTGGCAAAAGGAGGCGAGGAAGGGGTGGGAGAGGGTGTCGCGGTGAGAGCGCGAGGCAGGCGGCAGACGATGGCGTCACGGAGAGGGAGGCGAGGACAACACACATGTATAACCTCGCGCCCCTCTCGATCCCAAAAAAAAACACGCGCATCGCCGCCCCTCGCCGCCCCTCGCCGCCCCTCCATTTTATTTTTTGTTTTTCTTTGGCGGTTTTCTGTTGTTTTTTGTTTTTGGGGTTTAGGGTTTTAAGTTAATTATTTACCGTTTTGTTAAACTAATTAACTAGTTAAAATTAAAAAGAACAAAAAAAAGAAAAAAACAGAAAAAAAATTCCTTTTCCTTTTCCTTTTGTTCTTCTTCCTTTTCCTTTTCTTTTCTTTCTTCTTCTTCCTTTTTCCTTTCTTCTTCTTTCTTCTTCTTTCTTCTTCTTCATTTTTCCTTTTTGTTTTTCTTTGGCCGGTTTTCTGTTGTTTTTTGTTTTTGGGGTTTAGGGTTTTAAGTTAATTATTTACCGTTTTGTTAAACTAATTAACTAGTTAAAATTAAAGAACAAAAAAAAAAAAAAATTCCTTTTCCTTTTCCTTTTCTTCTTCTTCCTTTTCCTTTTCTTTTCTTTCTTCTTCTTCCTTTTCCTTTCTTCTTCTTTCTTCTTCTTTCTTCTTCTTCCTTTTCCTTTTCTTTCTTCTTCTTCTTCCTTTTCTTCTTCTTTCTTCTTCTCTTGTGTGAGGACTGGACGGCAGGGCAGTGTGTGGCGGGTGGCGTGAGGCGTCAGGCGTGAGCGGCGGGCGGCAGGCAAGGGCGTGGCGGGCGGTGGCCAGGCGGTGGTGGTGGGCAGGCGTGTGAGGGGCCAAGGGCAGGGCAAGGGCAGCGGCGGGCGGCAAGGGCAAGCGGCGCCATCGGGACGGGGGCAGGCGGGCAGGAGGCCAGCGTCGATCGGCTGGGCAGGCAACCAGCGTCGGCGTCGGCGTCGATCGGCGTCGAAGGCGGTAACCGGCGTCGAGAGAGGCGAATGGGAGGCAAAACTGCTAAGTAGAGTATTTATAGACGAACCTTTAGTCGCGGTGGGGAGGCGGATCGCGACTAAAGGTACCTTTAATCATGGTCCGCCTCGGCCAGCGACTAAAGGGTTTACCGCCGCTTCGTTCAGCAAGAAAGACCCTTTAGTCGCGGTTGGGGACAACAACCGCGACTAAAGGGTACCTTTAATCATGATCCGCCTCCCGGCCGCGACTAAAGGTCCGTCTTTGGGCTGGCGCGGTGCGGTGGGATGTTTAGTCCCACCTCGCTAGCCGAGAGGCTTCGACGATGGTTTATAAGCGGCTGCGCTCACCGCCGAGCTCCTCTCAAATGCAGGCTTACGGGCCTATTCTGTTACTATCAGCCTGTGGGCCTATTGGGCCTTCTGCGGGCCTGAATCCTGGCCCATTAATGGGTTTATAGTCGTATTCAGGCCGTGGTGGCCCAATAGGTGGCATATTTTTTATTTTTTGCCTGTTTTTGTTTTCATTTTTGCTTTATTTATTTTGTTTTGTTTCTACTTACAACAAAAAACTTATTTATTTTATTTTATTTTGTTTCTAGTTACTTATTTATTTTACTTTATGATAATTATTTTTGCTATTAAAGTTTCTAATTACTTATTTATTTATGTTATTAAAATCTTAAAAATACAATTATATATCAAAAAAATCAGAAAATAAAACTAATTCATTTTAAATTCTTGTTTTTCTTCTGTTTTTTCTTCCTTTTTCTTCTTTTTTTCTTCTGTTTGTTTCTTCCTTTTCTTGTTTTTCTTCTTTTTTTCTTCCTTTCTTCCTTTTTCCTTTTTTCTTCTTTTTTCTTCTTTTGTTTCTTTCTTATGTTTTTCTTCTTTTGTTTTTTTCTTTCTTTTTTCCTTTTTTCTTACATTTGTTTTTTCTTCTTCTTTTTCCTTTTTCTTCTGTTTTTTTCTTCTTTTTTTTCCTTTTCCTTCTTTCTTCTTCTTCCTTTTTCCTTTTAAAATCAGAAAAATAAAACTAATTCATTTTAAAATCTTAAAAATACAATTATATATCGAAAAAATCAGGAAAATAAAACTAATCCTTGAAGGTTTGACAAAGGTTTGATACATCATTCAGTTCATCAACCAAATACAAAGTTTGGTACAATAAATTATTACACATCAATTCTTCCCTTGTGTCCCTCGCTTGCTTACGATTGTGCGTATCCATGGAGCATCCTCATCATTTAACTTAATGCTTGGGTCGGTGTTCACTTTGAAGGCGGAATTTCAGCAAACATATTATAATCTTGACATATACATCTTGTCCTCCACTCCCACGATGTTTCTTTTCCTGAAAGAACAATGTGGCGCTTTGAATCATCGCATGATGTCTTGATCGTTTTCTTATCTTTCCGTTTCCTCGGTTTGCTACTCATGTCCTTCACATAGAAAACCTGGCGACATCTTTCGCTAGGACGAATGGTTCGTCAAGGTAACCAAGATTGTTGAAATCCACCATTGTCATTCCGTATTGCTGGTCCACCTTTACCCCACCTCCTGTTAGCTTGAACCATTTGCACGGAACAAAGGGACCTTAAAGGAGGGTCCATAGTCAAGTTCCCATATCTCCTCTATGTAACCATAATATGTGACCTTTTGCCCATTCTCGGTTGCTGCATCAAAGCGGACACCACTGTTTTGGTTGGTGCTCTTTTTATCTTGGGCGATCGTGTAAAATGTATTCCCATTTATCTCGTACCCTTGGAAAGTCGTTATAGTCGAAGATGGTGTCTTGGCCAACATGTACAGCTGATCTACAACATCATTGTCATTCATTAAATGTTTTCTCAACCAACTGCGAAAGTCTCCATGTGGGCCTTCCTAATCCAGGATTGAGCTTCCCGGGTTGTCCGGCGTAAAATATTCTTGTGTTTCTCAAAGTGCGGAGCCACCAAGCTGGAATTGGTCGCCTGATGTGGTGTGCTTGATCGAGAATGGCCGTCCATACATATCGTTGATTTCCTTCCGATCGTGCCTTTTCCACTTAGTCTCCCCTCGTGCGCGATCGAGGAAGACCAATCGGCTTAAGGTCAGGAACAAAGTCAACACAAAACTCAATTACCTCCTCATTTCCATAGCCCTTGGCGATGCTTCCTTCTGGCCTATGCGATTCTGAACATATTTCTTTAATACTCCCATGAACCTCTCGAAGGGAACATATTGTGTAGAAATACAGGACCGAGAGCGGAAATCTCTTGACTAGGTGAACCAGGAGGTGCGTCATAATATTGAAGAAGGATGGCGGGAACACCAACTCGAAACCGACAAGACATTGGATCACATCGTTACTGTAACCGTGGTAGAACTTCGGATTGATTACCTTCGAGAGATTGCATTGAGGAATGCACATAGCTTCACAATGGCTAATCGAACATTTTCGGCAGAGCCCCTCAAAGCAATCGGAAGCAATTGCGTCATAATCACGTGGTAGTCGTGAGACTTCAGTTTTGGAACTTTTTCTCCGCCATGTTTATTATTCCCTTTATATTGGGCGAGAATCAGGCGGGACCTTCATACTGCTCGGGCATTCAAAAAGATGACCTTCTCTTCTTTGGTCGGGCGTAGCTGGCACGACCTTGAAACCATTCGGATGCGGTCATCGTGGTCTTTCAAGCGTTGCTGGTCTGCCGTGCTTCCTTTGTATCATTTGTCTTCCCATACGCCCAAGAAGCTTAGGAGGTTCACGCAAATATTCTTCGTAACGTGCATCACGTCGATTGCAGAGCGGACTTCTAGGATTTTCCAATATTCTAGCTCCCGAATATAGATTTCTTCTTCCACATGGCTGCGTGCCCGTCGGCTCCTTCGAACTGATTGTCCGCGGGACCTTTCCAAAGATGACTTTCAAATCCTTGACCATATCAAATACCTCGGCACCGGTCGTTCGCGAGCTTGACGGTGATCTGCCTTGCCGTTGTAATGCTTGCCTTTCTTTCTTCTTGGATGAATTTTGGAAGAAATCGGCGATGCCCAAGGTACCGTTCTTTTTACAATTTGGCAAATGTACACTTTCGGTCTCATGTAAGCAGTGCGTGCATGCATTGTATCCCTTATTTGACAGTCCGAAAGGTTACTAAGAGCAGGCCAATCGTTGATGGTTACGAAAAGCAACGCTCGAGGTCAAATTCCTCTTGTTTGTGCTCATCCCACACACGGACACCACCCACAGCTGTAAAAGTTCATCAACTAATGGCCTTAGGTACACATCGATGTCGTTGCGGGTTGCCGGACCTTGGATGAGCACGGCATCATAATGAACTTCCGCTTCATGCACAACCAAGGAGGAAGGTTGTAGATGCATAGAGTCACGGGCAGTGCTATGGCTGGAGCTCGCTTTCGCCAAAAGGATTCATGCCATCCGTGCTTAGAGCAAATCTTATGTTCCTTGCGTCGGCTGCAAAATCTTTGAACCATCATCGATCTTTCTCCATTGCGTTCCATCTGCGGTGTGTCTCAACTCCCGTCCGACTTACGTTTCTCTTTGTGCCATCGCAACAACTTGGCATGCTTTTTGTTCATGAGCAGACGTTTCAACCGTGGTATTATAGGAGCATACCACATCACCTTGGCGGGAACCCTCTTCACGGGTTTCGGCCCTCAACATCGTCACCGGGGTCATCGACTCGATCTTATAACATAATGCGGTGCATACCGGGCATTCATTCAAATTCTCGTATTCACAGCGGTAGAGGATGCGATCGTTGATGCATGCATGTATCTTGAACCTCTAAACCTAGAGGCGAGACAACCTTCTTTGCTTCGTGCGTCTTGGCGGGCAACTCGTTATCCTTTGAAACATATTCTTCAACATTTTCAGCAAGTTTTCAAATGCCGAGTCAGCTACACCTGCCTCGCCTTCCATTTCAGCAAATCCGATTGTGCAGCCCAGCTTTTTGAGACCATCATCGCATCCGGGTACAGCGCCTTTCGTGATCCTCTAACATGCGATCCAAATTCTCCCTCTCCTTTTCAGTTTAGCAGCGTCTCCGTGCATCAGCAATGGTCCGACCAAGATCATCAGCGGGATCATCACGTGCCTCTTCTTCACCTTCCCTTCACCTTGACATCCTCCATGAAAGTATCACGAAATGAGCAAGATAGCTTTCATCGATGAAATCATCCCTTCTTCATCTTCTTCCATTATAACCCTCTTTCTCCATGCTTGGTCCAACAATTATAGCTTGGCATGAAACCCTTACAAGCGGATGCATGTGAACAACTCTTGAGGAAGAGTAACCCTTCTCATTCTTACAGATAACACATGGACAGATAACAAAACCCCCGCTTGTTCGCATTAGCCACTACGAGGAAATCTTTCAAACCCGTCTTGAACTTCGCGGAGAGTCGGTTACCGTACATCCATTGCCGATTCATCTGCATTATTATAATATAAAATATATAATTAACCATCATGCATTTGTTATGAACTACACACATGCATATTGACACATCAAAGGTTCATCAAGTTGCTAACCGCGATCGAAGAGTGTGGCTCCAACACTTCATGTCATGTTTGTTTCATGCTCTTGGGGCATTTCATCAAACACCTTATGTGCATAAGAGGAACCAAAAGCAAACCTACACCCACTTGTGAAGAGAATGGCTCCAAATGGCTAAGTGTTGGCTGCTGGATGGGTATATATAGGGGAGGGGCTTTAGTCGCGGTTGGCAGGCCAACCGCGACTAAATGCCGAAACCTTTAATCGCGGTTGGCCTGGCCAACCGCGACTCACCTCACGTGCACCAGCTGGCCACCGGCGCCAGTGCCCAGACCTTTGGTCGCGGTTCACCTCCAGAACCGCGACTAAAGGTCCCATTGGTCGCGGTTCCTACAGCTTCGCGACTTATGGGCTGGACGGAAAGCCTGTTTTTCCACTAGTGCAGCCCGGACATCCAGAGCTAATTGTGACATGGAGCTATTTTCTATGAGATCGCAAATAACATGTATAATTAAATATATCTGGGTAGCGAGACGCTATGTGAAACTGAAACCAAAAAAATACTGTAGAGGCTGCTTGTTGCTACTTTTTTCTTTGGTTCTCGTACAGTCTACTCGCTCAACAAAGAGGAAAGCGACTGTTATAGAGCATATTCTGGGTGCAAAGGTTAATGTGAAAAAGTAACTGTAAGACCAACTCAAGTGTGCTGGTAGTTAGCATGGTTATCCCTCTGGCTCACTAAGTAACTAGTATACTGCTTGTAGTGCTCACGCCAAAAAGAAAAAGGAAAGAGGCAACATGCTCCCTCTTGCTAAGGGCATGGGTTGGAATAACATCGATCATGAAGTTTTTTCTTAAAAAAAATCGTGAGACATTAGCTATATTATGGAGGCTAGTTTGCAGAAAAAACCCTCTAAAAAATAGCTGGTGCGTGAGTGGTCTAAAGTACATTGATGTGACAGCCATGTGGATGGTTTTTTCCTTCAAAATCTAATTTGGCCTTATTTCATAAAAAATGAATTTGTCTACTAAATCAATTGGTTCGTGAGTTCATAGCCTAAAGCGTGCAATCAGTATATATATGAGTTAGTGGACCAATGGCTCGTTTCACTCGTTTTTCATCAATAGCAAAAAACTAAGCTTTTTTTTTAATATAGTAGAAGTGCACACCCAAGGTATACAACCTGACAAAGCTAACGTATAAGAACACAAGTGAGAAAAAGAGCATGCGTACACTAAAATCATGCGTGCATCCTTATCATCATCACCTCTTTGAAAGCAGCAGATCGAGTAGCATTTATCCCACCATAAACAAACATCTAGATTGCAATCATTGTCAGGTGTTCAGCTTAAGTCAAATGTATGTTTTATTTTTAGTCTTTTTATGTGAAAGGTATCTATTCCGGTTTAAATGCATTGAGAAGGAAGAAGGAATGAGAGAACACATACTTAAAACAAGTTTATATGTCCCTACTTGACATACATACACTGGATGTGGGCGCTTAACTTCCTGTTCCAAAGGTGTGGAATTCTCATTTCTTCTTCATGCACTTTGTACTATGGTCATGCTTCTTTTGCTTGATGATAAAGGAGCTTAGTGGGGCAGCATCGTGTCGTTGTTCTCTAGCATGGCCGAGATTGTAGGCTTGCCCCTGGCAACAATTCAACTCAATGATATGGTCAAAATCATCAAGCTCGTGCTTGTGTCTCGGCTCTGATGTGGCTGATGCGCAATAGCTATGCTTCTATGGTGCTAGTTGGTGACATAATATAGATTTGACATGCTTAGTTTTCAACGAATGGATGAAACAAGGAAGGGCATGTGTGGCTGAATCAGCGACGGTGGTCAGGTCGGTGCACCTAGAAGCTGTGGCGGAGCCCAAAGCTGGCGAGGAGGGCATAAGCAGCAGGCACTAGGGAAGGTAGGGCACTCATGCCTGCTCAAAAACTCACGAGAGTTGGTATCTCGACTTGCGGTCCATCACCGACACCATGACAGTTGAACCACACGGTTGGGCCACCTATTCGTGTAATGTTGATGGCTGCCAATGCAAATCGATGTAGAATGGCAGCTAAGAATGTGCTAGTGTGATGTTGATACGTTTGTGGTTTGCATCGATGGAATCTGTTCGGCGTTTACCCACTGTTACAAAATAGATCATCTGAACTACATGAAATCCCTAAAATGGCAATAGTCCGTGCAAAAAGGGGGGGGGGGGGGCTTGCATTTCATTTTCTTTGTCTAGTTTGTGTTCATATCTGTTATCAATTTTCAGTTTTTACATGAAATCCCTCACTCCTTTTGCACATGACAACAATACTTAGCAGCAAGCTTATGGTAAATAGAATTGTATATTTTTGTTCGCCTATGTTTTGGGTTAGGGCTGGGGTAATAAGCACCTGTGAATGGGTGGTCAGGGTTTAGATGGAACACACCTTAATACCACACTTACGCAAAACATACTGAAAAACATCGTCATAGAGCGGGGTTCATGAAGTTATCAAAGGTGCATTGCAATGAACTCCCGGGAACATCGCTTCCACTAAACGAATATTCCAGCTTAAGGGGACTCATGTCGTCAAACATGCAATTTGGCCCTGGTAGACTAAGGGTACAACCATGTTCCTTTTTTTAAGGAGGATAACCCTCGGCCTTTGCATCGATTCACTACCCTCCTAACGGTTCACCCACAAACTAAATAAAAGTAATGTAAAAAAATCAAATGCAGTGGTGTTCTCATTTTACATTTTCAAGACAATAAAACATATGGAGCGTGTAACAAAATGATGTATAAAAGCGAGAAACTTTTGGATTGTTGTAGATGGATCGAATGCCATTTTGTAACAAAAATATGAACCATGGGCTATCTATGTATGCTTCAACCATCCGACACATATACCATCTATGATAAGAAATTAAAAGAATATAATTTACATGTGACATGTATGGCTTGCTAATATGGCATGGTTGCATGGGTAATCAACGCAAAAAATGTACTTATGTTTGACATGCATAATTGTCGATATGGCACGGTTGCATAATAACAAAAATTAGGTAACGAGTTTTTTTAGAAACTTTCGATCTATTTATATCCAATCATGGCAGTGCGATGAACACAGGAAAAAATAAAAATTACATCCAGATTTGTAGACAACATAGCGACGACTACAGGCACTGAGGCGAACCGAAGGGGCGCCACTGTCATCACCCTCCCTCGCCGGAGTCAGGCATAACTTGTTGTAGTAGACAGTCGGCAAGTTGTCGTGCTAATGCCCCATAGGACCAATGCACCAGAAGAGCAACCGCAGCCGATGAAGAGAAGTTTAGAATGGAAGGATCCAACCTGAAGACACGTGAACAAAGACTAGATACGAGCGGATCCACCAAAGACAACCACGGACAGAATCCCGCAAGATCCGTCAAAGACACACCTCCACACGTCCTCCGACAATACTAGACACACCACCGGGATGGGGGCTAGGAGAGAAGAACCGTCGCTGCCGCCATCTCGTCTTCCTGAGCAGGACACAAACTCTAACAAATCTTGAAGAAGCACCTAAAAATGGAGCCCTCCTATCGGCAAGGGCCGGGATCCAGCCCGCACCCATGGCCCTAAGGTCACAGGAAACCTGGAAGGTCGGCGGCACCGCCGACAGGAGGCAAAAATCCTATCTGCCTTTTCTTGGAAGAGAGACAAAGGGATGAGATCTACAATTAGGTAACGAGTTGCAACTAAGCATCCAACACATGCTGAAAAATCAATTCACAAACTATATCTTATAGGAGTATGTAGCTTCTGTTTTTTAAATAATTGTAATTTATGTTTGACATGCATTGACGCTGTTGTGGTATGAGAAGAATAATGACAATTTTGACGGCCGATGGTCGTTCATGTTTAATACAATCATTGAAAGCCTTGACCTGCGTGCGATAGAGCTTTCGGGCCGTAAGTTTACCTGGGCTAACGCCTTGCCAAATCCGACGTTTGAGAAACTGGTCGAGTCCTGGCTAGCGTTGAGTGGGAGCAGAAATTCCCATATGTTACAGTCCAGGCGCTTACTCGTGGTATTTCTGACCACACGCCTTTATTTCTCGATTCGGGGGAGGCCACCCACTTGGGAAATAAAAATGTTTTTTCGTTCGAGCTTGCTTGGTTTGAGAGAGAAGGTTTCTTGGATCTTGTAGCCAGAGAATAGGCTAAGGATGCAGGAGGTCGGTCTGCGCTCGAACGCTGGCAGAATAAAATTAGGCATTTGAGAAGCTTCCTACGTGGGTGGACTAAGCATCTCAGCGGGATTTATAAGGTTGAAAAGGAGCAGCTCCTTGCGCTTATTCAGTCCCTTGATGTAAAGGCCGAAACCATGATCCTGCCAGCCTCGGAGCTTCATGCCAAGCTTGAGGCGGAAATGAGGCTGAAAGAGCTCCTTCGTGAGGAAGAACTAAAGTGGGCGCTTCGGGCTAAGGTCAGTAGAGTCCTTCAGGGGGACGCGAACACTCAAATTTTTCACTTGATCGCCAATGGTAAGCATAGAAAGAAGAGGATCTTTCAGCTTGAACAAGACGAGGGAACGATTCTTGGTCAGGAAAACTTAAAGCAATATATTACTGAGTATTACAAGCAGCTGTTTGGGCCTCCAGAGGATAACTGTGTGTCGCTGGATGAGTCTAGGATTGGGGATGTGCCTCAACTTACGGCTGTTGAGAATAATATTTTAGTAGCTCCTTTCTCTGAGAAAGAGGTGTTTGAGGCCATTTCCCAGATGAAGAATAATAAGGCTCCTGGCCCGGATGGTTTCCCGGCAGAGTTCTACAAGAAGTGTTGGCACATTATTAAAGGAGATCTCTTGCCTTTGTTCAATGATTTATTCTCCGGCCAGCTTCACCTATTTCAGCTAAATTTTGGAACGATAACTTTACTTCCCAAGAAGACAAAGGCAGTGCGGATTGAGCAGTGCCGGCCTATCTGTCTTCTCAATGTTAGTTTCAAAAATTTTACCAAGTTCTGGACGAATAGGCTCACACAGATTGCGCATACTGTGGTGCAGCCTACTCAGTCTGCTTTCATGCCGGACAGAAACATCCTTGAAGGGGTTGTGGTGTTGCATGAAACGCTCCATGAGATTCACACAAAAAAACTTGATGGCGTTGTTTTCAAGGTGGATTTCGAGAAAGCGTACGACAAAGTCAAATGGCCTTTCCTTCAACAGGCACTACGCATGAAGGGTTTCGATGAAGTTTGGAGACAACAAGTCGAATCCTTCACGCAAAAAGGGAGTGTTGGAATTAAAGTGAATGACGATATCGGTCATTATTTGCAGACACATAAGGGCCTGAGACAAGGCGATCCAATGTCTCCTAGTTTGTTCAACATCGTCGTTGACATGTTAGCAATCCTGATAGGCAGGGCAAGGCCCGCCAGGTAAGTGGCTTGGTGCCTCATCTAGTTGATGGTGGTGTGTCCATCCTACAGTACGCGGATGATACGATCATCTTTATGGAGCATGACTTGGCCAAAGCGAGAAATATGAAGCTCGTGTTGTGCCTGTTTGAGCAATTGACCGGTCTGAAGATTAACTTCCATAAAAGTGAGTTGTTCTGTTTTGGCAGAGCCAAAGAGGAACAAGATGCATATAAGCAATTGTTTGGGTGTGAATTGGGTGCACTCCCGTTCAATTACCTAGGTATCCCCATTCACCATCGAAAGCTGACTAATAGTGAATGGAAGTGTATCGAGGATCGGTTTGAGAAGAAACTGAGTTGCTGGAAGGGCAAACTCATGTCATATGGAGGCCAGTTGATTCTTATTAATTCGTTGCTCACGAGTTTACCTATGTTCCTTCTATCCTTTTTTGAAGTACCAGTTGGAGTTAGGAAAAGGCTGGACTTCTATCTGTCCCTTTTTTCTGGCAAAGTGATGAACTTAAGAGAAAGTACCGTTTAGCCAAATGGGACGTCATCTTCCGACCGAAGGACCAAGGGGGTCTTGGTATTGAAAATCTTGAGGTCAAGAACAGATGTCTTCTCAGTAAGTGGCTATATAAGTTAGCAGCTGAGACTGAAGCTACTTGGGCACAGATTCTGCGTAACAAGTACCTCCACTCTAAGACTTTGTCGCAGGTGACAGTCAGACCGACTGATTCGCCATTCTGGAAAGGGCTAATGAGAGTCAAAGCTACTTTCTTTAATAGAACAAAGTTTATTGTTGGTGATGGCAACAATACTCTCTTCTGGGAGGATACTTGGCTGGGGGATGCACCATTGGCGCTTCAGTATCCTTCGCTTTATCGTATTGTGCAGCGTCGTGATGCTCTGCTTGCCACGAGTTTGTAGTCCACTCCCCTGAATATTCAGTTTAGGAGGGTGCTTGTTGGAGACCGGTGGGAAGACTGGCTTCATCTGGTGCGTAGACTGATGAAGGTTCAGCTTACGCATCAGCCCGATAAGTTGTGTTGGAAGCTTACTAGATCTAGGGAATTCACAGTCAAGTTGATGTATATTGATGTCATCAATTCTAGTGTGATTCCTACTTCCAAAAATGTTTGGAAAGTTAAGGTTCCTCTAAAAATCAAAGTGTTTATGTGGTTTGTACATAAACAAGTTATCTTAACGAAAGATAATCTAGTTAAGCGAAACTGGACAGGATCTACTAGGTGTAGTTTCTGTGGTCGGGATGAAAATATCAAGCACCTCTTCTTTGATTGCCCGTTGGCGAAGGTCTTATGGCGTTCGGTGCAAGTTGCCTTTAACATTCCTCCTCCGCATTCGGTCAGGTCGTTCTTTAGAACGTGGCTGGTTGGGATAGAGTCTGAAACAGCTAGACAGATTCGCGTAGGAGCGTGTGTGTTGTTATGGGCAATTTGGAACTGCAGAAATGATTTGGCTTTTAACAGAACAACAACTATTCATTTTTTGCAGGTTGTATTCCGGGCTACTGTGCTAATCCGAATGTGGTCCTTGCTCACTCCGACGGAGGTCAGGGAGCGTTTGGTTACTGGATCTCTCCGGTGGGAGATGGTAGCGCGGGGTATCTTCAACGGGTTTGGATGACGGTCATGTAATAGGATAGGCGACTAGTTTACCTATTCATCTTTTGCAAGCCGGTTGTGGCTTTTGGGCCTTATTTGCTTTTGTTGCTCTTTGTGAGCTAGCTCTTTTTGGAGCAGACCGCTAGAGTCTGTTGAACTTATTTATTTTTATATAAATGTGGCCGTATGCATCTTTCTCATGCAGAGGCCGGGGAGTCCCCCTTTTCGAAAAAAAGTGGTATGGTTGCGTGCCTACAAAAATTAGATAGTGAATCGTAACTAGTTAACAATAAGCAATAAATAATCATGGATTACAACGCATCGACTAAACGTGCCATGTCAGGCATGCCAGGTAGATATCAGGCCAATACGACACTGACAAGCAGTACGTTGATTTTAGCATAACTCATTGAAAAAACTGTCCCAAATATCATGATGTACGTGTCTGTCGTTATCTTTGTGTAGTTGGGTAGCAAGACTAGGGAGAGCTATCTTGCATGGACGATAGATAGCACCAGGAGAGAAAAGATGACTCGATCCCATATCTCTCAAAAGACGATCGAGTCGTATTAACAATGTTTAATTAGCGGCTAAGAAACCAGAGATAAGGTGTGTGGAAACAGACGCCCATATGTCTTACTTGTCCACCTCATGTACGCGGGAAAGCCTTCTCAAGTAACATTGCACTCTGAGCTGATATGGTCCCTCGCAGACAATTATACACCACGCTAGCCTTTACCCTTTCAAATCTAAGGCACTACCAGCATCTCCAACAGCTAGCGTAAAATTTAACTACCTAAAAACAGTCTCAGACGAGGACAAAGAAGATATAGATAGCTAAAAAAAAGTTCTGCTTTCGCAGTAGACCTGAAACTGGATACCCAAATTTTCAAAAGCAAATGAAACATGAAGATCCGACCGTGGGGAAGACATGAGGTGGATCCAACAGGTCCCGGGGCACTAAGCTTGATTTCGGCCGGCGGAGGTCACCGGGGCAGAGACGCTCTCGGAGGCCGAGGAAAGGCGGCAAAGGGGCAGGAGACGGAGGTGAGCCGGGGGGTGCTGCCTAGTCCGCCTGAGTGCGGAAGCTCGGCGGTGGTCACAGTTGTCGCGCGCGTTGCCTGGCTCATTAACGAGCTTGGAGGACAGCAATAGGGGCGGAGTATATGTTTTGCAATTGTGTAGCAAAATATAGATATCAGCCTAAAATAGTTAGCACCCTAAGAGTTTTAGTTTAGCCCTTGGATCTGTTTTTTTTTTTTTGGCCTAAATGCCTAAAATTTCAAATGTGTTTTTTTTTTGAGCATCAGTACAGACACAAGCGCTCATATACACGCGCGTACACTCACCCCTATGAGCGCACACCGCGCACACCCTACCCCTATGAGCACCTCCGAGAGACTGAGCCGGCATATCATCTTGAGATTCTGAAGTCACCGAGGCGCCTCGTCGTCGACGGAACGTCTCCTCCATCGAAAGCGCATCGCGGAAATCCTGAAATAAATCCAGGAATAATGCGAGCACCAGGATTTGAACCCTGGTGGGTTGGGGATACCACTGTCCACCTAACCAACTCAACCACAGGTTGATTCGCAAATTTCAAATGTGTTAGTTGTATATATGTGCATAGATAAAATGTTCTGCCCATACGCCCTGGCACGTACCCAAGAAAAAATAATAATTTGGAAAAGCATCCACGATTGATGTGTAGTTAATCAGGAATTGACAAGTCAGACATGTGGGTACAAATGTCATGATGCCAATTATTTGAAAGCTGGCTACTCTGCATGTTTTGTTTAAACTGAGAATTGAATAATATCAAGATCTAGGAAATAAAAGCGAAGTCCAGGCAAAGGAAATGTGCTCCCTCTGTAGTGGACTTTGGCTCCAAAAATCGTGACATGGAACTAGCTGAGCGCTTCTGTCTTAATGTTGGACTCAAGCTTTCTCTAATCATATAATATCACATCTAGCTAGCGAGTGGGTTGAGCAACTCTGTGCACTACTCCAGTGTTGTCAAACCATTGTGACATACTATTGTTTAGGCGGGCCCAATTGGAATAGGTGTATTGCAAATCAAATTCGTGGCAATATCACATAGCAATGAACAAGATTTTGTGACAATAACATGTAGCAATGGATGTGATCGGTAGTTATATTTCTTGCAGCGGACGAGATTTCATGGCCATAATGTTATTGCAGCAGCCAAGATTCTATGTCGATGACCTGGTGCACAAAAAAAATCATTATCCTGTCACTATTCATTAGCACATAAGAAACCTCACACTGACAGTAATAAAAACAAATCGATATTACCGGGATCAAATATCCAGGTGTGTGTCTTACTCTCCACCACGAAACAAGGAACGGACCAACATGTTCCGAACAAAAACAAAATCCATATGTGTGTCTTACTCTCCACCACATTTGTCGAACTGATGGAAGCCGTTGCAAGTTGCATTGCGTGCTGAACATAGTGATGGAGGATTAAAACTAATCAAACCTGGGAGCGACGGTGGCCAAGCTAAATGACACGCACGCCCCTTTATCCCTTCAAATGAACCGCACTAATATTAGCTTATTTGCGTATCTAAAGTGAGATATATAAGGCCGTATGTATGTGCATGCAAAAAATATGTTGTATCGATCCATATCATGCCACAGGCGTCGGCAAAACAACAAATTAATAATTTAATTGTACAGCATGCATGCTAGACATCCCTGGTTAATCAGCGATTGACAAGTCGGACACATGTGGCAGCTGTGGCTAGACAGATGTCATGATGCCAATTATTTGAATTCCGGGCAGTGCACATTCCACACGCCAAAATCTGCAAGCTGTCTTAGTCGGCACGCTTTGTTTCGACAGTGAATCTTAGCCACAATCTAGCAACGAAAAAGCTAATTTGAGGAGATCTGCAGCCTTGTAACCCTAGTAGTTCAGAAAATTGTGACATGGAACTAACTTGAGCGCTGCTTTTGCTTAACGCTGGACTGAAGCTTTCTATAATCACGATATCAATTCTAGCTAGAAAGTGGGTCTTGTCATGAATTAGTCCACTGTGACATAGTATTGTTTAGGCTACTGTTGATTGTCAAACAGCAATAGATAAAATTAGTACACGAACCACTATCAAGGTGGGCTTAATGTGTCAGTATTGTTTAGGCTACTGTTGATTGTCAAACAACATCAGATAACATTATTACATGAACCACTATCAAGGTGGGCTTAATTGCAATAAATTTTATTGTGTCAATAAACATAAAAACGTTTGCAGCATGCACTCCCATGACAAAATCAAGGGTATTGCCAACCGTTGCAATAAACACCATGGTAAAAAGTTACTGCAACAATTTTAATGTCAGTGACAAAAAATTAACGATATTGGAACGACGATGTCATGGTAATAGAGTTTTATTGGCAAGAGTTATGCTTTTGCAATATGCCACAAACTATTCTCTTTGGAAATAAGATGTCGCAGCGAGCGGGATTTCATGGCGATATCCTATTGCAGCGACCAGGATTATATGGCAATAAGCGTTGCCACAAGGTAATATTTATATGGCGATAAACCATTCCCACAATGCCAAAATCGATAAGTTGTCTTAGTAAGTGTGATTTTTGTTTGGCTGTGAATCTAGTAAGATGATAACCAAAGTGGTATAAAAATTTGTGACATGGAACCAACTAAGGTTTGCTTGCTTAATTATGTTGAACTCAAGCTTTCATTAATCATACAATATGAAATCTAGCTAGATAGTGGGTTCAACAATTCATCCACTAGTCCGGTCTTGTCAAACTATTGTGACATATTGGTCAGGTTTTATTGATTATCAAGAAGCAACAAACAACACAAGTACGAGGAACCCTATCTGAGGCGGCTTATTGGAATCGGTATATTGCAATGATTTTTTTTGGTTTCACAGTTAATCTAAAATCATGAAAATTAGTATGTACTTACCACGAAAAAATTAAGGCCGTCACCAAGCATTGCAATAAACACCATGGCAAAAGGTTAGCCCAAAATTTTCCAAGTCAAAGATGTAAATGCAGTGATGTTGCTGTTGCAATAGAGTTATATCAAGACGAGTTATATTGTTGCACTATGCACACATACGAAAAATGTCTGCGGCCATGGGGGATATCAACAACCCACTTATCTTCCTTACGATCACAACACATGGAGATATGTGCTATAGGTTTAAGACATCAGAAGTAGGGAGGACTAAACTCACTACCAGGGACAATTTGTAATATACGTTTGTACAGGCATAACCGCCTACGGTGTTAAGAGTTTTCCCCCTATTGCTCTACCTTTTGTCTTTTGTGGACTGAAATAACAGGGCAAACTACCAGCACATATGCCATGTTGAAGCCCCTCATGCATGATGCATTAGTACTGGTGTCTCACCAGTGAGTCTCACCAGTGCTACTCTATTTTTCTGTCTTCTGTGGTTGCTTACTGGTCTATGTTTCTGTCCATTCAAGAGTTGCACTAATGGTTGGGCGCTAACAACAGAAGACGTGAAGTCTGACAACCATTAATTAATCTCACATTGTGGGTTACACGGAGAACTCAAACACGAAATGATTTCTGGCCAAGGAGAAAGACATGTTGCACCATGCTTTTTGCATTTGTCGATTGCCAAGTGCTCGATATTGCACGGATGATCTTCACGGGTAGAAAAGCCATGCTGACACATTGTAGAAGTAGACACAAACACTAACTATGGATTATATGGCGGTACACAAAACTCAAATTTATTTATGAAACTAATAACTCACTATCCCAGCACCCGTCCAAAAAAATGCTCAAATTGGCTGTAGTAAACACAATCAAATGTCCATGTTATGTAAAAGTCCTCCAAAAGATGAAAAGAATCAACATGTTCAAAACAAAGAAAAAATCAATATAACAAGTAGAAATGTGGATAGGCATTCTTCTAGACAAGTTATCCTATCATCGCAAAAAAAAAGACAAGTTATCCTAGATTGGTAATTATTCTTGGAGTAGTTAGAGAAAAACACCCTGGGGTTGAGGGTGTCTCCTCCCTCCGAAAAGAAGAACCTCTGCCTCTGCTCCATTGATGAACGAAGTCATATATTATTACTTGTTAAATAATGCCAAGCAAAGATATGTGAGTCAGGTGCAGAGGATAAATCCTGAGAAGGAGAATGACATGTTAACTACTCCCTCCGTCCCTAAATGTAAGTCTTTTTAGAGATTCCACTACAAACTACATACGGATGTATATAGACATCTTTTAGAGTGTAGATTCACTCATTTTGCTCCGTATGTAGTCCATAGTGAAATATCTAAAAAGACTTATATTTAGGAACGGAGGAAGTAGTAGTCATGAAAAATGAAGTAGGCATGGGATTCCATTAGTACAGGGCAAGGAGTCTTCAGCTGCGAAAACAAAATGGAAAAGGGTAGTGGAACATTAAACCCTTTAACGGTGGCGCAAAGGGCGCCTCGTCGCGCTGCCCACCTCATCATTTTTACTGTGTTGGCCAGAGAAAAAAAAACAAAAGAGGTAAAAAGGGGCGTGGCAGCCCCAACCCAAACCCTATCTCCCTCCCCGATTCCTCTCCCTCTCCCTCGTCAGGCGCCGCCACCACTCAACGGCGGCCTCCCCCACAGCCCCCGCCACCACCTCTCCTCCCCTCCCCTTCTCCCCACCACCGGCGACCTCGTTTCCTCTCTGAGGGAGTCCTGGATTAGGGGTGTCTGGATAGCCGAACTATCATCTTCGGCCGGACTCTTGGACTATGAAGATACAAGATTGAAGACTTCGTCCCATGTCCGGATGGGACTTTCCTTGGCTTGGAAGGCAAGCTTGGCGATACGGATATGTAGATCTCCTACCATTGTAACCGACTCTGTGTAACCCTAACCCTCTTCGGTGCCTATATAAACCGGAGGGTTTTAGTCCATAGGACGAACAACAATCATACCATAGGCTAGCTTATAGGGTTTAGCCTCTCTGATCTCGTGGTAGATCTACTCTTGTACTACCCATATCATCAATATCAATCAAGCAGGAGTAGGGGTTTACCTCCATCAAGAGGGCCCGGACATGGGTAAAAACATCGTGTCCCTTGTCTCCTGTTACCATCCGCCTAGACACACAGTTCGGGACCCCCTACCCGAGATCCGCCGGTTTTGACACCGACATTGGTGCTTTCATTGAGAGTTCCTCTGCGCCGTCATCTTTAGGCCCGATGGCTCCTTCGATTATCCACAACGATGCCGTCCTGTGTGAGACTTTTCTCCCCGGACAGATCTTCGATTGGCGGCTTTGCTGCGGGCAATTAAGCAGCCATCTGGAGCAGATTAAGCTCGCCCTTGGCCATCGAGTAAGATTTGGAAGTTTGAACTACGGTGGCGTCGCGAAGACTTGATCTTCGACGGTTCGAGCCACAGCCAAGCGCGCCGCACTGTCACGATGGGCATGATCTAGCTCTGCCGCCGAACAGTGCCCTGGAGGCCGCACTAATATCCGCTCCGACCCTTAGCTCGGAGCCGAGTGCGCCGATCGAGGACGGGTGGCTGGACACCGCCTCGGGGGCTGTGATCTCTACGGTGATTTAACCGAACGCCAACCCTGTCCTTTGCGAAGCTCATGACTCCAAGGTGCCGGACTCCTCTCCGGACTCCGAACCTCCCGCGCCCCTGCCAATCGAATCCGATTGGGCGCCGATCATGGAGGCACTGCTACGGACATCTTTCAGCACTCGCCCTTTGGCAACATCCTGAATTCACTAAAGTCTCTCTTTATCAGGAGAGCCCTGGCCAGATTATGGTCAGGAAGGTTGGGATGCGGACGACGAAGAAATTCGACTCCCACCCACCACCCACTTTGTAGCCACTGTCGAAAGTTTAAACAACGTGCTCAACTTTGACTCCGAAGACATCAACGGTACGGACGACGATGTAGGAGAGAAACATGAACCAGTACCTATAGAGAACCGGACAGCCACCTCATCTCACGATGTGTACATGGTGGACACACCTAAAGGAAGCGACAACGAGGAACAACGGGACGACACGAGGGATCACCCCCTCGAAAAGCAGTCAAAACGGCGACGTAGGCGACGCTCAAAGTCCCGTCTCGACAAAGACAACAGCCATTCAGACCCAGCCATAGAGCAGGGCAAACCGGTGGACGACGAACATGCTATCAAGAAACCTCCGAACAGGACAACCTGAATAAACAATCCGTCCCCGGCGAAGATAACAGTCCGGACGATCTCACGCCGTACAAGTTGTCGAAGCAGAAGAACCTCCACAAAAGGCTCGTCGCTACTACACGTAGCCTGAAAAAGCAGAAGCGGAAGCTCAAAACAGCGGAAGATGCGCTCAGAATCAGATGGAGCAAAGTACTCAACACCGCAGACAAATACGGTGATAGTCGCCAAACAAATAGCTACCCGAGGCGAAAACTACTGCTCGAATTCGATGAGGAGGCCGAAGAGCCCCCGCAATCAAAGAGCAAGGAGACCACACGGTCGGATAGATGACCCCATGGCAAACATAGAGTGGCAAACGGTGCCGCACACAAGCCGGCCCGCGATCCGCACACGGATTCGCATAAAAAAGATGGCCCAGTTAGATCCATCTACGGGCCAAGAAAGCAAGCTCTAGTAAGCAATGCAACACGTCAAGTATCCGAATATTACGGTATACCAAAATATAGAGGTGCTGCACATCCCCTATGTTTCACCGATGAGGTTCTGGATTATGAATTTCCAGCGGGATTCAAGCCCGTAAACATAGAGGCATACGACGGAACAACAGACCCTGGAGTCTGGATTGAGGATTACATCCTCCAGATACACATGGCTAGAGGAGATGACCTCCACGCCATAAAATACTTACCCCTCAAGCTCAAAGGGCCAGCCCGGCATTGGCTCAAAAGCCTCCCCGAAAACACCATTGGAATTTGGAAGAGCTCGAGGATGCTTTTCGGGCAAATTTTAAAGGGACCTATGTCCGACCTCCGGATGCAGACGATTTAAGTCACATAACTCAACAACCCGGAGAGTCAGCCCGAAAATTCTGGAACAGATTCCTCACTAAAAAGAACCAAATAGTCGACTGTCCGGATGCCGAAGCCTTAGCAGCTTTCAAACACAACGTCTGAGACGAATGGCTCGCCAGACACCTCGGCCAAGAAAAGCCAAGAACAATGGCCGCATTAACAAGCCTCATGGCCCGCTTTTGCGCAGGATACGATAGCTCGCTGGCAAGATGCAGTACCAGTGACCCAAGTACATCCAAAGTCAGGGATGGAAACGGGAAACCGCGACGCAGCAAAGCACAGCGCCGGACCAAGGGCAACAGCCCGAAGAGCACGACAATCAACGCCGGATTCAAAAGCTCACGGCAGAATCATAAAAAACTGCCCCCTAAGGATAACAGGGACAAGCTATCTAACTTAAAAAAAATCTTGGACAAGGTATGCCAAATCCACAGTACCCCCGGGAAGCCTGCAAATCATACCCACAAAGATTGTTGGGTCTTCAAGCAGTCCGACAAACTCAACGCCGAACACAAGGGGCTCGACACACAAAGCGAAGACGATGACGAACCCCACAAGCAGAGCACTGAAAAACAAAAGAATTTCCCACAAGAAGTCAAAACAGTAAACTCACTTTACATGACAAAAGGAAAAACAGGGCGGCGCCCATAGAATCGCGCCATCGACCAATCCCAGAGGAGTCCCGCCACTGGTTGTCAAAACCAATCACCTTCGACCATCAGGATTACTCTAGAAGTATCCGGAATGCAGGATGGATTTCCTTGATATTAGATCCGGTAATCGACGGACTCCAATTTTCACAAGTCCTAATGGACGGCGGCAATGATCTAAACCTGCTATATCAGGACACAATCCGCAAAATGGGGATAGACCCAACAAAAATTCACCATAGCAACACTTCCTTTCAAGGGGTAATGCCAGGCCGATATGCCCATTGTACGGGCTCTTTATTGCTAGAAGTTGTGTTCGGCTCACCCAACAACTTCCGCCGCGAAAAGTTAACCTTCCACCTCGCCCCATTTACAAGTAGCTATCAAGCACTACTAGGGCACGAAGCTTTTGCCCGCTTTAACGCAATACCGCATTATGCATCCCTCACACTCAAAATGCCCGGTCCACGAGGCATCATCTCCTTAAAGGGAAATATCGAGTGTTCCTCGAGCACGGAAGAATGTGTGACTGCCTCGACAGCCACACACTAAAACCGGCCCCACTAATCCAAGCACCTAAACAGGTCGTTCAGACCCCGGACACGATTAGAAGCATCCGACGTAAACATACAGGGGCTTACCAGCCGCACACCCCCGCACTAGGGGCTCCGCGCATATACAACAAGAGACAATAAAGCTCAATTTTATTTATTTTTTGAAACGTAATATAACGTACATTTTCGTATGACCTTTTTAAACTAAGTTCCTCTCTTTTACAGATGAACACTTTGCGACAACCGTCCAGGATACGGCACAACGGAGACACAGGCGCAGACATGCAGTAGGGACCCGTTGCAAGCATTCTTTTCAGATTAAGACCCTGCGTAAACCTTTTTTACTGTCTCTTGTTGATACACATCCCCTGGTTTCTTACTATAACCGAGGAGGAGGCTAGCGTCTTGGCATTGGCCACGATAGAATTTTGCGCGTACCTGGACACCAGGGGCTTATTACCAAGGGCGTTGTTCGGCCCGTTTTCATAAAGACCGAATACCTTAGGGAGTGTCCGGCGTCTCGAGTTAGGCCTTATATGCATCAGCTCCGAATCATGTCTTTGGTCAAATGTTGGGTTTGCCCAGCTCCTGTGTTTTGCTGCCTTACGTTCCGCTCTATCGGCTAACGCGGCACCAGGAGAACTACTGCGATTGTGCCCTGGTTCGGCCAGGCGAGCACCTCAGTAGAGAAAGCCAAAAATTGACTGTCATGATATAGCGTGAGACTGGTCAACCACTTGATGACCCACCGGAATCTATAGGATTCCTCCACATTGACGAAGGGCCGTTTCCCGGTCAGGCACATACGCGCCCCGAATTCGGGTGAGCGCAGTGCCCCTAGGGGCTATATATTAGCCCCATTGTCAAACTCCTATGGCTAAGTGAAAGTGATAAAGCATTATAGTCTGATTGCCTAGTTTGCTACGCTACCACCTCCTTTATAGGACCAAGACATTGGATCAAGTGTGAAAATGCGCCTTTTGCAAACACCCCCGCATTATATGCGTGGGGGCTGAAGCCGAGGACTGCCATCTTTCAGGTTATATACACATATATATTAACGGCCGCACATGAGGTATTTTAATTCTTGAAAGCACAAGTATAAAAAGCTTTTATATTTCATCAAAACATTGTTTCACAATAAATACATGTTATTCGAACATAATATCCTTCGAGCACTCCGTCTCTATTAAACGAGCGCCCTGCAGAACTTCCTGAAAATAGCGCTCGACAGGTACTCGGCTTCCGTCCAAATCTTGGGATGCAACATCGGTGGCCTTCATCTCCGCCCAGTATGTCTTGACACGGGCAAGAGCCATCCGCGCACCCTCTATGCATGCCGACCTCCTCATTGCATGGATATGCGGCACCGCACCAAGGAACTGCTGCACCAAGCCAAAATAACTCTTTGGCTTGGGCCTCTTCGGCCACAAAAGACTCACGACATCCTTCATGGCAAGTCCGTACAACCTATTCAGCTCCGCCCATTCGGCCAAGCGATCGGTTAATGGATGTGGGCGCTCTGGATTATGGAACTGCGACCAAAAAACCTTTCCCGTTTCGTGATGCCCATGATCTCGGAAGTGTTCGGCCGCGTCCGCTGCACTTGCCGCCAAGTCCAGATAAGCATCTTCCGCACTCACAGCCGGTCCAACTAAGCATAATTAGGGTCCATGAATTTCCTCCACAGCAGAAAGGGCTTTACAGCCGCGATATCTCCGGCCTGACGCAGCTCCTCTTTCATAGCTCTCAGCTCTAGCGAGCATCCTTGGCCTCGGCAGTGGCCTTCTTCAGGTCCTCTCATACTGCCTGATCTTCTTTTTCAAGAAGCTTGCAGCGGTCGGTAGCATTCTTCAACTCCACGGCCATCTCCTTCTTGCTTCGGCAGTGAGCAGCCTCTTCGGCTTTTAGCTCTTCGGCCACCTTTAAGGCAGCCCCGTCACTCTTTCTGGCCTGCTCCTTGGCTTCGGCGAGCTCCGCCCGCAGGTTCTCCATGGCAGCTGCACCATCTGCGTCAAGCATACTTGTTGTAAGGCACGAGCATCAATCTCCCTTACCAGGTGTCCGCGGGGAAATTGCATACCTTTTGACTCGTCAAGTCGCCTATTGACAAGCGCGATGTCGGCATCAGCTACGTCAAGCTGCCGCTTTAGTTCGGCAAATTCATCAGTCCGGCTAGCCACCGGACATTCGCCACCTACATCGGAAGGATGACAAATTATACCTAGGATTATCATCCTCGTCGCGCTGTCATTTTTGACAACACACCGAGCCTCGGGGGCTACTATCTACACAGGGCGCATTTTTATATGCCGAACTGTCAGAGGGTACATT
Organism: Aegilops speltoides; assembly: GCA_021437245.1. Lineage (NCBI taxonomy): Eukaryota > Viridiplantae > Streptophyta > Magnoliopsida > Poales > Poaceae > Aegilops > Aegilops speltoides. The sequence continues at coordinate 490,274,096 of CM038144.1, forward strand.
ATCTTGCGTACCTCAAAACCTGTCAGTAAACTTCTCACGGCTTCATGCAATCCGCTCTCAGCGGATGAAATCCTTTCAATCACCGTACTCATTAACGCACTGTGATCTTCTGAGATAAACGCTCGCCCGAGAAGATCCTTCAGCTCCTCCGACAATACACCATATGGTGCCGGACAAGCCCGATGGCCTTTTTCGAAGGCCGGACGCGGAGGGCTTTGAGGGGACATGCGACTACCTTCCGACTCCGCCGGACTCGGAGAAACCCTCCGTGACGACACCTTAGGGTCTCCCGCCTCGTAAGACGGTACGACAGGGGAAGGCGTTTCGCTCTCTATCATCTCCGAACGAAGATCCCCCGAAGATGAGCTCTGCTGAGAAGGGCTGAGATCCGAACTACAAGGTAAAATTTCGGTTATCAAAAATAGGGTAGGGATATCCTTTATATTAAAATATAAACTCCCCTTTTTACTTACGACTCGTTGGAGGACTGACCCCCTTGGGGGCATAATGCGGCCGAGGCATCTCTCGGCGCCGGACCCTCTGATGAAGATTTCTTCCCCCGCTTTGAGACCATGGTCTCCGGGTCTTCAGATGCGGTCCTCTTCTTCCCTTGGATGGAGGGATTATCGATCCCTCCTTTCCTGGCAGCCTCCTTCGTGGAGGCGGTAGTTTCCTTGTTCCCCCCTTCACCTTCTTCCGAAGGCGCAACCTCCAGCATCCTGGTTAACAAGGGATCTTGCGTGGTCTCAGGGAGGGCGGCCGGACACCTGGTTAACTTTGCTTTTGCTATCCACTCCTGTTCAAGGGACAGCTCTTCTAAAGGGCAAGTTTGTGATAAATATAGGATAGCGTGTTCGGGTACAGGGCTACTTACTTGAGTATCCGGGCGATTGCAGATCAGACCTGCGTCCTCGGTCAAGTCCGGACACATCTCTTGTGATCCGAAGAAAAGCTTGTACATCTCCACGGGCGTTATGTTGGAGAGCTCGTGGTCCCTCCGGGTTTAATTCCCACAGGCGGAGGGGGCGACATCTGCAGGGCAGGATGCGACGAATCAGCATGACCTGCGCTACTGTGACCAAAGTGATCTCTCTCTCTCTAGGAGGTCTCGAATGCGGCCCTGCAGACGACCCCCAGTCTAGCCCTTTATTGACCCATGAAGCCAGCCGCGGTGGAGGACCCGAGCGAAAGGCAGGTGGCGCCACCCAATTGGTGCCCCTGGGAGCTGTGATATAAAACCAGTCTTGTTGCCATAAACTGAGCTCCTCTTGAAAAGAGCCCTCGGACCATGGAGCATCAGCATTCTTGCTTATAACAGCCCCTCCGCACTCTTCTTGTTGCCCCTTGATCATCTTCGGCTCCACTTTGAAGGTCTTGAGCCACAATCCGAAGTGAGGGGTAATGTGGAGGAAGGCTTCGCACACGACAATGAACGATGAGATGTGGAGGATGGACTCCAGATCCAAGTCGTGAAATTCCAACCCATAGTAAAACAGGAGCCCCCTCATGAAGGGGTCCGTCGGGAAGCTTAACCCCCGAAGGAAGTGAGACGCGAACACCACGCTTTCACCAGGCTTGGGAGTGGGAATAACCTGCCCTTGGGCAGGCAGCCTATGCGAAATTTCGCCAGTTAGATACCTGGCCTCTCTTAGCTTTAACACATCTTCTTCCGTAACGGGGGAAGGCATCCACCGGCCTTGCAGGTCGGAGCCGGACATCATCGAAGGTCCGAAGTGCCTGAATCTGGAGCTTTGGGTGTTGGAACTTCGGCGAGGCGGATTCGATTGAGATTGAAAGAAGGGAGTGGAGCCTTGGTCTCTTTATAAAGAGGTTGAATACTAAGAGCCTCCCCCGTGACCGTTTGGGACTCGCCTTCGATAGAGGAGACGTGCCAATGGGCACGATTGGGTTACCCACGCCCGTATTGATGAGGATCCCGGAATAAGGGGACACGATCTCTGCTTTGACAAGACGTGCCAGGGAAACCGCCTCGCTAAACGCGCTAAGGTGGAACAGTAAAAACGATTCAAATAAAGGCTTGGCCATGGTGTGATGTCATGCCATGATATACGTCAGCAGATTGAACTTGTGTAAATATTATTCTCTCTACGGTGGTATGTGGAACTTATTTTGCAGAGCCGGACACTATCCTTGTGTTCAAAATCTTCTATGAAGTATTCGGAGGAGGAACCCGCCTTGCAATGCCGAAGACAATATGCACGTCGGACTACGTCGTCATTGAAGCCTGGTTCAGGAGCTCTTGAGGAGTCTGGATTAGGGGTGTCCGGATAGCGAACTATCATCTTGGCGGACTCTGGACTATGAAGATACAAGATTGAAGACTTCGTCTCGTGTCGGATGGGACTTTCCTTGGCGTGGAAGCCAAGCTTGGCGATCTGGATATGTAGATCTCCTACCATTGTAACCGACTCTGTGTAACCCTAACCCTCTTGGTGCCTATAAAACCGGAGGGTTTTAGTCTCAGAGGACGAACAACAATCATACCATAGGCTAGCTTCTAGGGTTTAGCCTCTCTGATCTCGTGGTAGATCTACTCTTGTACTACCCATATCATCAATATCAATCAAGCAGGAGTAGGGTTTTACCTCCATCGAGAGGGCCCGAACCTGGGTAAAAACATCATGTCCCTTGTCTCTTGTTACCATCCGGCTAGACGCACAGTTCGGGACCCCCTACCCTCGATCCGCCGGTTTTGACACCGACACTCTCCCTCACCGCAGATCAACCAGCAGGTCTGGATCCTATGCAGGCTCAGCTCCAGCACACTCACAACACTACTTTTGCTTGAGGACGTCAAGAGCTAGAAAGCGGGTGGTGCCGCGAGCTCTCGTCCCGAGCAAGACGTAGGAGGACGAGCACAACCTGGACGAGGTTGCCGTCCCGCTATGCCTCCGGTCCTAGCACATGGTCGCGCTACTCCCGCCCCATGATGTCCTTTGCATCGATCTGAAGCTCGCGCGGGACGGGGACAAGCTAGGGATGGAGAGAAAAGGACGAGGAGGTTGAGAAGTCCGTGGTGTCGCCGCAGTCGTCCTCATCCCTCGTGCGTGATGCTAGAGAGACGATCTGCCGGAAGCTCGACTATGTGTGCCCGCATCTCCTTCCTTTCTTTCTTCCGCATGTCAATTTTTCTGTCATTTCTCCTCATTTTTTCATGAAATGCTCTTGGAGTTGCAGCCTTGTAGGAAAGAGACTCTTCAAGAGGTGACTTATTTTATGCAAACCTTTCCATGAACCAATTCATCTGTCTCGAGTGATTCATTGCCCTGTCGGTGCTCTTTTTCTTTGATTCTCATGAATGATTTTTGATTGATGTGATGCTATGTGAGCCTGGAGTGTTAGACCGAGTCACACATATATAGTTTCTGGTGCTAATTCCTTGCACCATTGTATTGCTCTTTAGGTCCTCTCTTGCCATTTGATACATCCATCACCATGACATTAATTGTTTGTCATGAGTTTTGGCATAATTAATTAATTTTACAACTTCTACATTTGTACTGTACATCCTAATTGGTAATTAGCCACACATTTTTAGGTTATGAAAGTTGAACCATATCACAATTACTAAGCTGCATGAAATTTTGGTTTACATTTTTCAGAGTTTTTTTACTAAAAAATGAATGAAATAAGATGTGAGATGTATTTAGATCTCAAGGAAAAATATTACAGATGCTGCATGCTTATCCAAATCACAAAAATGTTTCTGATTCTATCTGATCTGATGTCTAAGTTGTTGAATTTTTATTTGATAGAGTGCAGCAATTATGTAAGAAGGTTTATGCCCTTTATGGTGGACATAAAAAAAAAGAATCACAACACTTTTATGTTTGAATTTCTTGGTACATGTAATCGAACTTACAGTTAAGTAGCTTTTGTGATGCAACCAAAATTAAATCATGTAACCTCATGCAGATAACTAGATATTGTTCTTTTTATCACTATTATGGGTTTATGGTCAAATCACCTCTCTTTGTTGTCTTGCCTTTTGCAGTGCTTTTGGTTCAGAAGCTGCAAAATGGAAGTGTGTCAGAGCTATTGACAATTTGGCACCACTCAACATCTGTTCAGATATATATCTGCATAGCCTAGGGATATTGAATGCAACATTTGGTTCAAGCTATTGAAAGAATAGGCATACCTGTGATCCTTTTCTTGATTCTCTAAAGCATATTATGTGGTGAGTAAAAAGTAAATATAAAGACTCATGTTTATTGTATTCACATTCAGTCATCCTTATTCATAATGTCTGAATGTTATTTACTTTTGAAAATTGAGCTAGACTTAGTGTTGGGGAACGTAGTAATTTCAAAAAAATTCCTACGCACACGCAAGATCATGGTGATGCATAGCAACGAGAGGGGAGAGTATTGTCCACGTACCCTCGTAGACCGTAAGTGGAAGCGTTATGACAACGCGGTTGATGTAGTCGTACGTCTTCACAATCCCACCGATCCAAGTACCGAATGTACGGCACCTCCGAGTTCAGCACACGTTCAGCTCGATGACGATCCTCGGACTCCGATCCAGCAAAGTGTCAGGGATGAGTTCCGTCAGCATGACGGCGTGGTGATGAGGATGATGTTCTACCGACGCAGGGCTTCGCCTAAACTCCGCGATGATATGACCGAGGTGGAATATGGTGGAGGGGGGCACCGCACACGGCTAAGGAACGATCACGAGATCAACTTGTGTGTTCTAGGGTGCCCCCTGCCCCCATATATAAAGGAGGGAGGGGGAGGTGCGGCCGGCCCCCTAGGGGTGCGCCTGGAGGAGTCCTACTCCCACCCGGAGTAGGACTCCCCCTTCTTGCCTTGGTGGAGAAGGAAAGGGGGGAGGGGAAAGAGGAAAGGGGGCGCCGCCCCCCCTGCCTTGTCCTATTCGGACTAGGGTGGAGGGGGCGCGCGGCCTGCCCTGGCTGTCGTGGTTCTAAGTCTGACAGTAGAGTGGGGGTAGGTATGGAGAGGCAAGGTCCTAGCTATGGAGCAGTTGTAAACACAAGAGATGTACGAGTTCAGGCCCTTCTCGGAGGAAGTAATAGCCCTACGTCTCGGAGCCCGGAGGCGGTCGAGTGGATTATGTATGTATTGATTACAGGGGTGCGAACCCTTTACACTGAGGAGGGGGGTGGCTTATATAGTGCTGCCAGACCCTCCGGCCCTCGATGTCTGGGGTTTAAAGTACATTAAGTCTAGGCATTACTGGTAACGCCTCACATAAAGTGTCCTAAATACCATAAAGTCTACTTAATTACAGACCGTTGCAGTGCAGAGTGCTTCTTGATCTTCTGGTGGTCGAGTGAGTCTTCATGGTCGAGTCCTTCGAGTCCGTCGAGTGAAGTTCCTCTTGGTCGACTGGAAGGCAGTTTCTTCTGAGGGTGTCCTTGGGTAGGGCACTTAGATCAGGTCTATGACCCTACCCTAGGTACATGACTTCATCATTAGCCCCCGAATGGATTGAGGTTTGAGTGAGGAAGGAGTTGATATTATTTCCGACCTGCTTTTGCGTTCTGGATATGTATCGTCTTGGACCAATAACTTCTTCGTTGATAATCAGCAACTTTTCTTCAGTCGCCTTGATCCATTATTTTCTCTCGTCGAGTGAACTTTTGAACTTAGTAATTTCCGAGCGACGGATCGCAGGAAATCTCTCGTCTGACAGATCAATCTGCGGTTAGCGGATTTTGTGGGATCCGAATTTTGGGGAAGCGCGCGAAGTAGGGCAGACCGCGGCGCTCGGATGGGATAGGGCATAGACGCCTCGATCCCCGCGCCACCTTTTTCGCCACGTATCGCGTCTGTGACTGACTGTTTGAGGATGTGATTGGATTGCCTGGGCCCACTTGTCATTCACTCGGAAGTGTTCTTATAAAGGCGCCCGGCGAGGGTTTTTGAACAGTATCGCCCCATTCTTCTCCCTGCCCTCTCCGCCTCCGCCCACTGCGCCCGCTCTCGCCTCCGCCCCTTCGCTCCTCGTACACTTCACCGGCAACAATGGTGAAGGAGAAGACGGCGGCGCTGGAGCGCGCGAAGAAGGCGACGGCGACGGAGAAGGCGAAAGGGAGAGCAACCAGTCGGGGCGGGTCTTCGTCCAGGTCCCGCCTACCGCAAGGCTCGGTCCAAGGAGATTGGATCCGGTCGACCATCACTGAGAAGGATCTCACCGACATGGCCAACGACGGTCTGATCCCCCACGGAGCAGCGAGGCTCCCGGGGAACGAGTGGCAACCCCAGCCGGAAGAGGGTGAGTGTGTTCTTCTAGCTACCCACGTCGACCGTGGGTTCTCTTTGCCTCCGAGTGTTTTCTTCCGTGGTTTCTTGAACTTCTTTGGGGTGCAACTCCACCACTTCAATCTGAATTCTATCGCCTACCTTGCTGCCTTCATGTCCATGTGTGAGAACTTCCTAGGTTGCCGACCGCACTGGGGTCTGTTCAAGCATATATTCACTTGTCGTTCTCAGACCGTGAAAAAGGCGAGTCCAGATGACGATAAGACCAAGGTTATTCAGATGTGTGGAGGTCTGGGGATTCAGATGAGGAACAAGAGCACCTTCCCAACCATGACCCTTCCTGAGTCAGTCAGAGGATGGCAGTCGACTTGGTTCTACTGCCAGAATGAGTCAACGCCGGGGCAGTCAAGTGGTCTCCCTCCGTTCACCATGGACCGAGCAAACAAGCCCTCTTCTCTGAAGTTGCTCCCGGAGGATAAAGCCGACGTGAAGATGTTGATGGAGCACGTAGTCCAGTTAGTTCGGGAAGGAGTGACGGGTATTGAACTTATCCAGCCTCTTCAGTACCGAGGCCATTGCATGTGGCTGTACTGCGGAACCGAGGATGAGACTCGGATCAATCCAGAAGCAGTCGACGACGCCACACTGGAGAGGTGGATGGCCGCGGTCACTGGGAACAAAGACAACCCTCGTGGAGCCAGGAGGATTCCACCACTCGACCATTCTAGCATTCCAGACAAGGTATGCCCACTTTATCTCCAATTGTATTCTTGTCATGCTTATTCCGTTTTCGCCACAAATTGGTCGATTGATCTTTGTCTTGATGTCTGACAGGCCCTTACCAAACTATACTCGATGCCCAATGGAGCGCAGACTCTGACTGAAGAGGGGGAAGCGAGTGGGGGCGAAAGCCAGGAGGAGTGGGACTCGGATGCTGCTGAAGATGATGATGATGACGACTCCGACGGGGAGGAAGAAGAGGAGGAGGAGGAGGAAGTTGCACCGCCTCGCACGGAGAGGTGATCGAAGCTCATCCATGACCCTGCAACTGAACGTGGAAAGGGGGTTGCGACTGTCGCGCAGTCGACCAAGCACCCTCGGACCACTTCTCCGGCGCCGACTGAGAAGGCTCCGAAGCAATCTCAAACAGTGCCGACGAAACCAGCGAAGGTCTTGCCGAAGATGAAGGTGTCAATTCCCACCATACCAGGGTAAAAATGCTATCCGAGTCTTCTTGCTCTACACGAGTTTATTTTTGGTCGACTCATGGGTTAACCGATTGATTTTTGGAATTGCAGTGCTGCTACTTCTGATACCTCAGCCCGGGCTGACGATCATGAGATGGAAGATGCTGCAACCTCAAAACCTGGTACCACTCTCTTAATTCCGTTTTTTAGTCGATTGGCTCTTGGTCTCTAATTCTGATTCTTTTCTGCAGCTCCATCCAATGTCGTTATCACCCTTCCTGACGACGACGACGACGATGAGGAACCGCTGAAGCACCGGAGGAGCAGGAAAGTGTCTGCTGGCAGGGTGGCTCAGGACGTGACAACACCCGAGACACTGGTCGCAGAGGAGGAGAACACTACTCGGCATACCGTATCTTTCGCGGTGCGCTGACGAGTGCTCACCCCGCGTCGTCGAGTGCTGCGCAGCCTTCACTCTTCTCGACCCACTACGTCCCAGAGGACCAAGCCAGTGCTACAAAAGAAGAAATACGCCAGGCGGGAGTCATGATGGTGCAGGTGAAGGCCATCCGGGAGGCTAGCCAGGCAGCCTATGACGCCAGTTCCGCTCTTCAAGGCAACGTTCAGGTCAGTCGGTCATCGCCTGTTCTGTTAGGATATGATCTCTGAAAAATTCTTCTTCCCGGAATCCGTAGTAGTCACCCACTGGGTGTGTCGATTGAAATTCCGGTTTAGTGGGGGCACGCTGAGTGCACCCACTGGGTGTAGTCCCCAAGGCTATGGTCATTGCTGGCGATCGACCATAAACTTTAAGTTAAGTTCTTCCGTCATTCGACTAGGTCGAATGGATTTCTCAAACCGGTGGGGGCACGCTGAGTGCACCCACCGGTGTAATCCCGAGGCGTGGTGGACTCTGGCGATCGATTCTGATCTGAAGAATACGTCCTGTTTTTTTTTTGTTTTTTTTTGTTGTTGGTCGACTGGTCGACTCTATCTTGATAGAACTAGTGGGGGCACGCTGAGTGCACCCACTGGGTGTAGTCCCCGAGACTATGGTCGAATGTTTGTATTCGGCTGTAGTCTTAGAAACGCATGATTTTCTCTTATCCACTCGGAAGTGAATTATCTTTGACATTTTGTCGATTGGTTCTTCGTAGAAATCCTGCGACATTGCGGCTCGTTATACCGAGCTGGAGAACAAGCATATCCAGCTCGAGCTTGATCTGAAGCTGGTCCAGGAGAATCTGGCGAAGGCGAAGGAGGAGACCAAAGGTACGTTTGGTGAGGCCTCGACTACTGCTTTTGCCTCTCATTTGTTCCAAAATCTGATCTTGCTGTAACTTTGCTGGCAAAGTGAAGGAGGCCCAGAAGAAGAAAGACCTTGAGCTAGCTGAGATGCAGAAGACAGCTTTAGAGAAGACCAAGCTTGCTGACGAGAAGTTAGCTTCGGTCACCAAGCTTGAAGAAGAAAACACCAATCTGAAAGCTGCTCTTGCCATTGCCAACAAGGAGGTCAGTCGACTGAGAAGCGACAAAGCTGCCCTGAATGACAAGGCCAATCAGTTGGCTGGGAAGAAGAATGATCTGGAGGCCTATCTGAGCGGACTCGCCAAGAAGTTGTTCCTCATGCTCGAAGGTAATCCTTTGTGCCAAATAATCGTTTTTACAGTGATCTTTCCATTCGACCATTGCCTTGACTCGGCGATTGTACTTGCAGAATTTTGCCAAAACTTTGAAGAGGAGACTGGTCGACTGGAACCAAACCTGGACCCCATCAACTCTCCGGTGAATGATGAAGTCGCCATGAATGTGTTCCGGCTCGAGTCTCGCGTTGCTACTGTCATTGACTATCTTGCAAGGCTGAAGGTCGCCACTTCCGCGATCGACACTACGCCCGCCCAGGAGGCGCTCGAGAATGACCTCGAGTCTCGATGACTCGACTAAACACGATCCACGGTCGAGTGCGGAGTGGAAGAAGTCTTCTGCTAGGTGTGGCGCAGATGTCGCTCTGTGTCTGGCCCGAGTCCATTGCAAGGATGCACGAGAGGACAAGCTGGCGGCTCTTCGGGTGGCTAACACTAATAAGTATGATTTCCGGTCTTTCATGGAGACTTTCATTGCTGCTGCCACTCGGATCGCGGACGGAATTGATCTTGATGAGTTTGTTGCACCTTCCAGCCCTCCAGAGGAGGGGTAAAAAACTTCTTGAGCTCGACACTTTAAATTTGCCTCGGTATGCCGAGTGATTTTGTAACCGATAAACCTTAACAGTCTTAGCGCCTGAGCATTTTCAGTTCCGTTAGGTATTTATCCGAACTTGGATTCGACGTTCGAATATGCTTGCATTTGGCTCGGGATGTCTTTTGCAGGTTAAAGCGAGGTGCTCATTGCAGTCGACTTGTTCCCCAATTCGCTTAGGCAAGCGCTGAGATGCGGCTAAGCCTCCGAGTGGTTGGCATGCTCTTCACTCGGTAGGAATTTTATAACTTAGGTGAGCACTGGGCTGCAGCTAAGCCGAGTGGGAGGTCTGCTTTCCACTCGGTAGGATTTCTATTACTTAGGCGAGCACTGGGCTGCAGCTAAGCCTCCTAGTGGGAGGTCTGCTCTCCACTCGGTAGGATTTTTATTACTTAGGCGAGCACTGGGCTGCAGCTAAGCCTCCGAGTGGGAGGTCTGCTCTCCACTCGGTAGGATTTTTATTACTTAGGCGAGCACTGAGCTGCAGCTAAGCCTCCGAGTGGGAGGTCTGCTCTCTACTCGGTAGGATTTTTATTACTTAGGCGAGCACTGGGCTGTAGCTAAGCCTCCGAGTGGGAGGTCTGCTCTTCACTCGGTAGGATTTTTATATCTTAGGCGAGCACTGGGCTGCAGCTAAGCCCCCGAGTGGGAGGTCTGCTCTTCACTCGATAGGATTTTCACGTTGTACTTGTGGCGTAGCTCGGAGGAGAGGGTCGCAGTCGACCTGCACCTCGTCTTCCTAGCGACCGCACATTGTACTTGTGGTGTAGCTCAGAGGAGAGGATCGCAGTCGACCTGTGCCTCGTCCTCCTTGCGACCGCACATTGTACTTGTGGCGTAGCTCAGAGGAGAGGGTCGCAGTCAACCTGCGCCTCGTCTTCCTAGCGACCGCACATTGTACTTGTGGCGTTGCTTAGAGGAGAGGGTCGCAGTCGACCTGCGCCTCGTCCTCCTTGCGACCGCACATTGAACTTGTGGCGTAGCTCAGAGGAGAGGGTTGCAGTCGACCCGCGCCTCGTCCTCCTTGCGAGCACACGTTGAATTTGAACTTAGGCGAGTACTTAGACTGCAGCTAAGCCCCCGAGTGGGAGTCTGGCTCACCACTAGGTAGGATTTTATCGAAACTTAGGCGAGTACTTGGACTGCAGCTAAGCCCCCGAGTGGGAGTCTGGCTCACCACTCGGTAGGATTTTATTGAAACTTAGGCGAGTACTTGGACTGCAGCTAAGCCCCCGAGTGAGAGTCTGGCTCACCACTCGGTAGGATTTTATTGAAACTTAGGCGAAACAGATTCACAGCTAACCCCCCGAGTGGGAGGCTGGCTCACCACTCGGTAAGGATTTTTTTACAAACTTAGGCGAAACGGATTCGCGGCTAAGTCACCCACTGAGGGGGGAATTTTACTGAACAAATAAAAGTGACAAAAATCATTGGGGAAATTATGACACTATTATCTTGCAAAACATGGACTACGGAAGTACTTTTATTACAACTCATCCGAGTGAAAACTTAAGTGTAAAATGGACGGAGTAGTTCCGCGTTCCAAGCTCGGGGCTCGTTGATATTGTGCTTGACGTTGTAGAGACAGTACGCCCCGTTGTGGAGAACTTTGGTGACGATGAAGAGTCCTTCCCAAGAAGGAGCAAGCTTGTGTTGTTTCTGCTGATCCACTCGGAGAACCAAATATCCTTCCTAGAAGGCTCAACTCTTCATGTTTCTGGAGTGGAAGCGACGCAGTCTTGCTGGTAGATGGTCGATCGGATCAGAGCTATCTCCCTTTCTTTCTCTAAAAGGTCATTGCGTCTGCGGCGCTTGTTCGCTTCACCGTTGTAAGTTCAACTCGAGGAGCATTGTGGAAGATCACTCGGCAAGACTGCTTCAGCTCCATAGACCAAGAAGAATGGAGTTCTTCCGGTCGACCCGATTAAGCGTGGTCCGCAGACCCCAAAGCAGCGGCGAAGTTAAATCGACCCATGCTCCAGCCGCATGCTTGAGATCACGCATCAGTCGGGGTTTCAACCCTTTGAGGATCAAGCCATTGGCTCACTCCGCTTGTCCATTCGATTGTGGATGGGCGACCGAAGCGTAGTCGACTTGTGTGCCTTGAGAGGTGCAGAAATCCCTGAATTCCTCTGAGTCGAAGTTTGATCCATTATCTGTGATGATCCTATGCGGGACTCCATATCTGAATATCAGTTCCCTGATGAAGCTAACAGCAGTACCGGCGTCAAGGTTCTTGATGGGTTTAGCCTCAATCCACTTGGTGAACTTGTCGACTGCCACCAATACATGCGTGAAACCACTTCGACCTGTTCTCAAGGGGCCCACCATATCCAACCCCCATCTGCGAAGGGCCGACGAGTGGTATGGTCTTGAGAGTCGACTTGAGCTTGTGTGACATATTGGAGTAGAACCGACATCCGCCGCACTTGTCCACTATTTCCTTTGCCATCTCATTTGCCTTTGGCGGTAAAATCCGGCTCGGTATGCTTTGGCCACGATGGTCGAGAAGGCGCGCATGATGGCCACAGGTCCCCGAGTGGATATCATCAAGGATGATTCGACCTTCTTCTAGCGTTATGCACTTCTGACCAACTCCAGTCGCGCTCTCTCGGTACAATTGTCTTTTGATTACGGTAAAGGCCTTGGATCGACGGACGATCTGTCGAGCCTCTTCCTCGTCCTCCGGGAGCTCTTTTCTCAGGATATACGCGATATATGGAACTGTCCAGTCGGAAGTGACCACTAAGACCTACATGACCAAGTCGACCACTGCTGGGACTTCTACTTGAGTCGGATCTGTGGCACTCTTGGGTTGCGGAGCTTCTTTGGTGAAAGGATCTTCTTTTACTGACGGAGTATGGATATGCTCCAAGAACACACCACTCGCAATGGCTTCTCTCTTGGAACCTATCTTTGCTAGATCATCAGCTGCTTGATTTTTCAGTCGGGGTATATGATGGAGCTCTAACCCTCAAACTTCTTTTCGGCTTCCTCCTTTGCATTACAAGTATCCGGTCATGGCTGGGCTTCTAACGTCCTCCTTCATCACTTGGTTGACCACCAAATCTGAGTCGCCATAAACCATAAGGCGACGGACGCCGAGTGAAATGGCCATGCGCAACCCATACAAAAGGGCCTCGTATTCTGCCTCATTGTTGGAGGAATCAAAGTGAATCTGGAGCACATATCTGAGCTTATCTCCTCTGGGGGAAACCAGGACAACCCCAGCACAGGAACCATTCAACATCGTAGAGCTATCAAAGAACATGGTCCAATGCTCCGAGTGAACTTCAGTCGGCTGCTGTTGTTCAATCCACTCGGCGAGGAAATCTGCTATTGCCTGGGACTTAATAGCTTTCGTTGCCTCAAATTTGATATCAAGGGGAAGATGTTCAATCGCCCATTTCGCCACTCGACCAGTTGCATCTCTGTTGTGTAAAATCTCTAAAAGTGGGCGTCACGGCGCGTGATGGAATGATCGAGAAATCTTGAGCAACCTTCTTCGTGGTCATGTATATCCCATACACAAGCTTCGATAATGAGGGTATCTTTGCTTGGATGGATTCAAAACTTCGACGAGATAATACTTTGGCGCTGAACTTTGAAGGCTTTCCCTTCTTCTTCCCGCTCGACCGTAAGTACTGTACTGACAACTTGTCCTGTGGCTGCGATATAAAGCAACAGAGGCTCTTTGCTGATTGGAGCAGCAAGCACCGGCTCGGTGGAGAGCAGAGCTTTTAGCTCGATGGCGCTGCATCAACTTCGAGTCCACTCGAACTTATGCGCCTTCTTCATCGATCGGTAAAGAGGCAATGCCTTTTCACCGAGTCGTGAGATGAATGGACTTAATGCGCCAAGCATCCGAAGAAGCTCGGACATCGCACTCGCGCAGGCGTATCATTGGAGTATAGTGCCGATCTTTTCGGATTAGTGTCGATTCCTCGTTGGAAATGAGAAAACCGAGTAACTTGCCACGGGAACTCGAATGTGCACTTTGATGGATTGAGCTTGATATCATACCTCTGAGGTTGGCAAATGTTTGGCGAGGTCGGTCGGCAGGTCGGAACCTTTTAGCGACTTGACCACGATATCATCAATATCGCTTCCACATTCCGACTGATTTGGTGAGCAAACACTTCGAATCATTCGCATAAGCGTGGCTCCGGCATTCTTGAGGCGAATGGCATGGTGATATAGCGAAGCACCGAATGGAGTGATGAAAGTTGTTTTTATCTCATTGGGTCCGTACAGACGGATCTGATGGTACCCGGAATAGGAGTCTAGAAAAGACAATCTCTCGCATCCCGCGGTCGAGTCAACAATTTTATCAATGCGAGGGAGAGGAAAATGATCTTTCGGGCAGGCCCGATTGATGTGCTTGAATTCAATGCACATTCGGAGTGAGTTGTCCTTCTTAGGAACCATAACGACATTGGCGAGCCACTCGGAGTGGTATATCTCTCGGATAAATCCTGCCGCCAATAGTCGAGCCACCTCCTCACCAATAGCTTTTCTCTTCTGGACGGAGGACCGCCGAAGATGTTCTTTAACTGGTTTTGCTGCTGAGTCGACTCTAAGACGATGCTCAGCCGATCCCACAGGAACACGGCATGTCGGTGGCTTCCATGCAAAATGTCGATTCTCACGGAGGAACTGGATGGCGCTTCTTCCTATTTGGTCGAGTGTTTTGGAGATGTGGGTGGAGCTGCATTGGGGTCGGTCGGGTGAATGTGGGACGGGCTTCGTCTCACGGACGGATGAAATCTTGACTCTGTGGTGGGCTTCTTGGCTCATGACAAATCACTCGGATCTGCATTTTGCTTATATTCTTCAAACTCGACCGCTGTCACCTGGGAATCGGCAATCTTTGAGCCTTTCTAGAAACACTCTTCTGCCTTTTTCCGATCACCAGTGACAGTGATCACTCCTTTGGGGCCGGGCATCTTCAGTTTGAGGTACACGTAACATGGTCGAGCCATGAACCGTGCGTAAGCTGGTCTCCCCAAAATAGCGTGGTACGCACTCTGAAAATCCACGACCTCAAACGTCAGCTTCTCCTTGCGAAAATGCTTTGAATCACCAAACACCATGTCCAGAGCTATTTGGCCGAGTGACTCGGCTTTCTTTCCTGGGATAACTCCATGAAAACTCATTTTACTGGTGCTCAGTCGGGACATCGGAATGCCCATCCCTTTCAGCGTGTCCGCATACAATAAGTTCAGACCACTGCCACCGTCCATTAGCACCTTCGTCAACCGAGTGCCTTCGACAACCGGGTCGACCACCAAAGCTTGCCTCCCAGGGGTGGCTATATGAGTCGGGTGATCAGACTGGTCGAATGTAATGGGTGTTTGGGACCATCTCAGATAACTTGGTTTCGCCGGGGCGACCATGTTCACCTCACGGTTAATAACCTTCAGTCGGCTCTTGCTTTCCACATCCGCAAAAATCATCAGAGTGGAGTTAACATGAGGATATCCTCCCTCACTATCTTCCTTGTCTTCGGCTTTGTCCGACTCCTTTTCCTTGTCCTTGGACTGCTTTCCTTGGAACTGCTGGATCAGGAGTCAACACTGGCGAGTGGTATGCTTCGGTTAGATGATATTACCCTCTTCGTCTTTCTTCGTGTGGATGTGACACGGCATATCCATTACGTCATTTCCTTCATTATCCTTCACATTCTTGGGGTTCCAGGATCCTTTGGGTTTCCCTTTGAACTTGCCCTGAGTCACGGCTAGAGCCTCTCCAGGAGCCGCCGGTTCGGCTTTCCATTTCTGCTTCCGACTGGAGTTTCCTTTCTTCGACTGACTTGGCTTGTATTTGCCGCTGCGGAGTCGGTCCTCCTCTTCGCCGTTAGGCGTGCCAGTAACAATTTCCATCATCCGACTCGAGGTCATATCTCGGTTCGACCAAAATTCAAACTCAATTCTCTATTCTTAACACCATCCTTGAAAGCCTAGGCGCTTGATGATCGAACCGTTCTCCACGGTATGATGCAAAGTGATCCATCTCTGAATATACTCTCTTAGAGTCTCATTAGTCTTCGCACACAAACTTGCAGCTCTGTCAATCCAGCTGGTCGCACAAGTTCCTCAAATGTTACAGCGAACACTGGGACAGATCTTCCCAAGTGTAAATGCTGCTTGGAGGTGGCGATTCAACCATGCTCTGGCAGAACCTTCCAACATGAGTGGCAAATGCTTCATGGCCACCTCGTCATTCCCGCCACCAATCTGTACCGCCACTCGGTAGTCCTCAAGCCAGGTTTCAGGCTTAGACTCACCAGTGAACTTGCTTACTCTAGTTGCCAACCTGAAGTTGGGGGGAATCACCGCGGCTTTGATAGCCCTGCAGAAACATTCCGGACCAGAAACATGCACTCGACTGCTAGTGGGCGCATCTCTGTCAGGGCCACCTCGATGAGCCCTGTTCCAATCGACCAAGCCTTGCACGATGATGGATCGCGCGTCAAAGCCTGGTTCCCTGGGGTCGACCGGAGCTCTTCGCTCCATACTGAGTTGACGCCTGTCATCCTGCTGCCAAGGAGGGTAAGACCCACCCCTCGGGGGGGGGGGAGTGGGCACTCTACGCCTATCATCACGATCATGTCGGTCACCGTACTGGTCTCATCGATTCTCGTGTCCTTCACGCCGCGGAGGCGATCTGGGACTGTGAGCCGACTGAACCATATTTGCAGCGATGGATCGACTGTGAATTCTGTTGCGTGACTGCGACATGGCTGAATTCTGATCTCCTGCTGCCCGGAGTAAATCTCTGATCTGCATCAAGCCTCTGCCAGCCTCTGAGTGAGAGGGCTGGATGGACTCTGCTATACGGGTTGCGGTTGCTAAATTCTGAATCGGGGTTCGATATACGAGTCGGCGAGAAGAGTTGGCGTCGATTGGAGTCGGGTACTTTCGTTGCGCGGCGCTCTCGTCGAGTGCTCGTTGAAGGTTCTCGAACGGCGCATTCAGCCAAGTTATTAAGCGTGCGCCTCAAGGCACGAGCCTCGGGGTTTCTCCGCGATGGGAGTATCTGAGGCATCCATGTTCTGCGGCGAAGTTCTTCCTCTCGCAGGGAATTAAGTGGCTCGGGCTGGTACTCTTCATGGACTTGAGTGGGGTCACCTCCACCGTCTACCCGTCCTCGCGAGAAACGGGAGGGCTGCGAGGCCGTTGACCATCAAGACCTCTGCTGCTGGATCACTGCTATCACACTCGGATCACGATCTCTACGGAACCGGTCGGCCAGATTGAACAGGCCGAGAGATTCGTGCAGCTCGATTGCATAACTTGGGTGGTCGCCGTCTGGCGAGCCACCGCGTGCCTCACCCACCGCTGGAGTCTTGACCGACCGGAGCGCTTGCGCTGGCGGGAGACCGGGAGGGTGATCGATAAGGGAGTCGACCGATATGGATTCGAATGTTGCCGCAATGGAACGCCGCGGACACATGCGCGAAAATGCGTCGCACCGCGGACGGGGAGCGCATCAACGTCGAGTGGAGCCTCTTGGAGCCAAGCGGAGTCGTGGTCGATGAAGGTGAGAGCGCCGAGACGGATCTCGCGGCCCTCGACCAAAACTCCACCAGCAACCATGATGATAGTAGTCGGAAGAATCGCAACTTCTCCAAAAATCGCTAAGACACCTGCCCCACGGTGGGCGCCAACTATCGTGGTTCTAAGTCTGACAGTAGAGTGGGGGTAGGTATGGAGAGGCAAGGTCCTAGCTATGGAGCAGTTGTAAACACAAGAGATGTACGAGTTCAGGCCCTTCTCGGAGGAAGTAATAGCCCTACGTCTCGGAGCCCGGAGGCAGTCGAGTGGATTATGTATGTATGGATTACAGGGGTGCGAACCCTTTACACTGAGGAGGGGGGTGGCTTATATAGTGCCTACCAGACCCCTCCGGCCCTCAGTAATGCGGGGTTTAAAGTACATTAAGTCTAGGCGTTACTGGTAATGCCTCACATAAAGTGTCCTAAATACCATAAAGTCTACTTAATTACAGACCATTGCAGTGCAGAGTGCTTCTTGATCTTCTGGTGGTCGAGTGAGTCTTCATGGTCGAGTCCTTCGAGTCCGTCGAGTGAAGTTCCTCTTGGTCGACTGGAAGGCAGTTTCTTCTGAGGGTGTCCTTGGGTAGGGCACTTAGATCGCACTTAGATCACTGGCCGGCCCTCCTCTTCTCCCTCTTGGCCCACTAAGGCCCATGAACCCCCGGGACGGTTCTGGTAACCCCCCGGTGCTCCGGTAAAATCCCGATTTCACCCGGAACCATTCCGATATCCAAATATAGGCTTCCAATATATCAATCTGTATGTCTCGACCATTTCGAGACTCCTCGTCATGTGCGTGATCACATCCGGGACTCCGAACAATCTTCGGTACATCAAAACTTATAAACTCATAATAAAATTGTCATCCTAACGTTAAGCGTGCGGACCCTACGGGTTCGAGAACTATGTAGACATGACCTAGAACTATTCTCGGTCAATAACAAATAGCGGAACCTGGATGCTCATATTGGCTCCTACATATTCTACGAAGATCTTTATCGGTCAAACCGCATAACAACATACGTTGTTCCCTTTGTCATCGCTATGTTACTTGCCCGAGATTCGATCGTCGGTATCCAATACCTAGTTCAATCTCGTTACCGGCAAGTCTCTTTACTCGTTACGTAATGCATCATTTCGTAACTAACTCATTGGCTACATTGCTTGCAAGGCTTATAGTGATGTGCATTACCGAGAGGGCCCAGAGATACCTCTCCGACAATCGGAGTGACAAAACCTAATCTCGAAATCGACAACCCAACATGTACCTTTGGAGACACCAGAGCTCCTTTATAATCACCCGATTCGTTGTGACGTTTGGTAGCACACAAAGTGTTCCTCCGGTAAACGGGAGTTGCATAATCTCATAGTTACAGGAACATGTATAAGTCATGAAGAAAGCAATAGCATCATAATAAACGATCAAGTGCTAGGCTAACGGAATGGGTCATGTCAATCACATCATTCTCCTAACGATATGATCCCATTAATCAAATGACAACACATGTCTATGGTTAGGAAACATAACCATCTTTGATTAATGAGCTAGTCAAGTAGAGGCATACTAGTGACGTTATGTTTGTCTATGTATTCACACATGTATCATGTTTCCGGTTAATACAATTCTAGCATGAATAATAAACATTTATCATGATATGAGGAAATAAATAATAACTTTATTATTGCCTCTAGGGCATATTTCCTTCACTTAGAACATATCACCAAACCTGAGATCTAGAACATGGTGCTACTAGCAGGGCCCAAATATAATCAAAATAAATATGTAGGTTTTTAGTGTTCTTGCTATATTGTTCTGCTAGATGTGATGTGTGTTGCCGCGAGTTTGTGGATTGGGGGCTTCTTGGTTATGTGAGCCTGCTCGAGCGGGTTGCATTGGTTGTCCGTGTGGTGGATGTAACCATTGCTTCATGTTTGTTTTTCATGATGTTCTCTTTTGGGTATGGAAGGCTTGTGTTTTGTTTAGGTTTTCCATTGTTGGGGTAGATTTTCCAGAAATTGTTTGGTGCTGGTGGCCCTATTGTATGTACACCGACTGTCATGGCTTACTGGCTTGTGTTCCAGTTGACACTGCTCAACAAGGAGAAGAAGGGCAGTCCACCACATACACGTAAATGCCTCATGCGTGGCTCTTTCAATGCATTGTTGCTCATCACATTTTATCATTCTTTGTGCTGACAGTATGAAGGAGATTCTTCCTGTCATCATGGGGATTGAGAGAGAGAGAGAGGGAGGAAGGGATACATGTCGACCTCTATGCGCAGTGCGCACAAGGGTTGCTGGTTAGTATTAGTGTTTATGCGAGTCCATTCATCTTATCATTCAATTTAGATGCGTACTGGGTGTCTTAGGATTTTCAACTAAAATAATTATGAGATACTCTGAGTAATGAGGCTTAAATTCAATCTTTGATTTCCCTATTTGAACTGTAAAATGTTTATTTCATTCATTATTTACCGTGGTATGTCCAGCTCTTTTTTGAGTTGGAGAACTAAAAGGAACTAAAGAAGAAAATGGTAATTCTTGGGTCGATCTGCTATTTTGCTTTTGTATTTGAGAGCGCCTGATAAAACCTTAGGTACTTCGGACCAACTGATGCTTCATTAGGGTATAACTACTGACTGGATGCATCAGAGAACCGTCGTACTACATACTTTATCCAATTTGAATAACTTATCTTAACAATACAATAGCTGAATGATTTGCTTGTATGTTTCTCTTTCAGGTTAGAGAGAAAGATTTTGATGTGAATTTTTGGATGACATCCCTAATTTCTCTTACTTGGATTCAGGTCACCATATGCTGAATCAGATTTTTTTAACAATGTACTTAATGGGGCACCTCATTATTTTATATCTTTTAACACTTGTATGGGTGTGCATACTTTTTAGGTTACAACTGCCAGTATATGTTTATTTTTCTGACCTAATCTGTTTGTGTCATTAGAGAGTGAACTATTCTGTACTTCCCATTCTTATGTTGTGTTTTATTCTCCTAACTACTAAACCATGTCAAGCTATGGTACTAGGAGGCGGAACAATTTATCCAGAGGAACTGTGCATTCGCAATTTCTATTTTTCTTTACTCATGTCCTTGGATTTAGATGTCAGTATGCACCAAAACATGTAAATAAGTGGCGAAGCCATAATATTTTGTGGCTAAAGAAGCACTTTTAAATTGCTTCCCCACAAAGGGATCGAAGATCCAAAGCCACGGGCGAGGTCCTCCCATTCGTGAATTTGTTATGCTTTTGGGTGTAGCCATAATATTTGGGGTATGGGTATGTAAACAAATTCAGTAAGATTGATTTATGTGAACATAGATTTTGCTATAGTTCTATAAGATCAATATATTTTCTCACAAAGAAAATTCCAGGTTCGAAAAAAGGCAAGTGGCAAATTGTCACCACTTCAGCAACTGCGGCATATGTTTTCTCACGAAGAAACTTTAAGGAGGATGTTGTAGGAACTATTTGAATCTGCTTGTACAATAATGGCTTTTCTTGCCATTTTGATCCTGCTACATGAACTGTATGTCACTACTTGCCAGATTGATCATTGCGGATGAGATGGACTACATAATAACAAGAGACCGGTCTGTGCTACATGACCTTTTTATGCTTACCACCCACCAGTTTTCAAGATGCATACTGATAGGTTAATTTTCTGCGAGACTCACACGTACTATGTAAATTTTTATCTCTCTGGAAAAGAAAAGGAAAACAATCTTACTTTGCATTTTGTACTGTTCTACTAACTGATATCCCATTATGTTTTTCAAGAATTGCAAATGCCATAGACCCAACAGATCGGTTTCTACCAAACCTTGAATCCTTAAATTGTAAGCATTCTTACTATATTTGCTGTAGTGAAAGTCGAAGGCATCTTTAGAACAGGTAAATGAGTCTGCCTTCTGTTCCCGACACTCCTTCATATCTTGTGTTCTGCATTCTTGCGTCTCACTATGGGAGCAATATTTAGTCAATCCAAAAATTAGTGAACATAGCATTGCATGCATTTTTTAGTCCATCGAAATTCACAAAGTTTTCCTTTTTCCATTATTAGCGCTACCCATGTTACAGAGATGATCGGAAAGTTAGCTATCATGGTAGTATCTATGCTCTTTTGTTCTCTTTTTTTAGTTAGAGGTGATTTGGGTGCTGTTGGAAATATGCCCTAGAGGCAATAATAAAATGGTTATTATTATATTTCCTTGTTCATGATAATTGTCTATTGTTCATGCTATAATTGTGTTATCCGGTAATCGTAATACATGTGTGAATACGTAGACCACAACATGTCCCTAGTGAGCCTCTAGTTGACTAGCTCGTTGATCAATGGATGGTTACGGTTTCCTGACCATGGACATTGGATGTCATTGATAACGGGGTCACATCATTGGGAGAATGATGTGATGGACAAGACACAATCCTAAGCATAGCACAAGATCGTGTAGTTCGTTTGCTAGAGCTTTTCTAATGTCAAGTATCATTTCCTTAGACCATGAGATCATGTAACTCCCGGATACCGTAGGAGTGCTTTGCGTGTACCAAACGTCACAACGTAATTGGGTGACTATAAAGGTATACTACAGGTATCTCCGAAAGTGTCTCTTGGGTTGACATGAATCGAGACTACGATTTGTCACTCCGTATGACGGAGAGGTATCTCTGGGCCCACTCAGTAATGCATCATCATAATGAGCTCAATGTGACAAAGTGGTTGGTCATGGGATCATGCATTACGGTACGAGTAAAGTGACTAGTCAGTAACGAGATTGAACGAGGTATTGGGATATCGACGATCGAATCTCGGGCAAGTAATGTACCGATTGACAAAGGGAATTGTATACGGGACTACTTGAATCCACGACATCGTGGTTCATTTGATGAGATCATCGTGGAACATGTCGGAGCCAACATGGGTATCCAGATCCCGCTGTTGGTTATTGGCCAGAGAGCTGTCTCGGTCATGTCTGCGTGATTCCCGAACCCGTAGGGTCTACACACTTAAGGTTCGGTGACGCTAGGGTTGTAGAGATATTAGTATGAGGTAACCCGAAAGTTGTTCGGAGTCCCGGATGAGATCCCGGACGTCACAAGGAGTTCTGTAATGGTTCGGAGGTAAAGATTTGTATATAGGAAGTCCAGTTTGGGCCATCGGGAAAGTTTTGGGGGTCACCGGTATTGTACCGGGACCATCGGAAGGGTCCCGGGGGTCCATCGGGTGGGGCCACCTATCCTGGAGGGTCAAATGGGATGAAGTGGGAAGGGAACCAGCCCCTGGTGGGCTGGTGCGCCCCCCTTGGGCCTCCCCCTGTGCCTAGGGTTGGAAACCCTGGGGGTGGGGGCGCCCCACCTGACTTGGGGGGCAAGTCCCCCCTTTGCCACCCCCCTTGAGATTGGATCTCTAGGCCTCCCCCAGGGCCCCTATATAAAGAGGGGGGAGGGAGGGCTGCGCACCCAAGCCCCTGGCGCCTCCCTCTTCCCCATAACACCTCTCCCTCTCGCTGAGCTTGGCAAAGCCCTGCCGAGATCCCCGCTACTTCCACCACCACGCCGTCGTGCTGCTGGATCTCCATTAACCTCTCCTTTCCCCTTGCTGGATCAAGAATTAGGAGACGTCTCTCCCAACCGTACATGTGTTGAATGCGGAGGTGCCGTCCGTTCGGCGCTAGGATCATCGGTCATTTGGATCACGACGAGTACCACTCCATCAACCCCGTTCTCTTGAACGCTTCCGCTCGCGATCTACAAGGGTATGTAGATGCACTCCTCTCTCTCGTTGCTAGATGACTCCATAGATTGATCTTGGTGATGCGTAGAAATTTTTTATTTTCTGCAACATTCCCCTACAGTGGCATCATGAGGTAGGTCTACGCGTAGTTTCTATGCACGAGTAGAACACAAGATTGTTTTGGGCGTCGATTTGGTCAATTTACTTGCCACTACTAGTCTTATCTTGTTTCAGCGGCATCGTGGGATGAAGCGGCCCGGACCGACCTTACACATACGCTTACGTGAGACAGGTTCCACCGACTGACATGCACTAGTTGCATAAGGTGGCTAGCGGGTGTCTGTCTCTCCCACTTTAGTCGGATCGGATTTGATGAAAAGGGTCCTTATGAAGGGTAAATATAAATTGGCATATCACATTGTGGTTTTGGCGTAGGTAAGAAACGTTCTTGCAACACTACTAGGAAAAGGCCTACTAATGGTGCACCGGTTTTGCCTACTAATGGCGCACTATTGGTGTGCCATTAGTATCACGCCACTAGTATTTTTTACTAATGGTGCACCACTAGTGCGCCATTAGTATCTGGTATACTAATGGCGCACCACGCAGTGCGCCATTAGTATGTAACACCATGCGCCATTAGCATGCCTCCCAAGGGGCCATACGTAACCATGTGCTTTGTCATACTAATGGCGCACTCTGTAGTGATGCGCCATTAGTATCCCTTGGCATACTAATGGCGCACCTTGAGGTGATGCGCCATTAGTATGAATATTAGGTTTTATTTTTTTTACTTTTCTGATTTTTGCACAGGTTACAAAATATATTATTGGACAGAATATAGACAGCAACACACAGCAATAGCAGATTCATCAAATACAATAGAAGATTAGTCTCCGAATACAATTCATCATATTAGTCTACGAATTCAAAAGACCGAACAAAGATAAAACATTAGAAGTCTCAAGACCGCGAGTATCGAGTTTGTCTTCATATTACAAGTCGATATCGATCATCTGAACTACCATCACATAGAAGAGAGGTGCGGTCATCACGATGAGCATCATCGCGATCAAACTGGTCTTCATCCGGTTCCTCCAATGCTCCCTCCTCTCTCCCGCTAGATAGCGGGCGTATCTAGATTCCGCCTACGCCCTATGGTGTACCCTTTGTAACTGTTACCGCTGAAACGATGAACCTGTCTCCGACACTCCTCCCAGTCATCGTAGACTCCGGGAACCTTACCCTTGTACATGACATACGACGGCATTTCTATGCACAAGCCAAACAACAAACAATACATAAGCAATA
Organism: Aegilops speltoides; assembly: GCA_021437245.1. Lineage (NCBI taxonomy): Eukaryota > Viridiplantae > Streptophyta > Magnoliopsida > Poales > Poaceae > Aegilops > Aegilops speltoides. The sequence goes on from CM038144.1 coordinate 490,298,394, forward strand.
CGTAAGTATGCAACAAAAGGATCGGAAGAGAAAAGCAAGACATTAATAGCACGATTCATGGTCCTACTAATAAATAGCATCGATTACATCTAAGTTGAATGACTGTCCAAAACAAAGAGACATACGAATTCATTAAAGTTTAATTACAACATGAGACAATCAATGTTTCAGAACTACACATCACTACTTTCGACTCGACTCATGGGACAGGAGCGTGGATGAAGCCGCCATCTGTCGTGATGGTCCTGAAATCGCGCTCTTTGTCAGCCTGCATTTGTAGCGTTCCGTCTATCTCACTGTCGGACGGTTGATATCTGAGGAAGAACTGCCCCGAGGTATGAAGGACATGTTGATGGATGATGTCCGCAAACTCCGACTGGATGCGAAAGAATTCTTGTCTGATGTCCGCGTCCTGGATTGCTGACAAGCTCGCGGCCCAATCTTTGAGATTATCTGGTAGCAGAAGGTGATGATGGTCCCTTACGATTGCCCGCATGTGATGGAGGGCGTAGTAGGCATCCTTCTGACCGCCAGGCGGTTGCTTAACGCAGCAGAACTTGGTACTGTGGGAGAACATGTGCTTGCCGTACTTACGAACTGCCCTGGTGAAGGTGCCTCCAGATTTGGCGTAGCCGGGGAGAACATCATCAAGAACTTTCTTGATATTTCTGTAGTCTATCTTGGAGTTACGGTTCGGGTCGAAATATGTGGCCATGGAATATTTCTGGCATAAGATGATGAGTGTGCAATGTGTATCACTACACAGAACACGAAATGTTAGAAAAAAAATAACGATCGAAATCTAAGAAATCATATGTTACGGGGCGGTTAAGGGATGACTTACTCGGGAAAGTAAGCCACAAGGAAGTTATCCTTATCTGGGTTTGCCAGAATGACGCCTTCGAGGCGTGAACTCGCGACTTGGTGGTCCCCAGCGCTGCTCAAGAGCTTGGCACACATGTAGAAGGGGTCGACTATCACTATGTCCGGGGTATTGTCTCTAATGATCCGCATCTCCATACTCAGCGAAAACAGCCGAACGAAGGTGTAGTGCAGCGGATGAAGGTTAAACATAGCAAAGATGTCATCAAACCGCAGGACGATCGTACCCCCGATGTCGCCATCCACAAAGCCCTTGCCCTCACGCACCTTGGCCATGAAAACCGGGTATGCCACATCATTCTCTCTAAGACGCCGCTTCTCCAAAGAAAGAACACTGTCGTGCAGACTCCGCATAGCACCAGTTGCAGCATTGAGCATATTTGTCTGTAGCATCACCCTACCAGCCACATGCACCCTTCTCGAGATATCCTTAGGTGAAGGTGGCCCGTCCTGAGCACGGATCGAACTCGGTGCCGGATGGCTCGCACCGGCGCCCTTGTTAGTCTTTCGTTTCTGTCCCTTCTTCTTGATCTCTTGTAATGGGACCGAGTTCTGCTCATAGACCGCCTTCTTGAGCGTGTTGGGGCTGATAATATTTCGCACCTCAGCTATCTGAGGCTCGGTGAAGGCGGGAGCTGGAGGCGTCTCCTGAGAACTGAACGCCAGACGACGCCTGTTGCAATTGGATTTCTCCGCCGTACCAGCTAGATCACGTTCGTCTTGGTTGGATTCTTGAGAAAGAGGCCCGCAGAACTCGTCAGCATACCCATGTTCGGCAAAGTACTTATCGATGTTGGTAAATGTACCTTCATCGTTGTTGTTGTTGTCCGGATACTGTGCCATATGCATGTCCGGATCCTGTGCCATAGGGATGTCCGGTAGGTCCGGTAGCGTTACGGCGTTCTTGCCATGGCTTGGCGTCGGCACGACTGGCGGTCTTGTCTGTCGGGTGGTGTCCCCGCCCCCAAACAAATCTGGCTCTTCAGCCAAAGCAGGGGCCAGCTTACGCAGGCGCTGAGGGTCATCTCATCTTCTTCGTCGGCCCCAGCGGGTCGAATCGGAGGTAACAGCTCGTCGCAGCCTGGCAGCACCTGAACCACTTCAACCCTATACACTGTGGGTGGCATCGGATTACCGTGGCACACGGGGTTGCTCGGTTGAACGATTCCCCTTGGCGACATCGACCAACTCGCCGCCCACGAAGTGCAGAAGAGTGCAAGGAACGTCGGCGGTGCCCTGCGAAAACATGTAGGGCGTCAGGGATGCCCAGTCAAAGGCAAGGAGATGAAGTCATCGGCCGAGAGGCTTAGTTACCATGATGCCATCGAGCTCGACTAATGTCGAGGCACCGTCAACGGCGGCCATGCAACTGGCAAAGGGGCCGCTTGCTGGCGTGGTGCCGGCCGGCGTACACCCGGGCGCATTAAGCTCCAATGCCCGTGCCGGCGCCGGAGACACGAATACTGCCTCCGTCGGAGACACCAATGGCGCCGCCTGCGCGCTGTGCGAGTTGCTGGCCGTGAAGCTGGGAACAGGGGGAGGCCCCTGTCGTGGTTCTAAGTCTGACAGTAGAAGTAGGGTTAGGTAAGGGAGAGGCGATGTTCTAGCTATGGAGCAGTTGTGGAGACAAGAGATGTACGAGTTCAGGCCCTTCTCGGAAGAAGTAACAGCCCTACGTCTCGGAGCCCTGAGGCGGTCGAGTGGATTATGAGTATGAGTATTACAAGAATCTGAACCCTTCTATCTGTGGAGGGGGGTGGCTTATATAGAGTGCGCCAGGACCCCAGCCAGCCCACATAATGGAGGGATTAAAGTACATTAAGCCAGGGGGGTTACTGGTAACGCCCCTCATAAGGCGCTTTAACTATCATTAAGTCTATTTAATAACAAACCGTTGCATTGCAGATTGCCTTCTGACCTTCTGGTGGTCGAGTGAGTCTTCATGGTCGAGTGAGTCTTCCATGGTCGAGTCCTTCCAGTCTAGTCGAGTGGATTCCTCTTTGGTCGACTGGAAGATGATCTCTTCTACGAGTGCCCTTGGGTAGGACGTTTAGGTCAGGCCTATAACCCTACCCTAGGTACATGAATCCATCATTAGCCCCCGAATGGATTGAGGCTTGAGTGAAGGAGGAGTTGACATTGCTTCTGACTGTCTTTTGCATACTGGCTACATGTTGTCTTGGATCAAGATCTTCTCCGTTGATAACAAGAAACTTTCCTTCAGTCGACTTGATCCATTCTTGTTCTTTAGTCGAGTGACTTCCTTTGATATCCCCGAGCAACGGATCGCGGGAGATCTCGCACTTGACAGACCGATCTGTCGCTCGCGGATCTCGCGGGATACGAAATTTGGGGAAGCGTGCGAAACGGAACGGATCGCGGGGCTCGGATGGGACGTAACAGGGGCGCCTCAATCTCCGCGCCGCTTTTTCTGCCACGTATCGCGCAGCGCGGTTGCTCGGGATATGATTGGATGGCTTGGGTCCACCTGTCATCCACTCGGAAGGGATGCTATAAATGTAACTCTCGGAGGCCTATGCACAGTACCTTGTTCTTCCTCCTTAGTTCTCTCCGTCTCCGCTCTCCACCACCGCTGCTGCTCTCTTGTCATCTCCCTCCTTGCGCATTCCGTCGGCGGCCATGGGCAAAGAGAAGACGACGATGTTGGAGCGCGCGAAGAAGGCGTCGGCGGCGGAGAAGGCGTCGGCGGCGGAGAAGGCGTCAGCGGCGGAGAAGGCAAAGGGGAGATCTACCGGTCGTGGTGGTTCTTCGTCGAGATCCAAACTGCCGAAAGGTTGGGTCCAGGGCGACTGGATCCAGTCGACCATAAGGGAGAAGGATCTCCTCGATATGGCCGACGACGGATTGATTCCCCACGGCGCCGCGAGACTTCCTAGCCGAGAGTGGCAGCCTCAACCAGAAGAGGGTGAGTGCGTGCTTTTGGCCACCCATGTCGACCGAGGTTTTTCGTTGCCACCGAGTGTCTTCTTTCGGGGTTTTCTGAATTTCTTCGGAGCCCAGCTCCACCATTTTACTCCAAACTCCATCGCATACCTTGCCGCGTTTGTGTCTATGTGCGAAAACTTCCTGGGCTGTCGACCGCACTGGGGTTTGTTCAAGTACATCTTCACATGTCGCTCTCGGTATGAAGAAGGCAAGCCCCGTGACGAGAAGACCGTGTAGTCCAGATGTGTGGTGGTTTAGGGGTCCAGTTGAGGAACAAAAGCACCTTCCCAGCTATGTCTTTTCCCGAGTCGGTCAGGGGCTGGCAGTCGACCTGGTTCTATTGCCGGAATGAGACGACGCCGGGCGATCGACCGCCTTCCCTGCATTCACCATGAGTCGAGTGAATAGACCCTCCTCCCTGAAGGTTGTTCCAGAAGAGAGGGCTGAAGTGAAGATGCTGATGGACCGCGTGGTGCAGCTGGTTAGGGACGGAGTGACTGGCATGGACCTCCTGGAGGTTTTTCTTCGGAGGCGAATCCAGCCCCTTCAGTTCCGGAGTCATTGTATGTGGTTGTATTGCGGCACCAAGACGAGACTCGCGCCCACCCGGAGGCGGTCGGCGATACCGTAGTGGAAAGATGGATGGCTTCGATCATGGGAACAAGGACAATCTCGCGGATCCCGGAGGATTTCTCCGCTTGATCGTGACAGCGTTCGGATAAGGTACACTTGTTCATTTTCCGTTGTATGTCCATCGAGTGTGCTTCAGAGCTTGGTCGTTGAACTCGCTTTGATACTTCGGGCCCTCACAGAGCTATACTCAATGCCCAACGGCGCCCAGATTCCGACTAAGGAGGGGAAGCGGTGGAGGTGAGAGCGAGGAAGAGTGGGATTCAGATCTGCAGGAGACGCGGCGGCGGCGATGATGGCGATGGCGAGGACGATGATGGCGAGGATGAAGAGGAGGAAGCCGCACCACCGCGCTTGGAAAGGCGGTCAAAACTTGTGCACGACCCTTCGGTTGAGCGCGGTAAGGGAGTTGCGATCATCTCATGATCGACCAAAGCGCCTCGGACTGCTTCTCCGGTGCCGACTGAGAAAGTGCCAAAGCAGGCGAAGGTAGTTCCGTCGAGGACAACCAAGCCTCTGCCAAAAATGAAAGTGTCCATCCCCACCATCTCAGGGTAAACATATTGCTTAAATCTTCTTGTTCTATATAAATTTTGTCTCTGGTTGATACTTGAATCGGTCGACTGATTCTTTGGATTTTCAGCGCTGCGACTTCCGAAACCTCAGCTAAGGCTGAAGACCATGAGATGGAGGACGCCGCCACCTCTAACCCTGGTACTATATCCTTAGTTCTTGTTCTTAGTCGACTGACTCAAGATTTCTGACTTTAACTCTTTTCTGAAGCTCCAACCAATGACATCATCACTCTTCGACGGCGATGATGAAGATGAGGAGCCATTGAGGACTAGGAGGAGCAGGAAGGCATCTACCGGCAAGGAAGCCCAAGGTGTGGCGGTGCCGAGACCGTTGAGACGGAAGGAGAGGTTGGCACTCGACATCTGTGTCCTTTTGAATCCGACGAGTGCTCGGCCCACTTCGCCGAAAGTGCTTGGACAACCTTCGATCTTCGCCACACACCACGCCCCGGAGGACCAGGCCGATGTTGCTAAGGAGGCGATCCGTCAGCGAGGATCATGATGGAGCAGTGAAGATCGCCGGGATGCGAGCCAAGCAGCTACGATGCCAGCTCGCCCTTGAGCAATGTTCAGTCGATCGACCGTTAGGATATGCTATCAAAACTTTTCTTTCTGGAATTCATAGCAGTCACCCACTAGGTGTGTTGGTAAAAACTCCGTGTTGGCGGGGGCACGCTGAGTGCACCCGCTGGGTGTAGTCCCCAAGGCTAAGGTCGACTGCTGGCAGTCGGTCTTAGGCTTACTAAGTAGATGTTGATCATTATCCGAATGGAACGACTAGGTTTCTGAGACCAGTGGGGGCACGCTGAGTGCACCCACTGGGTGTAGTCCCCGAGACTGTGGTCGACTGCTGGCAGTTGATTACAGTCTGAAGAAGTTCGATCATCCGTCGATTTCGCTCTGTTTTTTTTTTACTGGTCGACTGGTCGACTATGCCTTGAATAAGACCAGTGGGGGCACGCTGAGTGCACCCACTGGGTGTAGTCCCCGAGACTACGGTCGAATGCTTGCATCTGACTGTAGTCTTAGAAACGCACCATTCTTCTTTATTCACTCGGAAGTGGATTATCTCTGATACTTTTGCAACTGACCCTTCGTAGAAATCTTGTGATCTTGCGGCACGCTATACTGAACTGGAGCAGAAGCATATTCAGCTCGAGTTGGACTTGAAGCTAGTGCAAGAGAATCTGACGAAGGCGAAGGAGGAGACCAAAGGTATGTTTGGTGAGATTTCGACGACTCTTTTCTCCCCTCATTTGCTTCAAGTTTGACTTTGCTGCGATTTACAGGCAAGGTGAAGGAGGCTCAAAGGAAGAAGGAGCTTGAGCTGTCTAAGAAGATCAAGCTTGCTGATGACAAACTGGCCTCAGTCACCAAGCTCGAACAGGATAACGCCAATCTGAAGGCTGCTCTGGCCACTGCCAGCAAGGATGTTGAGCGAATGAAGGCTGACAAGAAGAATCTGACTGAGAAGGTCCTCCAAATGGCTGGAAAGAAGAACGAGCTGGAAAGCTTCTTGGGCGGTCTTGCTAAGAAATTGTTCCTTAAGCTTGAAGGTAACCTTCTTCACTCGACCAATCCTTCCAACTGTTATGTTTCCATTCGACTGTTTTCCTGATTCGGGGTTTTGTCTTTGCAGAGTTCTGCCGCAACTTTGAAGAAGAAACCAGCCGGTGGAGGCGAACCTTGACCTGTCAATTCCCCGTGAACGATGAAACTGCCATGAACATCTTCCGACCGAGTCCCGTGTTTCTGCTGTCGTGGATTATCTCGCAAGATCAAGGTTGCTACGCCCCGCATCGACTCGACGCTCGCCCGATGAGACACTCCAAAATGACCTCGAGTCATTGATGGCTCGACTAAACGCCGCCCCCGACCGAGTGCAAGAGTGGAAGAAGTCTTCGCTCGGTGCGGTGCAGACGCGCATACAATGTCCGCACGAGTCCATTGCAAGGAAGCCCGAGAAGATAAGTGGCGGCTCTCGAGTGGCCAACACCAAAAACACGACTTCAGGACCTTCATGGAGACTTTCATTGCTGCTGCCACGCGGATCGCCGACGGGATTGATCTTGACGAGTTCGTTGCTCCATCCAGCCCTCCACAGGAGGGGTAAAAAACTTTCCTTGACTTTAAATTTGCCTCGGTATGCCGAGTGGAGTTGTAACCGATAAAACTTTAACAGGCTTAGCGCCTGAGCACTCTCGGTTATTTTAGACGTCAACCTAAATTTAGATTGGATGTTTGGAAATGATTGCTCTCGGCTTGAATTGCTCTTTGCAGGTTAACAGCGAGATGCCTACTGCAGTCGACTTATTCCTTAGGCGAGCACTGAGCTGCAGCTAAGCCCCCGAGTGAGAGGTTTGATCTCCACTCGGTAGGATTTCTTTTATCTTAGGCGAGCACTGGGCTGCAGCTAAGCCCCCCGAGTGGGAGGTTTTCTCTCCACTCGGTAGGATTTCTTTTATCTTAGGCGAGCACTGGGCTGCAGCTAAGCCCCCGAGTGGGAGGTTTGCTCTCCACTCGGTAGGATTTCTTTTATCTTAGGCGAGCAGGGCTGCAGCTAAGCCCCGAGTGGGAGGTTTGCTCTCCACTCGGTAGGATTTCTTTTATCTTAGGCGAGCACTGGCTGCAGCTAAGCCCCGAGTGGGAGGTTTGCTCTCCACTCGGTAGGATTTCTTTTATCTTAGGCGCAGCACTGGGCTGCAGCTAAGCCCCGAGTGGGAGGTTTGCTCTCCACTCGGTAGGATTTCTTTTATCTTAGGCGAGCACTGGCTGCAGCTAAGCCCCAGTGGGAGGTTTGCTCTCCACTCGGTAGGATTTCTTTTATCTTAGGCGAGCAGCGTCATAGCTAAGCCCCGAGTGAGAGGTTTGCTCCCCACTCGGTAGGATTTCTGTTGTATTTGTGTCAAGCTTGGAGAAGAGGGTCACAGTCGACCTGCACTTCGTCTTCCTTGCAATCGCACATCATACTTATGGTGTAGCTCGAGGAGAGGGTCATGATCGACCTGCGCCTCGTTTTCCTTGCTAGTATACTTTATACTTAGGCGAGTTCTTGAATTGCAGCTAAGCCTCCGAGTGGAAGTCTGGCTTACCACTCGGTAGGATTTTCAATAACTTAGGCGAGCACTGAGCTGCAGCTAAGCCTCCGAGTGGCAGTCTGGCTTACCACTCGGTAGGATTTTAATAACTTAGGCGAGCACTGAGCTGCAGCTAAGCCTCCGAGTGGAAGTCTGGCTTACCACTCGGTAGGATTTTTATAAGCACTGAGCTGCAGCTAAGCCTCCGAGTGGAAGTCTGGCTTACCACTCGGTAGGATTTGTAAAAAACTTAGGCGAAACGGATTCGCGACTAAGCCACCCACTGGGGGAAAATTTTACTCGACGAAAAATAAAGAGTGACAAAAATTATGAAGGAATTATGACACTATTACTTCAAAGATCGTGAGCTACAGGAGTATTTTATTACAACTCTTCCGAGTGAAAAACCTTAAGTGTAAAACGGGCGGAGCAGATCCGCATTCCAAGCTCGGGGCTCATCGATATCGTGTTCGACATTGTAGAGACGATACGCCCCATTGTGGAGAACCTTTGTGATGATGAAGGGTCCTTCCCAGGAGGGAGCAAGCTTATGTTGCTTTTGCTGATCTACCCGAAGGACCAGATCTCCTTCCTGGAAGGCTCGACCTCTCACATTTCTGGCGTACAGGCGGCGCAAATCTTGCTGGTAAATGGTCGAGCGGATCAGAGCCATTTCCTTTCCTCTTCCAGAGGTCGATCGCATCTGACGCGCTTGCTCAGCTTCGCTTCATTATAAAGTTCAATTAAGTGGAGCATTGTGGAGGAGATCACTCGGTAAAACTGCTTCGCCCCATAGACTAGGAAGAAAGGAGTTCTCCGATCGACCGATTAGGCGTGGTCCGCAAACCCCAAAGCACTGAAGGAAGTTCGTCGACCCAAGCTCCAGCCGCATGCTTGAGATCTCGCATCAATCGGGGCTTCAGACCCTTGAGGATTAATCCATTGGCTCGTTCTGCCTGTCCGTTTGACTGTGGATGGCCGACTGAAGCATAGTCGACTCGTGTGCCTTGGGAGTTGCAGAAATCTTTGAATTCTTCCGAGTCAAAATTCGACCCATTGTCCATGATAATACTGTGCGGGACTCCATACCTGAACGTCAACCCTCTGACAAAGGAAACAGCAGTACCAGCATCAAGTTTTTTGATTGGTTTAGCCTCAATCCACTTAGTGAACTTGTCGACTGCTACCAGTACATGCGTGAAACCGCTCCGACCTGTTCGCAAGGGACCGATCATGTCCAACCCCCACACTGCGAAGGGCCAGACGAGTGGAATGGTCTTCAAGGCTGACGCAGGCTTGTGTGACATATTGGAGTAGAATTGGCATCCTTCGCACTTGTCCACTATCTCTTTTGCCATCTCATTTGCTCTAGGCCAGTAAAATCCAGCTCGGTATGCTTTGGCTACAATGGTCCGAGAGGACGCATGGTGACCACAGGTCCCCGAGTGGATATCATTAAGTATGACTCGACCTTCTTCTGGCGTTATGCATTTTTGTCCGACTCCCGTCGGGCTTTCTTTATATAACTGCCCATTGATAACGGTAAAGGCTTTGGATCGACGGACGATCTGCCGAGCCTCTTCTTCATCCTCTGGTAGTTCCTTTCTCAGAATATACGTAATGTACGGAATTGTCCAATCGGGGGTGACAACTAAAACTTCCATGACCAAGTCGACCACTGCCGGGACCTCAACCTCAGTCGAGTCCGTGGCGCTCTTGGGTTGCGGAGCTTCCTCTGTGAAGGGATCTTCTTTGACTGACGGAGTGTGTATATGTTCCAAAAACACACCACTCGGAATGGCTTCTCTCTTGGACCCTATCTTCGCCAGATCATCTGCTGCTTGATTTTTCAGTCGGGGGATGTGATGGAGTTCCAACCCCTCAAACTTCTTTTCCAGCTTCCTCACTGCATTGCGAGATCCAATCATAGCTGGGCTTCACGCCCCACTCCTTCATCACTTGATTGACCACTAGATCTGAGTCGCCATAAACCATCAGGCGACGGACGCCGAGTGAGATGGCCATGCGCAATCCATATAGAAGGGCCTCGTATTCTGCCTCATTGTTGGAGGAATCAAAGTGAATCTGGAGCACATACCTAAGCTTATCTCCTCCGGGGAAACCAGAACAACCCCAAAGACAGTAACCATTCAGCATCTTGGAGCCGTCAAAAACATGGTCCAATGCTCAATGAACTTCAGTCGGTTGTTGTTGTTCAATCCACTCGGCAAGGAAATCCGCTATAGCACAGGACTTGATGGCTTTTTTGCCTCGAATTTGATATCAAGGGAAGAAGTTCAATCGCCCATTTCGCCACTCGACCGGTTGCGTCTCTGTTATGCAAGATCTCGATAAAGGGCGTCACGACGATCGTGATAGAATGATCGGAGAAATAATGAGCAACCTTCTTTGTGGTCATGTATATACCATACACAAGCTTCGATAATGAGGATATCTCTGCTTGGACGGAGTCAAGACTTGAGACAAATAATACACCGGCGCTGAACTTTGAAGGCCTTTCCTTCCTCTTCCCGCCGGCCGTAAGCCTGTAGGCCCGACAACTTGTCCGGTGGCTGCAATGTAAAGCAACAGAGGCTCTTTGCTGATTGGAGCAGCAAGCACCGGCTGGGTGGAGAGCGAGCTTTTAGCTCGGCAAACGCTGCATCGACTTCCGGAGTCCACTCAAACTTGTCGGCCTTCTTCATCATCGGTAAAGAGGTAATGCCTTTTCACCGAGTCGTGAGATGAATCGACTTAAAGCGCCAAGCATCCGAAGAAGCTTCGACGCCGCACTCGCACGTATGCGTTTCATTCAAGAATAGTGCCGATCTTCTCGGTTAGCGCCGATTCCTCGCTCGAAACGAAAACCGAGTAATTTTCCACCGGGAACTCCGAATGTGCACTTTGACGGATTGAGCTTGATATCGCACCTTCCGAGGTTGGCAAATGTTTCGCGAGGTCAGCAAGCAGGTCGGAACCTTTTCGCGACTTAACGATGATATCATCCATATACGCCCACATTCCGATTGATTTGAGGAGAAGACACTTCGAATCATTCGCATAAATGTGGCTCCGCATTCTTGAGGCCGAATGGCATGGTGATATAGCGAAGCACCCGAATGGAGTGATGAAAGCTGTTTTATTTCATCGGGTCCATACTGACGGATCGATGATACCCGGAATATGCGTCTAAAAGACATCTCACACCCCGCGGTCGAGTCAACAATTTGATCGATGCGAGGGAGGAAAATGATCCTTCGGCAGGCCCGATTAATGTGCTTAAAATCAATGCACATGCGGGTGAGTTATCCTTCTTGGGGACCATGACAACATTAGCGAGCCACTCGAGTGGTAAATCTCGAATAAATCCTGCCGTCAACAATGAGCCACTTCTTCACCAATAGCTTTTCTCTTACGACGGCGGACCGCCGAAGATGCTCTTTGACTGGTTTCACTGACTTGTCGACTCGGAGGCGATGCTCAGCCAGTTCCCTGGGAACACCTGGCATGTCAGCTGTCTTCCATGCAAAAATGTCCCAGTTCTCACGGAGGAACTGGATGAGCGCTTCTTCCTATTTCGAGTCGAGTGTTGTGGATATGTGGGTCGGGGCTGCATCGGGATCAGTCGGATGAATATGAACTGGCTTTGTCTCACCGGACGATTTGAATGCAGACTCTGTGGCTGGCTTCTTATATCGTAGCAAATCACTCGGATCTGCGTTTTGCATGTACTCGTTGAATTCGACCGCTGTCACTTGGGAGTCGGCAATCTTCGAGCCCTTCTGAAAGCACTCTTCTGCCTTCTTCCAATCGCCGGTGACAGTGATCACTCCCTTGGGTCCTGGCATTTTCAGTTTGAGGTACACGTAGCATGGTCGAGCCATGAATCGTATGCGAGGCGGCCTCCCCAAAATGGCATGGTATGCACTCTGAAAATCCACAACTTCAAAGGTCAACTTTTCTTTGCGGAAGTGCTTGGAATCACCAAAAACCACGCCCGTGGCTATTTGGCCGAGTGAGTTGGCCTTCTTCCCCTGGAATGACTCGTGGAAACTCATATTGTTTGGCGCTCAATCGACATCGGAATGCCCATCCCTTTCAATGTATCCCGATATAACAAATTCAGCCCACTACCACCATCCATCAGCACTTTTGTCGATCGAGTGCCTTCGACAACCGGATCGACCACTAACGCTTGCCGCCCCAGGTGGCAATGTGAGTCGGTGATCAGATTGGTCGAATGTGATGGGTGTCTGGGACCACCTCACATAACTTGGCTTAACTGGGCAACCATATTCACCTCTCGGTTGATGACTTTCATCGACTTTTGCTTTCCACATCCGCGAAGATCATCGAGTGGACTTGACGTCTTGGTATTCCTCCTCACTGTCCTCTTTATCTCCGCCTTGTCTCGCTCCTTCTCCTTGTCCTTAGACTGTTTGCCCAAACCGCTGGATCGAGTCAACATCGGCAGTGGTGTGCCGGGTAAATAATGTTGCCCTCTTCATCCTTCTTCGTGTGAATATGGCATGGCATATCCATCACGCCATTTCCTTCTTTATCTTTCACTTTTTCGGATTCCGTGATCCTTTGGGCTTTCCTTGAACTTCCCCGAGTCACGGCGGGGCCTCTCCAGGAGCTGCCGGCTCGGCTTTCCGTTTCTGCTTCCGACTGGAATTTCCCTTCTCCGACTGGCTTGGCTTGTACTTGCCGCTTCGGAGTCGGTCTTCTTCCTCGCCATTGGCGTATTTGCTAGCAATCTCCATCATTCGACTCAGGGTCATGTCCCCGGTTCGACCAAATTTCAAACTCAATTCTCTGTTTTTGACGCCATCCTTGAAGGCGCAAACCGCCTGATGGTCAGACACATTTTCCACAGTATTGTGCAAGGTAATCCATCTCTGAATGTACTCTCGGAGGGTTTCATTGGTCTTACGCACACAAACTTGCAGCTCTGTCAAACCAGCCGTAAACACAAGTCCTTCAAAAGTCCGACGAACACTCGTGACAAATCTTCCCAAGTATATATGCTGCTGTTAGGTAATTGACTCAGCCACGCTCTCGCAGAACCTTCCAACATGAGGGACAAATGCTTCATGGCCACCTCATCATTTCCACCACCAATCTGAACAGCCACTCGGTAATCCTCGAGCCAAGTTTCAGCCTGGATTCCCCAAAGGAACTTGCGACTCCTGTTGCTAATCTGAAATTGGGGGATCACTACGGCTCGATAGCCTGCTAAAACACTCTGACCGGAGACATGCACTCGACCGCTGGTGGGTGCATCCTCTCGGTCCGCTCGATGGGTTTCGTTTCGGTCGACCAGGCCTTGTACGATAATGGATCGCGATCAAAGCCTGGTTCTCGGGGTCGACCGAACCTTCGCCTCATCAGCATCTTGTCGTCTGTCATCTTGCCGCCGAGGGCGACGACCTTCCTGAGGGGAAGGGGCACTCGGCGCCGTCATCTCGGTCGAATCGGTCTCCGTGCTGCTCTCGCCGGTTGTCGCGCCCTTCTCGCCATGGAGGCGATCTGGGGCTGTGAGTCGATCGGCAGATTCGCAGCGACGGATCGATCAGGAATTTGCTGCGTGATCGTGACACGGCTGAGTTTTGGTGCCGCCGCCGGAGTAAATCTTCGATCTGTTGCAAGCCTCTTCCAGCTTCCGACCGACGGCTGGATGGACTCTGCTATGCGAGTTCAGTTGCTAAATTCTGAATCTGGCGGCGGTATACCTGAGTCGGCGGGAAGAGCCGACGCCGTCGGCTTGTGGAGTCGTTGCTGCAAGGCTCGTCGAGTGCTCGCTGAAGATTCTCCAGGCGAGCGCGTTCAGCCACATTGGCCAAACGGGCTTCCTCCAAGGCACGAGCCTCAGGGGTCTCTCCGGCGATAGGAGTATGTAGTGCATCCATGTTCCTGCGACGAAGCTCTTCTCTCTGCAGAGAGTCGAGTGTCTCGGGCTGGTACTCCTCGTGTTCTTATACGGGATCTCCTCCTCCGTGGCCCCACCGCCATGGGCGGGAGGATCGCGAGGGCCGCCGACCATGAGGATCTCCGCCGTTGGATCACCGCTATCACACTCGGATGCGATCTTCTCACGAGCGGTCGGCAGATCGAACAGGCAGAGGGATTCGCTCGGGCTTGATAGCGCGACCTGGCGGTGGCTGTCTGGCGAGCCACCGCGTGCTTCACCCACCGCTGAAGCCTCGACCGACCAGAGCGCTTGCGCTGGTGGGAGACTGGGCGGGCGGCCGATAGGGGAGTCGACCGATACGGGGTCGACGGTTGCCGCAGCAAAACGCCGCGAACACATGTGTGAAAGTGCGTCGCCCCGCGGACGGGGAGCGCCTCGATGTCAAGTGGAGCCTCCTGGAGCCACGCGGAGTCGTCGGCGACAAAAGTGAGAGCTCCAAGACGGATCTCGTGCCCCTCACCCAAAACTCCAGCAGTCATCATGATGAAGGTACTCGGAAGTACTGCAACTCCTCCACAAATCACTAAAACACCTGCCCCACGGTGGGCGCCAACAGTCGTGGTTCTAAGTCTGACAGTAGAAGTAGGGGTAGGTAAGGGAGAGGCGATGTTCTAGCTATGGAGCAGTTGTGGAGACAAGAGATGTACGAGTTCAGCCCTTCTCGGAAGAAGTAACAGCCCCACGCCTCGGAGCCCTGAGGCGGTCGAGTGGATTATGAGTATGAGTATTACAAGAATCTGAACCCTTCTATCTGTGGAGGGGGTGGCTTATATAGAGTGCGCCAGGACCCCAGCCAGCCCACATAATGGAGGGATTAAAGTACATTAAGCCAGGGGGGTTACTGGTAACGCCCCTCATAAGGCGCTTTAACTATCATTAAGTCTATTTAATAACAAACCATTGCACTGCAGATTGCCTTCTGACCTTCTGGTGGTCGAGTGAGTCTTCATGGTCGAGTGAGTCTTCCATGGTCGAGTCCTTCCAGTCTAGTCGAGTGGATTCCTCTTTGGTCGACTGGAAGATGATCTCTTCTACGAGTGCCCTTGGGTAGGACGTTTAGGTCAGGCCTATAACCCTACCCTAGGTACATGAATCCATCAGCCCCTGTTGGTCTCCGGCAATCCACGTCGTCGGCCCATGAATCAACGTAGGCACCATGGCGTTGAGCTTCGTTCCCAGTTGTTGTTCCACTTGCTCTTGGACAAGCTCCGGAATCCGCGCCACTTGTGCCTTGAGTGCTTCAACCTCGCGTGACTGGCTTTCCGAGCTGGTCTTTTTCTCCTTTCGCCCACCAGCGGTATAATATGACGACCATTTTGTGGACAAGCCTTTGCCGGCCAGACGACCAGCTGACGTCGGCTTACTAAGCTTATCCTTGTTTTTCATTACGTTCAACGCCCTATTTAAAGGGGTGTCGAAAGGGGAGCTCTGAGACGACCCCACGCTACTGCTTTCAGTGTCCTGCGGAAGGAACCTGAACCATTTAGAAATATTGGGGATTAATTAGAATGCAACCATATGGAGCTAATTACGCGGGGGTGTATTCCTTACCGGAACAAGCTCGAGTGCCCTGATCTTCGGATCCGTGGTAAGCTCCTTTGTTACTGGGTCCTCCTTGTACCGGGCCCTGAGAAAGTTCCTGGTCTGATTGTCACGATATTTCTCGAAGTGGGGCGGTAGGCCTTGCTCGGCATGCTCCGCATCCTCCTTGTCCCATATAGGCTCCGCCACTCTGTAACCGCCGGGACCGTGTTGGTGGACCCCTATGTTCAACTGTCGCATTTCTTTCCCTCATTGACTTGATTCAGAGGTTGCGTTGCTTTCGCACTTGATCTTGAACTCCTTGTACTCATCTTCGCTCATCAAAGGATATTTCACCTTGATCTTATCATAACTATCACCTTTTTCAATCATTGCCTTCACCGTGCTTCTCCAAGTAGACAGGGTCGTGCTCTTCCTCGTGAGGGCGGTGTTGTTGACTTTATTCCCTGAGAGGCGTGCGTTTGCAAACTCAGCGGGGAACTTGTATCGTTCGTGCAGCTTCGTGAAGAGGAGGCTGCGCAAATTCCCTCGGTCCTTATGCCTTAGTTTCTAGGTGTTGATCGAGACGGTGATCCGGAGAATGCACCCGAGCTGAACCGAGTACCCCTTGACTACTTGTTTGGGCGCCGTCGGATTCCCATCAGAGTCCACTTCAGTAAATTCCTCCCTGACGGTGCCGAGCATGCTCGGGCGCCGATCCTTCCGTTGCCTCTTCGGTTGGCTGCCATTTGTGCGTGCGCCGCCATCATCAGTGGTGGCATCCTCGGCGGCGCCATCAGTGGTGTCATCCCCGACGCCACTAGGTGTTGTGTAGTCAGGATCGGTGTCTTCCGCGGCGTCCTCATAGCGGTGATGTCTTTCTCCAACTCCTGGGACAGCTCCCAGAATTTCTTGCCGCCCGAACAACCGGTCTCATTGTTGTGGGCCATGTTTCGCTCTAAATAGGAAAAAAGTTTGGTCAAAAAGTTGGTTATTGTCAAGGAACAAGATCATGGTCTCATCATTTAGGGTTTGTCGACACCAAAGCATCCTAAAAGCTAAGCTTTTATCATTTAGGGTTTGTCGACGCCGAGGCACCCTAAAAGCCTAAGCGTACATCATTTAGGTTCTCATCGACACCGAGGCATCTGGGGCAGCTGTCGTGGTTCTAAGTCTGACAGTAGAGTGAGGGGTAGGTAAGGAGAGGCAAGGTCCTAGCTATGGAGGGGTTGTAAACACAAGCGATGTACGAGTTCAGGCCCTTCTCGGAAGAAGTAAAAGCCCTACGTCTCGGAGCCCTGAGGCGGTCGAGTGGATTATGTGTATAGGTGTTACAAGAGTGCGAACCCCTTTGCCTGTGGAGGGGGGGTGGCTTATATAGAGTGCGCCAGGACCCCTGCCAGCCCACATAATGAAGGGGTTAAAGTACATTAAGTCTGGGGCGTTACTGGTAACGCCCCACATAAAGTGTCTTAACTACCATAAAGTCTATTCAATTACAGGCCGTTGCAGTGCAGAGTGCCTTCTGACCTTCTGGTGGTCGAGTGAGTCTCCATGGTCGAGTGAGTCTTCATGGTCGAGTCCTTCTAGTCAGTCGAGTGGGTTCCTCGTGGGTCGACTTGGAAGGTGATCTCTTCTAAGGGTGTCCTTGGGTAGGGCACTTAGATCAGGTCTGTGACCCTACCCTAGGTACACGAATCCATCATTAGCCCCCGAATGGATTGAGGCTTGAATGAGGAAGGAGTTGATGTTGTTTCCGATTGATTTTTGGCATACTGGCTATGCATCGCTCTTGACCAAGATCTTCTTTGTTGACAACGAGCAACTTTTCTTAAGTCGACTCGATCCATTCTTCTCTTTCGTCGAGTGATCTTTTAGACTTTGCCGGTTCCCGAGCGACGGATCGCAGGAAATCTCGTGTCTGACAGACCGATCTGCCGTTCGTGGATTCCACGGGATACGAAATTTGGGGAAGCGTGCGAAGCGGAACGAACCGCGGCGCTCGGACGGGACAGGACATAGACGCCTCGATCTCCGCGCCGCTTTTTCCGCCATGTATCGTGTCAATGCAACTGTTTCGGGATATGATTAGATTGACCGGGTCCACCTGTCATCCACTCGGAAGGGATGTTATAAATGCGACTAGTGAGGGTTTCTGAACAATGCTCCATTCTTTCTCCTCTGCTCTCCTCGTCTCCGCCCAACGCACCCGCTTTCGCCTCTGCAAAGCTCCTCTTCGCGCATCTCGCCGGCAGCCATGGTCAAGGAGAAGACGGCAGTCTTTGGAAGCGCAAAGAAGGCGCGGCGGCGGAGAGAAGGCGCCGGCGGCGGAGAAGGCGAAGGGAGATCCACCAGCCGCAGCGGGTCTTCGCCGAGATCCCGCGCTTTGAAGGGCTGGGTCCAGGAGATTGATCCAATCGACCATCGAGGAGAAGGATCTCCTTGACATGGCCGACGATGGGCTGATCCCCACGGCGCCGCAAGACTTCCAGAAAAGAGTGGCAACCCCAGTAGGAAGAGGGTGAGTGTGTGCTCCTGGCCACTCATGTCGATCGCGGATTTTCTCTCGCCACCGGCGTTTTCTTTTCGTGGTTTTTGAACTTCTTTGGAGCCCAACTCCACCACTTCACCCCGAACTCCATCGCAGATCTTGCTGCGCTTTGTATCCATGTGCGAGAACTTCTGGGCTGTCGATCCGACTGGGCTTGTTCAACACATCTTCACGGTCGTTCTCGCACCGTGAAGAAGGCGAGTCCAGCGATGAGAAAACCCAAGTTGTCCAAATGTGCGAGGGCCTGGGAATTCAAGTGAGGAACAAGAGCACCTTCCCAGCTATGACGTTTCCCAAGTCGGTCAGGGGCTGGCAGTCGACCTGGTTCCATCGCTGTAATGAGCCGACGCCGAAGCGCCGAGTGGACTCCCTCCATTCACCATGAGCCGAGTGAACAAGCCCTCCTCTCTGAAGGTGGTTCCGGAGGAGAGAGCCGACGTGAAGATGCTGATGGATCGCGTGGTACAGTTGGTTCGGGACGGCGTGACTGGCATGGACCTTTTGGAGGTTTTCCTTCGGCGGCGTATCCAGCCTCTTCAGTTCCGGAGCCATTGCATGTGGTTGTACTGCGGAACTGAAGACGAGAATCGAGTCCACCCGGAAGCAGTCGACGACGCCATGGTGGAAAGGTGGATGGCCGCGGTCACTGGGAACAAGGATAATCCCCGTGGAACCAGGAGGATTCTTCCACTCGACCATCACAGCGTTCCAGATAAGGTACATTTGCTCTGCCTTCCATTGTATATTTGTCGAATTTGTTTCTGTATGTTCCGCAACTTGGTCGATTGATCTCTGTCTTGACGTCTTCCAGGCCCTTACCGAGCTGTACTCGATGCCCAATGGAGCTCAGGCTCCGACTAAGGAGGGAGAAGCCAGCGGGGGCGAGAGCCAGGATGAGTGGGACTCAGACGCTGCCGAAGATGACGACGATGACGACGACGATGATGAGGACGAAGAAGAAGAGGAGGAGGAGGTTGCACCACCGCGCTCGGAAAGGCGGTCGAAACTCGTCCATGACCCAGCGACTGAACGCAGTAAGGGGGTTGCGACTGCTTCGCAGTCGACCAAGCGCCCTCGGACCGCTTCTCCGGCGCCGATCGAAAAGGCGCCAAGCGATCGAAGGTGGCTCCGTCAAAGCCAACCAAGCTCTCGCCAAGATGAAGGTGTCCATCCCCACCATATCAGGGTAAACATGTTGTTTAAGTCTTCTTGTTTTGTATAAGCTTTATCTCTGGTTGATACTTGAGTTAGTCGACTGATTGTTTGGAACTTCAGTGCTGCAACTTCTGAGACCTCAGGCAAGGCTGACGACCATGAGATGGAGGACGCAGCAACCTCAAATCCTGGTACTATACTATTAATTCCGTCCTTAGTCGATTGACTCATGATTTCTAACTTTGATTCTTTTCTGAAGCTCCATCCAATGACATTATCGCCCTTCCTGATGATGATGATGAGGATGAAGAACCGCTGAGGCAAAGGAGGAGCAGGAAGGCGTCTACTGGTAAGGCAACCCAAGATGCGACGGCGCCCGAGACCGTGGTCACGGAGGGGGACAACACCACTCGACACACCGTGTCTTTCGCGGTGCCGTTGACGAGTGCTCATCCCACTTCGCCGAGCTGCGCGCGCAACCTTTTCACAACACATCACGTCCCAGAGGACCAAGCCAGCGCTGCTAAGGAGGCGATACGCCAAGCAGGGATCATGATGGAGCAGGTGAAGACCATCCGGGATGCAAGCCAAGCAGCTTATGACGCCAGCTCCGCCCTTCAAAGCAATGTTCAGTCGATCGACCACCGCCTCTGTTAGGATATGCTATCAAAACTTTTCTTTCTCGAAATCCATAGCAATCACCCACCGGGTGTGTCGATAAAAACTCCGTGTTAGCGGGCACGCTGAGTGTACCCGCTGGGTGTAGTCTCGAGGCTAAGGTCGATTGCTGGCAATGGCCTTAGGCTTTATAAGTAAAATCTGTTCATCATTATTTGGGGCGAATGGGTTTCCAAACCAGTGGGGGCACGCTGAGTGCACCCACCGGTGTAGTCCCCGAGATCGTGGGTCGATCGCTAGCGATTGATTACAGTCTGAAGAAGATTTTTTTTTGGTCGACTGCTCGACTCTGTCTTGAATAGAACCAGTGGGGGCACGCTGAGTGCACCCACTGGGTGTAGTCCCCGAGACTACGGTCGAATGCTTGCATTCGACTGTAGTCTTAGAAACGTATGATTTTCTCTTATTCACTCGGAAGTGAATTATCTTTGATATTTTGTCGATTGGTTCTTCGTAGAAATCATGTGACCTTGCCACTCGCTATACGGAACTGGAGCAGAAACACATTCAGCTCGAGCTGGATCTGAAGCTAGTGCAGGAGAATTTGACGAAGGCGAAGGAGGAGACCAAAGGTATGTTCGGTGAGACCTCGACGACTCCTTTTTCCCTTCACTTGTTTCAAAATCTGACCTTGCTGTCACTTGTAGGCAAGGTGAAGGAGGCCCAGAAGAAAAAAGACCTTGAGCTAGCTGAGAAGACCAAGCTTGCTGACGAGAAGTTAGCTTCAGTCACCAAGCTTGAACAGGAAAATACCAATCTGAAAGCTGCTCTAGCGATTGCCAACAAGGAAGTCGACCGACTGAAGACTGACAAGACTACCCTGAGCGACAAGATCAACCAGTTGACTGGGAAGAAAAATGACCTGGAAGCCTTCCTGGGTGGACTTGCCAAGAAACTGTTCCTTATGCTCGAAGGTAAGCCTTTATGCTGCCCTTTTCAACTGCGATGTTCTCATTCGACCATTATCTTGACTCGGTGTTTGTCCTTGTAGAATACTGTCGAAACTTTGAAGAAGAGACTAGCCAGTTGGAGCCGAACCTTGACCCTGTCAATTCTCCGGTAAATGATGAAGTTGCCATGAATGTCTTCCGACTGGAGTCCCGCGTTGCAGCTGTCGTGGAATATCTTGCAAGGCTGAAGGCCGCCACTTCTCGCATCGACTCGACGCTTTGGCCCAAGGCGACACTCCAGAACGACCTCGAGTCGTTGATGGCTCGACTAAACGCGGTCCCCGACCGAGTGCAGGAGTGGAAGAAGTCCTCGGCTTGGTGTGGCGCAGATGTTGCCCTGTGTCTGGCCCGAGTCCACTGCAAGGACGCGCGAGAAGAGAAGCTGGCGGCTCTCCGAGTGGCCAACACCAAGAAACACGACTTCAGGTCCTTCATGGAAACTTTCATCGCTGCTGCTACCCGGATCGCAGACGGGATCCACCTCGATGAGTTCGTTGCTTCTTCCAGCCCTCCACAGGAGGGGTAAAAAACTTTCTTTAAGCCCGACACCTTAAATTTGCCTCGGTATGCCGAGTGGAATTGTAACCGATAAACCTTAACAGGCTTAGCGCCTGAGCACTCTCGGATCCTTTAGGTATCGACCTAAACTTGGTTTTAATGTTTGAATACGATTGCTTTTGGCTCAAAATGTCCTTTGCAGGTTCATAGCAAGATGCCCACTGCAGTCGACTTATTCCTTAGGCGAGCACTGGGCTGCAGCTAAGCCCCCGAGTGAGAGGTTTGCTCTTCACTCGGTAGGACTTTTTATACCTTAGGCGAGCACTGGGCTGCAGCTAAGCCTCCGAGTGAGGGGTTTGCTCTTCACTCGGTAGGATTTTTATACCTTAGGCGAGCACTGGGCTGCAGCTAAGCCCCCGAGTGAGAGGTTTGCTCTTCACTCGGTAGGATTTTTTATACCTTAGGCGAGCACTAGGCTGCAGCTAAGCCCCGAGTGAGAGGTTTGCTCTTCACTGTTAGGATTTTTGTACCTTAGGCGCAGCACTGGCTGCAGCTAAGCCCCGAGTGAGAGGTTTGCTCTTCACTCGGTAGGATTTTTTATACCTTAGGCGCAGCACTGGCTGCAGCTAAGCCCCAGTGAGA
Source organism: Aegilops speltoides (assembly GCA_021437245.1). Lineage (NCBI taxonomy): Eukaryota > Viridiplantae > Streptophyta > Magnoliopsida > Poales > Poaceae > Aegilops > Aegilops speltoides. Next base: position 490,320,473 of record CM038144.1, read on the forward strand.
GGTTTGCTCTTCACTCGGTAGGATTTTTATACCTTAGGCGCAGCACGGGCTGCAGCTAAGCCCCGAGTGAGAGGTCTGCTCTTTACTCGGTAGGATTTTTGTACCTTAGGCGCAGCACTGGCTGCAGCTAAGCCCCGAGTGAGAGGTTTGCTCTTCACTGATGCAGTTTTTACGTTGTATTTGTGGTGGCTCGAAGAGAGGGTCGCAGCCGACCTGCACCTCGCCTTCCTTGCAAGCGCACATTGTACTTATGGCGTGGCTCGGAGGAGAGGGTCACAGTCGACCTGCACCTCGCCTTCCTTGCGAGCGCACATTGTACTTATGGCGTAGCTCGGAGGAGAGGGTCGCAGTCGACCTGCACCTCGTCCTCCTTGCGAGCGTACGTTGTACTTAGGCGAGTTCTTGGACTGCAGCTAAGCCTCCAAGTGGAAGTCTGGCTTACCACTCGGTAGGATTTTTTATAACTTAGGCGAGCAATGGGCTGCAGCTAAGCCCCCGAGTGGAAGTCTGGCTTACTACTCGGTAGGATTTTTTATAACTTAGGCGAGCACTTGGCTGCGGCTAAGCCCCCGAGTGGAAGTCTGGCTTACCACTCGGTAGGATTTTTTATAACTTAAGCGAAACGGATTCGCGGTTAAGCCTCCGAGTGGAAGTCTGGCTTATCACTCGGTAGGATTTTTTATAACTTAGGCGAAACGGATTCGCGGCTAAGCCTCCGAGTGGAAGTCTGGCTTACCACTCGGTAGGATTTTTTATAACTTAGGCGAAACGGATTCGCGGCTAAGCCTCCGAGTGGAAGTCTGGCTTACCACTCGGTAGGATTTTTACAAACTTAGGCGAAACGGATTCGCGGCTAAGCCACCCACTGGGGGAAATTTTTACTGGACAAAAACAAAAAATTATGAAGGAATTATGACACTATTATTTCGAAATCCATGAACTACAGAAGTACTTTGTTACAACTCATCCGAGTGAAAAAAACTTTAAGTGTAAAATGGGCGGAGCAGATCCGCATTCCAAGCTCGGGGCTCTTCTATGTTGTGTTCGATGTTGTAAAGACGGTATGCCCCGTTGTGGAGAACCTTGGTGACAATGAAGGGTCCTTCCCAAGAAGGAGCGAGCTTGTGTGGTTTCTGCTGATCCACTCGGAGCACTAGATCTCCTTCCTGGAAGGCTCGACTTCTCACATTTCTGGCGTAAAAGCGACGCAAGTCCTGTTGGTATATCGTCGATCGGATCAGAGCCATCTCCCTTTCTTCCTCTAGAAGGTCGACTGCGTCCTGATGCGCTTGCTCAGCTTCTGCTTCGTTGTAGAGTTCAACTCGAGGAGCATTGTGAAGAAGATCAATGGCAGGACTGCTTCAGCTCCATAGACCAAAAAGAATGGAGTTCTTCCGGTCGACCGATTGGGTGTGGTCCGCAAACCCCAAAGCACCGAAGGGAGTTCGTCGGCCCATGCTCCAGCCGCGTGCTTGAGATCACGCATTAGTCGGGGTTTTAAACCCTTGAGGATTAAGCCATTGGCTCGCTCTGCTTGTCCATTCGACTGTGGATGGGCGACTGAAGCGTAGTCGACTCGTGTGCCTTGAGCGTTGCAGAAATCCTTGAATTCTTCCGAGTCAAAGTTCACCCATTATCCGTAATGATGCTGTGCGGGACTCCATATCGAACGCGGCTCCTCGATGAAGGTAACGCAGATCCGGCGCCAAGATTCTTGATTGGTTTAGCCTCAATCCACTTGGTGAACTTGTCGATCGCGACCAAGATGCGCGCGTGAAACCACTTCGACCTGTTCTCAAGGGACCGACCATGTCCAACCCCCATACTGCGAACGGCCAGACGAGTGGAATGGTCTTCAGAGCTGACGTAGGCTTGTGTGACATATTGGAGTAGTACTGACATCCTTCGCACTTGTCCACTATTTCCTTTGCCATCTCATTCGCCCTCGGCCAGTAAAATCCAGCTCGGTATGCTTTGGCTACAATGGTCCAAGAGGACGCATGGTGACCACAGGTCCCCGAGTGGATATCATTGAGAATGATTCGACCTTCTTCTGGCGTTATGCATTTTTGACCAACTCCAGTCGGGCTTTCTCTATACAGCTGTCCTTTGATAACGGTAAAGGCTTTGGATCGACGGACGATCTACCGAGCCCACTACAAGAAATATGTCAACTTGTGACCCTCACTATTGGTCGCTGAAAGGTCATAGTTTTTCATTTGCGACCTTTTTGTGACCAAAAACAGAAGGTCAAAAGCTGAGGGTCATTAACTGACTATAGCGACCTTCTCTGTGATATGTAAAAGGTCGTTGGTTCTTTGACCAAAATTTTGGTCACTAGCAACCTCCCCAGCCACGAGGCATCCAGCGTGGCAAGGTGATGTGGCACAAGATTCAGCCGGTCCAATTCGATTTTCTACATGGGCCTAGCCCATTTATTCAGCCTTTATTATTTTTTCCTTGGTAATTTGGTCGGCTTCATGGGCCAAGCCCAACGTTGTAGCCTTTTTTATTATTGGCCCATGGCCTTTTATTATTTATTGCTTTTCTATTTTCAGCCATTATATATTCAAGCTGGTCCCACTAGTCAGATGGGTCCCACTTGTCATGATCATCTCTCAAATTGGTCCCACATATCGAAATGTACAAATTTGATGATTATTTTCATAAGTGGACCCATTGGTCAAGTTTCCATTTCACAAGTTTTCAGATCACATACATAATCAAAAAGAACACATAAATTTCATCAAATATACCACTAAATAAATCTATTACAATCTTTACAACACATATATGCTACAATATGCTACTCTTCACTAAGTAGAACTTGATGACTTCACACTTCACAGCTTCACACTTGCTTCACACTTCACACTTGAGCATCCAGAAAAGAGGAACAACCACAAATCAGACAAGGAAACTCCTGTTATCAAATCAACACACAGCTTGTAGCAAAACAGCAACATAATACATTATAACGAGAGCATCATGCTGGAAAGAAACAGCACAAAAACATGTGGATATCTCATGTGAGCATCATGCTATGGTTTTATTAAACTATGATACAAATGTATCACAATATCTTCAATGCAAATTATGGTACTTGTAGCAAAATAGTTTGAGACAACAACTACACAATACATTATAACAAGAGTAAGCTTCAATCAAACATTGACAGATTGCTGCTAGTGCATACTACTATGATTCACACTAGAGCAAATTTTCGAAGAACAAATAATGAAAACTGTGCAAATGCTCAAGAACTAGTACTTGCTGTACATCAGAATAGGTACTTGCATACTGAAGTTTTCGAAGAACAAATAACTCAAGCGATTATTCATGAACATGCGATTAAAGAAACAAGAATGTAAAATTTTCAGAGCACTTGTCATTGGAATTCAAAAGCACTTGTCATGTGGTCTAACTCAGCGATCATCCAAATATGTTGCAGAATAAAAAATCTACAAGGTGAATAGTAGGAGCTGAGTTTTCAAAGAATGATACATCGAAGCATAAAGTAGATATTCTACGGGTTCAAGACAAGCTAAGCAAGTCACCAACTGGACCAAAACCCTCGTAAGTTATGTTCAACAGATCAATGATGATAACATGACTTCAATCGATACCTTGGGTCAATTTTTGCATTCGAGTAATATGACATTCAAACTTTTAATACGAAAACCATGCATTGTCTGTGATACAAAGTGGTGCTATAAAACACGCGGTGTTATGTTCCGTGCAAGCGCATGAAAATCTGCATCATTCATCATCACACCGTATGGTGCTGCAAGTAAACTATGTGTTTGGTTTATTAAGCAGAGTGTTATGTTCAGTGTAAACAGACTAAAAATCTGCTGGGCAAATCATGTTAAGAAAGGTACTTTATGGTTGGGTCGCGGCAAGGAGAGAGGTCGAGTAGGCTCCCTGAAACTCCTCCATGGATGGCACGGGGACCTTAAACAATGAAAAGACAACAGTAAGTGTGATGTCTAAGGTACATTCCAGCAAACACGTAGTACCTCCTGGGTTTAACTTATCAGGTTTCTTCACTTTCAATTTACACAGCAGAGCAGCTAAATTTACACAGCAGATTTTGAAAGCAACTATAGTTATTCAGAAAATATGGTTGCTGCAACTTTAAGCCAAGCAATACACATTCATGTCAAATATACATGTGTAAGATACTAGAAGCATTTCATTGCATATCTAAGTGTCTTGCTATAATTTTACGCCAAGCAAAGGCACTAGTACATCAATAACACTAAGCCACAGCCCAATCGCTTAAAATAGTATTTTATCATCATTCTTCAATAGCTTGAATTTCAGAACAGCCACTGTTTGTATTTTAATGAAAAACACCCCAAGCAAATAACAATAGATGGGCATTAAGACAAAAAAATTGGCAATCGCAGCATCATGTTTCAGCAGCAATGCAGCTACGGACAACAATATGTATCGGATGGCAACAATAACATCAACAAGTAGAAATAGCAGCATGTCAATCATCAGATAATCAATCAAGAAGCACAAATAGCAGCAGCAAGCATTCTCTCAATCACAAACTACACTAATCAGCATCCCTCTCTCTCAATCTAAATAGCAGCAGCGAGCACGGCAGGAGACCGAGTTGGTTATCCAACGGGAAGTCAGACCAATATGACATGGAAAGGAATCATCCACAACACTCATATAGCACTACTGAAATGTATAGTATTTAAAAGGTTGGTGTTGACGGCGAGGTAGGAGCCCTCGGCAAAGGCACGCCGCAGACGCTGTCCTCGCCCCAGATCGCACAGCTTGGTAACACGGACAACGATGCCATTAGCAATCGACTGGCGTGATCCATGGATGCAACAAGAAGATGCAAGAAAGAAAGAAAGAAATGCACCTTGCGGTGGGTGCGTGCAGAGGTAGACGAGGTGCCGAGGCCGACGGGCGAGCATGTTCTGCGAGGACCGGTCGACGAGGTCGGTAGAAGTCGCCCCTGCAGGGGCTAGGCGTCCAGCACCTGCGACGCGCGCACGCACCACACACCGCTTAGTAGTAGATCGAGATCGGAGAATTCGGTCTTGTGAGGTGTTTGCGGGAATGGGCGGGCGGGCGGATCGAACCTTGTGGGGCATCTTGGGGACCTTGCGGGGTGCCTTCTTGGGGGTGGGGGAGCCGGCGCCGCCGGCGCAGTCCAGCTTCTCGGCGAAGGGGGAGAAGGGTGCGGAAGAGGTTGTTGGAGCGTGCCCGGCGACGACCTGGCGGGTGGAGTCGTCGTGCCCGGCGACGGCCGCCTCCATCCGAATCCGCCTGCGTGGGGAGCTAGCGGACGAGTGGTGCGGTGATGGGAGGGGAAGCCGAGACCCCTCGCTTCCCCCACCGCGGCCTCCATCGGGTGGGAGACGGAGGGAGACGAAGGCGGGGTGGCGGGGTGCCTCGATCCAGATCGAGGAGAGGGAGGCCGCGCGCTGGATCTTGCCGGAGGGGAGGGAGGAGCAGAGCATGGGGATCTTGGAGCGCGCTGGATCTTGCCGGAGGGGAGGGGAGGGAGGAGAGCAAGGGGAGGGGTGGGTGGCGGCGAGGGGAGGGGAGGTGGGAGGGATCGGGGAGTGCTAGGGTTTGCGGGGGAGGAGTGCAGGCTGTGACCTGTGGGTTGTTGGGCTAGGTGGCGTGATAAACGTGACGAGGGAGCGCTGCCGTTGGATCCGGGTGGATCGGACGGTGCTCGATCCATAATCCGCGTGACATGCCTCTGAACCAATCAAAACAGAATACATGTGCGCGACGTCCATGACCATTTAAGTAGGTCGTAACTGACTCCTTTTGCTAAGAGAACTGACTCCTTTTGCGCCGTCTTTCGGCGGTTCCCCTCCGCCGGTGACTTCTTGGTCGTCAGCGGTGAGGAGGGTCGTCGGATCCCGCGCGTGTGGATCATTTTAGCTTTAGGTTTTAGGGTCCTAGTAGCTTATGTTTTAGGGTCCTAGTAGCTTAGGTTTTTGGATCATTCGATGTCTCGACTTCAGGGGCGGAGGCGGCAATACTGAATAAAGAAGCTCTGGATTTTTATCTCGCAAAGCCGCCAGCAAGGACCTCGCACACGAGAAGAGCAGGCATCGAGGTGGTGGTCGCGAGCTGAGTTCGCTGTCGTCACCTTCGCGGTGATCGAAGACACGTAGTCATACCTGCCGTTTTGACAACATTTTGAAAGAAATTCTAAAAACAATGTTCTCATATTGTGCACAAGGGTGCATAGTAGAATGGAAAACAATGTTGCCTAAGGAAGTTTTCATTTCTTTTGGACGAAAAAATCATTTTCCATTTTTCGAGTGCCCGAAAGGAGGTTTTTTTGTGAAGGAACTACCAAATAATTGTTGCAAAATTGGACCAAATCATTTTTATAAAATACTAGGCCATATTTAATGCACAATTGACAAAATGGTTGGGTGAAAAAAGTTTTAATCCACCTCTGATGAAAAAGACAAATTGTTGTCGATTCAGCTGGAAACAGGTCAAATTTGAACTGTAGCTGCCTCATAGTTTGCTATTTATTTTTTCCAAAAATCATTTCTAGGTACATAGGTATCTATTTAGTCAGAGAAACACCAAAAAAATTCCAAGATTCAACCACTAGCTAGGAATGGTCAAGCCCGCCGTTTTGACCGCATTTTGAAACGGGCATAAAAAATTCAAAAAAAA